>JANHGO010000069.1:42213303-42296677 GCA_024606505.1 Aquila spilogaster
GACAAAAGCTTTTACGTGCTTTTTGGCAGAAAATACACTTGAAAACAGGGTGAAGAGATGGAATGTGGCCAGTTCCACTCTTAAGAGTTTAAGACTTAGTTGTTGGTTTTTTTTTCTACTTTAAAGACATTAAATACATTTATATTTCATACTGTAATGGATAAATTCTGTTCTTTATTTTTAAAGCTGTATACCTGCAGTTCTCTTATTTTAGGACATCATCGTGCTTGAACAGATTAATACTTTATATGTGAAATTTGGTGAAACTTCTGTATAATGAAGCTGTTAGTGAACAGTTGGGCTGTATCAATCAGCTTTAGTCAAATCTTAAGTGCCAGATGGTATATTTACAATTATATTTCAGGATGTGTTCCCAGTTTCATTATTTGTAGTTCCCTTAGTTTATACTGCTGTTGTAAGTGAAGGCTTTGTGTACAGAAAGGAGTCCATCACTTGGTGTAAACCTTAGAAATTGTAACTCCATGTATACAGTTAAGCAAATACAGCTTATGGGAAGTTAAAAGTTTCACCTGGGATAACTCAAAGGCTTTTTTTTTATTATTGGTTAATAATTGGTTAATTTGATGCAGTTTGTACTTTTTATTAATTGCATTAACTGCATATCTTCACAGATGCTATAGTGTGATCCTGTAGATGTCTATTAAACTGTTCATTACAGCTTCTTTTCTTTGAAACGTTCTTTTTCTGCAGAAAAAAATAATGTCAATAAAAAAAATGGAAATAAAAGTTAACTTCTATAAACTGTAAGACCCGAACAGTTTTGGCCTGCATAGGTAGATAGAGAGCTATAAGAAGGCAAAATTGCAGTGGTCTTTTTTTTTTCTTTTCTTCTGTTGTCTTTTAGCTGATATGTCCCATTAGGAATGGTATTTAGTCTTAAATTGTATTATAGTTTATATGGAACGTATTCCGCATATTTGCTCAGAAGCTGCTGTTACTTTTTTTGTAAACATCAGTTATTGAAAGAGCTGTCTTGAGGGTTTCTTTAATTAATTTTCATAGGACTGTCTCCATTGCAGTAAGTCAACATGATTGTCTACAAAGGTAGTGGGAGATGAGTGCAGTCCTTCAGCCATCCCGTTGCCAGCCAGTGACTAGAAATACTTAACATACATTAAATTGCATATTTTTCTTTCTATCTGTCAAATTTTTAGCTTAAGTTTTTGTGTATTAAAAAAAAGTTAGTGAACATTTACTTTTGTGAATATAAAATGTATGCATGACACTATGTATGTAATTTACCACTTTGATTTTATTTTTTGTTTTGATTTATACAGCTAAAATGACTTAAACAGCAATGTTAGTCATTTGACCAAAATGTATTACTCTTTCAGAAACAAAAGACACCTGTTCAAAGGTTTCCTTCACTTGTTATTTACATTATTAGTATTTACTTATTCCAAAACAGTATTTCCTCGGTATATCCCTTACATGACAACATTTTCCTTTTGGACTGAAATTGGGCTTCTCTTTCCTCAGAGGCTACTAGTTATTGTTTTTATTAACATTGGTATCTCTTTTAAAGCACACAAAACAGCTTTTGTAGCCTATGTGATGTTTGAGGTCCTTCATGGTTTGCAGTCCGTATCAAGTGTTATGTTTGTGAAGAAGTGTTACCTGCTGTCCCTTTATCTATTACTACAAAATTTTAGATAATAGTCTGTTCATTCAGTTTCCACTGTGAAAATACCGTGTTCTCAATGTGTTGATGACATCTGCCTGTAGCTGAAAAGAAGGCCACATTAAAAAATAATAATAATAATAATAATAATAATAAAAGAATTTAGTTTTGCTTTTTCTCCCAGAGCAGTGAAATTTACAGATCTAATTGATTTCACACTAAATTCTCACTGACAACTGAGAGTTTTCTTCTTCCTGCCGCTGCTCACGGCTGCAAATCTAGGCTGCCAAGTGATCTGTGCCTCTGCGCGCTGGGGACGAATGGGACTCACACACAGTGTGTAACGCCGAAAGTCCAAATTTCATCTGTGCAACGAGCCTTATATACCAGTACACGCGACCACCCCAGATCAACCTACCTATCACCACACATTCCTGTGACCCATATTAACTTATTATATCTCGACATGTGTTAGCTAATAGGTGAGCGTAAGCACTATGTGACCCATGTGATCTATCAAAGTATCCACCCCCGTGATGCACGCAGGCATCACGTAACCTCCCCCCCATTACCCCGCACTTCCATTAATTACTAGGCTCTACTCACTGCAATATACGATGTATATTTAGAGCTGTGTGTTTGCAGTTAGTAATTTCTCAGAGATCATTTCTAAGGAGAGAGTGGAAGATTAAAAACATGATTGCTCTTGGACCCAGGAGTGGATATTACTGCAGGGCAGATCCTTCCTAGGGGAACCTGAGTATATATCTGCTTCATACTTCATTTGAAGGAGCGTAGTTGACCAAAAACTAAAAATAGGCACTTATGCAATTTGTATTTATGTATTTATTTTCTCTTTGCTCAGATAGGACTAATGGTGTGTGTTGTGTGGTAGAGCATCTGTTGATTCAGAGCACTGTAAACAAATGGAGATGACAAAGTCAAAAGCCATGCTCTGGCAAAGATGAGTGCGGGCTGTGTGCTGGTGGTTGGCAGCAGAGGATGATCATCACTGACAACTCAGGCTGTTGGTGTCAGGAAAGGAGGAGGCGTTCTGTTTATTTCGTGTCACTTTTGCTTCTCTACTGACAAGCTACTGATCTAAGTTGACCTGCATTTGAAAATGCTAGGTGGTACTGACTGGCAAGTATGTTTGACATGAGCATGAAAATTAAATACTGGCCTCCCATCTTGCTTTTCCTGTCATTTGCATGCAGCCTAACTCTATCTCATGCTGTGTATCAGGGAACATGCTGACATTTTCTTCATTCAAATGTGTAGTGTGACATGCAGAGCTAGCGGGGATCAGTGGGTTGTTATGGGCGAGCGCACCCTCATTTCCTCCATCAGTGCAGTGGGGAGGAGAGCAGCCCATGCTGAAGAAGAGCTGAGCCACTTGCCCTTCTCCAGCAGCTTGTAGGCCGAACAAGGCAAAGGCTGAACATGCCGGTTGGGCTCCTGGGGCCCAGGGCTGCCAGAGAAGCTGGAGGCAGCTCAGCTGCATGCCTCGTCTCTCCTTCCTGACATGCTGCTCCCTGGGGATGTCAAGAGCATTTCATAGGTAAAAATATTCACCATTCCATTCCCTGGAAACTGAGCGCAAAAGAAAATAAATTACATGATGGGCAGGTCTGTTGCCTTAAGCCCGTGCTCCTCTCCTCAGCTTCAACTGCCCCATTTTAAGCCCTCTGTTGGCTTTCAGTCCAGACTGTCAGTGAGTCTCCCCTGATACTCACCCAACCGGTTTTATTGCACCTGCCTCACAGTGTTCGCATCCCCCTGCTCACTGTTCCCTTCCTTTCTCACTATTCTGCTGATGCCACTGACACTTATGGTAGCCTTTTTAATTTCACAGTTTCCATAGCTTCTTTTCCCGTTACTTAGACCAAACCTCATATCCTTTTTGTATATTTCTCCATATTGCTTCTTTTTTTTTCTCCTTCCTCTTCTTTTTCCCTTTCACCTCACCAGTCTTCATGGAAAATCTCATCATTCCTCTTTCCTTCTTGCAGAAGATATCAAGATCCTGAGTGCATCAGGAGGCTTCCCCTCTCCTATGTGCTCACTCCAGGTGTTCAAACCAATTCAGAAATGGTTGGGCTGTGTAGCCTGGGATTGGATTTGTATGAAAGCCGTAAGAAGCCTTTTCAAGGGCTTCCTCCTTTAATCTGGAAGCTTCTTGTAGACCCCTGTCCCTTGCCTGTGTTTAAGCTGCCCCTGCTCTGCCATCTTCTTGAAGCACCTGGGACCTGTGCCAGGGCCTTGACCAGAGACCCAGGCCTATAGCCACCCTGCTTGCTCTCAGTCTGACCCCACACTGATTGTTCAAGAGGCTGTGGGCTTGTGCCCTTAGGCTGAGGGCCTCATCTGCTGCCCACTGCCCCCAGCTCCCCTGCCTCTGTCCTCACCCAGCAGCACCCTCCCACCTAGCCCTTTCCAGAATAACCCCAATAAGATCTCTGGATGCTGCATTTTGTCTCTTGTTTGTATGGTGAACTGCTTGTAGTGAAAGCCTTTCAGTCAACTGGAAACATTTGTTGGCTTGAACTGCGCTCTTACAGAGCTGGCAGCTGTGAAAACGTTGCTATGCACAGGCAGCGGACTTGAATTTTTGCTTGCACTGATGGTTATTTAGCTTTTTCTGCTTTTCATAAAAACACATAATTCAGTTGATTCCTACAGTGTTCCATGCACTTTTGTGGGTCTATGGATAAGAGTATCAGAAAGGTCTGGCTTAAAAGCGAGGCAGCCCAACAGGGAATTGCTACTGGGTTGAGTATAAGGGCTTTCTTTGCTTAAGCAGTAATGTAATGGTGATGAATGAGGACCAGTAAACTTCACTATGGAGGAAACTAATGATGGATAGGAAAATCAAGCCTGAGGTCAGAAGTGACTTAGAGGAAGCACTCAAAGTAAAGTGTGAAACCAACAGTAGTGAAGACATAGGAAAAGATTTTATCAGACAAATTTTTTGCTAAGAACAGGAGTTCAAAATGTATGTGGAAGTTCAGTGCTGTAGTAGGACTGGGCTGTAGACTCGAGGGTAATGATGTGCCAGAGAATTAGGTGAAGAGAACAGAAGAACAGTTTTTCCATCAGTGTTACGGGTTCTCTGTATAGGGATTTATATACTTTAGGTCATGCTAGTTTGGAAGCAGTAGTAATTTGAAGTAATAATTCTGCAAGCTTGGGAATTTATTTGGAGGGAAGTTTTGCGTGTTATCTTGGATGAAGTCTTCGTTGCTGTTGCAGCCAAAGCCCTAAGAGAACATGAAAGTAATGCTCCCTCCAGCTCTGTGTGTGTTGCTAGTTCCTGAAAGGCAAATGGCATCTTGAGTATCAGCTGTCTCATAGACATCCACAGAAGGAAGAGAAATGCTTCTTTCAAATAGAACATATGAACATACGCAGAGTAGTATTTCCTCAGTACGCATGGGCTCTCTTAAATATCTGATGTGTTGTGTGTATATATATGTATGTAGTAGATGGTAGTCTATTATAATAATTATAGTAACGTTCTATATTATCAAGTGTGAAATCTTAAAAATACACTATCTGATATAATACAGTGTAGTATATGTAGTAGAGACAATTATATTTGCATGCAATTTTTATCATTCTAACAAATAATTTGATTATTTCAAAACAATATTTAAAGAAGGTATTTTAATATTAATTAGTATCTTCCATATTTCAGAACACTAACTTAAATGGTAAAGCAGAACACACAGTTGTTTTATTCAGGAATATGTTTAGGTATTTGTAGTAAAGTGCTCCATACAGGAACAAAATTGTGTTTTCAGCTTAAATAATTGAGCTAGCATCCTTGATTTCTCTCGGCCCTGTACAGCTCCTCAGTAGGCATTGTGGGGCAGCAAAGATTCTATTCCTGCATCCCCAGGTTCTATTAGACAGCCCTTGTTAGATTCAAAATCTGCTGAGCACTCTATGCCCTTCAGCATTGTTGATTACTATAGTACTGAAAAGCCACAGTCATCAAGAGACCTCTTTGAACAAACAAAATGAGAAGTCTTATGGTCTCCCAGTGAGAGTTACTCATAAGTAGTTATGAGTATAACATAAAAAGCAAAGACAGATGGAGAATTGCAAAGAAATGGTGAAAAAAATCAGCCATGAAGATAGGCAGTTGTCTCAGCTTTCCTGAGCAGCCTACATTCTGTCAATTTCCTTGTAATTACCATAGCAAATAAAATTTAAGAAAGGATTTCTTAAAATGAGGACAACGCAATGACTTTGCAGGTGTTACAAAGAGTTCTTTCAGAGCAATGGGAGGAAGCGTAGAAGTGCTTGACTGTAAACTTAAAAAGGGGCTAATGAGAAGTAACTTAAAGACTAATTGTAAATTGGCTGTTCAGTAATGAGTAAGAATAATAATGAAAGCACTTGATATACTAAGGAAGGAAATAGAGGGATGCAGGGAGTAAATTCAGACAGTCAGAGTAATGCACTGGAAGAATGGTCTTTGCAGCAGCACACAGTGCTTTGCCTGCCCTGGCCAGAGAAAAAGATTTGAGACTAGGAGGGTCTGCAGAAGGTTACTAATTAAGTGCGTTTTGAAAGATGATACATAAGCAATATTATGCAGAAAGATTCTGCAAGAGTTGGTCTGTTTTCAACGACATAAGATTGTATGAGTTGAAGACAACACTCAGGCATGTGTCTTAAATAGTGGTGATTCAGAAAGGATCCCTCAGGATGAGTTTGTGGACGTGGGTTATGAAAACCCTAATTTGGCAACTTTGAGCTTAGTCTGATGCCTGAATTTACAGTATCAGAAATATTGGCCAGTTTGAAAAGAGTGTAGTAGAATTGAAGTAGTGGAGTAGAGGCATAGCATCCAAAGAGGAGTTGGTAGCTGACACTGTGTTTACAGATTACAATTTTAAGAGGAAAGAAGACCAAAAAAATCTCCACAAAACATGGAAGAAAGCATGAAGTGGTTCCTCTGAAATACATCCAGAGCAGCTGTTACAAAGATCAGGATAAGACAGTGTCAAGGAAGGAGAAACTTCAAAAGTAAGAACTTATGCCTCCTAACCAAAAAAAGTCAGTTGACATATCAAGAAGAATGAAGAATGAGCCCAGTCTCTGAGGTATATGTAAGTACAAATGCTAGAGATTTTAAGAGTTGCTCCATTTGAATGCAAAAGGTGAAAGCCGGCAGGAAAGGCATAGAACTTTGTGCAGTAGTATTAAACATCAAAGGATGGGAGGCAGAGGTAATGGTGACTGCAGAAGCAAATAAAGGGAAAGATGAGGCAATTTTTGCTTTGTGAGAATGGGAGGAGAATTAAGGCAGATTTGGGGAAATTAGAGATTCTGAAGGAAATCATGAAACTGTGGGAGACAGCTGTCTCTTTTAGGAAGATGGAACATATAGCACACCTGAGCACAAGCATTTTCTGTGTTTCAAAAGTGAAGCAGGGAAAGGAGGAGAAACAAAGGAGGAAAAAAAAAACATGTTGCTGTTAGATTTCTGTTGGAGAAATAAGTATGTAAAAAGAAGTAGAGATAGTAGCATTTGAGAGCTGGAGTCAAGGAGTGAGAGTCGCTGTGGATGTGATAAATAAATGGCTGAATAAGAGTTATCTACCTAGGAAAAGTGAAGAAGGATAGAATTAATTTGTTGTGGAAGAATGGAGTTTTATCTCAGTACTGGAAGAGGAGCAGAAGAGGAAGATGTTGATGATGAACTGAGTCTGGGGTTAGACCATAGTAAGGGAAAATTACAAAAGAATAAAACAAAGAGGTGCATGAAATGAGGATTTGAACAACTAGTTACTGAAATAAAATGAATGAAAGAATAAAATAAAGAGGTGCATGAAATGAGGATTTGATGGCTGCATGAAATAGCTTTATGTTCTTTTAAAAATGGATACTGTGTTTGAAAGTACCTGACAGTCTGCCATATAGCACATATTAAAACCCTCCAGACTCGTGAACCCTTTCCCATTTCAAACTGGGCGGACGCTTCCTAATTCTGGAGTTTCTGCTTTGAAAGAATAACGTGCTCTGACAGCTGGGAGGCTGGGTGTAGTGTGCTGAAACTGGTATTTCTGATGAAGAATAATATGTCTGTGTTTGTGGCTGTAAGCTTCTGATTTCTACATAGACATAATAAGAACGTGAACATCTGGTATGAAAAGCATACAACCAGTGTAATAAAACAAGGAGATTGGGTGTTTCCACTGCATCTTTTTTGACACTGGGAAATCAGGGAACATGAAAAAAAAATCAAGTAAATGCGTGTACAAGGCTTATGTCTATCAGCGTGGATTGTCAGATTTCTCTGGGATGTGTGCTGAACACAGTGAATCCATAGGTAGTACTCCACTGTAATAAAATACATCCTTATTTGCCCTTATATTTGTGTTTCCTAACATCAGTAACAAAGCACTGATTTACCCTGTTTTTAGACCTTACCTATCTGAATAGTAAAACTCTTTTTTATCTTTGTATTTTTCCAAAGAAAGTGGCACCAATTTCTCTTCTTATTGTCTATGCCTCTTAGGAAGATCTCTGATGGAGGGAAGACTTACTTAACTTTTATTTCCCCAGGCTTGTAGCCTTGCTTAGAGGAACCTGTATGAATTCAAAAGTACCAAGCAAACACCACAAAAATTCAAAGAGGTTTTTTTTCTACATTAAAATACCTAAGAATGATTTATTACAAAATGAATGATATACATGTGGAGATGTTTTACATTTCAAATAGGAATATTAACTTGTAGTGTAATGTGAGATTTATCTTTAGCTCTTTGTAAGAGGGAGAAATACAGTTCCTTTTTAAATTGGTAATTAAAATCAGCACTCTGGGCAGAACTGAAATTTCACTGATGTCTTGGCATTTACATATGAGATCAGTTGTAAGCACTTACTGAAGACATAGGTAGAGTAGAGAGAGTAGGAGAAAGTATCTGTAATTGACCAAAATTATCATGTCTCCTGCCCTGTGCCTGGGGAAAAAACTCTGTTAAACTACATGCAGGGTAGATAAAGTGCTAGATTTAGATGTCTAAACTTAGTGGTCTGTGTTGGTATCGGTATGGGATTTACACGTCCACAATCCAATCGTAATCAGTAGAAATCTAGTCAGTAACAGTCAATAGAGATGAGAATGCTTCAACTCGCCCTTAAAGAGACAGCAAGAGCTGGACAACTAAACAAAAGTTATGAATCTTCTGCCTGAGAATGAGGATCTTGCTTGCATCTAGCTAGCTAACCCAGTGTGGACTGGAGCACAGTCTCAACCTAGCAAAAAGTGGCAGGTAACCGCTGTAATGGTGAGTGCAGGTTGAGCTAGTCTTCAGCGCTTTGTATGAGTTTTTTGTTGTTTTTTTTTCCTAGTAAATTTTCCGCTTATAGTTGATTAGAGTAAGAGCAGAGTGAGCTCATGGGGATTGTATGACCTGGGGCATGAATTTCATCTCTCTGAGATCTCTTCTTATTGTAATCTGATTAATTAGCCAGTTAGGTTCAGAACATTGTGTTTTCTCGTATGGCTTTTAACTTCTAGTTTAATGCTTGTTGGAGATTGTTGTGACCCAGAACTCAGGACATAGTAGTGGCCAAAGATGTTTTTGCTTCTGTCCTTGATTTATCATGGAGTAGAGGTTAACTGTATTATAGCCCTATTAGCTGTTGGGGAAAAGGACATACCAGATTTCTCGGTTATTTCTTGTGATACCTTTGCCAGCTCACAGAAGTATATGTACATACCTTAGCATAAGCGAAAGCAGTAGATACTGGATATACGGAAAGGCTGTTGCTCTGGTGAGAGACTAACCAAGCCAAACTTCTTCCAGATTTTCCTTTGAGAAAGCCTCTAGTCATTCTGGTTTCCAGATATTACACAAAATCCTGCTATTCTAGGCAATTTTCTATGTAATAGCCTGAGAGGACTCTGAGAGCATACAATTGTGATAGAGGAGGTAGTTTAGCCCAACTTCATGTTTTCATGAATTTGTGTGGTGTCCCTGTTGATGCTACTGTCCTATCAAGATTTTTTGGTTTAGACAGTTGCACCCTATTCAGTCCCAGAAAGAGTTAATTATTGTAGGTCTTACTGACCTCTTGAATTTCTTTTCAAA
Source organism: Aquila spilogaster (assembly GCA_024606505.1). NCBI lineage: Eukaryota > Metazoa > Chordata > Aves > Accipitriformes > Accipitridae > Aquila > Aquila spilogaster. The sequence continues at coordinate 42,223,057 of JANHGO010000069.1, forward strand.
TAAACATCAATGATAGTTACTTTTGTGATGATGATGTATTTTAGTGTTAAAAAATCAGATCCAATCTCCATCAAAACTAAAACTTATTCCACGTATTTGGGGAAACTGCAGATTTGTTTGGTACAAACTCAGGTGACTATGCTGTTTGTCGGCACCAGTCTGACTATGAAGATTCCTATTATTTTACTGTTAAATGTTATTTTGGAGCTTCACCTCAGTCCTGGCTCTGTTTTCCTTGTGTCTGTCTCCCCTATCTTTTTCTTCTGGAATGATGTGTCATGCTTTTTCTGTGTGTGGAGGGAGAGGCATTTGGGAGTTGAAGGGCAGGGTTGCCAAGAAGTAGCTGAAGGCAGCAGTGGAGACCAAGCTGGGGATCTGTTGATGAGGTTTAAATGCTGCGGGTGCAAGAAAAGGGAATATGCTGAAAAGGATGGAAGATGTTCAGGTCTGTGGGAAGAAGCGGAAACTTTGGGACTTCTGTGATTTTAACTGATATGCTGGATACAAATTATGTGAATTATGCTAGGCAAAAATGATGCATACGTGCATCTCTTTTGGATTGAATATAATGTATGTGTTATAATAAAAGGATTCAGTGAGAGTGATTTAATCCCCTGGCACAAACAGGCAGGTGTATGTGGGTCAAAGGCTGCAGCACCGAGTAGAAAGGTTGTATATTTTCTCTTTGGTTTTGGAGATTCATTGTGCTTTGAACGTGGAGTTGGGAAATCATAGTTGCTTCTCGTACTGCATGGAGTTTAAAGGAGAAACAAGCTGCAGGGAATACAGACTTGAAATAAAAGGCTCAGATAATGCAGCATTTTTCAGAAGTCATAGAAATGTACAGTCCAGATTAAACACTCTGCAATATATAAATGCTATGCCACGTATGTTGGAGTTGTGCTTGAGTGCTGCAGGGGCGGAAGCCCGTGTCTGCATCCCATTTTGGATGGAATATTGTTTGTTGCAGTAAGCCAATTGCCTAGCCCAACTGTTTCTGTGATGAGCTGATCAATACCCCATTACTGGATGTAACAGTTGCTGCAGGAAGCACACAGAAAATTTTAATGCATGAATTATGCATGCTGTGCTCATTCTTTAGTCTCAGAGCAGAGTGGCAGATTGTAAAGATGACTGGGATAGTTTCTAGCACAAAGTGACTGCAGCGAAATGCTTCATATTTTCATGCACACAGGCAGCATTGAGTGGGACGGCCTATTTACGAAGATATAAATCCCTGAGCTTACAGCACAGAATGCTTGATTTGAAAGCATTGCAGTCATGTACAGAGCCAGTTTTCCTGCTGCCTAACCTGCTTTCTGCCGGAGGTTGGCTGAGGGATGCTAACGGCTGTGCTTTGCTCTGAGGTCACAGCTTGGAGTCTTTTTTTTTTTTTTTTTTAATTTGCTTTCTGCCGCAGGAGAGGATCTGGGAAGTTTATTGGTGCAACCGTCCTTGCATTTTTTCAAAGATACAAACTTGGGATAGTTATTATGAGCAAAAGGACAAGAAGAAATTCACCACCTAAGGTAAAACGGGGTGTTTTTTCTTTGTAGCTCTGAGTGCAGGAAAGGGAATATGCTGAGGCAGGATTATGATGATGCAGTGTGGTTACATTGACTCAGATGTCTGTTCTGGAATGCAGCGTCAGGATTCTTGGGGGGGGATATGGCTGCATGGATTCTGCGGGCATGGGTGTTGTAAAATGGTTGTTTAAATATTACTGAGAATAAATACTGTTACACTTTTTGTATCCTGCAGTTTGTTCAAGAGTGTGCATTTCTGATCAATTTTTGTCTGCTACAGATGATCGTGTTGTAGGGAGGGGCAGGACAGTCACCGAGCTTAATCAATATAATAACATGATCTATTTCATTAGAGATCCTAACCAAATAATGGTAGTGGAATTTCATTGACTTTTATTCCTCTATTTGTAAATTCTCTGTAACATTTGCAAACTACAGTGAAACGTTGTCTGGCAAACAATGTCCCAGAATCTGTTGCCTGGCTGTCCTGTAAATAACTGTGATCAAACTGTTAACGTTTTGGATAAAAGACTGGGCTGTCATACACGGAAGGGAAAAACCTGTCCTTATTGTCCTTCAGAAAAATAGGTACTGTCTGAGGTTTTACAAAGGCAGCTATTTCTAATTATGTCATTCACTGGAAAAAAAAAAAAAAAAGACAAAAGAGAGAGAAAGAGATTTTAAAATCATTTATATTACTTTTTATTTTCACGTTTGACAGTTCAGGGTATATTCAAGCAAATTGATGTCTAATCAATGTAGGATTACATTAAAGATAGCACCTTTTAAAAGGAGAGCAGTTAAATTACATAATTTTTGCTTATTAATAATTTAACAAAATGAATGCTTAAAAACTTATATGTCATTACTATTTTGTGTATATGAATTTTTCATATTTTAGGAAACATTATTTTGGAAAATACAGTAGAAATTCTTTATATTCAGTGTTCAGCAACTTGAAGTTATAACCATACTTTGACGTAGATATATTGTCACAAAACATTGAGAAATAGCTAGTTTAATAAATCTGAAAGCTGTTTGCTCCGTGATCTGGATTAGCAAGGTGCTGCCAATCAGCATTACAGATGGTCACAACAGCAATGCCATGTGCTACCCTTCCTTGTGTAGATGCCTTTTTTCCTTGAATTTACATTGTTATCTGACATTTGCATTTTATAGCACCAGATGCTCCAGTACGGATGCCGGTCCTTGCACCACGTTGTATAGAAACACATACGGACCCCTGCCTCAAAGAACAGTGTGTGTTTGGCTATTAATTACTTGGTAAAGGACCGTAAGGAATGTATGAGGAACTGAATAATCAGCTGGAAAAATGCTGTCCCAGAAATCGGCCAGGGCTAATATTACCTATTTCATACGATAGGATGTTAATATTGCTTACTCATGTTCCCATAAAAAGCCATCAAGCAGTCCTCAGACTGAGATGGTGTTTCTGAACCCTTCTGTGTGGGAACGCCTGCGGTGTTGGGCAGTGCCCAGGTTAGGTTCCCTGCTGTTTCTGCAAGCTGTACCCTGCCTGCTTGCACAGGGCTGTGTCCTTGCATCCTTCCTGAGCTGGGAGAAGCTGTCTGAGGGGTGAGGGATGTGTTCAGCCCTGGGCTCCTGAAGGCTTCCCGGATGCTGAGTCACAAGTGGGCCAGAGAGGTGCTGCCAGCCTGTCAGCAGGCGCTTCGGCTGTGGCAGCCAGGAAGGCATGCACATTTATTCAAGAGCATTTATTTAGGGCAAAGACAGAAGAAGTGTTAGAAATCCTCATTGGCAAGCACCACATCTTGAGCATGGTGAGTGCAAATGTTGCCGGGCTTGCAAGCTCAAGGCTGGAAGTCCTGGGGGGATAACGGGGGCAGGAGTGAAGAGCTCACATAGCAGTAGCAGGAAGGATACATTTGTTAGTGGCCACTTGCAAATGTGCTAGTCATCCTGCACTGGTCACGCACGGTTGATTACATCTTCTCCACCTCTGCTGTTCAGTGTCACCTGAAATGCGGATTTGCATATAAAGCAGACTTTCAACAAAGGAAATAGGTATAAGAAGAGAATAACTAACAGGAGGAAAAAGACTTCTTAAAATCCTCTCCTTTGGTTAATCAGGGAGTATCTAACTGTATCACAGTAACTAAGGAAAACAGTAGGGACTATTTTTGTAGAGGATGACTTATATAAACAGAGAAGGTTTGCACATTCACTTCCTGAATTCAGAGCATATATGGCTTACTGAAATATGGCTCCACTGCTTCAGTCCTCCGTGAGTTTTTCCAGATAACAGTATAAACCTGTTACTTATGTTCTTTGATTATCATGTTTAAAAGCTGCTACAATCACAGTCACAGTGATGCAGACGAATGTTAATCTGGTAACAATTCATCATTTTTTTTCTCTGTCCTCATTTTTTCTTTCCCCGATGAAACAGTTACTTATATTATCCGTGTTTTAAAAGGAAACAGATATATTAATAAATGGTACAGAAGCGGTGATGCAAATGTTCTGTAAGAGATAATGACTAGGATTTTCCAAGGTATTGGAGACTGGCCGACAGGGTCCGCTGTAATTTGCTAGGGACTGTGACATTAAATCCCTTTAGCTGAGATTTTTGGGGTAGCATATAAAAATATTTTAGTGACTACAAAGAAAACAGCTTGAATAAGAAATAAGGAAAACAAAAGCAGGCCATTAACTCTTTGCTGTTAATATAAGTAATTAGAGGAAGATCTGATTATTTTATTTTCATTCTTCTCCCCTATTCCCTTAGGTAACCATGTGATTAAATCATTAAAAATATTCAGAAACAATTTAGGGTGTTATACAGAGAAAAGGGTTAACGGAAGATCTTCCAAGTACCTTATTAATAAGGGATGTTGCTGAAAAATACAGTTTAATGGAAACATGATTCTCCTTCGTTAACCTTTTGGAATATTCTGTGTCTCGTTCTCATTATAATGTCAAAGATTGAGTAACAGAATGTGGTTTTCTCAAGTCCTGACTTCGCATATTTTAACTTATATAGACCTAATTCTGGGAATTTGTCTTGTTATAATTACATCTGCAATCAGAGAATTGATGCCTGCTACCAGAACTTATTGATTTTGTTTTCCCTCTGGGCTGCAGAGCAGCCCCATTCAGTACAGTTAATAACTGGAGGGGTGACTCCTCTACGGGAATCAGAAGCTTCAAGAGCTGACGCTTAGCCAACATGTGAACTCTAATGAACACAAATCAGTTCCCAGTTCCAGTTGTAGTGAAGTAGCATTGGAATACTTTTGAATTATGCCTCTATGAGAAATAAAATGAAAGATTTGTTCTTCTGGTTTGTATTGCTTTTCATTTGTTGTAGATGAGGCAAAGCAGGAGAGAAGGTACTGGTAAAAGATTGTCAGGAATTCATGAATTAGTAAGTGATCATGCGGTAAGAATTGTTCCAAAAAATAGTAGTAAAGTCATACATTAGCAATTAAAAAATATCTTCCCTGTCAGGAGAGTGCATGTAAGGTGTTAATTAACATGAGAAGTCATACTTTTTTTCCTAATTTATGAGTGTTATATACACTGTTACTAGTCATGAATTTATTTTTGCATTTCCTACTGCGTTAGGGAAGAGATCACTGAGAATAATCAGATTGCTTATGAGTGAATACATATTCAGAGAGTTAAAATTTGGAAATTGCATAGAATTATTTTAAGTGAATAACTGTGTACATGTCATTAGTGCTTTTTAACTGAAAAGTGTGTCTGTATATGTGTACGTATATACATATGTGTATGTGCATGTGTGTGGTACCTGTTTATTCAATAGATCTGTTGTTCTCTTATCTCTGGTTTTAAAGCTGTTTTCTAGGAATATATACTTTTTTTAATTCTGTTACTATTTCCCTGTAAATAAAGTGGAAGGAATGACTGAAGTGAGTTCTGCTAAACATCACCCATTGATTGCCCTGAAAACTCATTTGCTTTGGTTGAGAAGCAAGAGAACTGAAACTTCTTTCTCCCATTTGCCAAAGACATTAATCTGAGTACAGTAATATTTCACTGTATTGGAAACAAGCTCTTTAATCTCAGTATCCTGAAAACAAGCTCTTTAATCTCATAGGAGAAACTGCTAAGAGGAGCCAACGTGGTAGTATTTTAACAGGTAACAGTGTTTTTACTAAAAAAAAATAAAATGTTGACACACTGAAGATTACTTCGTAAAAACAATTATTCACCTGCCTTTTGAGATGGAAGGTGTGAATTCCTTGATTAATGTGGGTCACTGAAGCTGTACAGAGTTTTTCAACCTAGCTTATTGAACTACATTTCTTTTTTTAGCTTAAAAATTTGTTTAGTGTCTTAAAATGTTGATTTGGAACAGATATTCCTTGTGCCTCCAACAGCAGCCATGCACAAGGGGCATGTTAACTGGTGGCACAACGTGGCAGGAAATAAAATAGTTATAGACAGCAAAATCTGTTCCTCCAGGTTTAGTGTTTATGGCAGATAGAATACATTAACATATTTACTTAGAAATTTGCAGACCTTTCAATACAGGGAGCCCAAACACAGGCTTTTCCTTGGGGCATGAGAATCCTACCTGACCAGAACATTCCTTCCTCTTCAGGCTAGCAGCTCATTTCCTATCCCAAGACCAAAGGGGGTCTGGAAAAAGTGGAAATTCAAAGGGGAATGGGAAGATGATCTAATATATTTAGTTATAAGGCTGTTCCCCTTGCACCCTATTGCAGGATGGAATGATCCTTGGGCTATTTGTTTCTTTCTTTATAGAAACACCAAGCCATCTCAAAACATCTTGCTAACACTCTTGACATCAGATGAATATTGTTAGCTTGACATTTTTGTGTCATAAGACTGCATACTAGTTGTTCCTGACTGGAAAGTGATGTTAGAAGTGAAATAGAAAATTTGATTGGATTAACCAATAGAAATGAAGAACTGTATTATTACGTGTACATATCTAGCTGCAGTGCTGATGACTACTTTGTTATCCCAGTATTGCTTTGGGAAAATGTAGGCCATATTTCCTTATAGGAAAGCACTGAAATCTCTGTAACTGGAACTGGTTAAGTGAGTAGACAAGCAAAATAACGAGCTTATGGTTAGAGACTGTCATCAAAAAGTACTTTACAGATGTGAGCAACTCATAGCTAACCAGTGCCAAATTCTAACTTGAGCTCTGGAAGGGAGGTTCAGCTGTTTTTAGGGACTGAAGTATGCCATCTTTCACAGTGGGGCTGGAGCCAAACTCTTCCTGGACATGCTCTTGATTTAAGTTTCTGTATTTCAAAGACTGGGCTCTTTTGAAATTGTTCTTGGTGGGTGATAAGGGTTTCATAGCCACAGGGAATGACTGCAGAGCAGTCACAAATCTGGCCAGTTGTTGTCCTCCTGGGATAAAGCATGCTGTTCCCTTTGTGTCTTTGATGGGAAAACATCAGAGATGGACATGAAGAGAAGTCTCACTGAAAGCTCAAATTCAACAGGACAGCAGCCAGGGGCTGTGACTGGCAGAACTGCCAACGGTAGAGAGGTAACAGTAGTGTTGCTTCTTGTTTTTACTTTTCTTACTTCCTTGAGGAAACTTGTTTCTTGTAGTGACTCAAGTTGAGGCCTTTCTGCTACATTCATGCACAATTTAATGGGAATGAAATCAACAGAAATTTCCATTGACGTTTTTGCAGTTACTTTCAGTGGGATGGAGGAGTGTATGGGATGGAGAGAGAAAAACATTGAGAAGAAAATTAAGAGCTTCTCCAGATTCCATAGCATCCTGCCATGGTATGGTCTGTTTGGAGTGTCTGGAGGGCTATTTACTTTGACATAGGATTTGGAGCTCTCATAAGGAGCCTTTTCATCTTGCAATATCTGGGTATAGTGAGGCCTGTTTATTCACAGCTTTGCCATCTTCTGATAGTAATTTATGATCCCAAATGAGGAGTACAGCAACTTACTGATAGTTTTGACTAGGATCTGATGCTGCTAAGATATTTGGTTATGTAGAATCATATTTATATAAACTGTGATTTGACTAAGCAGCCCAAGCAATCATACCATATATGATTATTAAATCTCTCATGAACTAGTAGCTTCAAAAGAGAAGTTCAGTATGAATAGAAATAATACCATAGAAATGTAAACTGCTCTGCTTTCTTTTACAAGAAGGGGCTCATTATAAACTGGCACTGACAGCCTCAAACCAACCAGTTGTTTGATTCCTCCTGTAGCTAAGATTTCAGATAACTCAGCAACCACATTGTCAATGGAATCCTTTAGTTGTGCATAGGAGCTATACCTGAGCTGTTTATGAATTATGCACAGCTCAGGAACTTAACGTTGGCTACTACTGCAGATATTGTAGTTGCTAATGTCTTTTCTTACCTGCTGTAATACCTTGAGTGGAGAATTATGTAGAGTTTCTCATGGAAAACAAGAGAATTTCAGATGTTAACTTGCATAAATAAATGCTTTTAATATCTTGGGACCCAAAGAAATCCCCTACTAGCTTTTTAAACCTTTTTTTTTTTTTAAATCTCCTCAGCCAATACATGGCAAAATAAGGGGAAAGACAAATTATCTGATCTTGTGAGTCATTACTGTATTCATAACAAACGTGCATACGTTTTTATCTTCCTGATATTTTCGTATTTGTTGGCAGTGTCACAGAGTTGTGCCCACACATAACTTGGTCCAAATTTGTGTTTCAGATTCCTTAATATTTTTTCACCATGTAAGAGCTAGAAGTTCTGATTGTTGAAGTTGTGATTGTAATGTAGCATTAATTTATGGATGCATTTGTAGAATTACTTCTGTAATTTGTCTCACTGTTGGTTTCATACTCGTGCTTGAAGCAGTGGAAGCTGTACTGGAAAACAGATAATATTGTTTTGTTACTTTTTCAGAATAAACTAATACTTTTGCTGACTAGGTACAAATACTTTATCTTTTACCAAAAATGTGTGCTACAATGGAAATAAAGTTGGTCTACTACTTACCTTGCAGAACTTCAAGTTTAGAGCAAAACCAGTTTATTTCCTGCCTGTTCCCTTACATGATTTGAACAATACAATTGAAAAATACCTGAAAAAGGAAGAGGATACAAGTGCTGCTAGTTTTAGAGAAATGTGTATTAGTTATTGTTTATCTTTGTGACTAAATATGTGCAATAGCAGACCACCTTGAAACAAGGTATTTATGCAAGCAAAGAGTGTGGGAACTCCCTTGGTGGTGTTTCACCCCCCAACTTACTTGAGCACACAAGTACCTTTCAGCAGGGAATTTGTGGGCCTGATTCCATTTAACCAGCTGAGATGTCTATCCATCCTAATGTAGGAATAGAAATGTGCTTCAGCAAAGCTAAGTTTCCAGGAAAAATGGATGTTCCCTGGTGAATTTCTCTTTTCTCCTTCCATCTTTCCTTTTTTTTTTTTTTCCCCCATCTCTCAAGTCCCAGTCAGCCCAAGAACCATCTCTAGCCCAGGAGCCTGTAAGCTGGTCTCCTGAAACACTAGCAAGGGCATGGAGGAGAGGGAAATCTACACAAAAGCTGTCCATATATCTTTCTTTTAATAGTAGAGATGCTGCAAGAATTTCTGGCTCTAAATATCCTGTCATCCTTGTAACATGCCAGGTAGCTGGAAAGCAGCCTGGCTCCCTCTGCTCTCTGCCTTCCTGTCTCAGGGGTGAAACAGTCTTACCTCAGCTCAGCATCCAGACACCCCATGGCATCAGTACTGGGTTCTTTCACTCCCAGAAATTTCAACACTTGAGCTTTGGGGCACATCATCCTCTTATTAGGCAGCTTCAACGCAGTGAAGTAAGAGCAATACTGACTTCTCTCCTCCCTTCCTCCTTGCTTGCAGAAGTGCCCTGAAACCTACAGGTAGATTTCCTATTATGCAAGTTAGACTTAGCTAATTCATATCTTGATAAATGATATTGGGCACTGTCTTGTTTATTTTCTTGTCATGATTTCATTGGTAAGGAGCGTGGAAAAATCCAGAAAGATAAATTCAGCATTCAGTCTATTTTTGGCCTCCCAAGGATTTTCTCATCTACTATATAAAACTGTAGTTTATTGATGAATTCACTAAGTATGAGATAACAGGTTCTCATCCTGATGGGAAAGTCAGTCAAGTGTCAATATTTACACCCCTTCAAAGGATAATACTGTGTATCATTGTCAATAATGGCAGGACTGTGGCACTTCAGAGCAAAGTGCTAAAAAGCACATGTCTGTAACCTGATGACAGTGGCACAAGTGACTGCAACTCATAACGCAGCTTCATAATGGAGACTAGCTAATTTATGAGGAAGTACATGTGAGGGAAGTTTTTCTATGGAGGCTTAAATGTGTTTTCATGAGTACATGACAGCGAGAGAATACAACAGTTTTCATTTTTGGGAATGCTCCTTCACTGGATATTTCTGTATGCCAGATGAAGAGTGCTGGGCTTGCCCTCCTCGTAGCAGGTTGTGTACTAGACCTGCTGAGGTGGGGGCAGGATCTTCCTCCAAAACTGCAGCTTAGCACAGAATGCAAGACACTGATTTCAGCCTTTTTCAGCTGTTCTTTGATAAGTCTTCCAGTTTTGTTTGGTTCCCATCTGGAACTAACACAAATAGCAACAGAGCATTCCTGTATGTACATTCTACCAAAAAAAAAGATACATAATTTTAGTACTAGTGGACATTCGGTGTTCTGGAGTGGGTACCTTGGCTGGATGACTGTTTCTGGCTCTCATGTACTGTAGCACTTTCCTCTTGACTTTTACCCATATAAAAGCATTCAGTCTGCTTTTAGAATGTTTCAGTGGCCATCTGCTTACATATAGCAAGCACCAAAAAGAAATATATGCTTGATTCATCGTGTATCATTTTCTGCGTTTGTATCTAGCCTGATTAGTTCTCTTGTAATACTGAAAAAAAAGAAAGCCTGATGTGACATTGCAGGAAATAGTAAACTGGAAGAATTTTCTTGTGAAATGTATTATCCAGACTCTTAAAACTTAGACAGAGTAGATGTAAAGTGTCTCTAGCCTTAGAAAGAGATGTTTTAATGGAGTGAGAGTAAAGTTATAATAGAGCTCTGTGAAGTTATGAAGGGCATGCAGAAGGTGAATTGGGATGACAGTTCACCATTTCCTATAAAGATTTCATCTGAAGCTCCCTTATTCTTTTGTGAGAAAAGATTCAGAGTAAAAGAATGTAACGAATGGTTAAACTGTTGGTCTTATTGCTGCAGGATGTATAAGTGCAAAACGTTCTCACATGGGCTGAAAAAGGGATGAGATGAATTCACAGAAGAGCAAACCATCAAAAGCAGAAAGATATTATCCCTGATACAGAAAATCCCCAGATTCCAGATTTCTAGAAGAAAAGGATTTTCTGGGGAAAGAGCAGGGTTGTAACATCCTGTTTTCCTTCTCTTGGGTAGTGCCAGAGGCAGGACTGCCAGGGGAGATGAGATGCACCATGGTCTTAACCTGTACCTTTTTATTCTCAGATTTTAATGTGCAGGTTGTGCCAGTTGTGTGACAGGCAACTAGAAGCTGTCGTGTGCAGTACTAAAGGCTCTGGACAGTATAGATGTCCATATGCAGCTCATCACAGGCTGCTGGGTGTCAGCCAGACCCCTCAGGATTTTCTGGGTTATGCCATGAGCCAAGACTGCAATCCTACAGGTTTCTATCGCTGACCATGGCAATGGCTCCTTCTTCAGAGGAATCATACCTTCTGTTACTTATTCTTTGGCATTACGATGTTCATCTTTTTCTTTTTTTTTTTTCTTTTGGACACACTGTTTGCTATAATCTTATAGATTTTTAAATAATAAAATTTATTTTTGATATATGTATGTTTATACAAGGTCAGGTGAAATAAACCAATACAAATTGGTATAGGCACACACACTTGCACATGGAAGTATAATATTTATACATACTCAAGGAACCATAATAAAGCTATACCAAGCATATCATACTAAGGAGATGGAAACTCCCCTTCCTTCCCCCCACTCTGCCAAACATCTGCTACTATGGTTCTCCACTTGGGACACATTTAAAAATAAAAAAGACTGCATTAATTTTCACCTGGAGTGATCAGTAATGAGCGAACACATTAAAGGAGGAGTAGTTGTCAGATAGTTGGTACCATCTGGCATAAAATGTAAACCTTTAACCTGTTTGTTGTGTGAGAAACAGGCAGAAAACAAACAGGAAATCCATTGATGTCCTGGTAACCATCCAGACCATGAATAATTTTTTTTAAATAGATTTTTGTTGAGAAAAAAAAAGAAATTCATTATTTTCCAGAAGCTGGTAAAGCATCTGTGTGAGGGGCCAGCACTGGCATGTTGTGTGAGATGACTGGAATGAAGGCAGATCCAATGCAGTCGTAGTGTGACCTAATGGAAGGCCATAAGGAAACTATGGTGAACTGTGCGTAATCCAGCGTCCTGCCTCGAGTCGGGTCTCACAACAAATGCTTCCCCTGCTTTACCTTCCAAGCTGCCAGCCTTCAGCTGTTTACTGATGTCCTGCCTTGGAGCCAGCTGATAGGTATTTAAGAGCCACTGATTAACCTGTCCACCAGCCATTCCTCTCATCTCTTTTTGAACTGTTTTATCTCTTCAAATGCTCATAAAAGTGTTTTCATGGAACTCATCTCTGTGCTTGTAATTTGTTCTCTTTTTCAGCCCGATGGGAGTATAGGTAAACACATTAAAACTTCCCCAAGTAGGGAAAGTGTTAGGATAAAAGAATTTATAAACTAAAATATGTGCTTTCACAAAGAAACTTCCTTCTCTTAACTACCACTGTGTATTTTAGATGCTGTAATGTGTTTCCTCTTTGTTCCCCGCTGTGAAGATGAATGCTGTGCCTCAGTAGTTTTCAAGGTGACTCTTAAGAGCTCTTCTCTTTTATTGTATCTCTGCTGTGACTGCAGAGGCTTCACAGGTGACTTTGTTTTCCTTCCTTTGGTGTGCATCTTGTCATGAATTATAGAATTCCTTATACTTCCAGCTATTTATAATAGAGGCCAGAAAAAAGTGAGAAAAGTAAATGTATGTTATACATTTCTATATTTGCCATGTTTATTCTTTCTTAGCCTGATACAAAGAAGGCCTATATAGATATTACTATTTTGCAATAATCACTCATTTGTTATATTGTGTTATTGTGGGAGGTTTGCTGTGTAGGTAAGATGGGATGCAGAAAAAGGATGTTGTGTTCTTGCTTCTGCCACGGTCCTTTTCATGACCTTGGAAAAAACAATACACATTGTTGTAATCTCTATTTGTAGTTCCCTTTTTTCTTAGCCTGACTTTTGTGTACATCTAAACCTTTCACTTCTGTTAAATGAATTTCCAGGCAAAACTTCTAATGGAGCAGTTACCTCGAGTAATTAATACCAGTGGTACTCAAAGTAGCAGCAAAATGAGGTTACAAGATGTTATCACCAGTGAAACTAGACACGTTGCTACTCCAGTTGCCTACTGCTGCAAACTACATTATTTGCTGTAGCTGCCATGTGGCTGTGCAGACTGGCAATGTCATGTGGAGTAAGTACAGTGAAAGAGCTTTGCTGGGCCAAATCAAAAAGGTGAAGGATCTTATTCTAGCTGAGTTTATCATGTTTAATGTGGGAATAACAGTGCTACCTTCTTCCCATATTTGTCTTTTTTTTTTTTAAATATAAATTCCTTGGGAACAATATTGTATTTTTTGTAACCAGCAGCTTTTGAGCCTTGGTTAAGACTTCCCTGAAAAACAGATGATAACAGTGTCCATGACTGTAATGACTTTCTCCAGCAGTGGAAGATGTCATAAATCTGTGGATATTCTGTATGTCTTTGTCAGTATTTCTGGCTGCACAGACCTCAGCTGGCAATGACAGCAGATAAGCCACTCACTGTGCCTAATTATTTAGAGAGATTTCTGCAGTGATGTCTGTGCTGGAGCATACCTGATGGAATATATAAACCCCATGCTCAAGTGCAGTGTGGGAAACCAGAAGATAAAGGAATAAGTTAGAGGCATTGCAGAATAAGGGAAGAGGTGATTTCTTTGTGCAACATACTGAGACAAAGTTTTCTAGGCAGAATTGAAAGCTTGAAAGTTAGGATTGAATTTTAAAGTTTGGACGTGATCTGATTTTCTGTCCTCTCTTAAGTGAATAGCTATTACTTTGAAAAAAAAAATTATATTGGATCAGTTGATTTCTATCCAGTAGCCACAGGCCAGTTTTAAAGCTTGCAGGCTTCTTGAGACGTGCTGTGTAGTCACAGCTGGCTGCTAGATGTGTCCAGTGATAAGGTCAGTGAGTGAGTGAGTCAGGGAATATGAGCAGGGTCAGAAACCATTAGAGACTCTGAAATGTGAAACGTGGGATTAAAGTCTTGTTCGTTCATTCTCTTAACATATGATAAACCTGTGTGTGATTTTTGAGTGATCAAAACCACAATTCACCTTCAAGTTGTATTTTTTTTTTAATTCATGTTCCCTTGAAAATTTAACTCGATATTCTGAATAACGGGGACTTTAGAGTAGTTTATAATAAGTAAAAATGGCCTAAAAGTAGAAATTTTTGAATTGTTTCCCTTGTCAGTTCAGAAATGTTTCAAATTGAATGGTAATCTGTTTTTTTGTTTTGTTTTGTTTTTTTAATGATTAACCATTTCTAGCAGTCACCCCTGTTGTGCACATTTAATTGCCTGGTTGCGTTTTATTGCATGCTCAGGACTCTTCAATTTTTTTTTACTGCCACTGCACATTAAATCAGAGACATCAAAATGTAACGTGCTAGACGTTAGGTCAGGTCTTTCCTTCTGCTTCTTCTCTCAGATGTAGTAAGATTGTCCTCAGACACTCCCGTTGCTGCAGTGCACACATACAGGGTACACACAGGTTCAATGTGCTCTTATACTTGACTGTTTTAAGTGCAGTGTGCTGCAGCGTGACAAGTTTGGTGACTGAGACTTCCTTTAAGTCCTTTCCTTGTCCTTCTATCCCTGTCCCTTTATAGGCACATGGGAGCCTCCTGGGGAATTTGTTAGGGAGAGCACATCTTTAGAGATTTCTGTTAAGAAAAGTTGTAAGTAAACTTTCACTCCCACCTTCATTGTCCAGATCAGAAGTAACTCTGTTGAAGTCCCTAGAGTTTTATCGGTATAAGACTTCTTGCCTTTGAAGTTCATTATCACAGGTCTTGGGCCTTGTGGAGTCATTTACTCTAAAGGACAAGCAGAGACCAGACTGACTTTTGCCAGTTACTCTCCAGGTACAAGGTTGATCTGAGAGCCATGGTGAAATGTTCAGTGGTAATCTCAGATCAATGAAGTATCTTCAACATGGTAATGTCAGCTACAGCATTTGTCAGATCTAATCTGAATGAATGTCAGTAAATCATCTCATGGGACTGTTAAGCTGTTTCCATTGAGGTTTAGCTGACCCCAGTGACATTAGGCAGGTATGAACCGCAGTGAACAGGTTTGTGTGAACCTACTGGGTATCTCACGGCTTTGAAAGTTTACCAAGCACATTTGGTGACAAACGAGCCAAAACCTGAGGGCTCTGGTGGAGCCCTCTCTGCAGTATTTTGCTTTGTTGCAGTTCTGGGACTCAGCACAGGGCACCAGAAAGTGGGCTCTGGCCCCTGGGCTGGAGAAGAGTTAAAATCCCTTGGGCAACAGATTCCTCCAGAAGCTCTAAAGTCTAGGAAAATCTTAAAGTCTTTTCTGTTTCATTCCTACAAAACTGAGCAGGCTAGTCCATCTTTTGTACCGAAGCCTCAACCAAGACAGCACTGTCCTGTTTTTCCACTTCTGTTAGCTCACCTCAACCTTCTTAATATTTCTGTCCTGTGCTATCTCAGTGGTATTATTTCCCAGTGCTTGGTTTTCACAACTATCACTATAATTCATTCATGAAACTTAAAGAAATCATCCTTTAATTGAACTGTTTGTTTAGTGAGGCTAACCAGCTTCTTTTAAAACTCTGGGTTTTGTTGCACAGCCTTCTTAAGAAAAAACAGTTCCAAATTTATATAGAATTAACTTCACTCTGGTGGTCTCCTAAGCTGGACAAGCATAAAATGAGTGGGGACAGGAAATCAGTGAATAGGAAACATCTTGATTGTTCTTCTGTAGGATGCAGAATCTGCTCATCATCGAGCATCATGGCAGTGAGATTGGCATGACTCTTTAGTAAATATCTCAGGTTATCAGGATTGATGGTATGGCCAGACTATGGCAAAAATACATCATGTTGAGACTGTGGTGGCAACTGTCATATTTGGTACAAGGAGATGGAAGTCTGAAAGAAGAAAATAAATAAAGAATTTTCATTCATTTTCATCTTTAAGATATTTGTTATTAGGATTTACTTAGAGTAAGAGATTCAGAATACAAACAGGAGATGATTCAACTTTGTATTTTCTTAAACTGGAGAAATATCTGACCTGGGAGGACTGGAAGAGGTTGCAAGGGAAGACATTGGGGAGTAAACTGCAGAGCATAGATGAAACTTACTCCACATTTTAGTTTTTAAAAAGAACATAGGGAAAAAAGTAAGAATTAACTTCAGTGTTTTCTTACATGTATTTATTTTTACAGAATTTCATTTTTGATGCTAGTTCTAGAAACTTTAAATTTCTGGAGTCAAAAAAAGGCTTTTTTTTTTGTTGTAAATTCTATGCCTAATTAAACATTAATAGAAATACACGTTTATGATGGAGAAGCAAACCACTATACTGATCAGTCTTCAAATAACGAATTAGCAGTGAATCAGAATTGGAGAATGGGAGATCTCTTTTTTAAATGTTTATAATCACCGAGAGTTGTTATACTGAAGTGTGTATATATATGTATATATATATGAAGAGTTTATGGTCTTTGTATTCATTTTCTACATAACTTTTTAATGAACCATTCTCAGATTTATTTGACTTAAAAGAAATTTCAAGTGCTGTAAAATTCTCTGGAGATAAAGGAATACAGTCATTAGGGACTGAATTATTTTTATGTCCTACACAAATTGGAGCAGTTTACAGAAGTGTTTTTTAACTACATCAACTATACTCAGGGGCCACATTGAAATAGCAAAATCAAAAACCTTTGTTATATTTTAATTCATGGGTAAAAAAAATTCTAAACACCTTTAAGAGGATTTCTGTAGCAAGTTCTAGTATAGAAGAGGGTAACAGAGATTAATCTGTCCTTAAAAGTGCTGCTTAAAAAATCTATCTGGACCACACATTTATAAATATTGTGATAGGCTACATCCAGCCAGTAGGGACTCATAGATACAACAGGCACTACACGTGCAGAGTCATAAGAAGAATATGAAAATGAAATGGATAGGACAGGAGCAAAGAGAAATTTGATTCAAAACAAATGAAAACATTATGGTACAGCTGCCAGATGCTCCATACAAGAGCAGGATGAGGCCAAAAATTGAGCTTCAGGCATTTGAAACCTCCTCCAATCCATCTGTTTTCTATGAATATTAGCGGGTGCTCAGACATTAAGTATTTAGGGCATGTCTACACTGCGCATCAACAAATGGCCCAGCTAACAAGAAGAAGAGCTCCAGCTGAGTTGCCCTCCCTCATTGTAGCAGTAATCAAATCAAGTAGGTCTTCAAGTTCAAGCCTGTTGGTACCCAGGGATGCTGGTCAGTGGGTGCGATGTAGCCAGACTGCAGTGTCTATGTGATTAGTGCTTTTCAAGCTCTTGCTGTTATTCTCATACCCTGTGTAGGTTCTCTAGGCTCAAGTCCAGAGCTGCTGCATCACAAAACTGCAGATTTATACTACTGCCAGCACTGACAGAGCCTCAAATAATTACATGCATGTTTAGAGGAGGATGTTTTCCTCTCTGGTCTCAAATTATGGAGTACATCAATATATTATTCTCAGAATTGCAGATGGGATGGGTTATAAATTGCTCGTAAGACTAATCTATGCAGATTCTTGATGCTAAAACTTGGGGGAATTAAAATGTTACGAACTTAATTCAAAATTATGCCTACTTTAAAATTATAACTTAAAGATTCATTTTCTGTGTTGCACACAAATTTAACGTAGCCAAAACCACACAGTAAAATATGAGACATTGTTAGAAAATTGATGGGCGAGAAGTGGTAAATACAAAATGGATGTCTCTGATGTAAATGAGTTTACTCTGTCACCTTTAGATTTTTAGAGATTGAAACAGTGTGTGTGAGACTGTATATGGAACTTAAATAAACAAAAAACTTTCCTGGGCCTTTATTATTGCCCTTTGAAGTCTGTAAATTAAATAAATATGATCAAGCTTTCAAAAAAAATGGTAAGCTAGTTCCAGTCAGCTCCAGAAGGAGGTGTAGGTGCATGACATCTTTAAATACAAGTCATTTTTGTATCTAAAACTGTACGTGAATTTTAAACTTATTTTTAAGAACCCAGGTTTACAGAAATGTGAGTTAGAAGTTACACTTGATGCTGGATCATTCACTGCTTGGGCAGTGCAAGCATTCCCGCTTTGCCAGCCTCCTTATGTTTCATTTCATGAATTCCTTTTAATGAAAATGTCTTTGCCTCTGGTGTATTCAGAGCTGAAATAAATTTGTCATTCTTTGACAATCAGGAAACTGAAAAAAACTTACCATATTTTCTCCTTACAGAAATATGTCAGAGTGCTAAATCTACAGGTAGAAGAATAGATTTGAAGTTCACAAAGAGTGTGCTCTTATGAGAGCGAATGACTTTCAATGTCCTGGTTAAAAAAAAAAAAAAAAGCTTTTCATTTTTATTTCAAAGGCTTACTGGCTTTGAAATTACCTGAGCGAACAGCTTTCTTGTGTTTCTTCCTCCAACAGACAAAATGCACATCTTAGAAAGATGTTGGCTATAAATGCCAAATTTCATTGTAAAAGGTGATGTGAAGGCATGCCTTAATCAAGGGCGTACTGTACACCTTTAAATCAGCTTCATGCAACTAAAGAATAATTGCAATTGCTTTACATTATGTGGCACTGTATGAGACACTGTATGCAGCCGTCATTATTCCTATTTTAATGCAGAAGTGCTCTGAGTTCCCTGGTTGAGTCCTGGCCCTGCTGCTCTCTGCCTCATACTTCCTTTCTCAGGGAGTCAATCTAATCAAACTGAAGAAATCCTGTAACAGGACTGAATTCTTGAGATGAAAAACATGCTCAACACCTGACATTATGACATGATACTGGAAATCTAAACCTATGATGAATACAGAAGTGTGGATACAGTTATTTTTGTAACTGTAGCACAGACTGGCCAGTGGGAGAGTATAAAAATATTCTGTTGTCTCTGGAAGATGGTTTTTGAGTTGTCAAGAAAGAGAAATGTATTCCACCATGATAGTGGCTAAACTGAGATGCCCAGTTATCCTAACTTTGCTTGACATTGACATGTTGACTGTTTACTGTGTATAAACAGTTTTTTAAAGCATATATATTTCAGTAGCTAACATTGATGCAGTACTTGAGCAAAGCCATCTGAGTAAGTAAGACGGCGTACTGCATGACAAAGTAAAATCAAATAAGCTTTAAAAAAAGTCATATTTTGCAGTGGGGAGAGGAGAAAATGTCAAAATACTACTGCTTCTTAGATATGCAAAGAGGCTTGCATATAAGATTTACTAATCTATAAATGGTGAAAATGCACATAAGCAAAATACTGAGCACAAACAGAAGTTTCATATGTAGTTTCATGAATGGTCCATCTGGGCTAGTGTTTTGTCTCTGGGAGTTTCAAACACATACTGAGGAAAGTGTGTAAAAAGAGAGAAAAGGTAGTATAGTATGCTACTACGATAATCTGTCTGTTCTCAGCGATTTGTTACTTGAGAATTCCCAAATCACAGCTACCATCTTTGAACTGAATAGGATTTTTACTGCAAGCTTGTGTAATTGTTTGGGAATTTACTTAAAAAATAATATGGTTACATAATTAGCGGTAAGATCCATGGAACACATGCTGCTTACATGGAGTGAGTGAGTGATGTAGATTGCCAGTGTTTCCCCTTTGATTGTAAAGCCGATGGAGATGTGCAAACTAAATTTCTTCTTCTGATGCATCTACATTTCTTCTGATTGGGCTGCATCAAAAGAAACATGTTTAGCAAGTTGAGGGAGGTGATCCTGTCCCTCTACTCTGCTCTGATGAGACCTCAGCTGGAGTGCTGCATTGAGATGTGGATTCATCAGTACAGGAGAGACATGGACCTGGTCCAGAGGAGGGTCACA
Source organism: Aquila spilogaster (assembly GCA_024606505.1). NCBI lineage: Eukaryota > Metazoa > Chordata > Aves > Accipitriformes > Accipitridae > Aquila > Aquila spilogaster. Next base: position 42,242,852 of record JANHGO010000069.1, read on the forward strand.
AAACTGACAGAAGGAATGAAGCACTTCCCCTGCAAGGACAGGCTGAGAGATCTGGGGCTGTTCAGCCTGGAGAGGAGAGTTCTGGAGAAGAGACGTAGTAGTGGTCTTTTAGTATCTAAAGGTGGGCTATAAGAAAGAAGGGAACAGACTCCTTAGCAGGATCTGTTGTGATAGGACAAGGGGGAAATGGTTTCAAACTAAAAGAGAGGAGATTTAGATTGGATGAAAGGAAAAAGGATTTTTACAGTGAGAGTGTTAAGGCTTTGGAGCTGGTTGTCCAGAGAGATGATGGATGCTCTGAAGTTTGAGACATTCACGGTCAGGTTGGACAGGGCTCTGTAGGTGTCGCTGTTCATTGCAGGGGAGTTGGACTTGATGATCTTCAAAGGTCCCTTCCAATTCAAACAGTCCTGTAATTTGAGGATAAAGTGGAATTTGTGCTCCACAGACATTTTTATTGTAAATGAAGCCTCTCCCTGGGACAGTATGCATGAGTGACCTCATCATCAAGAGACTTTGTGATAATGCAACTGAAGAATATGAAGTATTATTTTATATATGCAATATTTAGGACTGAAAATGTTTGAGCTACCACTGTGATATTCCATGTGTCCCTACTGTTCTACACAAGGTGTCAGCCATACAGGTTTAGTGATTAGCCTTCCTTCTTACTTGTATCAGACAGATCTTTGATTTTGCTGAGTTGCCATCTTTTGATTGCTGCTTTTTGTCTTCGGGCTTCAAACCTGTCAATATCATTATGTTTCCTCTTGAGCCACCGAGCCGTTGTCTTTTACCTTCTCAATCATTGCATTACTTTTGCTTCTCTTATCTCACGTAACTTCAGGGCACATACAGTTTCACACCTTCACGATGTTTTGTTTGAGTAAACCTGATCTATGGTCGCGCAACCAGTGTTACAGAGAGCCAAACCCTGGATTGAAGGAGGCCCTGGCAGCAGTGACTGCTCAGTCTTGGCACCACACAAAAGCTAGCTGAGAATAGAACACCCAAAGCACCCCTTGTGTGGGTACCGGAACTTCGTGCCTGTTCTTACTCTCCCTGTCAGATGTATGCCCAGCTTCTGGCACTGATTCCTTTTCACCTACATCATTTTCAAGAGGAGGGGAATGAAAAGAGCAGACTTTTTCACAGTGCTCAAGATGGGGACATCAGGCTTCTACAGGATGGTGTAGTGACATTTGCTGGTGTGTTCTGTGTTTCTGAGTAGCACTTAGTGTTTTTTTTTCCCACTGTTGATGAGCACTGAGTTGATATTCTTGTTGGCTCCTTCAAAGAACTCCAGCAGAGCTGGGAGGCATGATTTCCTGTTTAAAAAAACAACTGATCTTCACTATCTTCACTGATACATCACAGAAGAAATTACAGGGACACATACGGCATACCTAAAAAATTGCAAGAATATATATGCAGTTTTGAGCTACCATTTCATTAAAATAAATCATTTTTATAAGAAAAATTGCTGCTTTTTCTCATAACATATGTAAATATCTGAATTTGTTACTATTTTGAAGAAAAAATATTACATACTGTGTGTTAATTCTTAATAATTAATTTACTGTTACTAAATGTAGTGTTAATGGCTGAAAAAGAATATAGAATTTGTAAGGAGTATAAAAATATTTTAAGTTTTTGGTCTGTACAGACAAGTGTTAAAAAAGAAGTATCTCATGGCATGTCGCAGCTGTGTCTTGACTACTAACTTATGAACAAAAGAATATATTTTAATGTATCTGTGTTAATTTATTATGATAAACTTATTTGACGTGATGCATATAAATGAAGTATGGTGTGTTAAATTAATTAGTACTCCTAATCGTGAGTCTCAAGTTGAGCCCGCAAGCAGTGCAGTATGTTTTGAGAAGTTTCTTTCAAAGCTGCAGAGTTTTTTTCATCAGAATTTCCAAAATACTAGAGAAAAGTTATTAAAAATAAAATATATATATATTTAAAATTGTTAATTGTAACAGTGGTGGAATTAAAAGCATAAAACTTAAGTGAAAAGCAATAAAAACATTATCTTTCTTTTTTTCCCCTCTCTTCATTCTTGGGATATAGGAGCAGATGTAATTACTGTACGTGAGCATTTACATGTGCCAGGGAAAAACTAAATAATGTAATTGAGAGCAACAACTCAGTTGCTCAAGTGAGGAGAATGATTGCTTGTGCTGACACCCACTAATTGCAGCTAGTTTTCATCTTCCAGTCTGCAGCAAGTGACCTTGCTGTGGCTGCAATGAGCAATAGCTGTTCTCTTGTTGAAGTAGAAAACAAATAAATCCAAAAGAACATGGAGATTACAGAAATTGAAGCAACCATTTTCTAAACGAGGAAGCAGAAGCTAGTGTCACTATAGTCTTAACAACATGTCTCTTTCTCTGCGTGCTGAGTTGGCCTGTAGCCTGTCATGCATCTGACAGAAACCTGAAGGAGTGTGAGCTGTAGGTGGAGAGAGGATGCTCACATTCATTGCCTACCATATTCTGTCCAGTTTCCGGAAATAACAAGGTGGTTGAAACTAGATGGTCTTTAAGGTCCCTTCCAACCTAAGCCATTCTGTGATTACATTAAGTAGTAAATAAGCATTCATTTTCTCCACACCGTTTCAAAGGTGATAGAATTCCTAAGGTCATCAGCTACCTCTTTCATGAAACAAAGAGTACAGGTTTATGCAGTACTTGTGTGGGAGATGTTCCATACCTTTAGTCCTCTTTCCCTTTCGTCTCTATAATTTCTGGTTGTTGTTGTTGTTGTTGTTGTTTTCTTTTTGAGAATGGGTGGTCATAGTGGAAACTGTATAAATAAGGTGGGCACAGAATTAACGAAGAGCATAATCATTTTTTTCCTATCCTCAGCTCCTTTCCTTATAATTCTTAATTTAGAAACATCAATCTTAAAGGCTAAATGCAAGCTGAGAATGGTTGTTTTGAATTCAACTGTGGTGTCTAATCATATAGACTGAGAAAAAACCTCCCACCTGTGGTGCAAGGTGGGAGTACTTAAAAAAAATAAATTGTGAGATCACTGGTTGCTATGTAAATTATTGCTTTAAAAGTGTGATGAAATTTGCTATGGTCTAACTGGGAATTTAATGTAGCTCAACAAACTAATAACCTTGTTGAGTCCAAGACATTCACTGCATGAGTTTTTGTTCTAAGGCTAACCTTCAGAAGACATCCGGTAGATCTCAGATCATCAATGCTGAGATGTTAGAGAAGAAGCAGGTCTTTTTTAAGATGTTTTTTCCTACTAACGACAAGGTGTTTCTATCACAATTTGGCTGTGCAGATACTGGAGTTTTTATGGTTCTTGTATGAAGGGCTTTTTTTTGGTTGCTTGTGAAGATGGTCACCAAGCTCTGTCTTTGTGCCCAGGCTGGTTCCACTGGCAGCAGATGTACTGTGTAAGGGGAATCTCCTCCTAATGAGGAGCTTAACAAAGCTGAGGGATTACTTAGGCAATAGTAGCAGCGTTTAAAGCTGTCCATTAGTCAGCACGCTTAACACCCCCTGTCTGCTCACTGTGGTTTAACTGCATGACATAGTTGAACTCATAATGATTGTTAATAGCTTGTAGTAAGTTTTGAAGACTGCTGCTGCTGCTAGGAGCCAAAGGAGAGTTGGATAGTCTGAAAAGTGGTCAGTTTATTCCACCTATTTAATGTACCACTCATTTGGGAACTGCTGTTGTATTTATTTAGAAGTTATTGCAGCCACAACATCATGATCCAAGCTGTTGCCTTTTTGCCCGCTGCTAAAAACCAAATTGTTATTTTTAGAGAATTTATTCATACTAAAACATATATTGAGTAGTAATGACTGATTTAGTCTGTATTTTTCTGTATATACAGTTATTTTTTCCCAATGTTCATCACTTTCTGTGGTCAGCAATGAATTGTACTTGTTGTTTTACCATTTTACCTTCAGTTACTTGGTACCAAGATATCCTTCTGTAACTCTACAACAATAGCTTAGATCTTACTGCCTTGAAAAGTCTTGTATCTTCAGCAGTCCTCATCATCTTAGGATTCTTTCCATTCCATTTATGATTATGGTAAATGGCAAAATATCTGAGGGATCCTCTGATAGCATTGTTCCACTGTGAAAAGCAACCATTTGTTCCTGTAGTTGGGTTTTTCTGTTTGTTTGTTTTTCCACTTTAACACTTAATCAACAAGAAGAGTATTTAGGAAGAGTGAATACTTGCCATGGAACTGCCACCTTCCATGCCTGGACAGAGGCCTCCTACAGATCTCAGGTATTCATTGCTTTGCAGGTTTCTTGGTTTGTTGTTTGTTTTTTTGTTTGTTTGTTTGTTTTCTTTTTTTTTCACAGTTTAATAGCTGTAAAATTATAGTTTATTCCCTCACTACTTTAAATGTTATTGAGGTTTACAGAACTTTTTCAACCTGTGTAGTAAGTTGGTCAGGTGATGAAAGTGAAGAGCGAGCTAAAGAAGGGTGTCAGCATAAGAGCGATTGCAGTTCTCAGTACTGCCATTTCCAAGCTGTGCATCCTGATAAATGTTTGTGCAGTGGCTTTTTGTTCAAGCAGCAATGACATCCAGTGATGGCATGCACTTAGACAATCTCAAATCTGTTAACTCATAGATAATCCAAAGATCTTTAGTACTCAGCCATTTGAAGCTGGCATCTCAGGATTGGTTTACTTCCTAACCCAATTCAGCTTGTCCATGTTTTATTGTTTTCATTTTAGTTCATTTCATTTCATTTTTCATTTCATTCATTTCCTTTTTCATTTTCGTTTTTTATTGCTGCCTTGACAGTGAGGTTCAATGAATGCCTCCAGCTGGCATTGCCTTCTTTGTGGCTCTGCATGATATCCAATAGATATAGTATTATGGAATCTGCTTGAGATTACCAACTCTGTACTTTAGAAAAAGACTCTGGGATCATTAAGATTGCATAGTTGACTTCCTGCAGTGCTTATTAGGGACGAATTCATGTTTATTTGTAGTGTTGACAACAAAATCTGAAACCTCATATCCTTCCATTTTGTTTCATTTTTAACACCTGGTGGGAAAAAAAAAATATCTGAGATTTGTAGCAACTAAAATAGTACATAATAGAAGTCTTAAATCTCAGCTTGTTACAAAGTGTTCTTCCTATCTTAAATTTCTCTTCACGTTTTTAACAGGTTGTGCTCAATTTTGTCTCTTGGTAGTATCAGTGTTAGCACAAGATGAATGCAGTAAGAATGTTAATTCTCATAAATACTAGAAGATACATTCACAGCAATAATACCTGTCTGGCATTTAGCTGCCCTCTAGATGTATTATAGCAATTAGAAGGACTGACTTACTTTGAAATGCATACATTTTCAAAAATAATTTTAGGAGTTGTGAGGTTGTTCTTTCCTATTAGTAAAGTAAATGAGAGCAGACTTTTTTTCATTTAAATGCTAGATTCTTCTCTTAGCAATTTAGTTTTAGGCCTGTTTGCTTGTAGCAGTAGATCTGAGAATATTGGTTTTTAGAGAGTTTTTCATACAAAAAAAAAAGAAAAACAAAAAAACAACAACAAGAAAAGGGAAATTATTGGGATTTTGCCTTTTCCCTGATCTATAATCTTTCTGAGATATTCTTAAAGAGGCCAGGACTGCGAAGTTAGATGCCTTACCTTTATTTCCATTTTTCAACATGGTGGCTTTGTTGAATGACATCTTTTCTGATGCTGTTCAGGGGCTGTAGCTAAGACTGTGAAAAGAGGCACTAAATATTGTTGAAGGTGAAACATAAAAACAGACCCTATCACTAAATGAGAAATATGCTTTTTTTATAAGTTTTTCTCTTACTGATTGCAGATGTGCTCCTAGAGAAAAAGGAAGATACAGATCCTATCGTTAATGTAGCATTGTTAAGAGCCACAACAGACCAGACATCTAAGTGATGTTCATGAGCTCAGTGTAAGTTCTGCTGTGCTCCTCTAGGAAGGGGCAAGTGAAAGAAGACAGTTATGACCTACTAAGATGTTTAGATCTTGGGTAGGCTGGCCTGTTTTTTAGGTAGGCAGATCTCTGTCCTCCAACTATAAAAGGTGTCTTGAATGACTGTGTTGTTTATATGCATGATTGCACTGTACACATGAGAACCAGTAGTCCATTGATTTGATGTAACGTGGTTAGTATTTCTACTTCTATCTCAGTTATACAAAATTGTAATATTTTGTTGCATATGAAGCATATATCAGATAAAACGTGAAATTAAAGAAGTTAGAAAATCTTACTTAAAACATATTCCAAATTCTAGCAGATTAATTCATCACAAGCATTATTACTCTAATATCTAGCTGACAGAAGACAGATGTGTTTCATGCCAAGGGCAATACAAATTTTTGTAATCACTATAAGAACTCTAACTCTGTAAGTCTTTCTCCATTTCAGTCCTAAATTCGTTCTTCCATTGTAGTCTCAACTAAATTACTGCACCTTAAAACCTTACATGCAGGCACCTTAACTCCTCTGCAGCACAAAGGCAAACTGGTTTAATTTTCATAGTTTTTGTTTGACTGTTTCCAGGATTAGCAGCATTGTGTATGAACTGGAGAATAGTGGAAGAAAGATGCTGGTTTTTTATACGCAATGGAGATTAAGAGTTTATTCATTCTTTCTGGAAATTTCATAGATTTAAAAAAAAAAATTAAAGATACAAATTGTAAAAAGAAAATTTGCATACAGAAACATTTTAAAATGAAAACAGTCGGATCACTTAACGTGACTACATTTTAAGGACTACATTTAAAGGGTGCTGAACATCTGTAACTACTACTGGCACCCACTGGAATAAAATGCCAGATTATGAGCATCACTGACAGTTGTGGTGTGGTAGGAATAGCTCAGCCTCTCTTTGGATTAAGCCAACTTCAGGAAAAAATGTGTTTTATTTGGAGTTATAAAAATTAAAGTTGTCTTTATGAGTGAGGAATGCATGCTCTCCCAGAGCTATAAAGAGAAGCTGTGAGATTTGTGGTCTGTCCCTCTTCACCTTTAAGCAGTTTATCTTCAGCAAAAAGGAAAAGAGACATAATAAGCAATCTGTGGAATTTAAGTAATATTCAGTACGTACAGTTTTTATGGTATTTTTTTCCACACTGACCTTTAAGGAAATTTCCATTTTATAATAGCTAATTATTGAAATACCCTTTGCTAATCTTCTGTCTCATCTTTCTCTAACATTTTCGAATACTTCTCCACAAAAGAGGTAATTGCCTAACAGTTACACTCTGCTGAAATTACTGTTCCCACCACAATTATTTGCATGAGTACATGAATATGTTATTGGATGCTGCTGTGCAGTGACACTAATACTGAAAATAAAAGTAGGAATGGACTCTGTGCTCCACTTCTGGAACTGTTCATCCTCCAGTGTAAATGAACAAAACTCTGTTTGGATCAATTTAGCAATGACTCAGTGTCCACATTTGGTTCAAACGATTATGCATAAAGATCACATTAAGGTGCCAATTGCATCTAGCTGCGCCAATGATAATAAAGTAGAAGACCAAATGTGAACAGTTCTAAATAATTGAGGGGAAAAAGACTGAAGTATGAAAAGACTAGAGATCCTTTTAGTTACATAGTGACATTTGTTACTATTCACAGCAGTACTTTAGTCTATATCATAGAAATGAAAATGTTCACACCAGAAAACACCCCTGCAATTATTTGATGTTGTTGACCACAGTAGCTAGCACACTTTGCCACAGTTTTCTCCAGGAGATGTTAAGAAGAAATTAGGGCAGAATTGCCACTGATGTCCCCTCTTCTATGTATGAACCACTGGGGACCTTGGTTTGTCTCACTACCTAGCACATTTCATAGGTTTCCTCTTCATACTTACAGTGCCTTAACTGCAGATAATCCCCTTGAAACTTGCTTTGCTAAGGGGGCCTGCATAAAAGAAGCCCATGCCATAGAAGCTTGGCATGGGCAGACTTTTGCCATCATTGAACAACTCAACAGAGCAAATTGGATAAATGTGAACTTTACTGGAGTGCCTGATTATCTTGCTTTTAAGATCCCGCAAAAAGACTATTACCATATCCTAGAAGCGGGCTGTAAAGGCATCAGAACTCTGTTCCCCCATGGATTGTAGGTTGTACTGCAATAAGTGTAGAAGGCATTTCTTCTCCCATCTTGTATGCCTTGTGCTTTCTTCCTTTAGAAAATGCCCTTTCATGATGAAGTCCTGTGTTGGCTCATGACTGCCACAATCGGTTCCTGGCAGAACAGTGAGAACTGGTCCTCTTGAAGTTAAGTATTTGAAGCAGGCACAGGCCTGTTAGGGCTTGGCAGCTACGATAGGGTATGTCTTGTTACTTCATCCTGGAGCCTGTGCTGATGGTGGGCTAAGGAAATATTTCATCTCTTTTATTGCTGGAGACCAGAACAAAACAGACTGTAGAATCTGGCCTCCATCACCAGTGTGTTTTTTGTTTTACTTGTTCTGAGTCTGTTTTTGGCATTTGTAATGCTGCTGGTGATCCTGAACAGAATTTTAACTTATCCTGGAAAAATTACAGTTTGCATTGTGAGACATTATGTGGGTTCATATGAATCCTTCAAACTTTCATTGTATTGAAGAAAGATATATATATCCTAAGGCAGTTTATCTTTGGGGAATTTTGTGACCTTGTACACCACATGAAATTGGTAGAGTTCTGATTTAATCTCATGATGACACTGTATTTTAAATTTTAAAGATGAACCTCTTTATCATGCTTTTGCTAAATAAGCACTTGCTCTTCTGAGACATTTTAAAAGGAAGTGTGTGCGGGAGATCCTTCAATACGGAGTGAATGACCAGGGAAAGTTAGAGGTGCAAGAGAGAACTAAATGACCTTCTACCAGCATACAGAAATAGATTTCTTCTTATTATTATTTCTTTGCTACTAAATAAGGTTCTTCCTAGTAAAGCAGTTGGACAAATCTTCATGCTTAACCAGTCTGATATGGTGTTAAATAAGAGACATAATATTGCTGCTGCTGCAAAGAACCATGAGAAACAGAACCATGCGTACTGAATTTTTAGTTTTCTAGACAGGGACTATAGCAGAATTTTTTAAATGACATGACATTTTGGAATGGAACACAGCAAAAAAATGTATGAAGATTTTAAGTCAGCCCAGGTCATGCTGAAAATGTTAACTTTGAAAGCAAGGACCATTAAATGAATCATTTGTTCTTGAATGAATGTCAGTGTGGATGCATGTTTTTCTTCGAACTAAGTACTACAGATTTTTAAAGTGCTCTAAAATTTGTTGCTCATTAAGAACAAGCATTGTTACAATACTTGCAAGTACGGGAAACATAAATAGTTGGAAAGTAATGAACACTTTCTATCAGCGTGAATAGAATAATGAAATTTAGATACCTGGCAGAAAAATTCCTAAAAATAAGATAGAGTCTTCTCACCATCATTGTTTTCTCTTGAGATTTTTAGACTTGTAAGAGAAGAATAGTTTGGCATTCTCTATGAGAAAAGACATTATTTCTAAGACTTCCATTGTCAAATATAATGATGGGATTTCACAAGCAAATTGGGAAGTAAATAAACAAAACATATTTTTCCTGGGGCTGTTTTATTATCTATGTATATATTTGCAGGCAGTTCAATAGTAGAGGTGTCACAGAATGTCTTACAGACTAGCGGTAGATAACATTAAGTGATGGATTCATAATTTACTTTTGAAAACTTTGTGATAAAAGTCATATTCACAGATTAGCTGGTGGTTGGTAGGTTAGAACAGGCTATTAACGATGATCCCAGTGCAGAAATCTAAGAAATAAAGTGTGCGTGTCTGCTTTATTTTGCTTTATCATACGGAAACTGGGACAAACAGTCTTGGCATTGAGGCATTTAGAACTGAGCAGTCTCCAGCTGCTTTCATGACTTAGGAAACTTGCCACTAGATTACAAAAGCAGGGATAATGCTTCAGTGATTGTTGTGGAGTTTGTCTCTGGCCTTGCAAATGCAATTTGAAGTTTGGCTGGCAATGAACAATAATAAACCTCTTGCTGAACACAGAGCACAGCAAGGTTTTAAACTCTTTGTTTCATTTCATTTCCTGAAGACATGTACAGAATGGTAGTATTCCCTCAATGTGAGAATTAGCCAGTTTTCCTCCAAAAATGCCATCCTAAATGTTCTAAACTGTTGGATGCCATTCATTTGAAATGGCTCTGAATTACCTCACTGTATGGGATGCAAATTGTTACAGTCTCCAAAAATTATCTATTCTAAGTCTTCTTTTCCTCATGTACAAGCACGGCCTTTTGTTTACCATTAGAGGGAGATGGAGCAATAGGTCCAGACCTGCAGGAGTGGCTTGCTAGGAGCCAAGGAGGGGCCATCGAGCATCCTCTCCACCACTGCCCTCCGTGCAGACTATTTCCCTGCATGTACACATGCATAAACTTCCTATAATCCCTGTTTACACGCACAGCGTGCCACAATGGCCCACTCACATTTCATACACAGACACACAAATCCTTTTCTTATCTGCCCATCTATGCTTGTTTGCAGGGACATGTGCTTATGTTTTAAGAAGTCGGTGAATCCTAACCCCCAAGTAAATATTTTCTGAATGTAAGCTTTTTTTTTTTTTTTAGAGATTTAAGATGGATACAGTTCTTTGTTTTCTTTAAAATTAATATTAATTCTTTTTTTTTTAACATTGAGATACATTGATCAAACAAAATCTTGCAACTTAACACTGTAGTTGAAATCAGGTGAGTTTTAGACGTTCATCTTCTGTATAGGTGCCATTTCTAAGTCTAACAGATGGTTGGCTTCTCTCCAAGTAACCTGCAACAATATGATGATAACATAATACTTTTAAGACCATCTTCAGTTATGATTTTTTATTATTGTTTACACATATGATACTTAGTTATTATTTAATTTCTTTCTTCTTGGACATACGTGCAGCATAATTATTGATTTCTTCTTCAAAATACTTATGAAATGCCTTTAAAATAACATGTTTAAATCTTAAGTATTCCTGTTCTGGGGTAGAGGATCTCACTGAAAATATAAAATGGCATAAGAAATATAGCTTTGTTTAAGTGATAACTACACTCAGAAGAAATATACGTCGTTTCCTGCTGAGAACCCATGAAACCAACATTCTGCTTCAAACTCTACATGATTAATTTGGACTTGGCTAAAAGCATCTATTAATGCAAATTAAAATAGAATTTAAATATGTAATTAGTATCTGTTATATGTACAAATACTTTTGTGAGGTAAATTGAAAGCAGTTTTTTATACTTCTGTATAAATTTCCTGGAATTTCTTCTGCAGTGCGCAGATATCAACCTAGCATGCAGTTGGGTCCAGTACAGTAGTGAAACAGTATTTCATTTTCAAATTCATTATAGTATGATGTAAAATGAATGAGTAGTTCTGTGAGAAGAGTTTGTGAAATGTGGCTTACTGTGTGCTGCTTTGCCGTATTACCTGACCTGTGGTGAAGTGCCAGCCATAAACAGGCTTTCAGATGGCTGAAAGATCCTTGAGTGAGCTCTTGTGAAGATTCTTTGGTATCATGCTTGTACGCAATTTCTGCCTTTCCTTTACTGGTAGTTCTTACAAGACCCATCACCTGTGCCTAGGTAGACATTTTCATGACACTTTTAAGAAATTAACTTGTGTGCATCCTGCAGATTTCCACCTAATTTGTTTGAGGTAGGCCAGGGAAGGCAGCAGTTTTTCAGGAGGAAACTCTTGAAAAGACAGAGACTCACATAAAAGCTTCAAGAACTAATTTTCATATGAAACTAATCGAAAAAGAAGGCAATGCTTTTACAAAGATTAATCGATTTTTGACAGATTTTCTAGCCAGAGGCTGGTGTAACAGGTCAGCTTTTGCTGTGGCTGAGAACAGAGGTGAAAGCAAGTGGCAAAAAGGGACAGAAACGTGACAAAGACTCCAAATGTTTGTCTCATACTCAGGACCCAGGAGAGCAGGGCTTTGTGGTAGCACTACCAGGCATGACAAGTTGTGCAAGAAGTGCTGAGACCTCCTGAAGGGCGTGCGTAAGGGAAGCATTTTTATGGTACCTGGCAAGCAGAAGTCTATTAATAATTTTGTTCCCTCCATCTCTCACTCTTCCTCTCTTTCTCTTTTTTTGGAGAGTGTTCTTGCTTTCGTGAGCAGTTTTGGTATGAACTCTGGTTGTTTACCTCTAATAATTTTCTGCATAAATAGTTCTAGAGAGCAGACAGAAACACTCCAAGAATGTTCCATGTTTCATATTCTCATTTCCTTCAGTTTGTGACAAAATGAATGCCAGGTCTGTTTCTTGTGCTAAAGAGTACTGATGTAACCTTCTCTTTTTACCTGGAATTAACTGGGGTAATGGCGGAATCTTCTCAAAAGCATTTTGAGACACATAGTTATTGTATTTTATTTCTATTGGTATATTTTTATAAAAGCCAGTGGAATTCTGCACGATATGGAGCAGTATACCGGACATGTAGGGAGCTGTGAACATTTAAAGTTGCCTGAGGATCTGCTTCTGGGTGATCTGGGCAATATATAAACTGCTCTCTCCTGATATAAGGTATTTGTGTTACAAATCCCCAAATCTCCTTTTATTTACTATCGGCTCCAGAGGTAGGAAGCTCACTGTGATGCAGGATTAAGTATGGGATCCAGAGGAGTCAAGTAATATGCTGAGTTTTCTATTATCTGCCTCTTCCATATGCTAGCCTCAAGTGGCATCACTCATTCCAGTTCCCAAAGGGCTCAGATTTTATATGCATTGCAAGAAGATAAGCAGTTGACCAAAAAATGGTGATTTTCAGTTATATTTCCCTCCACTACATTTTTACATATAGATCACTTCAAATCAAGTGTCTTATGCTATAAATTGCAAAACAAAATAACACCATATGGACTATTGTGTTTTCTGGGAACTCTGAAGGAAAAAATGTTGGTATTGCATTAGACTGCCACTCATACAGTAAGTTTGTTTGCTCTAAGCCGTTGCAGATAGAAGAATTGCATCTGTGCGTCTTTGTCATCTGTCTGTCATTGTTCACCCAGTTGAGGTACTGGGAGGCAATTTATGAACAATCTCCAGAGTGGGGGATACCATATGCTGAGGTTTACCTTCAGAACTGTGCTATTGTCAGCTTTGCTCTAATGCTGTATCCTTCTACCAAAACCACATTTACGGAACAGCAAGAACCAACTCTCATTTGGCACAAGGCAGTGTGAAAAAAGGCTTGAGAAATCTTAACAGGAAATGAGCTGTATCTAATACAGTTTGATATAGTAGGCAACTATTAAGCCAAATGCCATGTTCACCCTCTTTTTTTCTTTGCAACCTTCTCCCTGAGACCAGTACTCTTCCCTCTTCCAGGCAGGTTGTAGAAGGGAAGGTTTTATAACTGGAGGGATGACTAAGCCTTCCTTTTATCTCCTTCCCTTTTCCACCCTTGCTTCCTTCCATGTTCATGCCAATAATTCCAGCTGAATAAGAAGCAGTGTGCCATTAAAACCCAGCTCACTGAAATAATGAATTGGAATCACTTGCCAGGGGCAAAGTGTGTTTTGTTAAGATACCAGAAAAGACCAGCAGACCAAATGCAAAGTGCCGTAGTCTTTGCATTTATTTCCCTCAAATGCAAAAGAAAAAAAAAAAAGGAAGATGGAACAACTATGAGAAGGCTCTCCTAATTTTATTTTGAGGCTTCTCTTATTCTCAGCATTGAATCAATTTTTCCCTTTTGTCCCAATCTGTTATTTTTCTGTCATCGTTCTGACATTTCCTGTCATATTTCTTCTTTCTTGCCTTTTCAAGTGTTGCCGTTCAGCTGAAATGGTGATCAGCTCCCTGTTAGGCCAACTCAAGTATTTGCAATTTATTTTTGACCGCCACCTGTTGAAAAAAGGCTGGAAATTCCTCTTCTGACAACAGAAGGATCCATTAAGTATCACAAAAGCAACAGCTGCATCACTGCAGGGATGCACAATAGTTATATACATCCATTGCTCTTATCTACTTTGAGACATTAGGACAGATTGTTCCCTTTAATTCTTTACCTGGAAAACAAAAAACAACAACAACAAAAAACCCAGATCCATACAGTGCTTGAAATAAGCTGCTGTCTTCTAACTCATGAAATAACAGTTCCAATCCCACAGAATTCTCTTTAAAATGATTTTTAAAAACAAATGTTAAAACAGTACCAGATAGGACATAGTCTTAATTCAGTGCTGTATTGCTTCAGTTTTAAAGTTGTGTCTCCTTATGCAGAAGGTGTAATAACAAAGTGGTAAATCGGGCAGTTTCTCCAGTTACTTTCAAAATCGGGTATTCACTGAGGCTGACTTGGCTGAGAATTCTGGTTATGGTCTGAAGCCATAATGGTCTTATTGATGCTGAAAAAGAAGAAACAGCCAACATACTGGTCCTTTCTTTTCTTATTCTCTGCTTGTTATACTGCCATTGGAAACACTGCAAATATGAATGATTACATCACATTTAAATCTTCGTTTAAAGGAGGTAGAAATTATAAGAATAAAAGCTGTAAAGTTTATAAGTAGACTAGAGCCCAGAAATCTGAAGAATGCTGTGGTCATTTTTTTTAAGCTTTTTTTCATTCTGCTCCTTTCATGCAGCATCACTATGACCTTTGGCAGGATATTCCCTATTGAGGCTGTTTTCGTGATCTGTTAGCCTTCATTAGTCTTTGCCAAGTGCCGGTAGTGATGGATTTTCAGACACCCCTTCCAGTGATGGAATGTCATATAGTCTTTTCCCTCGCTTTTACTCCTTTCAGAAAAAGTACTTTCTGTCCTGGTTACCTGGTAACATCAGCAGTGCATGCAATGTGGTATGTTGAGCTAATTGCCAATTAAATAATAGGGAAGGCTAAGATCTAACAGAAAATCATTGTGCACAGTTCATTAACTGCATTTCACAGGACCAAATTTATGCCACGGGGTTTTTAAAAACGTGTTTAAGGAAATGAATAGTTCCTTCCATAACGCTAAATAGTTACAACAGAATGGAAAGACACTGAAGGTAACGGGTTCTGGGGTTTTCAGTTCATCCCCGTCCTAAGGTATGTCTTGTCCATCTGATAATTTCTGACTTTGTCACTTGTAGTCAGAACTGTTAACTAATGTAACTTGCCAAGTTCTGAGAATCTGGGATCTCCCCAGCCTTGTGTGAACTATCAAAAATGAGTACCTGTA
Source organism: Aquila spilogaster (assembly GCA_024606505.1). NCBI lineage: Eukaryota > Metazoa > Chordata > Aves > Accipitriformes > Accipitridae > Aquila > Aquila spilogaster. Next base: position 42,258,103 of record JANHGO010000069.1, read on the forward strand.
GTTAATGCCAAATGAATTAATTAATGTCTACTTCATGCCTAATTATCCTGTCAGTTACATGCATAATTTCTTTAGTCTGTAGTGGGAGCTGCAAACACATTTGAGAGCAAAATTTATCCCTTTAACTCTACAATTTTAACTCTGTTCCCTCAGCTGTCTCAAAGGGACTCTACTCAGCTAATGTTTACAAAAAACATCATTGTATATTCTAGTCTACCTACTGGCTACACAGAAATCTCCATGTAAGGTTATTTCTTTTTCTTTAAGCTTTCACCATGTTCTCACTGAATTTTACACATTTTGTTACAAAATCAGTATCGTCCAGCATACTGACAGATGCTAATCACAGAATCACAGGGATTGGAAGAGACCTCAAGAGATTATCTTGTACAGTTTCCTGCTTAAGCAAGTTCCCTGCATCAGGTTGCACAGGTAGGCGTTCAGATGGGTCTTGGATATCTCCAGAGTAGAAAACTCCACAGCCTCTCTGTGCAGCCTGCTCCAGTGCTCCATCACTCTGACAGTAAAGATACCATCTTTTCTTATTGAATGTTCATTCTGGAAACAACAACAACAACAACAAACAACAATGGAAAAAACCAACCCACAACAATGAAACAAATGTGGTGAAGCAGAAACTGAGCTGGATTTCTGCATTTTTGCGATCAAAGCCTCTGCCAGTTGTCAGGATCTTTCACTTTTAGGACAAGGCAGTGTGTGTGTGTGTATGTATTTGTGTGTGTGTGTATATGTGTGCATGCATGTAGGGGGAGGACTCCTCAGTTACTTGTGCATCTTACGTGCACAGAGCAAAATAGATACTAGATATAACATTAGAGCATGTTTGTCATTCTATAATTAAACTCTGGAATTTGGGAACTTTGATAATAAATGAAATTTAGGAAAAAATATTTTGATAATAAATGAATTGGCATCTGTGGGAATAGAGAACATTTATCTAGATGCTTGAATTATTTTTACTACAGAACTGTAGGACAGTAAGCTGTTTGGCATATGGTCTATTGTGTAAACTTAAAATTTACTGTAGAGTATGTCTTATAAGAGAGAAGTAAGCTGACATACCTTGAAATCTATTTTAATCTTGCTACTGATGGAGTGCTGAATGGCTGCAGGTTATAAAGATCTTTTTCATGCTGTTAGTTTATTACTGTATGAATTGAACTTCTTTTAAAATAGTTCATAAGAAGACTTTTGGTTGCTCATACAGCTATATAAAAAAGTATTTTTTACAGTCCTTTCTGTATTTTTGATTTCTTGATCACAGCTTTGTTTGCAGTTTCCACTGTTGTTTGAAGTATTCAAACATGAAGCTGGTTGGAGGTGTTTTTTGCTTGTTAGGAGTGATCAAAAATGCTGCTTACTAAAAATAATCTTCTTTGAACCTCACTGGAGCCAAGCAATTTAGTCTGTGGTCTAATGGTGAAAGCACTAAAAGTTGCTATAAAATGGAGTAGTTAAATATCTCCAAATGTGACTTTTACAGGCTAAGGAGACAAGTGCTTGAGTCAATGAACCTTTTGAAAAAGGTGAGATTCTGACTTCTGGAACGAATAGCAAGGCCTGCCAGTCTGAAAACATAGGATCCCCCTCAAGGGAAGCTCTGTGCCAGCACGTCATCACCTGGCTTCTTATTGTAGCTCCAGTTCCTAAAAGATTGTGAGAACTCAGAGATACATCAGTAAATACAAGCTGCCTCAGTCCAGTATTTTATGCTGTGCTCGAATGTGCTTTGCAAGAGAGAATTTAGTATCTGTTTGAAGACCTCAAGAACTGGGAATGTCACAGTAAAAATTTCAACATACGTGCAGTCCCTCAATTTCAGCTCTCTACAATTTTTTTTAGTCTCTTTTAATAAAAATAATCAAGTTGTGTAATTATCTACAATGTTCAATACGAGTTATGCTAGTTCCACCGAAGAACTGAATTCCCATGATAACTGCACTTCCTAGTCATTTGGTACCTAAGATACACACTATTCCTTTAACCATAGAATTGTCCTGAAAACCCAAGTTAAATTGCTTGCCCACTGTATCCTCTAAATGCTTTTTATGGTTGCTGAAGTCCACAGTGTGCCTGGTCTGTTTTATGACTTCAGTAATTTATTCCTTACTGCACTGAATGCTGTGGTTTTCTAAGCAATGTGGAACACTGTGAGCACTTTTTCCTTATTGTTATTTTTTTTAACTCAACTTTTTTCATCTGCAAATGTAGCAGGAGTGATGTTGCGTTTAGTTCCAAACAACAAGTATTATCAAGCTGAAGGTGTCAAAAACATGCTGTGAAATGTAATTTTTTATTTTCTTCCACTGGTTTTACTAGGTGGGAAGTACTCAACATTTCTAATCTTTCATTCAAGAGTATAGTCGTGTGCCTGCCTGTTAGTATGAACGTCAATAAAGTTCTGAAAGGGAAGACATCAGAAAGGAATTTTCCTATGTTAAAGTGACCCTAAAATATGATCTCACAAAGATAACTCTTTAAAGTGTCTTCTTGAATTGAAGGAAACTTCTGCAGCGCCTGCTGTAAGATGCTAACAAGAGCTGTCAGACTTCTTTTACCTGTGTGTTCTTTTAAGATCTGTCATATGTCTGTTGGGATTTAGGAAGAGCAAAGGGTTATATACCACACAGAAAATGAAAAATAAATTGAAATCTGCAAAATCAGTGGGAAGTTTGTGATTTAAGCAGTAGATAAGTCTGTAGAGCCATCTTCAAGATAAAGAGTCAGTTATTTTGAGTCAAATTCATTAAATTGTTTCATAACAGCAGAAAATTACTTTCAGATAACCCTTCTCCAAATTTAAAAGAGTTGATTACTTGATGATGTGATGCTAATGTCAAGACTTAGCTGATTCAATACATCAAGTCTAATGATGATACTAGCTTGTGTATGTAGCCTTGATCTGGAAATATATTGCCTTGCTCTTAGTTAATTTAGGAGATTGTTTTATTTTTATGTATTAGTTGTGTTAGGTAATTTAAATGAAATTTATGAGACATAAGATGAGTCACATTTATTTCAGGACATAATGGAGACCCAGAACTGTTGATATTGGTCACTGAGACCATCATCTGACAATTTCTCCCTGTCTTTGATTTGAATTCATTTGATTTTCATTGTAGACACTTACTTTATGTGGGATAAGTACAAATCACTAAATGCAACCATTTTTAGTAAAAATACTAATGATCTTTTAGAACAAATAGTGTTTATTTGCTCCGTGAAGCATAAAATAATGGTGGTAGGAAATGCAAACACTTAATGAAAGCATCTGACTCATTGTATGTTATAGAAATAGCACTGTTCTATTTTGTCAGCAGTAATCTTGTACTTTTGTAACTGGTTTCTTCAACCTGTATACCACAAAACACTCATCAAGACAGAGGAAGATCAGTGGTAAACAAAAGAAAGAAAATCTGCGTACTTCGATTTTTCTCTTCAGTCTGATTGCTTTTCTTTTTATAAGACATGTAGACAAGAATGAAGTACATTCTTCATATGCTTTACTAGAAGAAGCAGTGTTACCTTATATAATCTTTTTGTTTGCAATCTTGAGTGACAAATATGGTAGCAGAGATGAAGAGTTTTTCTTTGTCTGTATCAAATCCATTCTTGGCCACGCTACAGTAGCTACACACAGAGTGGATTTTGCCCATGTCAAATGGGAGAAATTTAGTTTATTCAGTTCTCATGTACAACAAAGAGGTAAATTCAGGTACATTATATTTCAGTATATTGCTTATGCTTGGGTTATCTTTTTTTTCTTTCCCATCCACAAGAAGTGGGAGTTCGAGTTACAAACTATTAAGTACTCTGCTCACAGCAAGCAAATATTCACTTCAGTGCGACAGTATAGAAAAAAAAAAAGTGGAAGCTTTGTTATCAAGGTAGATCTTATAACTGACTTTGGTATGTGCTCTGCTGCTAGGAGTTCTGCTGGCTCCTGAAATGGTTGCTGCCTGTCTTACGAACTTCATCTTCCCATGAAAATCACATAAGATTTATTCCCACAAAATACCTAGTACAAGTTCTCTCTCAGTCATTTAGCTTTCAACATTTTTTATGTCCTTGAGTCCAATCTTAATTCTGTTTCTACTCTGAGGAAGTGTAAAGCTGGAGCTAATTTTGGAAGGGAATAACTTTGAGAGATAAAATGATCACTCAGAAATTCTTCCTGATATCCTAGTCCTGAAGTTTTCCTTTGTACCAGTGTGCTTAAGTTCTTCAGTCCCCATGTGCCTTACTAACTGACAAGGGACTGTGTGCTCCTGTCACTCCTCAATATCTTGCTTCTATTTCAGAGTCCAGAGAATGATCTGCAAATGTTTGAGCATTAGATCCTGTGACAGCTCACACCTTTTAGCTCTTAAAAATTGCCAGTGCATTTCTGTGATTACTATAAAAGAAGAGCCAGATTGCAGCATTAAAATAAACCACTGAATCTGAAACAGTAATGTACAATACCATCTCTTGATTAAGATAGCAAGCCACACTGACTTATAATCAGATTTTAATATCTTAGAAAAGGAATGTTCAGTTCATTTTCTAAGGAATGGCCAACATAGAAGCTATAAAAATTCCCTGTGTTAAATAGACAACAAATGTGATATATAAAGATGTGCTGCAAAATGTTCGGTGAATTTGATAATGTATATCAAATATATAGCAGTCAAAGAGTTAAATGTATTTCCCACTTTAGAAGATTATTTTCATGTTGTTGGTACTGTAATAAGAATTAGAAAATTTCCTCATCAAAAAAATTGATCCCCCGAGTTCTCAGAACATTTTAGAACATAAGGCAAATTATAATACAAATGTTGAACATTAAAAAAAAAATGATTCATTGTAATATTTTTAGAAGTAGACCAAATGACCGTGTATGTGTTGCCATAATGATTCATTTGACAGATGCATTAACAGACCACAGAATGTGATACGCAGCAGTTTTTGGTAGTTATAAATAGTAGCGTCCTTCACATTGCCTTATTAAATGATTAATAAGGCATGCTGGACTATGTTGTCATTGTATCTCCATCAGTATAAAAGCGCAGAGATGCCCATGAAGGTAATATTATTTCAATTTCTGATATTGCTTACTGTATATGAAATATTGTCTGCTCTTCTAATTTAAGCTGTACGTCTTTATTTTTTCAGATAAATTTAAAATGAAAAGTACCTCACCAGTTGAAGTAGTTCAACTGAGCATTTGAGGCATTTAAGAAAACTTGAACACATTGTGGAAGAGGCCAAGGTGGAAGGTTAGAAGGGAGGAATAGAAGAATATGTGTAAAATTTCATAAATTAAAGCACTACTGTTTTTTTTTTAAGAAGTGTGTGGATATTCTTGTTCTTCAGATGTACTAACATATCACCTAAGATATCAGAGTCTGTACTAATGACCTGGCTTTTGCTGGCTAGAACAATAGGTGTGGAGGAACTGTAGGTAGCTGTTTATTGGAGTCTGTGATTATTCCATTTCGTTGCTTGGAAAAAAAGTGGAGTTGCTGCAAGATGTTATGTCTGCTTTGCAATCAGCTCCTCTTAAATGAGAAGGTTATTTTGATTTCTTGGCATATTGCCATTATAAAATAGCATGTATGAAAGAATACACTAGTATGTTACATTCAACAGAATAATTATCATCTGAAGTATATGTAATTATTTGAAATTAGTCTATTGGAATCAGAATTACTTATTATTGTGACGTTGATAACCAAAAAGAAATGTCTTTCTTGCAGCTTACTTGCTTAATCTATATTTATCTACATATCAATATGTAGTTTTTGTCACAACAGTATGAAACTTGGGAGAAGATCTTTGAAATGCAGATTGCTTCAGTCCTGCAAACGTATGAGTGCCCATGGTGATCTTACTATACGTGTTCATCTGACACTTAAATATTTGTAGATACTTCAGTAGATCAGGCATTTGGCTTTCAGCTGCCTAGTTGTTTGTTGTCTTTTTTTAATTTATTTTTTTCTCAGCAGTATTTAAGAATAAAGGGCAAAGCAAGATGATTTGTATGTGTAAAATCAAGTGATTCTCTCCATTATCTTCATTTTTAGCCTATTAATTGCTGAGATGTGAGCTTAAATGGTTCTCTGGACTTGATGTCTGCTGGTGATTACTCTCTGACAAAAGCACTTGCACCGTATTTATGTACTCCAGCTTCTGCAGTGTCCCATGGCCCCTTCTCCAGTGGCTGCCACTTACACTCGTCTAACACACAAGTCTTTCCAGGTGCTGCCCCCATGGACTCCTGGCCCCTTGGTCTCATGGTCCCACTGCACGCTGGCACTTTCACCTCCATATGCATGCATGCACATACAACAGAGCTCTCACCCAGGAAAACAGTTAGAGATGAAATTTTATAAGAAGACAGGACACAGGTTGCTGATCAGGGAAGAGCATGGCCAGACAAGCCTACTCACCAGCCCACTGTTTATACATAGTCAGAACCTTCTATACCTGTTTGCCTTTATTTTCCCACACCTGTTTCTTGCCATTCCTCCTTGGTCCCTCACTGAGATCTGTGAGGTCTTCTGGAGAGCCTCTGCTGTCATCCCTCATTGGGTTTCTGACTGGTGCATGGCTGACTGCTGTCCTGCAGTGGCTCTGGAAGGAGCTGGGCAGCTGGTGGGATCACTGAGGTTCCTTGCCTTGCATTGTTCCTTTTTGTTTTTGCTCTTGTGAAGATGAGCCTTTAAACTCATAGCTTCATGACTCAAGGTTTGATGTTTTTTTTGAGCAAGACTTTAAGTTTTCAGTGAGCTTAGAAAAAGATTTTATTCACGTGCAATCATGATGTCAGTGTTCTTCTTTATTAACATGGGAATATCTCATTTCTAGTGTTTCACTGATATTGTGGTTTTGACTGTAGGGTTCATCCAAAGGCTGTTCTAATGGTACGTATCCATGCATTTCTGCAGCTGACAAAGTATTAAGAGAGATTTCAGTATATTCTGTGTGCCTCTGAGGGTATGTTACCATTGATGGAGAATACATTTGTGAAAAGTATCAACTGATGATAAACTAAGCTTTCTCAAAAATTGTGCTCATCCAGGGATTGTGGAAACAATGCTTTTGTTGCTGATAATTATACATATACTGGAAGTCATTTATCTTTTGATGAGTTCAGGGTACAGCAAAGTCTATCTCATAAGTAAAATCTGTGAAATGCAGTCTTTAAAACATAGAAGGTCTTTGAAATGGTATATGGCAGTTCAAATGTGTAAAAAAATGACCGTGGATCTCACCCATAGCTATTCTGAAATGTGTAATCTTAAACCAAAAGGCACAAATGACGTAGCATTCCAAAGTGTACTAGCAAATTCTAGTAAACGTGGAATTGATTTTCCTTTTTTCTACTGTTTGCAGCTGCTAGTCTGATTCCAATTGTTTATTCACAGGATGAAAGGGATGTTTTTAAGCATTCCCAACAGTTGCAAGTGATTGATGTAAATTTAAAAAAAAGCTACTCCGATTTAAAGAGAGTTGCTAGGAAACATGTAGCTTGAAGATGAAATCTCCCACAGAGCTTGTCTTTGGCTGTGCTATAAGAAATACATCATACGGTGTCCTAAGTTACAGATTACATGAACAAAACTGTTAAATTTTTATGAATATAAATACATCTGCTATGAACTTGTTGAATACGCATTGTTAATTCCCATATCTTCATTTAGTGATGAAATACAAGGTATCACTACATTTAGAAAAATACAAAAATCAGATAGAAAATGGCAGAATGCTATAAAGGTTTTCGTAATCTCATTAAATTTTCTGAAACATCAAATGATTTTTTCTTAGAAATTGATCTAATGTACCTGAGTTTAATTTCAAGATGATACTCTGTGGTTTCAAAGCAACCAGTGCTTCTGTTCTTTTTCTTTTTTAAACTGAAACAAAATTGAAACTCTGAAAGATAGTAGCAATTATGGTCTTAATTTCATTTGAGAAGTTAATCTTTTTTGCCCCTTGAAAGATGCTGGCTGAAGTAACCAAAAGTTTCTCTTTGTCATGTGAGGTAATGCTCATTTTAAGTAATATATATCTGTTTATATTCATGGTGACTTTTTTTCCATGCTAGCTGTAGAGTCCAGGTGTATTTGATTACCTTGGATTCAAGGGTAAGCTAATTGAGCTTTAAGACACAAATGGAAGCTAGTATACCAGATGCTGGGCTGCATCAAAAGAAGTGTGATCAGCAGGTTGAGGGAGGTGATTCTGTCCCTCTACTCTGCTGTCGTGAGACCCCACCTGGAGCACTGCATCTAGTTCTGGTGCCCCCAACTCAAGAAGGATATTGAGCTGTTGAAGTGGGTCCAGAGGCAGGCCACAAAGATGATCAGAGGGTTGGAGCACCTCGCCAGTGAGGACAGGATGAGAGAGTTGGAGTTGTTCAGCCTGGAGAAGAGAAGGCTCTGGGGGCACCTAATAGTGGCCTTCTAGTACCTGAAGAGGGCTTATAGGAAAGCTGGGGAGGGACTTTTTATAAGGGCAGGTGGCAGTAGGACAAAGGATAATGGACATAAACTGGAAGAAAGTAGATTTAGGGTAGACGTCAGGAAGAAATTCTTTACTGTGAGGTTGGTGAGACACTGGAACAGGTTGCCTAGAGAGGTTGTGAATGACTTTGAGGCTCTTTGAGCAACCTGGTCTAGTGGGAGGTGTTCTTGACCGTGGCAGGGGGATTGGAGCAAAATGATCTCTAAGGTTGCTTCCACCCCAAACCATTCTATGATAGAAACAGAGAAGTAAGGTCTGCATGATGCTCTATGTTTGGATGGAGTTTGTTTATTGATCTTGGTTTGCTGAAGCTCTCTACCAGGCAATCTTTAAGCAGCATCCCTTACAGGATGCTTTCAGAAAAGTGTGAGTGATGCCTGTGAATTATGGCAGCAGTAAGCGATCTTTTTCTTATGTATTACTCTAGAAGAAAGAACAGCCAGTTGCTGATAGAGCAAAACATATTAATAGAGGCTTGAAGGACTGTCTGCCAGGCCCTTTGCTACTGACATGATGATTAAGGAGTGTTTGAGTACTGGTAAGCAGTACTACCTTATCTGAAGATATTTCAAAGTGAAACCTTTTCACAGCTCAACAACTTGAGAAAAGTAACCGCTCAGTAACTGACCCTTCATTGCAGTCATTGATTAACTGAAAGATGAGATAGGTGTGTGTGTGGCCATTGTAAAACCCTTGCAGGGAGAAGAATCTCTATTTATAAAGAATCTGTGAATGCAAATAAGAAAAATATGACATCTCATTAGTAGCATGAGCTATCTGAGAGGACGAAATAACAGAAAGCCAAAACAAACTGTGGAAAAAAAAAAAGAAAATAGAGAGAATGGTGCAGTAGGCAAGCAAAGGAAAATTCCATAGGGCTTCCTTAATTGCTTAACCAAAAAACAAAGTACCTACTGAGCAACTGACTGAAGAAGTTACTGAGTCTTGAAATCTGCAGCCTTAGATGTGCAAATATAAAAGAAGCAGGAGGGTTACATTCACAGTGTGATTAACTACCAGCATGTTTTCCTACTTGGAAAAAAAATAATGCATTAGAAAATTGCAATGTAAAACAGACATCTCGTAACAATAATGTTGACGTTCAGGTCTGTAGGATTTTCTGTATTTTATAACAATATTCTGAATGTAGTACTACATAACACATTTTTGTTTCTTCTTACAGGCATTATGTTTTCTTGCATTGTAGAAAAGGTGCTGTGGCTTTCAAATGTGATGGCTCAAAACATGTCTAGAGAAGGAATTTGTTATCTTCTTTGTGCTTGACTCTTGAAGAGAAGTCACAGCTTCCAAAGAAAGAGTGGGCTAGGAAGGTATAAAAAGAGTAACTCAGAATATGTTGTCAATCGTGTGCCAGGATGTTTGTTCTTTTAAGCCTAAGGTGTGAGAGTTTCAGTCAAGAGAAAGGCAATGAGAGCAGCTTTGTAAGTATTTGTGGAAGAATTGAACTATTTAGTTACTTATATAGCATCTGTAAACAATAGAAAATGAATTGGGAGTAGGTGGTGTTAGACTGCTCTTTGCTCCAACTCAGTGGGTGCTTGTTATGTTATTGCATACTGTGCTTGAAAGTGTACATTCTGTTCAAGAAGAACATCTTATTTATGGACCATCAAATTGATGAGCTTCTTAGCTGGCTTCCGTTCATGTGATATGAAAAAAGTAGCTATACTCTTTAAAATTAAAAAGAGTAGTATAGGAAGTACTGCAAGCATCACTGTTGGTGGCTGACTGTTTGGGCCAGTGGTCACTGCTTTGGGCAACAGGATGTGCTTTGAAAGGTAGAAATTTGAACTTCCATTTCCACTTGGACAGATGTGGGAAAAAAAAAAAGAACATAACTATAGAAATCAAAGCAGATCAGAAGGAGATGAAATGTTTCTATACAAGTCTTTGTATGAGAGCCATCTATCACTGACAATCCTTTGTAGACTTACCAGTGCTATATGAGTGGGGCTGACTTGGACATTTACTTATGGTGTTCCCAGAGCACTGTAGTGAGATTAATCTGTGTGGTGGGAAAAAATCTGGCTTTTCTGGTAATAGGCAACAATAGAAAACACTGGTGGCAAAAATATTGGTTTCAGAATTAAATGGAGGGGTTGTGGGTGACAGGCTTTTAAATAAGATGTAGTGCACTTTATCTTATGTCACCATCTTACCTGAAATTCAAAAAACAGATCAATCACAAAATTAAATTGCAAGGACTAAAATAGTAGAAGATGAAAATAAGTAATTTTCAATATGCATCATTATTTTCTTAATGATAATTCAAAATACTGAGCAAGTATTAAGGTTTGTGATGATTTAGTCTTCGTACCAAAAAATGCAACCTCTTCTAAGAAAATCAAGATAACAAGCAGTTAGATGCTTACTAAAATCACTAAAAGAGCCTGAAATAAAAACAAATAGAAAATACTGATTAGGTTGAAGTATTGTGTCGCTTCTAAAAAGCTTTGATTATAACTTTCCACTATGCTAATTTAGTAGTGAATTATTGCAATTACATATATTCATGTTTTGAAAAAGGGTGGAGAACCAGAGATTTCCTCTAGATTATTGTATCTATTTATAGTCTAATCTGGATGGAATCTCTACCAATTCTAAAACTTGAATGCTCATAATTATAATAATACAGCAGGAAATGAGAACTGCAACAAGAATCTTGATTTACCTCTCTTAGCTGAGTGTACCAAGCCAGAGCTCCTATGCATGTTTCTTTGCCCCCTCTCTATCAGTTCTGTACTAGTAATTTCTGTGAGGGAGCCCTGAACAGATGTTGGGAGCTGCTGCAGCAATCGTACTGCTCCCATGCTGAAAGCCTCAGGAAGGGAAGATTCCATTATGGTAAAAGTTGGGATTTACTGATACACACAACTTGACTACCTTTCTTATTCAATCCTCTTCCAGTCTTGAGGTATATATTGTTATTTTTCTAATACACAACTGCAAGCTGATTCTCTGTTGTTGTTTGTTTTTTTTCCTCGCTCCCCTCTTTTTACTGTGTGCTAGTCTAGTTTGATATATAAGAGATAAAATAAACTTCCTCATCTGTATCAATTCTATTCCTTCAATCTTTTAGTCTTTTGCTGTGGATAGTGAAGACTTCTCATCCTCATCTATATTCACCTACGTATGCCTCTGTCCCCTTTCCTTTCCTTCCTTCCTTCTGAATGCCCCTTTGGGGGAGTTTGTTGCTCCCATCATCCCACTCCACTCCCTCCCCTCTCTAATGCTGAGTTCTGTTTCTTTGCTTCCTCTTCACCCCTTAAGCACCCCCACTGTTGCTCTGATTTCCACTGCAGACTTTTTCCTTTTGTCTGTCCCACTCTGTCTTAATTTCTGGCAGTTTATGCAGTTTATTGATACTTCTTTAGATCTTACAATCTTTATTCAACTGACTTGCTTACCTGCTTTTTTTCCCTTCACTTTTGTGTCTAGGTTATGAGTTCATCTACAGGTTTACATTAAGATCATTTAATAGCTGTGAAGCACGTGTCTTTTGCTTCTTAATGAAGTCAGAAGGTATTCAGCGAGGATCTGAAGAAAGCCACAGAGACTGTGGAAGAAAATTTAGACAGTTTCCTAAAGGGATTTTTGAGAAATTAAGGAATCTTTGTAATCTGGTAGTGTAGAGAGGCAGCTCTTTCATTTTGTCTAGAGAGCACCCTGATCATAATAAAGCATCCAGAGACACTGAAAAGCCTCCAAAGCAGTTCTGGGAGGTCCCCATACTCGAAATTGAACTCACTCTCTATTAAGCAGCCAGTGTCCCAGTTTTTTTCCCACTGTCTCTAGGAGGACTGCACTCCAGACAGCTCACCAGAAGGAGATTTCATGAATCTAGAAAGGCAAAGAGCTGTCATTGTGATTGAATCTTTTGGGAAACTAAGTGGTCAAAAAGGATTTCAATGTGCTAATGAGCATTAGATAGTAATTAAATTGGATGCAGTTGCAGCTGAGTGTCTGCTCATTGTATTATATATGGGGGCTGCTTCAAAAGTTGTGCCTCCTATTTTGTGGTGTTGGCCCATTACATCAAAGGTGGATGTTGTTGGTATGGCAGTAGGGGTTGAACCTTCCCAATGATATCTCGTTCCGTTTTGTCACCATGCACCAGGTGGCAGCAGAGGGGCAGTCTGACAAAATGGTGCCTGACATGGAAGTGTAGATGAAGCAAAGGTGTGTCATTGAATTCCTCTGTGCAGAAAAAATGGTGCTATTGCCATTCATCAGTGCTTGCTGAATGCTTATGGAGACCAAACAGTGGATGCAAGCACAGTGAGGTAGTGGGTGGTGCGTTTCTGCAGTGACAACAGTGGTAGTGTCTGCACCTTTACTGGTGCAGACTTTTATGAGCGGAGCATGTAGATTCTTGTTTGTTGCTGGTGAAAATGCACATTTAGTGGTGGTGACTATATTGGAAAATAGTGTTTTGTAGCTGAGAATTTGCTCTACCAAATAGTGTTACTATGCTCTTTGTATCTGTTGTAGTTCCCCTGGAAATAAATAGGAGGCATTACTTTTGGAGTGACCCAAGCATTTTTAAAATGTGTTATTCATTTGCTGAAATTGTGATGCTTTGTTGTTAGGAAAGAAAAAGAGGATAGTATACTGTGCAGATTAAAAGGCGTAGATCCCGGCATGTAATCACACTGTTTTTTATAGGGGGAGAAGTGAGTTGTACTAATGATGGTTCTTTTGTTAGGGAATTATTTTTAACAAGGCAACTCTCTGCAAGGAAAAAAGGATGAGAGCTGTAAAGTTAAAAAGACAGAGGATGACACTGCATGAGCATTGCAGCCCACGGAGCTGCCCCTGGTGGGAGAGCTGCTGCCTCAAATATGCCCGGACTCACACTCAGTCAGCTGGGCGGTGCCATCACTTACAGTCACGCTGCTTCAGACGTGCAGAAGATAACCGGCACGCTGTCTCATCTAATAGCAGGCAGTGCTGCCTGAATTCACCAGAGCAATGAGAAGCAGCCTCACTTCTTGTCTGCAAGCTGAGATAAATTGGGAGAGATGTGCTACATAGACAGAACCCACTCAGCTGAAATAAGTGAGAGCAAGGAAAGGATTTTAATCCTGGCAGGGAGGATATTTCTGTATCTGAATAAAATGAAGTATTTATAGCATTTACTGACACAATTTTTATTTACTGTAATTTGAACCAGTGTTCAAACTGCATTCTCTGAGCCAACAGGAAGGAATTTTCAGAGAGTAATATTCCAGAAAGAACCTGAATGCAGAAGAGGGGGAGGAGGGATCTGCTGTTTGCGGTGGTGTCTGTAATGTTAGAGAAAAAGCAAACGTTTGCTCTTAACAGTTTCATCTATGGATGCATTTGAACACAGTTATTATGACCCTGAGTTACTGTGTAATTATTATTGTTCCCAGCAGAGTTACTGTTTCATTGCTGCTTAATTATGTGCATTATTTCAGAATGACTGTGCAATTTAATTCCCGTCACTGAAATAAGTGTTCCAGGAGAGGCAGTGTCATACCAAAAGAAGCTTCATAGTGGGGATCTGGTTACTGGACAAGTATACAAAGTTATTTGTTCATGTAACCTAACTGTGTCTTTCTGAGGCATCACAGAGACATGGTAGATCATACCTCCACCATTTAAAACAGATGGCTGAGATAGTGGTGAATATCCTTTAGCTGGCAGAGCAAACTCTAATGCTGAAGTGTGAAGAAGCTTCAGAGCTAAGAGAAGCAGGAGAGTAACATTGTTAAATTCTGACACTTGGATTCAGCTACAGGATGCATTTGCATTTGTTATCAAATTAAGAGCCTTCTTCAAGGGAACGTTTCCTAATCAGTCCCAGTTCTTGGGAACCCTGTTCATGTCTTTTGTTTGTTTTGCTGAACATAGTTTTCATGTAACACTCAAGATTTTCAGGATCACAGCAACTAATATGGTTTTGACCTGGTTGATTGAGATTTAGGAAAAAGTATGACGCTTCCATAATTGCTGACTCAGAAAGATTCTCTTTTGATATTTCCTGCCATTTTCCTACACTGTGAGCTTAATAAAACATCCTGTGAAGCTCTCTTTAAGGAAAACTCCCTAATTTTTTGAGGCATGTTCAAATAAATGTCTTTCCAGCATTGTTTGAAAATCTGTATGCATGAGTGCTTGGGCAAGGAAAATGCAAACTAACTTTTTGCTCAGAGAGCTTCTAGTGATTGCTGATGAAAATGAGTAAAGGAGGCAAGAGCTGTTAGCTAACAGCCACCACACTCAGAGTGTAGAGCAAAAGTTGATGCTGTGGACCCATTGATCCATTGCACACGTTATGAAAGTTTTACTTCAAACCAGCTCTTGCTGGTGCTGTGGATGGGATAATCACTAGCAGCTGGAGCACACTAGATAGGATCCTTCCATGCAATTTTTTGCTACATTTGAACAGAAATGTTAATGTAGGTGCACCCTAGAACCAGCAGCTGTTGTTGACCTGACCCCATCTCTGGCTGTCAGAGAGAAATATGGAAGTCACAAGTTAGAGTTACAGAGGAGAAATGGGCAGCCCTGGATGGTAGTAAAACAGCAGCCCCAAGGGTCTAGGAGGTTTTTCAAGGCAAGGAACAAGGGACAAGTGAAAAGCCCTGATGGCTGAAATGTATTCTTAGTTTGCCTTGGGGAGAGACGTGAGACAAGGAACTGAGACAGGCATATCGAGCAGCAGCTCAGAGACTTGCTGGTAATCACAGCAGCATTTATCCCAAGCATACTTAGAGAGTTAGGTATGTTTGTACTTGTGCTTTGACATTGAAAACTGGCTGTTTCTTGGTGTTTGAGGTGGGAAACTGAGCAGTTTTCAAACAAGATCTAAAGTAATGTTGTGGTAAAAGGGAACAATACAGTAAAAACTTTGACCTGGGAAGATCAAGAATCTAGGTGAAAGGCAGAAGCTGTGGTCAGTCATTGATACCTGTCATGGAAGTCTGGAAAACAGGGGCATCAAGACTGCATCCTGCTAAAAGTGAAAAAGCCATTTGAATGTACGCATCTCCTGGGATGCATATTACTGAAGGGTATTTAAGTACCTATGAGCAAATCTGTGTAACGCAATAGTAACAAAATTTATGAACTGAGCAGAACAGATAAGATCACCACATGCCCAGGATAGAGCAGTATTCTGTTAGCGATGGAAACAGTGCTCTGTGCGAAGGTCATAGCTTAACCAGTGCTACAATAGAGCCAATCAAGAGGAGATAGAAAGAGTATGAACAAGATGTGATGCATATAAAAGATGGTTTTATAAAAGCATGGCAAGAAACCCATTAAATAATACAGGAAATTACACACTGCAAAGATGCTGATGCAGTCTCCTAAAGAAACAGACAAAGCCACCAACCAGAAGGAAAAGTCTAGCAAAACACTGATTGAGAAAAGCAAAAAGCACTAATAGAAGTAAAGCATTCTGGTAACTAAAAATCTCAAGATGTTCAAATGAAGCTGCATGTTCTGCTAGCTTCTGTTTAATATATATTCAGGCAGAATTTTTCTCACAGGGAGAAAAGAAAACTTTAAATATGACATTGCAATAATCATTATCTTCGGTATTTAAAAGGAAACACCTTAAAAATAATAGTGCTTTTCCATAGGATCATTAATTGTGTGCTAAGACTTTTAAAGGAATTATATGCTAGCCAAAATAATTAGCCCTGAAAAAGGTTCATGTGCTTTGATTTCACTGTAATTTTCTTATTGTAGACTTTAAAATCGTTAATTACTGTCTAGTATTTACTGAGATCAGGGAGGATAGAATACTACAAGCTACATAATATTTAGTATTTCTGATACTCTGAAATCTATAAATGATCTAGATCCAATCCAAAGTGTAGTTCTGGTTTAGGAAGATGGATATAAATGAGGACATTCAGTACTGACAGTTGCTATACAACTTATTACCACCAGAAGACCTGAGTATTGTATGGACTTTTTAAAGAGTGTGCTGACTGAATAAAAGAGATCATTAATTTAATCTAGAAAATTCAGCAATGCATTAATTATTCAAAAGACGCTGTATTATATTAACTCATAAGTATTCGGTTTAGACAGATAGTGTGGGAATTTAAATTCCCATAAGTGATATAAGGTAAAGCTTTATGTCAGAATTATTCACTCCTTTTTCTTTCTCTCTAATCAGGTGGTTGTGGTTCTCTGAATACTTGTGTTGCAAGGCAGAATTCCTTTTGAGATAATCTCTGAATAGAAGATAACCATGAGGCTCTTCATCAGTCATCTTGTTACGCTCTGTTTCATCTTCTGTGTGGCAGGTAAGATGTGTCAATTCATTTAACTGTTCTCAGTTTCATGCATTCCAAGGTCAATTTCGCTTTTTGTATGGTTTCAATACAATGAATGAATAAATGTTAAGTGTGAGTAGGGAAGCGTACTTACTACGTTGGAAGCTATAACTAAAAGCTTGGAACAAATGCAGACCTGGACTTCAAAATTGTTCTTGGCTATTCCCACTCAGTATATAAAATCAATTATTTCTCTAGATTTATCTAAGGTTATAGAAATGTGTTTGCCATCTATTTGTGCACAGATAATCAAGATGATTAGAAGAGTGGAAAAATGCCCACAAGAAGATATAATAAACACAGAATTCTCTAATATGGTCACCATCTAAAATTTACTAAATCAGAATTTCCTACTAGGACATTGCAGTGGTAGTTTTTGTACAACAGTGGAGCAATGCTATATATACTAACTTTAATTGGAAATTATAAATAGTAAAACTTTTCAAAAATATAGATGTGGCTATTTTAAATGTGCAGAAGCCATACTTCTGATATCTAAAATTACAGAGATTTTTGCAACTCAAATTTTGGTTCAGTTTGAAAAGATAGAACTTTGGAAAGTTAAAATTCAGGATTAAAATCTATTTCCTGTTCCAACCTTTCCAAACAGCTCTGAGATTTGTAAAGCCTGTTTCAAACATCCTTGCCAACTTAAATGAATGCTGGTTTTTAGTTGCTGTCATGAATTGGGTTGCCAGTATAGAGCTCAAGAAAGAGAACATTTTGCTTACATACAGACTGCATGAATTAAAATCTCAGCATGTAAAAAGCAGAATAATTTGACTGTGCGTGTAAAACACACTGACTGAGGTTTGAGAAGTGGAAATATTTGTGGTTATTTTCTAACGTATCAGTGTAGGCAGTAAGTCAGTCCCTACTTTGAGGGGAAAATTAATTGTAAAGTTGGTTTTACCGCATTTTATGAAATATTTTGGGGGATTCCTTATGTAGTTAATTAGTCTTCCAGTGAACTTAGCAGTTCATGGTCTTGCTCAATTCGGCCTACCATTTCAGGCGTCATCTCAACATCACTGTCATGAGACGATATTGTTTGTATTATTGAGTCTGAAAATATGATTAATATTGTGATATAAGCTCACTGCCTATAGGAAGCTACTCCATTGTTCACTGGAGTACTTTTTGATTTAAAGAGAATACTGTTTTATTCTATGCAGGGTTTAAACTTTGTTCTTTATTCCATGTCTGGGTTTATCGGAGGATATACTGACACCTCATAAAAATCAAGACCTTTAAAATATTGTAATCTCTTACAGTGTATTTATTACGTGTTTTAAGGGCTTTGTCTTTGTTAGGATATGGGAATTGCTGATGGCACCAAAATAAAAAATTAAATTTCACCTCTTTAATACTGGACTTTTCCTGAAAAAAGGCTGTCAACTACCATCAGTAACATTACATGTGGTTTCATTTTGATATTAGACAAAACCATCAGCTACAGGATACAAGCAAGGGCTAAACATCGGTTGGTAAAAAAAACTGTATGAGTCAACCACTCATTAACTGGATGTCCAGTTAATTCCTTCATGGGCAGCTATTAATAATCAACTAACAATTAATGCTATTACTTGTGTATTATGTACATTGTAGTTGTGCCCAGAAACCAGAGATCTTGACACATTGCAAATGCCTTAGAATGACATTAGAAGGTGGTGTTCTATGAATGTCACTAGCAAGTGACGTATAAGATCTGCTCCAAAAGTAAGGTCCTCTATTTTATTATGTTGTCCCACAGCATCAGAGGGAGATGTTGGTGGGGTGGCAATAGAGATTGAAACTTCCTGCCAGTGTTCTGTTACATTTTGTTGCTACACAACAGACAGCAGCAGAGGGGCAGTCTGACAAAACAGCATCTCACATGGAATATCTGAATGTTTTTGGAGACCAAACAGTGGATGTGAGCATAATGAGACTGTAGGTGGTGCGTTTCAGCAGTGGGTCACCTCTGCTGGTGCAGATTTTAGGAACGCAACAGGCAGGCTCTTGTTCATCAGTGGTGAAAATGCACAGCTAATGGTGCTGCTGTGTTCAAGAATAGTTTTGTATAGTTTTGTAGCTGCAAATCTCTATCAAATAGTGTTATTGTAGTCTTTGTATCTGTTGCAGTTTCCATGGAAGTAAGTGGGAGGCATTACTTTTGGAGTAACTTAGAAAAAAAGAACAAAGTTGAGTATGATGATACTGCATGTAGTATGCATTGGTATATTCATAGCAATATTTACTTTATCTTTCACTTGACTGTAGTTGGCTGTGTTAGGTTCAGGTGAGTTGAATAGGAGGCAGTTGTGTGAAGGGATTTGAATATGGGGAGGTTCTAATAGAGCTGGTTATGGAAGGCTCTTCAAGTTCAAACGAAATTCCTAACTTATCTTCTGATAAGGAATAAATCCAGGACTTCCATCAATTTTAATCAAAAGCCAAATGTAAGACTTACTTCAAGAGTAAAAAAGATTATGGTTCTGTCTTCCAGTGTGGAGGATTCATAGTGTTATACAGTCAGAGGTAGTTCATTATATCCAGTGTTTTATTACAAGGCTGAGTAGCACACACACACACACACTAGCTTTATTTTGCATCCCTAATTGAATAGCCATTTGAATTAAGAAGAGGTCTGCTTCTGTCTGGTCATTTTAGTGGCCTTTTAGGTTGTATCCGAATCTGCAGTCTTTGCTCTGCCCTAGCACTTGAATCTTGCTGAAGAGTTTCTCATTTCACATGAGTGCTAGAGTTGCTGGTAATTAGTTGTAGCAAATTTTCATTTTCAGTGTATTTCTTGACAATGAAAATGTCATAGAAACAGTAAACGCGTAGCTGCAGACATAAAGGGGGTTGCTTTAGAGTGTTCACAGTATGGTTAAAAAGTGAAAGATACTGTGGAAAAGAGGGAGCATAATTAGGGTGATCAGATCAAGTTTTAGGAGGCGTTCTTCCACACATGCTGCTATCAAGGGGAATGCTAGCAGTGTAAATAATAACAGAGAATGTGGGAATTGAGAATGTTTTATGAGTAAGGATCATGAGTTCTAATTTAGCAACGAGAGAAACAGGAGATCATATTGAAGAGAGAAGTTAGCAGGAAGCAGATTTTGAAAGCAGAATATTCAAAACTTTGCTTCAGTGGTTTTTAAATAAACATGGGATTTCATTGGAAGTGTATTTGGCTCAAATTGCCTCCTGTAGTACTAGATCCACAGTTCTAAGGTGCTTCTACAAGCTAAGTTCCTTTGGGCAAACCAGTTCATGACTGACACCACCAGTCAAGGTTTCTGCAACCCGTGGCTCCTAAGAAGATATAGTATATGATCTGCTCTGGAGCCAGAAAAACAATAGCTTTCAGAACCAGTGTCCTTTCAGGTGTACCACTGTCCAGTCTGTCTCAGGTTCAAAGACAGCTGCCAAAAACCCTGAAAGTGTTCAGACTTAATGCTTTGGATTAAACTTTGTGAGCTTCAAAAAAGTGCCAACTGGAAGTATCTGGAAAACAGGAAGATAGGAAACTGAAAAACTGAATGTCATGTTGACTTGAGATTTTCAGGATTAGGCCTGCAAGGGTCACAGTTATTTCATCACTATATAAGCCAAGGATTGGTACCTGTTTTCAAACAGATCTTCTTCCTATTGCAGGAAATTTACAAAGGCTTCTTTTCCCTCCCCTCCCCTCCCCTTCCCTCGTGAAATATCTGCAATAAAACCCCAAACTTTTAGCCAGTTCTGTTTTATGATAATCAAGGGCAGAAGTTAAAAATTAACAGTGACTAGCCATTTTCCATCAGAGGGGAATGTGCAGCTACTTGAATGAAGGGAAGCAAACATTACACAAATCAGTGCATTGGAAGCTTAGGCAGAGATCATCTGCCATGAGACAGGAGCAGTATTTATTTTCCAGGTAAATTAGTGCTTGAAATATAGCCTTGCAGATGTAAGCTGATGAAAAAGCTGTAAGTAATTTGGTCTTTTACTTAGTGACATAACAGTCAGTTATAATAAGGGTTGCTTTTTCAGAGTGCACTTTGAGCAGTGCAAGGGAAATCAGAACAGCGAATCACTGCTCAGAGAACATCAGGATGATTGTCAATCCACTGCCAAAAAAGTTATTTCATGCCTATTACTAGTAATATTTGACTCTAATTCTCTTTCCTCTGACATCTCCAACATACTTCTCCATTGCCTGTGATTTCCTATTAAATTGATATCCTATTGCTGAGTTTGGATTTCAGACATTTCTTTCATCTATCATGTCCCATATAAACCAGTGAACCATATTTTATCTTCACTTGGGAGAATAACCTTAGGCCAAAAGAATTAAGAGTCTGTTTCAGCAACAAAAAACTAATAACCGCAAAGGGCTTTTTTTTGTGTGCTTAATGACTACTTGGTTACATTTGGCTACATGAAGAATCAATATAAAAAATGTTACTCCATTCCTTTAATTTTTTTCTCTCTGATCAAACTGTTGTAGTTTTTACCTTGAGATTTCATACTGCAGAGTCAGGTAATATTTGACTTTGGGTCAGATCAGGCCTCGAAAGGCAGCTTGCCATTCTAGGAACTATTTTCATTTGTGCGAAATGAGTTGATAGTCCACAGGTAAAAATGTCAAAACCACTTCCCTTATTTAGGGAACCTAATGCCTTATTTTCAAAAATCAATTCAATGAAAGCTAGTAAGCCAGAAAGCCAGTATGACACAGGGCTTCTCAGTACAGGATAGTTACTGTGATGTATAAATGAGGATGCCGTTAGACAGCATGCTGAATTTCTGACTATGTTGCTGATATTTCATCTGTACTTGTGTGATTAACACACTCTGAACTCATTTCTCATTTGCTGAGCACTGTCTTTCCCACAAGATTGAGTTGTTAGGCTCTTAAGTAACTTTTGAAATAGCCCTTATGTTTCTAAAGAGGAGTCACCTAATAGACGAATGTATGTATGCTGAAAAGTACTGAAATTCTCATTGGCAAATTCTAAGTGAAGCAAACTTCATTGTTTCATTCTTAGGCATAAGTGGATAAAATTACTTTGTGAAGAGTTGGAACATTTCCTAGTAGAAACTTGTTATAAAAGAGAAACTACATAATAAACTATATGGCTCATGAAGGACTTTGTTGACATGTGTCTCGTCCCACTTAGTGGGACGCTACTTCAAAGAGTGAAAGTAAAAGAAGATGAAAAGATAGGAAGAGGAATGAGAGACAGACAGACAACATACAGATATACAAACACAGCAAAGCAAAACGGTTCACATCTCCTTGATCCAGGGATGTCTTGGTGTCAAAGGGTGCTGGTCTTTGGTAGTGGTGAGTCATCCAAGATTGTGGTGGTCAGCTGATGACTAACGATAAACATGCATACTCCTACTTAATAGTCCAGTAATCCAGTTCTAGACCTAGCAAATTTCAGTCAGCAGAGATAAGAGGAAGCAGGGACACACCAGCTTGCATCTTGCCTTCTCGGGATACAATGGTATCATCTCCTAATCTCCCGTATTAAACTGGAAACATTTGCTCCCAGTCCAAGTCTTCATCCAGAAAACATTCCTGGGCCTTCCCATTCCAAAGCAAGCAGCTCCAAAGAAATGCTTTCCAATGTAAAACTGCCCACAGAGTGTTGTTGATTGTCTCATGTTGATTTGAGACAGTGCATTCATTACGAGACTCCAACAGCATGTGTGAGAAGGCTAAAGGTGGAGTGTTTCTCCTGCCTTTTCAGTCCACATAAGTAGACATAGCCTTCCCCAAGACAATCTAACCTTTTGTCTAGTATGAAGTGAGACTTTATGAGAGGTTACTTTTTCTGTTTGAGTGCTGGCTGGCTCTAAGTGATGGATGTTCCTCTAACGTTTTGCTGGCTAACACTGGTGTTTCCATCAGCATAACAGAAACTTTTCTAGATGATTAAATGCTTCATCATGAGTTTTTTGGACATTAACACATTGTCTCAGCATATAAGCTTCCCATAAATACTAAGTGTAACTTATCCCACCTCAAACCTTAAAATATATAAAGTTTGGATTTTTGATATAACAGTTGGTTCAAATACATGTTATGAACTGAGTTGAAATCTACATAATTTAAAACTTTCAACCACGTCAGATGGCATTTTGCACAATTCCTATAGACAGATATAGGTTTTTGTTCCTAAAATATGAAATGGACTAATAAACTTAATATTGATTTATCATGTCTGCCATGTCCTTGTTTGGGGCTTAGAAAACCATTTCTTGCTACTGCAGAGTATTTGACATTTGTAGATAATCACTATGTAGTTTGTGATCATACCGCTCAGAAACCTCCAAGTGCTTTGTTT
The DNA here is from genome assembly GCA_024606505.1 of Aquila spilogaster. Classification (NCBI taxonomy): domain Eukaryota; kingdom Metazoa; phylum Chordata; class Aves; order Accipitriformes; family Accipitridae; genus Aquila; species Aquila spilogaster. The sequence goes on from JANHGO010000069.1 coordinate 42,281,297, forward strand.
ACCTTCCTGATAGACTGGCAGAGATGTTGAGACTGATTCCCAGACCAGCTTGGACTCACATTTGAGCTTCTTGGGTACTAGTAGATGCTCTTTTCTGTGACATTGAAAACAGTATGAAATATGCTTCTAATGATACAGAACTTGATCAATTAGTGATAGTTAAGGTAATGAATGAGTCCATGGCTCTTCTGTTCAGTAGCTGTTAACATTCAAGGTTAATCCAGCCATGTGCTGTGTCAGCAGATCTTTGTTCCTCTCTCATGTAAAAATATGTAACAGGATACAACAGTGTCAGATAGATCAATCCCTATGAGAATGATACTGAATGACTGTCTCAAGCAGACACACTTAGCAATGCTAAATGTCAGCGAAATAGAGAAGGGTACAGGAAGCAGGAGTAGAAGGAGAAGATCCTCAATGAAATGGCAAAATAAAATGGCATTGAATGTAATTTTATATTGGTTAGCTGTGGGAACAATGCAGTTTCACCTATTCTAGCTTCTTTCTGACATTGACCTCTTGAAAACTTTTTACTGTGATTTGTTATTGTTACTCACATCACAATTTGTGTTTTTAGAATCAAGTTGATTCTGATCCAGCACAGGACTTGAATACGTGCTTCCCACTGCATTCAAAAGTAATCTTGTTTAATCGGATCTGCTTGTGTTCTTAAATTTTGTGATGAATCAGATACCTGGAATAATATGAGAGACCTTTAATGAACTTTCAGTGCTGTCTCATTGTTATTTGCCTTAAGCAAACAATAATATCATTCTACCCTTTCTGAAGATGATTTTAAAGATCTTAATGTTTCCAGAAGAATCTCTTATAAATATCCCTTAGTAAAACTATTACCTTTCTTTTATTGAAAATTTATTCTCCTGACCATTGAATTATAAGTCATTTATCCATCAAAAAAAATCTGCTATCCTTACAATTACCTTTGAAATGAAATGTTTTATGCAGACATTCTGAAAGAAAATTTCATTTTTTTTTTTTACATATTTGCTTTTGTAAAGCAAAATGATGGCTTGTTTTCTCAAGCATGCAATCTGTAGATCTTGAAAAGCATTCAAATCTTTGTCCCTTTATTTTCCAGCAGTGCCTTCTAGTACATCGTATTTTGGTCTTCTGGTCTTGGAGCCTGAGATTTTTGTAATATACAATTGAATGATAGTAGTAAAGAAAAGCATTTACAGCAGTGTTTGCAGGATTAGGGCCTTAGGATACTTCCACTGTAGTTTCTGAACATAAGGATTTGTAGTTATTTATAGCACCGCATGTTTTACTACCAACCTTTCACTGCATTTCAGCAATCTATCATTTCCTTTGTTAGTTTATTTTACATAAGGTACTGTACACACTAATCTTTTCCTGTTTGACATGCAAGTTGTTCTTACTGAGTAAAGCATCTTTTCAGTGGTGTCAGATCTGGGAGCATTTCCAGAAGCCTGAGTACCCTAAATACAGTTAAGTGAACACATTCTCCATTTTGTTTAATTGGCTGTTTCCTCTGTAAGAACCAGTTACTTCTCTGTTTTTTGTGTTTTAATTTAAGGATTTAGCAAGATTAAAGACACATTAGAGCAAGTGAGACAAATATATAAATGGACATCCCTTAAAAATGGGAATGCAGAATGGGAATCATTTGGGTGAAGTGACTTAATCTTATATTTAATGTCACATTTAGTGTATGTTCCCATTTAATATCCACTTAGCTACATATCCACCATTTCTGATTAATCAGTTTAAATACATAACATTTTAAAAAGTTGTGTAGTGATACTGTGTATCACCCATGACAATTCTGTTGTGAAAGGAAATGTGGGTCACTTTTGTACATTCCAGAAGGATAAAGCATAAGTAACTTTGTAAACAAGGACGAAGTTAAAAAAAGTATTTTTCCTCCTAAGTGAATATTCTGCAGCTCCTGCATGAAAGATAGATTATAACTGCCCTGGAAGGCAACATGAAAAGGCGTATCTTGTAAAAAAAATGTGGGAAATGAAGACAAACTTGTAATCTTTCACAGATCTATCAAATTAAAAAAGAGAGTAAATGTTAATTTATAGCATTATTTGCTTATTATCATACTAATTACATGAAGACATGAAGGTAAACAGATGTTTAACATGATTTATTGGCCTCTCTTTGAATGAGAGACGTTGAAGAAACTCATTATGGAAGACTAACAGTAAAATTACAGTATATTTTTCCCTTCGGGAATTTTCTGTTTTCTGCTTTTTTTTTGTATTCAGATTGGGCAGAGAATTGATTGCACAAAATGTGAGAATGGGTATATTGAAAGGGCAGGAGGAAGTCGGTAGGTAAGTTACTGAACAAATACATTTCGGGAATCATCCATTCCGGATCCCTTACAAAGTAACTGATCAGTTAGAAAGTAGCTCCCTGTGTCCTTGTGGCAACTGTCCCGAAGCAGAAGAAAATAATTTGACAGATTATTTGAATGATGGTGGCTGTTAAATGTTAACTGTAAAATAACGTTTAATTATTACGGGCCGCATCTACCACTAAACATAGTGGTCTTCGTTTTCCATTTTGCAGATTTTCTTGCATGTGATACAAGGGTCATGATTAAGATCATCATCTTTTTTATTCTCTTCATGTTTTATTTATATCAGCCTTATGATTCCCTTTGCTAAAAGTATCAGCGAAAACCAGAGGCAGCTTACTGCAGGCATCTACTGTACTTGAGCTGGCTCCTTTAGCTGCCATGGAAGACAATGCACCAGAGGCTAATTCTTATCTCATCAGAAAGCTGCTAAGTCTCTGAAACTATCCAAGTGTGGAACTGATAGAGGAAAAAAGAAAAGACTGAACCTGAATGAGTTGTTAAAAATTGGTGGTGGGGAGTCTGACTCAGTTAAGCCTGGTACTACAGCAGGTGTGGGGTCCTTTCTGCCAGCTGCTGTGCCAGATGCTGAGAGTTGCCATTTTCTGGGGCCTGTGAAGCATGATGAGGTTGCTGCAGAAGGTTGTCACAGTCAGTACATTTCTATGGAGAGATAGTTTGTGTATGGAAAACTGGTTTGTGCTTGGCATACTTCAGATTTCCAAGGTCTCCCAGTTTTGTGACTGACTGAAGGTACTAACTTACCATACCTGTGATTCAGGGGAAGCAGTAGCCTGGGCCCATCTCTCTCATTCTCTGGGTTGGATTTCAGGCAGTGATGTCTCTCTGAGTAACAAACAGCCTGACATGCTGAAGCAGCCTTCACAGACCACAACATGAAGCAGCGCAGTCCCCTTTAGCTCTGTAAAAGGAAGGGAAGATTTTTTGGGCCAAATTTCCTTTTTTTTTCTGGTTTAAATTTTAAAATAGAAAATTGCTGAACTTTTCTTTTCAGCTGCACACATACTTTTTTTGTCATATCTAGTGTCCTATTTAATCCAAAAACTAAATTCTTCATTAGAAATAGGTTTAGGAAAGCCCTATGGACTTCCTACGCCCTCAGTCCCATGGAGGCAGATATCCAGACTGACAGTAACTTTACCCCCAGGGACTTTATAGATTAAAGCTATACTTCAAAATTTATTATTTATAGATCCAAATGCAGTAACTGTGCTGGCAATAAATGATACTCAGAGGTACTGCTCACACACAAAAAAAAGAACATTAAGGTCTGATAAAATATCTGATAACTTATCTGTTATAATAATCTGTTATATATATCTGAATTTATGTTCCTATATATATTGAGAAGATCACTATTTCAATACATTTCTATATAAGGTTTGTGGATTTTTTTTTTTACATGGCTTCTAGCAGAAATTTTTGCTAAGAAGGAGAACAGATACACTGTTGTATCTTAGAGCATGTGATGGTGTAAGGACAGTGTTAACTCTTCATGCTTGACCTTCCCCATGTTCTTTGAGTGTCTGAGCCCTGCAGAGCAAATAAGAAGCAGAAAGTACAGTTGCACTTCTGGTGCTGCACTGGAGTGGAAGAACAATCTCTTTAGGGTAAGGGCTTTTTTCTTAGTGCTGTATCAACATACTGGCTGACTGTGTGCTCCCTGACCTTCCACTGAGGTTTCTTTATGCTGCTGCAAGACAAGTGAAAGCAATTATACAAGAACAGGTCCCTTATCAGGTGTGGGAGCTCCAGGAGAAGGCTTTAATTTTGGGTTCAGTGCCAGTAGCCTCACCTGGGAGACTCCAGGTCACATTGCACAGTCGAATTAATAAAACCAGACTCTGTTACGGAAAGATTTATAAGACTTTGTTTTAACTTTCTTTGAGCTAGGTACATGGTACAATTTTCATCTTTCTCTGTGGTAAATAAAGAGGGAATGGGATTAATTACCTGCTGGAAGTGCTTGTCTAACCTTCCTAAAGAAAATTGATGTATGACCAGGTTGAATGAAATCCTTAACTTTCAAAATTACATGAGATAAATCCCACAGTGTCAAGAGTCTAACTCTGAATTTACTACTGTACACAAGAAAGTAGACTGAGTAAAAAAGAAAGATGAAAGAAGGATAACTATTCTTGCCATCTCTTCATTTATTGAACTTTATCTCTCCTCTGTATCATCTCATTAAGATTTGAGATACCGGTGCACTGCAAACCCAGACTATCTATGAGAATGCCTTTTGAAAGGCAATTTTATATCCTTGCCACACAGATTGTAAAATAATCCCTTAAAATAAGAATGATGTGAGCACTCTGTAGCTGAAAATGGATAAGACAAAAGCAAATAATTAGGTTTTATTTACTTTTCCGTATTGGAAAAAATAAGCCCACTAACTGCTGTTTTCTTCTGTGGAATAAAAAAAACCTACACCCCGGTCTTTAATTAACTATATATATTAACTTTCTTGTCTGATTGTGCTCACAGTAATTTCTATAGTTACAAGGAGCTTTGCTTCATGACATTATAGAATCATAGAATTCTTATATGGTTGTCCTTAATCTATGAGTAAAATGGATTTCCAGAGTAAGATCCTCGAAGGGCTGAAGTAGCTGATAATAAACTGACTTGCCTGAAAGAGATTTGGATGCTCTCTCTCAACAGAAAAATTATTTGCTCAGAACTCCAACCCACTGAAATTGATGCTTTGAGTTCAAGGTTATATAATGTCTATGATAGCAAGTTAGCATAGTTTCGTGGTACTATGTAGAATGTAAATATTACATTTATGTTTAAGGGCTTCCATTGGATATGGAGAACAAGATGAGTGATTGTGCAAAAATGCTTTTGATGTGTTTTTTTTTTTCTTTCATTATTTCATACTAGTAAGAGGAAAGACTCAAGAGACAGGTAAAATATCAGATGAAACATTGATCTAACGTAAGAGCTTTCAGTAAAATCAAAAACTTGAAGATCTTTAGGTATTAAAATTTAGATATTAAAAAAAAAACGTTTTCATACTTCAAGCTTCAGTAATGAAATAGAAATGCTAAAAATTATGAAGTCTTACATGTACAGATTTTAGAATCAATCAAAAAGACATCTTTTGGGATAATTTAGTATGGTAGGTTTGGTAGGATCTACCCAGGTCATGTAGAAACACCAGGTAATCAGTTATCCTTTGAAATGATTTTTGTAATAAAGGGAAAAGTGAGTTATTTGCTGATTTTAAAAGGATTAGAATTCATGTATTTGGGAAAGTCAAACATGGGAAAAATGAAAGGGATGTTGCTCTGAATATGAGGAGTATGTATATCTTGCATCAGATCTAGAACAGACTAGGACACAGTCATGGAAAATCTAGCTAATTAGAAATGTCATTAAAATGTTTTGTCTTACGGAGGATAATACCAAAGCAAGGAAACACAACTGATAAGAATTTTTCTGAACAACCAATACAATAACTACGCTGTTAAAACAGTATTTGTTCAGATACTGTTCTGAAGAACTGCGTGAACAAGAAGTTGTGAAAAGAGAAGCTGAATTCTGCACTTGCACATTTGTGTGCAAGCTAACCCTGCTCACTCTTTCCTAGGCCATAAGAATTTCCTATACTTTTACCTTAACACTGCCCACATTTTTGGCTATAAATTGTGTCTGTATTTTGATTTCTACACTGGCCAATGTTCTCCTAGTACCTGATAAATAATTTTTTGTCCGTTTCCTCTCCATTCCACTGGTTTCCTTCCCACTTGTATCCTAAGCAGTTCTGTTGTTAGGCCTCTCCTGAAACATTATTTCTTTTCATTATGGTAATGTAAAGGCAGTCCAAATCATTTTACCACTTCCACAAAACAACCATAAGCCAACACTTGAATCCTCCCTTTTTCAAACTAACCCAAGCTTCATCTCTGGGATGCTCTTACCATGAATCTTCTTAGGTTTGTGAATCTCAGATCTCAAACTCAAGTGCCCATACTGCTCCCCGTCCACACTCAACCTTCTTCCTATCGCCCGTGGGTGCATGTAAGGGCAAGAAATGACCCAGAACTGAACCAAGAAAGCTAGAAATAATTAGATGTCCACTCCCTTTAGTTTTATCAGCTACTTCAGTAGTCAGTTGAGCATGAGGGATATTGCATAAAGGGCTAGAGGGAAAAAGGCAGCTGGATATTTCTTGGAGAAAGGTTATAGGGCCACCTTCCAGCAGCATCATTACTTACAGAGGATCCATGATCTCATGAGTTACGTAGTTTTTTTCTTGACCTTCACCAAGACTACTAAATACTTCTTAAACCTGTTGAAAATTCTGATTTATGTTTGCAGAATTCACTGTACAGTGCCTTGGATAGTGAGAACTGGATGATACCTTTGTCTCTAATTAAAAATACAAATCAGATGAAATTTACGTGGAAAATAGGGCAGTAAGTGTCCTTGAGAGGTCATGTCCATCGTCGTGTTCTAAAGCAGGACCAGAACAGAGAGAATATGCTTTTCTTTTCATCTTGTTAAGCTAATACATCCATTCCCTTTTTCTTTTCTCTGCTTCTACTTCTCCCCTCTTTCTTGTAAGCACTATCAGTCAATTGATCTTTTCTCATCCTCTTTGTGTGCACTTCTTCAGTCCCCAAATACCATCGCATAGTCATTTTTCTCCACTAAAGTGTGAAAATTTCTTGCTGTTCTTTTCACAGACCCGTTCTGTTCCTTTTTCTTCCCCGTGCTACTTGCATATCACTGGTCTGCATTCAGCTTTTAATTGAACTTGAATGAAGGGCATACTGGTTGCCCCACCTGATGTGCAGTCTGCTCATCTTGTTCCACTCAGCCAGACATCTGAAACTCAATTCATAATAAATAGGAGAAGAAGTGCCATTATAAAGCATATTTGATAGGTGTAAGAAACAGACATTCACTCAGTATAATTAGTAGTGTTAGAAGCATTAAAAATGCATGCCATGGAATGCCTAAATGGTCTGTAACACCATTTGAGTCCTAAGGTGGAAACAGTCAGCTGCATTTGATATGGCTATTCGCTCCTAGAGGCCATTGTTATTCTATATTCATACTTAAGGTCTGCACAGAAAGTGCTGCCAGGGCTGTGGCTCAGTCATTCAAGGCTCTGAGCAAATACGCTATTTCTGCCTTTACAGTCTGAATTGTCTTCTTTTGATCTAGTAATACATAGGTTTTTCATAGTGTTGTGCTCTAAAATATCAAAGAAAGCAGGCCATTTTTCAAAAGCTCTTCTTTTTTTCTAGTTGCTTTTTTTTTTATTCTTTTAGAGTCTTATCTTCTCATTAAATAAATTCATTTTAAAAATGAAGTTGCCTGACTATCACAGCGTAGGAGTGCCTTTTGGATCTGCTCCTGTCCCTAAGGGAAATAGTGATTATTTCTACTCAAACTTGAACTGGAAAGTGAAGTTAATGTTTATCCACTTGTAAACAATTTTCTGCTAGTTCTGTAAAACGTATATTTATGAATGTGGATTTTAGAAACAATGAAATACTTACATTGGGATTGTTTTATGCATATATAATATTTTAATACTGATAATTTGCATTACGTAGTTACATAGGTAAACTCTACCTTCTATTTTACATTTCATAAGAGCTGCTTAATTTAATTCATAAAGTTTTAAGAACAAAAGTAAGAATTTTAAGAGGATGAGTACAAAATCATAATGTTATTTAGGGACTTTCATCTGTTGCATTACATTTTTAAATGTAACATTACAAGACATACTGCATTTTGTACGCAAAATGGTAGGATTTCTCCGTCCTTAACAATTGATTTTGGAAATTTTTAAGCTAAAAATATTGAGTCAGTTCTGAAGATCGTTATAGGAAAACTATGTTTGTTTTGTTAATCTTACAAGATTTTTGTCATCATCTTCCAGAAGGCATCTCCAGGATTTGACAAGGCTCTAAACATGGATGGAAGGTGAATCTGGGAGTGGACATGAACTATTTGCATATTTGCAACTTTCACAGAAAAACAAAAAAAGAAGTAAACAAAAAAAGTCCACAGTTACATCATGGATTTGCCAAGCAGAATTTTCCCAGACTTTTCCACCTTTGTTCCTAGTCTTTCTTTTACAGAGCCCAAAGAACAGCAGCCTTATACATTTGGAGGAGATGAAGGAGAAGGGAATGCAGCAGGGGCAAGGAAAGCCTGCAACCATTACAACAGCATCAGCAAATGGAGGATAAAGATTAAAAAAAATAGCTTGTTTCCAAACCTGTTTGATTTTCAGTCACCTTTAACTGCTTGTTTTGACGAATGTAAATAATTTTAAGCGTGAGACTTTAGAGGGAAGAGAGTTAATATATATACATACATACCTGTGCTTGGAAAGAAGGACAGAACTATGTTCTGGAAACAATGCAATTCTCAGCTGTGATCTCCAATATTATCTTTTATTTGTATGGTGCAATAAAGATTCTTTCCAAATATATAGAAGAAATGGATCTGTTTAGGTAGTAACATAATGAATAGTTAATGTCTAAACTGTGGTTTTCTATCTGGACCTATTTTAGGAGAATTTGTTGGCCTCTGTGAGATAAGTTGATCTCAACTGCATTTCTAAAGGGCATATCTTCAATTCATAATTATCTTCATAAGTCTCGCATAAACTGTGAAAAATAATTGATCATGTCAGCGGAGAAGGCAAAGAAGGTAGTTATATGGGAATGTAGTTTAAACTACTTTCATTCTCAGAGGACAGTGAAGGAAGGTCAACACTATTATCCATACTGTTCTAGTTTTCCTGATGCAAATGAAATTTGATTTTGCTGGGCTTGCTATTTATCTGTATTCACATTTTGAATACCGTAGATCTGTTGTAAATTCCTATTCAGTTTGGCTACTAACAAATCATTCATTCATTTTCAGACTCTACCCATTTTTCAGAGGAAGGAAACAAAGGTTATGGACCCGTTTTTGAGGAGCAACCCATTGATACTATCTATCCAGAAGAATCTTCAGATGGACAAGTTTCAATGAACTGCAGGGCTCGAGCAGTTCCTTTTCCTACTTACAAGTAACCTCTCTTATTTTGATTTTTACATCTTATTGTGCATATTTTTTTTAATATTAAATGATTGATTGTCTTAACAGGAAAATAATTGATAGACTTGTTATTTTTGGGGTAAGAATCAACCTGGATTAAATTCACTGTACTGTCTAGACAGTTTTGAAAATACTACATTCCTGTTGTATTAAATGTTTTTGGCTTTTGAAAGGAATACTGGTCCAGTTGCAAAAGATAAAAAAGTGACCTTTAAGAAACACTTGAGAGGCTTTCTACCTTAGGTTAGGAATGGCTGAGGTTCAAGTCCTTGTTTTTCTTGGATCAAAATAGCTTTTTGATCCCATTTTACTCTGAAAGAAGAAGGACTGGTATTGAGCCTGAGTATCCTATGTAGTTGCTTCTGCCACCACCGTGTTGTATAGACATGCTCATGAATGTATCAGATTCACACATATAACCTCTTTCATGACAATTATGTTTTTATTAACAGAGCGGTTATGTTTCATTGTGAGATCTCAGGGCTTCTGTGTGAGTTCATTGTCTATTACCTTCTCTGTATGTACAATGAAATGTGCTTATCATTGTCATTGTTCTGACTAGTTTACATTCTAGTCATGGGCAGATCAAACTAAGGGCAGATACGATTTCTTGTCAGCAAAATATATCCATTTCATTAAATTCATTCTATGATCTGCACCAATATTTGTCTTCCTGGAATTAACTCAGTCTTCTAAGTCAGAAAAATACAGTTAAGATTGCTATCTACTTGTACAGATCTACCTGAGACTCAAGGTAACTATAATACCAATTTTGAATCTCATCTCTAGCTCTGGTATTGTAAGTTTTTCTACGTGGTGTTTTACTCTTTCACTTCTCTGCTCTCCCCGTGCTTGGAAAGATCTGGAGGCCATGTAGCAGCGTGGAGATTCAGATTTATAACCCTTCAGATATACATAGCCATCAGATATACATAGCCATCACAATCAGTTCATCCAGACTACTACTCCCTACCTGCAAAAGACTGCGTAAGCAACATAGCGTACAGAGAATGATTCTAAGCTCTACCTCAATTTTAGGGTTCTTCCTTAAAGGAAGAAAGTCACTCTGGAAAAGTTATCTTGCATCTCTAGTGCTCTTCCATCTAGAACCATAGAATACATAGAATATTTGGAGTTGAAAGGGACCTGGGAGGATCATTGACTCCAACTCCTGGCTCCACAGTAGACTATGCAGAATTCAAACCCTGGCAGCCTTGGTGCTGTGACCACTGGGGAGCCTGTTCCAGTGCCCGACAACTCTCCAGTGAAGACCTTTTTTCCTGGTACTCAACCTGACCCTCCCCTGATGCATTTTCATGAATGATATACACTATCCATGTGAGAAGTCCAGCAGAACCTAGTGAAAATACCCATGTGAACATGGTTGTTCTGATTTTTAAGTTAATAAATTCACAATAAAGTGATTTTCCATGTTTTGTTTTTATTCTTACACCTCCCAGCTGCACATTTTATGCAATGCTTTTCTGATCTCTTTCAATGCAGCATGAGCTGTGCTCCTGACAGTTATTCCTAGATATTTCTGGACAATATATTTATTATTCATAATACAGACATGATATATCTCAAAAGATTGAACAAGGATGCCCCTAAGATCCTATAAAAGATGAATAGTATTTATTGCAGCTTGTAAATCCTGTCTTTTTTCTTTTATTTCCTTGCCTTGCCTTCCTTTCTTTTTCTTTTCTTTTCTTTCCTTCTTTACTTCTTTATTTCTTTTTTTGGTGATGGTGGTGATGGTAATGCTACTTTTATTATTACATTCTTCTATAACAATTCTGATTTCACCTTCCAAATGATTAATTTATATAATTGATGCAGCTTGTTAATAAGGAAGAAACACATAATGTATGTACTCTCAATCTGAAAAAGCAATGTCTGTCCTTAGCTTGTTAGAAAAATCTGATTTACACTGCAAGACTTTTATGATCATTAAATGTATTTAAGTTTCATATTTCCTGTTTGTGCTCAGGAAAAGTGCATCTCCTTTCGAAGAAGATTATGGGCCCCCCCTGGTGGACATAGTAATGAGGGCCAGACTTCACTGACAGTTCTCTCATACTTTGTGAAGGGAAGTTACAGAAGCTCAGGAAACACACTGAAGAGTTTTACAAGGACTAAGATGGCAGTGTCTGGCAATTTTCTGATTGTAGGAAGCAGCTCTTAAATCAGTCCTGCCACTGTCATTGCACTGACTTCACTGGCAGTTTAGGCTTTATGAAACATTTTCATTTCTTACTGCATTTTTGCAAAAAACTCTTGAAAATCTCACTTCAAAGGTGCGGAAGAAACATTCCCTTAGCCAGCTTGGCCTTCGAAAGCTATCTGATGATATGTTTATGATTCCAGTGCCTGATTACTAGCGAGCTCACTGGCAGTCAGTTCAAGTGTTCTGTACTACACGGATCAAGTTTTAATATATGTTCCATCTCTGAGAAGGCTGAAACCAACTGAGACTCTTATGTTTAAAACACCTATAAAGCTCATAAAGTCTATGGCTTTTGTTGAAGAAAAGTTTCCAGTACACAGCAGTGTATTATTAACTTCCTGTATTGTTTATCACAGTTTATGAGTTAATTTTCAAATCATGATGCTTATTAGGTTTATTTTTGGGGCCAAATCTTACATCTGACTTTTTTTTTTTTTTAATAGGTGGAAACTCAACAACTGGGATATTGATTTAACGAAGGATCGCTACAGTATGGTAGGAGGCAGACTTGTTATCAATAATCCAGAGAAATCAAGGGATGCTGGAAAATATGTCTGTGTAGTATCGAATATCTTTGGAACTGTCAGAAGCAGTGAAGCCACTCTGAGTTTTGGATGTAAGCCAATGTTTATGTCAAAACCTAGAAGCCTTATGGTTAGCTTGAAATGTCCAATGTTTTGCACTGCTGTGTCTTCTGCTTATATGTGCTGTAGCTGTATTACTCTGTTTAAAAAAAAAGGGCTTCACTGCCTTTGCAGAGAACAACACAGAATAAGTTTTGTAAGGATTTTATCTTGTTTAGCATTCAGCTGTCATTCCAGCTTTCTCAGTGAATTAAGTTATTAATTGAACCAACTCACAGCAGAATCAAGTTGTGAGATAATAATGCCCAGACAATTTAAACTGTGGTAGAACCAAAGGGGAAATAGTCACTGAAGAAAGACATCAGTAGTGACAAGTGGTGATCATGCACTGCTGCGGTGAAAGCACAAGTGGGATGCCTGCAGGAGGAGGGCATGGCACTTGATACTAGGCATGCTCCCTGATTGCTGGGCTCTGGGAAGGCCCTCCCGGAGGACATTTCTGTCAACTTCAAGCAGTCATGAGCTACTGTAGTGAACTCATGCATATGTGCAGATGTACACTGCCATCAAATGCATGCTGTATAAGGGACTGATGTACTACACGAAGAAAAATGGAAAATTTTACTGACTGAGGACAGTTTGGGATTTTTATTTTATTTTGCCTTAAAGTACGTTTTTTGGTGGGAATATTTTTTCATCAAAACACAAAAATGAATCCACTCTTACCTGATGGCCATTTACAAAGCCACGTGTGCCCTTTAATCCTGCAATTAAGTTCTTAGTGTCCCTTGCCTTCTAGCAGTCTCCTTCAGCAGAATAGTTTCACTCCTTAATGTGTAAGATCAGAGATGAACTGAAAAGTTCTGTTTTCTGCCACAAATTATAATACTGTGGTACTTCATATCTCAAGGAAACTCAGATGCAGTAAATAGTTATTTTAGCATCATTTTATATTTCAGCTTTTATCCTACTGATTTTTCAGGACTGGCACTGTTGATGCCTGCTTTGTAGAACTCCATGCATCTCTACCACCAAATACAGCAGTAAATATCCTGTAAACTGCATTTTTATATCATATCTATTAGAGAGAAGTAATAACCCAGATGAGTTCTAAAAAAATTGTGTATCTTCCTTTCTCCCTTTTATGATCATCTGTAAAAAAATATTTCCTTTGCTGATAGTTCCAAAATAATTGAATATGAAATTGCTAAAGTTAATACAGGAAATGACCTTAAGTGGATTTTTTTGTTCTTATGCTTGTGCATAAGCTGATTGGAAAATGGCAACAAACCATTTTTTGAAGAGTTCAAGAAAATCTTGACCATCTGTACGTGATGAAGACCTTTTATATTTGTCTTACTACCAGATCTGCTGAAACTATGGAGTAAAAGTCACACTCTTGTAAACTTCATGTCAGTTAATCCATCCGAGTCTTTAGTAGATCTGGATTGGCCTCCAAGATGAAAATAATTCTTTTTGGCAGCAGTGCTTTAAAACCACTAAAATCTCCTTTTGCTGTTGCATGCATACACACACAGGAATTTTATCCTACAGGAATATTTAGTGGCTTTTTTGTGAGTGCTGTGCAAAATCAGAAGCTGAAATACAATGGTACTTGCTGGAAAACAGTCTCATAAAAGTAAAACACAGCAATTTCATAGTAGGGAAGTTGCAAGAACGACAATGGAGAGGAATTTCCATACTCTCTAGATGTTAGCTGTATGCCTCTAAGAGTGCAATGATTATGCTAATTCTTTCATTCTAGCTAAAAATGAATGTCTTCAAATTAAGAGTTCACGGAATCACGGTTATTATAATTATTGAGTAATAACCAAGTAGTGCTTATGCAAAGAAGACATCAAGACCCAATCAGAGTACAGAGCAGTTCATAAGTGGGAAGAAGGTATACAAATTACATCTTAATAATTGTACGACATTCCTGCACCTGGCATAGATCATTCTATTTCAGTACTAACATACAGATGTTTTACATAATACAAATTGCCTATCCTATCCGCTGTCATTAAATTTGTGGTGGTGATTGTCCTAAAGTTTCAAAGGTTACTCAAAGAACACTGCAAAAAACTTTCTAGACTTAAAATATAAACTGAAAATAGGTGAAAAAAATGGAAAGCTATGATAGGTTTTCCTTCCATTGAACCCTACACTCTCCAAATACACAGAAGTATCAAAATAGCAAAAGATTTCTTTCTATTGATTGTCATTTTAATTTTTTTTCCTGTTTCTGTAGCAGATTGTATAAGCCAATCTTTTCCAATTAAAGTAGAAATGAATAGTGTCACGTTTACAAGATGATGAAAAGGTCAGTGATGAGGGAAGTAGATGTTTGCAGAGAAGATCAGTCAGTATGTAGAATCATGGAATCCTTAGAGATAAAAGGGGCCTTCAAAGGTTCGATTTCTTCTTTATCAAAGAATGATATTCCAGATTAATTGGGAGTCACTTGTGGAGTACTGAACACATTGCGCTAAGACACATGATAAAATTCTATTTAATAATAATCAGAAGTCCTTAGAATGGCCGAGTATTTCATGCACTATCTAATGTAAAGATTCAGAGAGTCACTGGAAAGATTCTTTTGTCTTCTAGTCAGATTGAACAGAGGAAAAGTTAGTATTTCAGAAACTGGAAGAAGTGTATTTCTACAGAAGTTCCCATAACTCTCCTTAAGGTTTTTTCTATGCATTTGACAAAGCGTTAGGACATTTTCTTCTTTGATTCTTGTAGTTATTCAGGTCTGAAAGCTGTGTTTGCCCTTGGAAGAGCTCTATCAAGTGTCTAGTGGATCTATCTAACTATACATTGCAATGATATTAGTGAATAGTCTCTGTTTTCTACGTAATCTCTTTTTATATGTAGCTTTGTCGCTTTTCTTTGTTTCTGGGTGAATGCTTTTGAACTGAAATTTTAGTTCGGTATCAGAGTCATCTGTTACCAGATGCGTTTCTGCGGGGCTCGGGTCATTACGGTGAGAGGTCCCTCCCCATGGCACATGCCATTGGCTGACCTTGACTGGACAGGCAGTGCTGGCTGCCTGCAGCTGTGGGATGCGTGTTAACCCCTTACATGGACTCCGGATACGCGTGGACAGTATGTGTACT
>JANHGO010000069.1:42296777-42366450 GCA_024606505.1 Aquila spilogaster
AGTTTGGCTGGCAGGGAACAGCAATAATCCTCTGGCTGGACGCTTACACAGAGCACAGCAAAGTGTCAAACTCTTAATTTCATTTTATTTCCTGAAGACATGCACAGGATGGAAGTGTCTCCTTGATGTGAAAATTAGCCAGTTGTCTCCAGAAAACACAATCTTAACTTAAATGTACTAAACTGTTGGATGCAGTAACTTCAGAATGGCTGTCCATGACCTCATCATATCTGATGCAAAGTGTTATGATCTATAAAAATTACCTATTCTGAGTCCTCTGCCCCTTGTGTACAAGCTCAGCTCTTTGTCTTTGGAAGGCAATCATGCAATCTCTCAGGGCCTGGAGGAGCGGGCTGCTCGGCAGGGGAAGGCGCGCCAGGAGCCAAGGCAAGGGCAGTGTCCTCAACGAGACCACCACCACCCTTTGCTCTGACCACTTCCCCAGCTCGGACACACACGCATCGACTCGTTACAGTCCCTGTTTACAGCCTGCCATGACAGCCTGCCTCGCTATCTGAGGCAAGCATCGATTTTTAGCGTGGCAGGAATCGGACTAACGCCGTGTGTCTCTGAGCAATTTACCTTAAGCTTCTTAATGGCGAACTTGGCACAGTAGTCATCTACAGATGCCTACGTTTCATGAGGTCTGTTCAGTCCTCAACCCCCCGGTAAATATTTTATAAATGTAAGCTTTACAGTCAAATCAGCTTTGAGGTTTAAGAGTGGGTATACTTCTAGTTCTCTCTGATATTAGTATTAATACAATCTTTTGAACTTTGAGATACATTGATAAAACAAAACCTTCTATCTTAATATTATAGCTGAAATCGGGTGAACTTTAGAGTACCAAATAGTCTGTACAGACCCCATTTATAAAAATAAAAGATTGACTTCTTTCCAAGTAACCTGCAGCCATATGACAAGAACATAATTAATGCTTTTAAGACCATCTTAGGTTTTTATATTATTACTTATTTTTACTTCAATACTTTGTTATTTTTTGGTTACGCTAAGGCTTAGTTCCTCATAAGCTTTCCTGCAGTATAATTGGTTGTTTCTTCTTCAAAATACATATAAAATGCCATGAAAGTAACATGTTTAAAGCCTTTAATATTCCTCTTCTCTGATACAGGTTCTCACTGAATATCTAAAATGGTGAAAGAGATGTAATTTTGTTTAGATGCTAACTAAATTCTTTGGAGGGAGAGAATTTTCTGCTGAAAACCCATGTGGCCAATGTTGTTCTACATCTACATCATTTATTAGGATTTAAATAAAAGTTAGTCTATTAATGCAGGGCAAAAAAATTGTACATATGTAATTAATATTGATGATAAAATGAATTGAAAAATTTTTTGTGAGATAAATTCAGAACAATTTCTTATACTTCGGCATAAATTTCCTGGAATTAGATTTCTTCTCCTAACCATCTCGTTGGACTATGCAGAAAACATCTGTAATCTTAACTTTGCAGAGACTTCTTATGCCTGTTAATTCTCAGCTATGACATTTTTTCCAAAGCGCTGGTTGCATGGTTTTGCAGGGCACAGGTATGAACCTAGTATGGGACTGGCTCCAGTACAGTAGCATGGGCAATATTTCATCATCAAATTTGTTATCCTGTGAAGCAAAATGGAGATTAGAAAACAAGTAGATCTGTGAGCGGCAGATCTTTGTGTGCTGTGTTTGCATTATCTGACCCACGGCGAAGTGCCAGCCCCCCACAAGCTTCTCCCGCGGCTGAGACATCCCCGAGCGACCGCTGTCTGGGGCAGGTTCTTCGCTGCCGTGGCTGCGAGCCGCTCCTGCCGTTCCCTTAGGGGTGATGCTTACCAGGCCTGTCTTCTGTGCCCAGGCAGACATCTTCATGACACTTTTAATAAATTAACTTACATCCTGCAGATTTCTCTCAGATTTCGTTAAAATAGGCCAGTGAAGGTAAAAGTTAATCAGGAGGAGGAAACTGTCAGACCGACTGGCAGAGACGCACGTGCAAGCAGCGTGATTGCTTACAGCTCCTTTCCTTAGGAACCTAAAAAGAAGGTAGTATTTTTGCACAGATTAATTCATTTTTTTTACCGATGTTCTAGCCAGAGACTGGTTTAACAGGCCAGCATTTCCTGTGGGCTGAGAACAGATGTGAAACATAGGGCAAAAAGGGAAAGAAACTTGACCAAGAACCTCAGCATTTCAGTCATGCACAGGGCACAGGAGATTGGGGCTTCACGTTAACTGTACCTGGCATGACGAGTGGAGGAGGAAATACCAAGACCTCATGAAAAGCATACAGAAAGGAAGCATTTTCATGGTACCTAATAGGCAGAATGCTATTAACAATCTAATCTTTTCTATCTCTCCCCTTTTCTTCTTTTTTTGGCTTGTTCTTCCGCCAGGAGGTCTCGTGAGCTCTTGGAATTGGGGACTGCTTGCTTTCATTTCTTATATTTTTTGTGAGCTTGTTCGGTACCAGCTGTTGTTGTATACCTCTGGTAATTTTCTGTATAACAGTTCTGGAGGGAAGACAGAAGAACACCTTGGATATTTTTATTTCTCCCCCTTTCATGACAGTGAGTGCCAGCCCTGTGTTTCCTGTGCTAAAGAATAAGAATACTGGTGTAACCTTCTCTTTTTACCTGAAACTAAGTTTTAGGGGAAGCTTTTAAAAAGTGTTTTGAGATCTGGTAGAGCACGCTTTATTTTATTTCTAATGGAATATTTTGAAAAGAGCTGGTAGATTTCCGTGTGGCGGGAAGCAGTATACCAGACATGTCGGGAGCTGTGAATATTTAAATTTGCCTGAGGATCTGCTTCTGTGTAATCTGGGTAATATAAGACACTTTCCTGATAGAAGGTATTTGCGTTACGAATCTCCAAATCTGCTATTATTTACTGTCAGCTGCAAAGGCAGGAAACTTGCTGGGATGCAGGTTGAAGAATAGGATCCAGAGGAGCCGATGAATATGTTGTCTGAGCTGCCTATCATTCGACCCTTGCACAGGCTAGCCTTCAGTGGCACCACTCATTCCCTTTTCCAAAGGACTCAGATTTTATACCCATTCCAACAAGAAGATAAGCAGCTGACAGAAAATTGGTGATTTTTGATTATGTTTCCCTCCACTGCATTTTTACATGTAGATCAGATCAAATCAAATCAAGTGCCTTATGCTGTGAATTACAAAACCAGCAACACCATATGTACTGGCATGTTTTCTGCAAACTCTGAAGGAAAGGAACATGTAAGTATTGTGTTAGGACTGCCGCTCGTTATATGGTCTGTAAGTTGGTTTGCTCTAAGCTGTTACATGTGGTAAAATTGCATCCATGGGAGAGATCTTTGTCACCTGCCCATCATTGTTCACCCAGCTGAGGTACTGGGGGGCAGCTGATGAGCAAGCTCCAGAGTCGGAGATGCCATGTGCTGAGGCTCACTGTCAGGACTGTGCAATAGCCAGCTTCGTACTAAAGCTGTATCCTTCTACGAAACCGATGTTTATGGGATGGCAGGAAACAACTCTCTCGTTTGGTGCAAGGCAGTGTAAAGCAAAGCTTGGGAAACCTTTGCAGGAAATGAACTGTATCTAATCCAGTTTGATATAGTAGGCAGCATATTATTAAGCTTTATGTTTATCCCTTTTTTCTTTGCACGCTTGTCCCTGAGGCCAGTACCCTTCTCTCCTCCGGGCAAGCTGTGGAGGGTTTTATAATTGGGGGGATCAGTAAACCTTCCCTCTGTCCCCTCCCCTCTTCCACCCGCGCAGCCTCCCAAGTTCATGCCAGTACTTACTGCTGAATAAGATGCAGCACTCCATTAAAACCCAAATCACTGAAATAATGAACTGGAATAACTTGCCAGGGGCAAAGTGTGTTTTGTTAAGATACCAGAAAAGATCCGTAGACCAAGTCCACAGGGGCCTGGTCTTTGCATTTACTCCCATCAAATGCAAAAGAAAAGAAAGGAAAACAGCAGGACTACTAGGGGCTATCCTAATTTTATTTTGAGGCTTCTCTTATTTTCAGCATTAAACCCACATTTCCTTTTCGTCCAGTTTGGGTTTTTTTTTCTGTCATCTTTCTGTCACCTTCTGTCATGTTTCTTCTTCCTTGCTTTTCTTTTCAAGTGATGCTGGTCAGCTGACATGGTAATTGGCTCCCTGTCAGGACAACTCAAGGATTTGCAATTATTTTTGCCTGTCACCTGTTGAAAAAGGACTGGAGATTCCTTTTCTGCCACCAGAAGAATCCATTAGTAACACAAAAGCAGCAGCTGCATCATGGCAGGGATGCACAATAGTTGTATATATACATCACTTACTCTTATCTGCTTTGAGACATTAGGACAGATTGTTGCCTTTAATTCTCTACCTGGAAAAAAAAGAGTCCATATATTGCTTAAAATCAGCTGCTCTCTTTTTTAACTCCTGAATGACGTTTCTTATCCCACAAAACCTTCTTGAAAAATGATTTAAAAACAAACAGAAAATTGTAGAGCAAAGACATAGTCCTGGTTCAGTGCTGCATTGCTTCAATTTTTAAGTTGTATAACCTTATCCAGCAGGTGTAGTAAAAGAGTGGTAAATGAGGCGGCTTTTTGAGACCTTCTTTTAAAATCTGAGATTCACTTAGGCTGACTTGGCTGAGAATTCAGGTTATAGTCTGAAGCTATAATGGTCTTATTGATGCAGAAAAAGCAGCAGCAGCCAACGTATTGGTCATTTCTTTCCTTATTCCTCCACTTGTTATATTGCAGCCAGAAACATTGCAAATATAAATGGTTGTGTTGTATTTCAATTTTCATTAAAAGGAGGAAGAACTAATAAAAATAAAAGCTGTAAGATTTATAAGTTGATTACAGCCAAGAAATCTGAAGAATGCTGTGGTAATTTCTTAAGCTTTTTTCATTCTGTTCTTTTCATGCAGCATCACACTGACCTTTGGCAGGATACTCCCTATTGAGACAGTGTTTTTGCGATCTGCTAGTCTCCTTTAGTCTTTGCCAAGTGCTGGTAGTGATGAGTTTTCAAACGCCCTTTCTAGTGATGGAATTTCATATACCCTTTTCCTTTGCTTTTAGTCCTTTCAGAAAAAAGTACTTTCTGTCCTGGTAACCTGGTAACATCAGCAGTGCATGCAATGCGGTATGTTGAACTAATTGGCAATTAAATAATAGGGAAGGCCAAGATCTAACAGAAAATCATTGTGCACACTTCATTAACTGCATTTCACAGAACCAAAATCATGCCACGCCATTTTTAAAAACAGGTTTAAGGAATGAACAGTTTCTTCCTTCATACTGAATAGCTACAATGCAGAGCAGAATGGAAAGATATTCAGACTAGCAGTTGCTGGGGTTTCCAGTTCTCCCCCGCCCCCGCTCTGGTAGATATCTGTACAACTCAGTAATTTCTGTGGATTAGTTTATCTTCTCCGTGAGATGAATGGCTTTAAAAAAGACATGGGGAGTCTCCGAGATAATCAGTATCTTAGTGCTATCTGTAAGTAGCCTGCCTTCTCTGATGTTCAATTACAGTAGACTAGGAAATACTGAATAAGATTGAGGAAAACACTGTAGATGCCTTTCAGGCAGATTTTAAAATATCTGAGTGGCTTCACAGAAAAATCATGAGAATAATGAAAGTATCAGAAAGCATGCCTTATGGTAAGGGGTGCATACCACAGAGTACTTAACTTACAAAGATTCAGCTAATACCTACGAGCAGTGGTAAAGTGCTATAAGAGGAAGCTTTTGTTTAGTAAATAAAGGTATAACAAGGCTGGTTCTTGATGCTACTGGTTCCTGGTGCTAGACAGTTTCGGACAAGAAGTGGGATGGGTGTGCATGTGTTCATCTGAGTGTGCTTGAATATAGGCGAAAATGGCCAAAAATGAGACATAAGAAGTGAGTTCTGTTTGGGGAAGGAGTGGAAGTGTAGGTCTGAGAATGAGCAGTGTTTAATCTAGAACAATGGGGTTTGAAACGTCAGTACTAAATGCGTTGGTAGGAACAGGTAAAATACTTAGAAAAAAGGATAGGAGGGAGGGCCCAAAATAGAATTTGAAAATTATAATTTTTATAGTAGATCTAAAAGCCAATCTTGAAAACCTTTACCTTTAACATTTGAAGTATCAAGATGAAAATTTCTTAAAATAAGCTCTTTGACATATGGTCTATTGCATAAACTTAAAAAGTACCATGAAGGGTTTTTTTTAAGAGAGAAGCAGTGATACCTAGCCATAATACATTGAGATCTATTTTTAATCTTGGTGCTGATGGAATGCTGAGTGGCTGCTGGTTGTAAAGATCTTTTTCATACAGGTAGTCTATTTCTGTGTGAATGGAATGTCTCTGAAGATAATTCATAAACCAATATAATCTCAAGACCTTTTGTTATTGGTGTAGCTCTATCAAGAAGGTTTTTTACAATCAGTTCTTTCTGTATTTTTGATCTCTTGGTCACAGCTTTGTTTGCAGTTTCCACAGCTGTTTGTAGTACTCAAACATGAAGTATGTTGGAGGTTTTTTGCTTGTTAGGAGTGATAAAAATTGCTGCTCACTAAAAAATTTTCTATTTTGAACCTCACTGGAGCCTAGCAATTTAATTTGTGGTCTAACAGCAGCCTTTCCTGAAAGCACTAAAAGGAGGTGCTATAAAATGGAGTACAACTGGAGGCTCTGGCTTTGGGAACAGGTAACAAGGCTTGCCAGTCTGAAAACACAGGATCCCACTCCGGGGAAACACTGTGCCAGACATCATCCTCTGCCTTCTTTCTGCAGCTCCAGTTCTTAAAAGACTGTGAGAGCTCAAAGGTAGGTCAGTAAGTTTCAACCAGCTGCCTCAGTGCTTAGTCCAGTACTTCGTGCTTTGCAAGAAAGTATTTGGTGGTTACTGAAGACCTCAAGAACTGAGAATGTCACTGTACTCTTTGCTAAAATTTCACCCGTCTAAATCACTCCAGAATCATTTTCCAGCTTTTTGGTTTTTATTACACCTTTCTCTAACAGATTAAAGGACCCTTTTGTCTCCAGTATTTTCAACCCATACTTATGTCCTCTAGCCAGGATATTCCTCAGTCATCTCCTTGGTATGCCAGACAGGTTGAACAAGGAAAGTTCTTGCCATAAGGCAATTTTTCCACTCCTTTTATATATATGTGTATATTTTACATCTCTCCACGCTCTTTTATTTTAGTCTTTTTTAATAAATATCATCCAGCATCATAATTATTTACAGTGTTCCAATATGAGTCGTGCTAGTTCCAAGCAAATCTGCATATTCCTAATGAGCAAATACACAGGATAACTGTGCTTCTTAGTCATTTAATCCCTAAGGGTCACGCAGTTCTTTTAGCCACAGCATTGTCCTGGAAACCCCAGCTAAATTGCTTGTCCACTCTATCCCCTAGATGCTTTTCAGAGTTGCTGCTGTCCAGAGCGCACCCATTCTGGTTTGTGACCTCCGTAATTTATTCCTTTCTGCAGTGAATGCCGTGATTTTCTAAGCATTGAAGAACACTGTGGCCGCTTTGTTCTTATTGTTACTTGTGGGTTTTTTTAAAACCAGACTTTTTTCATTTGCAAGTATAGCAGAAGTGATTTTACATTTACTTCCAAATAACAAATATTATCAAGCTGAACAGGTCAAAAAGCTCCTATGAAATGTAATTTCCTTTTCCATGTCCTTCTTTTGGTGTTATTAGATGGGAAATACCCGAGACTTCAGAGCTTTGATTTTAGCATGCAGCTGTGTGCCTGCCTGGTAGCACGAACGTCAATAAAGTTGTGAAAGGGAAGACATCAGAAAGGAGGTTTCCTGCATCAAAATGACCCTAAAATATAGTCTCAAAAAGATATTCTTTAAAGTGTCTTCTTGAATTGAAGGAAACTTTTACAATGCCTGCTGTAAGAGGCTAACAAGAGCTGTCAGACTTCTGCCACCTGAGTGTTCTTTTCAGATCTATCCTGTGTCTGTTGGGAATTAGGAAGAACAGTGAGTCATATACCACATAGAAAAGGAAAAATGAAATCTGCAAAATCAGTAACAACAAGTTTGTGGTTTAAACACTAAATAACCCTTTAGAACCATCTTCAAGATACAGATTCAGTTTTGAATACAAAGTTATACAAAATATCTTCAAAACATTCACAGATTTTAGTCAAATTCCTTAAATTGTTTCACAACAGCTGATAATCGCTTCCAGATAACCCCTCTTAGAATTTAAAAGAATTGATTACTTGATAATACATTGCCAATGTGAAGACTTAACAGATTTGTTTAATTTTGACACTAGCTTGTTTATATAGCTTTATTTTGCAAATATATTGCTTTGCTCTTAGTTTAGTATTAATAACTGTAGATTGTTTTTTTTTCTTAC
Organism: Aquila spilogaster; assembly: GCA_024606505.1. Classification (NCBI taxonomy): domain Eukaryota; kingdom Metazoa; phylum Chordata; class Aves; order Accipitriformes; family Accipitridae; genus Aquila; species Aquila spilogaster. Next base: position 42,305,148 of record JANHGO010000069.1, read on the forward strand.
ATCTTATTTTAGCTAAATGGTTTAAATCAAATTTATGAGACATAGGATGAGTCACATTTTTTTCGGAACATAGTGGAGATCCAGACCTCTTGATATTGGTTACTTAAGACTATCACCTGACCATTTCTCTCTCTATTTAATTCAGATGCATTTGGTTTTCATCATAGGTTCACACTCTTGGCAGGATAAATCCAATTTGCTAAATGCAAGCATTTTTATTAAAAACACTAATGATGTGTTAGAACAAATAATCTTTAGATGTACCATGAAGCATAAAATAGTGGTGGTAAAAAAGTGTGAGCAATTACTGAAATCATCTGACCCATGTTATAGAGATAGCACTATATTATTTTGTGAATAGTAATATTGTACATTAGTAACTGCTTTCTTCAAACTGTATACTGCAAAATGCACATCAAGGCAGAGGAAGATCAATGGTAAACAAAGGAAAGAAAATCTGCTTACTCTGTTTTTTCTCCTCAGTCTAATTGCTTTTCTTCTGATAAGACATGCAGGCAAGTATAAAGTGTATTGTGCACATAATTTACTGGAAGAGTATAGCAGTGTGCCTTAAATAATCTCCTCAACTGTAATCTCAAGTGTCAAATATGATAGCAGAGATGAAGAGAGTTTTTCTTTTTGTCTATATCAATAAATCCACTCTTGACCATGTTACAGTAGTTACAGGCAAAGGGGGTTTTGCCCATGTCAAATGGGAGAAATTTAGCGTTTATTCAATTATCATGTACAGCAGAGGTAAATTAACGTACTTTATTTATTGCTTTATTGCTGATGCTTGGACTGTCATTTGCTCTTTTCCATCCATGATAAATGTCCATAGACTTCAGCTTATAAATGATTGATTAGTCTGCTCACACCAAGCAAATATGCACTGCAGTGCTCTAATACAGGAAAAAGCAGGAAGGAAGCTTCATTGTTAGGGTAGGGCTTAAAGCCGTCTTTGGTACACGCTCTATTAGGGGAGCGGGTGCCTCTTGGAGTGAAGGTTGCTGCATGTCTTCTGAAGCTCATCTTTTCGTGAAAATCACATAATGCTTTATTCCCGTAGAAGACCTAACACACCTCTCAAACATTTAGCTTTCAACACTTGTTTATGTCCCAGTATCTGATCTTAATTCAATTTCTACTCTAAGAAAGCGTAAAGCTGGAGTTAAATTTGAAAAGTAACAGCTTTGAAATACACACGTCAAAATGATCACACAGAAATTATTCCTGATTTCCTGGTCCTGAGGTCCTAAACCATTATATTATTTCCTTTGTTCCGCTATGCTTCTACTTAAATCCTTCAGTCCCCATATGCCGTACTGACAAAGGACTGTATGCTCCTGTCTGTCATCTTGTTTCTGCTTAAGAGTTATACCATCAGCACAGAAGCTATCTGTGCAGTGACCTAGAGCTACTCTGTGTTAATGAGAAGAAAAAGGTGATATATAAAACTGCGTTGCAAAATGCCTGGTGAGTTTAATTATGTATGTCAAATATTTTGGAGGCATTGCCCCCATTAGAAGTTTTTTTCATATTGTTGGTACTGTAATGAGAATTAGAAAATTTTCCTGCCAAAAGGAGACCTCCAGAGTTCTCAGAATGTTTCAGAACGTAATTAATATTACAGTACAAATGTCGTACATTTAAAAAATGATTTATTGTAATATTTTGAGAAATAGAAAGACCAAATGACCAAATTGCTGTTGCCATAATGATTCATTTGACAGATGCATTAGCAGACCACAAAATGTGATATACAGCAGGTTTGGGTAGTTATAAATAGCCGCATCTTTCACATTGCCTTTTCAAATGTACTAATAATGCATGCTGGACTATGTTCTCGTTGTATCTCCATCAGTATAAAAGTACAGAGATGCCAATGAAGATAATGATATTTCAATTTCTGATATTGGTTAGTGTGAGTAACGTTTTATCTGTTCTTCTCTTGTCATTTCAGCTGTATGTCAGGGAGGTAATTTTATCAATTTTTTTTCCAGATAAATTGAATGTGAAAGGTACCTTACATGCCTCTCCAGCTAAATTAGTTCAATTGAATATTTGAGGCACTTAAGAAAAAGTTGAGCACTTTGGGGAAGAGGTCGGGAAAGAACGATGAAGGCAAGCATGGTAGAAAGTATGTGTAAAAGTTAATAGATGAAAGCATCTATAATTGATTTTCTTTAAAGACGTTAATGTGTGGATGTTCCTAATTTGTAGATGCACTAACATATCACTTAAGATATCAGACTGTATACTGATTACTTGGCTTTTACTGGGTAGAACAAAGTCTGCAGGTGATGATGTGCTCTCCCTTTTCCTTACGTAATGAGTATATTACCATTCACTTGTGGGGCCAGGCAATGAAAAATCAGAACAGTTGATATTGTGTGAGTACTTAACAGTACAATTTAAATGACCAGCCTTGTTTGTTGTGTGCTTTTGGTCATATATACCCCCAAATAAACCTAAATTAATTGAAAAATTAAAATATAATAATAATTCTATTCTTTTACCCAAAAGTTGGGCATCAAGAATTAGGAAGTATTACTCTTTGGCCAAAGTATGAAAAATTTAGGACATTATAGGGGAAAATATTAAAATTTCAGTAAATTTTCACAAAGTCTATGCAAGTGTTAGTAAGCAACGTCAATGGACATTGTAATGTTTGAACTCTCTTTAGTGCTGAAAAACAGGAGTAGTAAGCACATGAACCCCAACACTACTGCATACTACATCTCATACTTTCAAATTAGAGATTTAATCAAAACAGGTAGGATGCATGTTTTGAAAGGATTATCCCTTTCAGATGTACTTTACAGCAGTTTTCATGACACTTGTTTTGTCAGGAGCTCCTAAACAGGGAAAGCACCTGTGTCGGAGACTACGTGTTCCTTGGTGTGAACGCTTCCAGGTCCGTATCGGAAAGGCAGTAAATACAGAATAGCTGTGCAGGACCTCTAGGCAGTTATTTAACAGAGTCTGTAGGGACTCTGTTTTATTGCTTGGAAGAACGTGGAGTTGCTGCAAGATGTTACGTCATTACTTTGCAATCAACACCTTCTAAATGAGAAGGTTATTTTGATTTCTTGGCTTATCGCATACTGAAATAGCATCTGTGAAAGAATACACTTGTATGTTATGTTCAACAGAATAGTTATCAACTAAAACATTTGTAATTATTTGAAATTATTCTAGTGGAATGGAATTACTAATGCAACTTTGATAACTAAAGAGAAATGTCTTTTTTTGTGGCTGACGTGCCTAAGCTGTATTTCTCTACATATCAAAATGTATTTTTTGTCACAACAATATGAAACTTGGAACAAGATCTCTCAAATGCAGTTTTCTAGGCTTCAGTCCTGCAAACTGATGAGTGCCTCCTGTGATTTTGCTGAATGTGTTCATCCTATACTTAAATATTTGCAGACACTTCAGTCGATCAGGCCTTTGGCTCTCATATACCTGTTTGTTTTTTTATTTAACTTTTTTCTCCTTGATATTTAAGAATAAAAACCAAAGCAGAATGATTTGGATGTATAAAATCAAGTGCTGCTTCTCTTTTGGCTTTATTTATAGACCTATTAATTGCTTAGAAGTGATCTTAAGTGGTTCTCTGGGTTCAGTCATTAAACTGATTAGTCATACTTTTTTATAATGTAATTCTCATACTTTACTTTCTATAGGAATAAACATTATTGTACTACAAAGATAAAATATTGGCATTTTCAGACATATCGCCTGACAAAGATAAAACACTCAGGCACTCATGGAGCCAATCCTGCACATCGTTGTAGAAATTCAGGGTCAGATGCAGCTCAGCAAACTTTTTGGTTGTTTTTGTTGGGGGTTGCCAAATCCCGTCGCCCGAGAGAGGTGAGGCTGCAGCGGCTCCCTGTGCCCGGGACCAGCCAGCAGCGATGCTCAGCAGCTCGCGCCGCGCATACGTACAAGCGTACGTGGCTGGCCACGGCCGCATAGAGCAACAGACGGAGAGCAACAGCGGTCGCAAACAGAAAACAGCCCCAACAGCCTCATCCTGTTAGTGGAAAGCATGTGTCCGTACATAAATGTGGACCCTCGTCCGGTTGCCACCACTCAGGACCCCTCACACGCGCCGGTCTCTCCAGTTGCTGCTGCCGCGGGCACCTGCGTCCCTTGGGCTTACGGTCCCACCCCAGCGGTGGCACTTACGCCTCTGTACGCACACGTGCACGCAGAATACGGAGCCCCTCACCCAGGAAAGTGGTCAGAGGTGGAGTTTAATGAGAAAACGGGACACCCTTTGGTGGTCAGGCTAGAGAACGGTACTGACCACCCACTGCTGATATGGAGCCGGGCCCTCTTGTCCCCTTACCCGTCCATTTTCCCACCTTTATTCCTCCCCAATCCACCTTGATTTAATCTAAGCGCAATCATGACACCAGTATTCTTTCTGATTAGCATGGGAAGGTGTGTTTTCTGGTGTCTCTCAGGTGCAGCGGTTTTGACACCGGGATTCATCCAAAGGCTGTTCTGATGGTACACGTCCACGTATCCCCCCTTGCTGACTAAGCGTTAAGAGAGATTTCTGTAGATGCTGTGTGCCTCTGAGGCTATACTGGAGCTGATAGAGAATACGTGCATGAAAAGTATCAACTGGTAGTTAGCAGGCAATAAACTAAGCTTCCAAAAAAAGGGTTGGTTTTGTTTTGTTGGGTTTTTTTTTCCAAAAAATCTGAAGACTACAGAAACAATGGTTTAGTTGTAGGTAACGCAACCAATTGTAACTATAATTTGTCTTTTAAAATCTTCAGAATACAACTAAGCTTACCTCATGAGTAAGTATCCTTGAAAAGCAGTCTTTGAAACACAGAGGATCTTTGAAATGGTGGATGGCAACTCAAACCTGTAAAAAATGCCCATGGATCTCACCAATAGCTATTCTGAAATGTGTAAGCTTAAAACCAAAAGGCACAAGTAACATATTATTCCAAAATCCACCAGCAAATTCTAGTAAACATTGAATTGATTTTCCTTTTTTTCTCCTTTTTGCAGCTGCTAGTCTGATTCGAACTGTTTATTCACAGGATGAAAGAGATGTTTTTAAGCATTCTCAACAGTTCCAAGTGATTGATGTAAATTTAAAAAAAGCTACACTGATTTAAAGAGAGTTGCTAGGAAACATGCAGTTTGAAGATGAAATCTCCCACTGAGCTTGTCTTTGGCTGTACAATAGAAAGTATGTTATACGGTATCCTGAGTTACAGATTATATGGATAAACTGTTAAATTTTTATGTATATAAATACATCTGTTATGAACTTATTGAATACACATGATTCATTCCCATGTCCTCATTTACTGATGAATAACAAGGTATTACTAAGTTCAAGAAAATGTAAAAATCAGATAGAAAATGCCAAGAGTGTGATAAAGATTTTCATATAATCTTGTTTCATTTTCTGAAATATCAAATGAATTTTTTCTTAGAAATGGGTCTATTTAAGATTTAATTTCAAGATGATCTGAGCAGTCTGTTCTTTTCTTCTATGATCTTGGAACAAAATTGAAACTCCAAAAGATAACAGCAATTATACACTTAATTTTACTGGAGAAGTGAACAGGTTTTATCCCTTGAAAGTTGGCCAAAGTAACCGGAAAATCCTCATTATTGTACAAAAGAATGCCCGGTTTTAATAATGGATATTTGTTTGTATTCACAGCTGATTTTTTTTCATGCTGGTTTTAGAGCCTTGGGAGTGTTTGGTTATCTTGGAGTCAAAGTGAAACTAATTAGGCTTTAAGACACAAACGGAAGCTACCTGTAAGTATAGGAAAAGAGTAGTATGCTGTTCTGCGTGATGCTCGGTGCTTGGCAGGAGGTTTATTGATTTTTGTTTGCTGAAATTTTTTACCAGGCAATCTTTAAGCAGCAAAGCCCTTACAGCGTGCTTTCAGAAAAGTGTGAGTAATGCCTGTGAGTTACAGTAGCAGTTAGTGATCTTTTTCTTATTTATTACCTTAGAAGAAAGAACAGCCAGTTGCTGATAGAGCAAATGGTGTGAACAGGGACTTGGAGGACTGGCTGCCTGACCCTTTGCTGCTGACATGATGATTAAAGACAGTGTTTAAGTACCGCTAAGCGACACTTCATTATCTGAAGGTATTTCAAAACAAAAGCGTTTTGCAGTTCAATGACTCAAGAAAAGTAACCAAACTGTATTCATAAGTAATACTAAAGCTGAGTTGTTGAACTTACCACAAATTAGAAGATGCCTAACCTTCCTAAAAAAATATGTTTATAATAGCAATAGTAAATGACTGTTTGCTACAGAGTCGTTGATTAAGTGCAAGATGAGATGGATGTGTGACCACTGTAAAACCCTTGTAGGGAAAAGAATTAGTGTTGATTCATAATGAATCTGTGGATGCAAATAAGAAAAAGAAGACATCTCATTAGTTGCGTGAACTATCTGACAAAATAACAGAAAGCCAAAGCAAAGAGTGAAGAAAATGAAAATGGGAAGGATGATGTAGCAGGCAAGCAAAGAAAAGGCCCATAGGGCTTCTTAATTGCCTAACAAAAGAGCAAAAGTGCCTACTGAGCAACTGACTGAAGAAGTTACTGATTCTCGAGGTCTGAATTCTTTGATGTGTAAATATAAAGGAAACAGGAGAGTTAAATTCACAGTGTGATTAACTACCAGCGTGTTGTCCTACTTGAAAAAATGGTGCATTAGAAAATTGCCACGGAAAACAGACATCTTGTAACAGTAAGGTTGCCATTCAGATCCCTGATACCTTCTGTATCTTATAAAAATCTTCTGCAAATATATTTGATTTTTCTAATATATTTGATTTTTTGGTTTCTTGTTATAGGCGCTATGTTTTCTTGCTTTGTAGAATAGGTGCTATTGCTTTCAAGTGCAAAAGGCATGTCTCAAAACACGTCTAAAGAAGGAATTCATTGTCTTTTTGGCGCTTGATTCTTGGAGAGAAGTCACAGCTTCCAAAGAAGGGGGCAGGTAGGGGAGAGAAAGGGTAACTCTGAGCCAGAGTATATTGCAGATCATCAGTGTGCCAGGACGTTAGTTCTTTTAAGCTTATTGACATGAGAGTTTAAGTGGAAAAGAAGGCACGAAGAGTAAATTCATAAGTATGTGTAAAAGAATGGAAGTTTTACATTGCACTCTGAAGTTAAGGTTTCCCATTGAAACTTGGGCCAAGCCCTGTAACAACCTGGAGTCCTCATCACCTCCAAGACATTGGTTCTTCTTGTTTCCAAGTCAATGTTTATTAAGGAAAAATACAGAGCTGGTTGAATTGTCCACTAGTGATAGAATCACTTATTAATTTAGCCTGTCTAAATGTATTAATGAACTGATCCTGTTTGGTTTTTTTTAATTTATTTATTTAACACTTGTATTTTTGAGTAGTTGGGGCCAGGGGGGCGGATTAGACTGCTCTTTGCTCCAACTTTGTGGTTCTTTGTTATTTTATTGCGTGTTGTCCTTGAAAGTGTAAATTCTGTTCAGGAAGAGTATCTTATTTATGGGCCATCAAATTGATGGGCTTCTTAGCTGGCTTTCATTCATGTGAAATGGAGAGAGTAGCTATGTTTTTTAAATAGGATGATGTGGAAAATACTAGAAGCACAACTGTTGGTGACAGACTGTTTGGGCCAGCGGGCAGTATTGGGGGCAGTGGCTTTGAACTTCCATTTCCACTTGAACAAATCTGGCAAAACCAAAGAGTATAATTATAGAAATCAAAGATGAGCAAAAGGAAATGAAGTGTTTCTACAAGCCTTTGTGAAGGGTACTAAAGCCATATTTGGACTCTTGAGAGATAGCCAGCTAACATCTAAAATCTTCTGTAGATGCAGCAGTGCTGTAATAGCAGGGCTGGCTTGGAAGTTTACTTACAGTAATCCTGGACCACTGTAATGAGATAAATCTGTGCAGTGGCAAGGAACTTGACTGTCATCACCTTTCTAGTAATAGAAAAGGCAAGGAAACGCTAGTGGCTAAGGTATTGGTTTCAGAAGTAAATAAAGGTGTTGTGGGTAAAAGTTGAGGAGCCAGACTTTGGAATAAGATGTAGCGCCCTTTCTAATGGCACTGTCTAACCTAGAATGCCAAAACTTGTTGAAGGACCACAAAATTAAATTGCAAAGACCAAAAGAATAGACAAGGGCAAAGGGTGATACAATGAATAATATGCAATGTACATCATTATTTTTGTTAAATTCAGAAGTTTCTTGGTAATTCTAAATATTGAGCAACTAATAAGATTTATGAGGAGTTAGTTATCATAGCAAAAACGCAAACTCTTTTAAGAAAATCAAGATAACGAGCAATTAGATGCTTACTAAAATTACTAAAAGAGCCTGAAGTAAAAACAAATACAAAACACTGATTAGGTTGAAGTATTGTGGGGCTTCTAAAAGGCTTTGATTATAACTTGCCACTGTGTTAATTTACTAGTGAATTATTGCAATTATATACATTCATGTTTTGAAAAAGAGTGGAGAACCAGAGATTTCTTCTAGATCGTTGTATCTATTTATAGTCTAATCTGGACGGAATCTCTACCAATTCTGAAACTTGAATGTGAATAATTATCATAATACGCCAGGAAGTGAGAATTGTAACAAGCATCTTGATTTACCTCTCCTAGCTAAGTGTACCGAGCCAGAGCTCCTAAACGCTTTCCTTTGCCCCCTCTCTGCCCGTTCAGCACTTGGGGTCCCTGAGAGGAGCCCTGAGCCGGTGTCGGGGGCTGATGCAGCGATCACGCTGCTCCCATGCTGACAGCCTCGGCAAGGGAGGTTCAGGGAAGATCTAGCCGTGGTAAATGTTGAGATTTACTGTCAGAGGTGACAGCTAATCCTCATGCTCCTCCGTCTACCTAAATCTCCATCTCCTTTGCTTTCCCTCTCTGCCTTTCGTTCTGACTGCCCTTTTGGGTTGGTTTATTGCTTCCATCCTCCCACACATCACTTACATGTCCCACATGACATCCTTCCCCTCTGTAATGCTGAGTTCCGTGTCTTTGCTTCCTCTTCACGCCGTTAACATCCCCCACTGTTGCTCTGCTTTCCCTTGTCTATTCCCACCCCTTCTTGATTTCAAATCTAGTAGATTATGTAGCCTATTTGCACTGCTGTTGATCTTACGATCTTCATTCAACTGACTTCCGTTACCTGCTGTTCGTAATTTCTTTTTGTGTCTGAATTATGAATGCTTTATGTCCTTGCAAAATGATGATGTCATCTACATGTTTGGATTAAGTAGGGAAGTGATGGAAAACACTGGCTATTTTCATAGCTGTAAAACAAGTGTCTTTTTCTCCTTAATGAAGGCCAAAGTGTGCAGTGAAGACCTGAAGAAAGCCACACAGAATATGGAAGAAAATGTAGACGTTTTCCTGTAGTGCGTTTTGAGAGATTAAAAAAGCCTTACAACTGGGTAGTATAGAGAGGCAGGTCTAACCTTGTGTCCTGGGAACACCTCTCATCCTAATGAAGCTTCACAAGACACTGCAAGCCTCCTGAAGCATTCTGGGAGGTCCCTGTGTTCAAAATTGAATGTGCTTCCTATTCAGCAGCCAATGTCCCAGTTTTCCCCCACCTCCTTTGGGAGGATTGCACTCCAAACAGCTCACCAGGAGTTCTCTTGAATCTAGCAAGGCAAAGACCCTGTAGTGGTGACTGGCTCTTTTGGGAAACTGAACAGTCAAAAGGGACCTAAATCTGTTAGTGAGCATTAGATAGTAATTAAACTTGACACAGTTGCAGTTAAATGCCTGCTTATTTTATTACATATTTTAAAAATGTCTTACTCGTTTGCTAAAATTATGATGCTTTGTTGTGAGAAAAGGATAGTGTACTGTGCAGACTAAAAGGAGTACGTCCAGGCATGCAGTCACTCTCTGCTTTTACAGGGCAGAAAAGTGAGTCGTACTAACGACTGTTGTTCAGGAATGATTTTTACTTAGGCGACAACGTCCTTCTCTGCGAAGAAAAAAAGGTTGAGAGCTGTAAAGCAAAAGAGGCAGTAGGTAATGCCGCCTGAGCGCTGCAGCCCACAGTGCTGCCTCGGGCACGAGTGCTGCTGCCTCAAATACGCCTGGACTTCTCCTTGGGCAGTTGGGTGGTAACGTCGTGTACAGCCACACCACTTCAGACATACAGACGATAACCCGCGTGCTGTCTCATCTCATAGCAGGCAGTTCTGCCAAAATTCAGCAGAGCGATGTGGAACAGCCTCGCTTCTTGTCCACAAGCTGAGATAAATCAGGAGGGATGGATGTGCTATATATACAGAACCCACTCAGCTGAAAAAAGTGAGAGCAAGGAAAGGATTTTAATCCTGGTGGGGTGTGTATTTTTGTATCTGAGTAAAATGAGGTATTTATAACATTTACTGACACAATTTTTATTTGCCGTAATTTGAACCAGCATTCAAACCATTTTTTCCTGAGCCAACAGAAAGGAATTTTTGGAGAGCTAGAGGACAAGGTAACTTTCCAAAATCAAACCTGGATACTGCAAAAGAGAGGGAGGAGGGATCTTCTGTCTGCAGCGGTGCCTGTAATGTCAGAGAGACAACACAGGTTTACTCTTAACAGTTTCATCTATCAATATATTTGAACAGTTATTATCACCATGAGTTACTGTGTAATTACCGTTGCTCCCAACAGAGCTCCTGTTTCATTGCTGTTTAATTATGTGTATTATTTCAGCGCAACTATGCAATTTAACTCATGTCACTTGGAAATAAATGTTCCAGGCAAGGCAGTGTCATAACACAAGAAGCTTCATAGCCGGGATATGGTTGCTGGAAAAGTATACAAAGTCATTTGTTGATGTAGCCAACCACTGTCTTTTGGAGGAATCATATAGACATAGTAGTTCATACCTTGGTCATTTAAGGTAGATGCCTGAAATAGTTGTGAATATCCTTTGTGTACAGAGTCTGAAGAAACTTTAGTGCCAACAGAAGTGGGAGGGTAAAGATATTTAGTAAATTCTTCCCCTTGGATCCAGCTACAGTAAGCGTATGCATTTGTTGCCAACATAAGAGCCTTTTTCCAGGGAATATTTCTAAATAAATCTCAGTTCTGGGGATCACTGTTGTATGTGTTTTGCTGAGCACTGTTTTCATGTAACAGCTATCATTTTAGGGTCATGGCAACTAATACAGTTTTGACCTGTTTGTTAAGGAGAAATACGAAGTGCAACAGCTGCTATAATTTCTGAGCCAAAAAGATTCTCTTGTGTTATTTCTTGCCATTTTCCTACACTATGAGTTTAATAAAACACCCCTCTTCTAAGGAAAGTTCGCTATTGTAGACATGTTCAGATAAACACCTTCTTAGTGTTATTCTGAGGAGGAGGGGATAAGTGTGAGGCGCCAGTGACCAAGACGTGTTCCTAGCCACCTCAAGGAGAGACATCGGACACGCACACCGAGACACGCGTGTCCGGCGGCAGCTCAGACCAGAAGCTCTCTGTGAATCAGAGCAGCATTAATCCCACGCTTACTTAGGGAGTCAGGTATGTTTGTACATGTGCTTTGAAATTCAGAACGGCCCGTTTCTTGGTGTTGAAGGTGAGAAACAGGGCCGTTTCAGAACAAGTTCTAAAACATTTGGATTTTGGAAGAAGAGAACAATTTAGTAAAAATTTTGACCTGGAAAGAGCAAGAGTCCCGGTAAAAGGTAGAAACCGCTATTGGAGTCATGGGTACTTGGCAAGGGAAGCTGAAAAACAGTAGCATCGAGATTACATTTTGCAAAAAGTGACAATGCCGTATTAGCACGCAACATGTTCTAGGATGCATGTTACTGAAGGGTATTCAGGTATGTATAAGCATATTTTATAATGAAATAGTAACAAAATTAATATACTGATAGGAATGGATGATATTGGCACGTGCCTGAGATACAACAATATTCTGTCAGTGATAAGCTGCAAGCCTTGCTTTGTGTGAGGGTCGTAACTTAACCAGTGCTACAGCAGAACCCATCAAGAGAAGAAGTATGAACAAGATGCGATAGATGTAAAGGATGCATTTATATATTCATGGCAAGAAATCCATTAAACAAAACAGAAAATTGCACACTGCAAGCATGATGGCACATTGCCTTAAAGAAATAGATAACAGCCACCAGCCAGAAACAAAAAGCTAGCAAAATATTCTGATTGAAAGAAGTAAAAAATGTTACAGAAGAAAAGTATTCTGAAAAATGGTTTCTAAAATCTTAGAATATTCAAAAGAAGCTGCATATTTCTTCTTTAGCTCGGTTTTAGTATATATAGAGGCAGAGTTTCTCGCAGAAGGAAAAGAGGAAACTTCAAATACGACATTGCAATAAAGATCATATTCAACATTTAAAAGGAAACTCATAAAAATTAATACCGCGTTTCCAGAGGATCATGAATTGTATGTTAAAAGTTTAAAAGGAATGATATGCTGGACAAAATAAATGAATCCTGAAAGAGATTAATGTACTTCAGTTTCACTGTAATTTTCTTTTACAGACTTTGAAATCATTAATCGCAATGTAGTATTTACTGAGATGAAGGAGGATAGAATCTGGACTTTCCTTATTTTATTGCAGGCTATGTAATATTTTAATATTTCTAATAATGTGAAGTGTTCACAGAGAGAGGATCTGGTTTAGGAAGTTTTGGTTTAGGAAGATGAGTCTAAAAGAGGATGTTCAGTATTAACATTTGCTGTATTACTTACTATCACGGGAAAATCTGACTGCTCTTAAACAGTGTGCTCTCTGAATAAAAGAGATCATTAATTTGATCCAGCAAATTTGACAATGCATTTATTATTCAAAAGACTCTATCCTATATTAACTCTTAAGTATTCAGTTTAGACCGATAATCTGGCAAGTGAAATGTAATATGAGATAAAGCCTGATGTCAGAATTATTCACTCCTTTTTCTTTCTCTGTAATCAGGTATTTTTAGTACTCTGAATGGTGGTATTGCAAGGCACAATTCCTTTTGAGATAATCACTGAACACAAGATAACCATGTGGTTCCTCATCTATCATCTTATTACACCCTGTTTCGTTTTCAGCCTGACAGGTAAGATGACCTCCCATGTTAATTCATTTAAGTAACTGTTGTCAGTTTAATGCATTTCAAGGTCAATTATGCTGTTTGTATGGGTTTAATTTATTTGTGCAGATACAATGAGTTACTAAATGTGAATGATGAAACTGTAAGGAAGCATACTTACTAGAATGGACACCATAATTAAAAGCTTGAAAAAAGACAGATCTGGACTTTAAAATTGGTTTTGTCTATTCTAATTTGGTATATGGAATTAATTCTTTCTCTAGATTATAAAAAAATGTATCTACTGTCTGTTTGTGCACTGGTGGTCAACACGATTAGAAGAACGGAAGTATGCCCATAAGAAGAGACACTACACACAAAATTCTGTAATATAGACACCATCTAAAATTCATAAAATTCATAAAATTCCACCAGCACAATATAGTGGTAGTTTTCATAATACAGTGGGGCAATGTTGCATATACTGACTTTAATTTTAAATTACAAATTGTAAAACATTTCATAAGTAGAGATGGGGTCATAAATATTAGAACATTCAGGAGTAATATTTCTAACATCTGAAATTACGGAGGCATTTGCAACTGAAGTTTTGGCTCATTTTAAGAGATAGAAGGAGCTCTTTGGAAAGTTAAAATTCAGGATTAAAATCTAGTTTCTGTTCCAACTGTTCCAAACAACTTTGAGATTTTTAAAGCTTGTTTCAGACTTCCATGCCAATTTAAATGAATGCTGGTTTTTAGTTGCTGTGATGAATTGGATTGCCAGCATAAGTAGAGCTCTTCTCAAGAAAGAAAACATTTTGCTTACATACAGACTGCATGAACTGAGATCAGAAAATGTGAAAAGCAAAATAATTAAATTGTGCATACATGAAATATTGACTGAGGTTTGAAAAGTGCAAATATTGTGTACTAATGTTTCGGTTATTTTCAGGGTAGGCTTTAGATCCTTCCCTACTTTGAGGGGAAAGTTACTCATAAAACTAGTTCTACTGCATTTCATGAAGCATTCTTGTGTTTTGGGGAGTTCTTTGTGTACTTAATGAGTTCGTAATTGAAGTGAGCTGTTCATAGGCTTGCTTAATCTGGCCTACCATTTCAGGCATTGCCTCAATTTCACTACCTTGAGACTATATTGTTTGTATTATTGAGTGAAAAAATCTGATTAATACTGTGATGTAAGCTCATTGGCTTTAAGAAATTACTCCATAGCTCCCAGGAGTCCTTTCTGGTTTAGTGAGAACAGTATTTTATTCTATGGAGGATTTGAACATTGTTCTTTACCCCACGTCTGAGTTTGCTGGAGGATATACTGATGCCTAATAAAAATCAAGACCTTTAAAATGTTGTGATCTCATGCTTACAATGTATTTATTATGTGTTTCAAGGGCCTTTTCTTTGTTAAGATATGAGGGTTGCTGATAGCACCAGAGTTAAAACTTAAAACTCACCATTTTAATTCGACACTGGGCTTTTCCTGGGAGGGGGGTGGAAGAAGGCTGTCAACTGCCATCAGTAATATTATGCAAGTGCTGGACATTGGTTGATAAAAAATTTGAGTCAATCACTGAGAACAAATGTTCAGTTAATTTCCTGACAGGCAGGACCAGATGATTAATGCTACTACTTGTGTATTATGCACATTGCAGTTGTACCCAGAAGCCAGAAATCTTGGCACCAGAATGCACCTCCTGGCAGGTGCCGTGGAATGACATGGGGAGATTGTGTGCTATGAAGGTCATGAGTAAGTGACATGGGAAGAACAAAGATGGCTATGGTGACATTCCATACAGTTTGAGTATGCGTTGATATATTCATGGCAATGTTCTTTTGATCTCTCCTTTGACTGTACTTGGCTGTGGTAGATTCCTGCAAGAAGAATAGGAGCCATTGGTGTGAAGGGTTTCAAACAGGGGCAGGTTCCAATAGTGCTGTTACCAGTTCAGAGAAAGTTCCTAACTTATCTTCTGGTATGGAATAAATACTTGCTTGCATTTTTCATCAAAAGCCAAAGATAAGACCTACCTCCACCTCTAAAGATATGGCACCATCCTCCAGTGTGGAAGATTTGTAGTCTTATATAATCAGAGGGAGTTCGCTATTTCTGGTGTATTATTGCAAGGCTGAGTAGCGTGCACACTCTCTGCTCTTGGACCTGCTGTACTTTGCATAAATAATTAAATATCCATTTGAGTTGAGAGAAAGTCTGCTTCTGTCATCTAGGGTTTATGACACCCATCTGGATTATGTAAATCTGATGTTGCAGTCTTTGCTCTGCCCCAGCACTTGAATCTTGCTGGAGGGTTTCTCGTTTCAAATGAGTGCTAGAGCTGCTGGCAGTTAGTCTTAGCAAATTTTCCTTTTCAGTGTATTTCTTGGCAATGAAAATGTCATGGTATCCAGAAAATACATAGCTGCAGTAACCAAGATAAAATATAAGGGGTTGCTTGGGAGTGTGCATGGTGTGGTTAAAAAGTGAAAGATAGATACTGTAGAGAAAGAAGGAGCACAATTAGAATGATCAGGTCAAGTTCTAGGAGGTGTTCTTTCACACACGATACTATCAAGGGGAATGCTGGCAATGGCAACAATAATGGAGAATGTGGGAATCGGGGACAGTTTTTGAGTAAAGATCATGAGTTCTCATTTCAGTAACAAGACACACCAAGCACCAGAGCGAAGAGACAAGCTAGCTGGGAGCAGATGTTGAAAGCAGAATATTAAAGAAGTTGCTTTAGCAGTTTTTAACAAAACACGGGGTTTCTTTGGAATTGTATTTGGCTCACCTTGCCCCCTGTGGTGCTGGACCCACAGTTCTAGGTCGTTCTGCCCTGTAAGTTGCCTTTGGGCAAACCAATCCGTGACCCTGGAGCCACCAGTCAAGGTTTTTGCAACCCATGGCTCCTAAACAGACCTACGATATTAACTGCTCTGGAGCCAGGAAACTGATAGCTTCCAGGGTCAATGTCCTTTGACATGTCTCACCATATGGTCTGTCCCAAGTTCAAAGATATCAGCAAAAAAACCTGAAAATATTCAGAATTCATGCATTTGATTGAGAATTGAGAGCTTTCAGACTTACCAGCTAGAAGTATTTGGGAAACAAGGAGCTAGGAAGCTGAAAATCTGAAGCTACACTGACTTGAGATGTTCAGAATTTGGCCTGAAAGGGTGACAGGTATTCTGTCACTCTATAAGCTAACTGTTTTTACCTGTTTTCAAATTGATCTTTTTCCTGCTGCAGGAAATTTAAAAATATTTTTTTCCCAAACTGAAATACATATTTTTTAGAAATTTGGAGTTTTTCTTGGAATAAAACCCCCGACTTTTAGCCAGTTCCGTTTTGTGGTAATCAAAGGCAGACGCTGAGAATTGTTACAATGACTGGCCGTTTCCCATCAGTGGGGAATGCACACTTGACTGAAGGGAAGCAAATATTACATGAATCAGTGCATTGGAAGTTTAGGCAGAGATCGTCTTCTGCAATAAGACAGGAGCAATATTTATTTTCCAGGTAAATTAGTGATTGAAATGTAGTCTTGCAGATATAAATTGATGAAAAAGCCATAAGTAATTTGGTCTTTCACTTACTGATAGAACGGACAGTTATAATAAGGGTTGTTTTTCCGAGTGCACTTTGAGCAGTGTAAGGCAAATGAGAGCAGCAAATCACTCCTCAGGGAACATTGTGATGATTGTCAGTCTGCTGCCAAAAAAGTTGTTTCATGACTGTTACTGGTAATATTTGACTCTTCTTCTCTTTCCCCTGACATCTGGGCTCTCTCCAACATAGTTCTAAGTTGCCTTTGACTCCCCATTAAATTCATATCCTATTGCTAAGTCTCAATTCTAAACTTTTCTTTCATCTAGTACATCCCATATAAATCAATGAACCAAAGTGTATCTTCACTTGGGATAATAACCTTGAACCAAAAGAATTAAGTCTTTCAGCAATAGGCTTGTTTTGTTTCTTCCTCCAAAAGACTAATTAAAAGCTGCAAAGGCCCTATATTTTATTGTGCTTAATGAATACTTGATTACATTTGGCTAAAAGAGGAAACCACAGCAAAAAATATTACTGTGTTCCACCAATATTTTATTTCTGATGAAACCGCTCTACTTTTTACCTTGGGATTTCATAGTTCAGAGCCAGGCAGTACCTGAGTTAGGGTCAGATCAGGCTTCAAAAGGCAGCTGAATTTCTGAGTACGTTGCTGGTGTTTCATACACACTTGGAAGGCTTGTGTGGGGAGATTGTGCAGAGTAACTACTGCACTTTACCTTCATCCCTAATTTGCTGAGCACTGGCTTTCCTGTGAGATCAACATGTTAGGCTCTTAAGTCACTTTTGAAGTAACACTTAGGTTTTTAAGGAAGAATCACCTAAATGATTTAAGTAACTAATAGGCAAATGTGAGTATGTTTAAAAGTACTATAATTGGTATTGGCTGGCGTTCCTCTTGGCAGTCTGAGAAGACAAGCAAGCTGTACCCTGTCATTCTTAGGCTTAAGTGGAGAAACTTGCTCTGCCAAGGGTTGGAACCTTTCATCCTTGAAACTTGCTGTAAAGGAGAAACTACATAATTAACGACGCGGCTCTTCAAGGACTTCACTGGCACATATGCGATAGGGGTAATTATCCCGCTCTTTTCAGTCCAGAAAAGTAGAGGCAGACTTCCCAAAGACAATCTAACCCTTTCGTATAATATGAAGTGGGACTGCTTGAGTGGTCACTTTTTCTGTTTGACTGATGACTGGTTCTTGGAAACTGATGTCCCTTTAGCATCTTGCTGGCTTCCACTGGTACCTCTTCTCCGTCAGGATGACGGAATCTTCTTTATAGACCGCGAAATGCTACATCATGACTTTTGTGGATGTCCTGGTTTCAGCTGGGATGGAGTTAATTTTCTTCCTAGTAGATGGTATGGTGTTATGTTTTGGATTTAGTATGAGAAGAATGTTGATAACACACTGATGTTTTCAGTTATTGCTAAGTAGCGTTTATACTCAGTCAAAGGAATTTTCAGCTCCTCTTGCCCAGCCAGCAGGAAGGCTGCAGGGACACAAGAAGTTGGGAGGGGACACAGCCAGGACAGCTGACCCAAACTGGCCAGAGGGGTATTCCATACCATGTGACATTATGTCCAGTATATAAACTGGGGGGAGTTGGCCGGGGGTGGGGACAGATTGCTGCTCGGGGACTGGCTGAACATCGGTCAGCAGGTGGTGAGCCATTGTATTGTGCATCACTTGTCTATCTTGGGATTTTCTCTGGAACAGTAGGTTCAAAAATACATGTTATGAACTGAGGGCCAGAATCTACATTATTTAAAGCTTTTTATCACAACATATGGCATTATTCACAATTGCTAAAGAGAGATGTGTGTTTTCTTCTAAAATACAAAGTGGATGAATATACTTAATACCTGTTTACCTTGTCTGCCATGTCCCTGCTTGGATCTTAGAAGACCATTTCAGGCTACTGCAGAGTGTCTGGCATTTGTAAATAAGTAATCATAATGTGTTTTGTGATTGTAATGCTCAGAAACCTGGAAGTGCCTTGTTTACTTTCCTGCGAGCCCAGTAGAGATAATTTGGCTCATTCCCAGACCATCTTGTTTCTGACCATGAGTTTGTCAGACACTAGTAGGCCCTCATTTCTGTGACATATTGAAAACAGTACGAGATCTACTCCTAAATATCAAATGGTTTCTAGGCTTGCGATGACGATACGGATCCTGACGACTTAGTGCTAGGTAAGATAATGAATGAGCCCATGGCTCTTCTGTTCAGCATCCATTAGCATTCCAGGTTAATCTAGCCATGTGCTGTGTCAACAGATCTTTGTCCCTCTCTCGTGAAAATATGTAACAGGATACAACACTGTCAGGTAGATCAATACTGATGAGAGTGATACCAAGTGACTGTCTCCAGCAGCCACTTATGGCAATGTTAAATGCCAGGGAAATAGAAAGGTGTACAGGAAGCAGGAACAGAAAGAGAAGGAGGAGGCTCATTAGAAAAATAAAGATGCTAATTAAAATAATTTTATCTCAGTGCGCAGCAGGAGTGATGGGTTCTTAAGGTTTTCCCCCTGGTTTAGCTTCTTTCTGACATTGACCTTTGGAAGACTTTTCGCTGTGATTTGCTATCGATACTCACATCACAATTTGTAGTGTTTTTAGAATCAAGTTGATTCTTATCCAGCAGAAGACTTGAACATGTGCGTAACATTGCACTTACACATAAGCTTGTTGATTTGGATCAACTTACGTGCTTAAATTTTGTGATGGATCAGGTTCCTGAAAGAATGAGAGGCCTTTAATGAACTTAAATAAGCACTTTCAATGCTGTCTTATTATTATTTGCTTTAAGCAAACAGTATTACCATTTTACCTTTGCTAAAGATGAAGTTAAAGAGCTTAATATTTCCAGCGGAAGCTCTTGTAGCCATGCCTTACTAAAAGTGTTACCATCTTTCATTGAAAATATATTTTCATTGAAAATATATCTTCATTACAGTGGAACTATTAGGCATTTATCCATCAAAAAAGTACTGCCAACCTTCTTACAATTATCTTCAAAACGAATTGTTTTATGCAGACGTTCTGAGAGGAAAATTTATACAGTTTTGCCTTTTCTTTTTTAAAGCAAAATGTTAAGTTGTTTGTTAAGTATGCAGTCTGTAGGTCTTAAAGAGCATTCAAATCTTTCTCCCTTTATTTTTCAGCACTCCCTTCTAGTATATGGAGGTTTGATCTTCTGGTCTTGGAGCTTTGGATTTTTTTACTATGGGGTTGAATGCATGTGCAGCAGTGTTTGCAGGATTAGGGCCTTAGGATACATCCACTGTAGTTTCTGAACATATGGATTCATGTTTTACTGCCAGCCCTTCACTGTATTTCAGTAATAGCCATCATCATTTCCTCTCTTAGTTTCTTTTGCATATGGTACCTTACACACCGACGTTTTTCTCTTTGACACATGCAAGCAAGTTGTTCTTCCTGACTAAAACACTTTTTTAATGGTGCTGGATCTGGGAGCCCTTTGAGAAGCCCAAGTGCCCTAAGTACTGGTTAAGGGAAAACTTGCTCCTTTTGTTTAATCAGCTGTTTCCCTTACTAATATTCAATTACTTCTCTGGTTTTTTGTGGTTTGAGGATTTAGTGAGATTAAAGACACTTTAGAACAAATAAGGAAAATATACAAATAGACATCCATTAAAAATCTCTTGCACGTGATTCACAATATGTGAAGGATTCGACTGAAGTGACTTGACCTTACATTTGACTTCCCATTTAACCTACTTTCCCAATGAATTGCCGCATAACTATATATCCTCCATTTCTGGTGAATCACTTGAAATATATAACTTTCTAAAAAATGGTGTGGTAACACCGTGTATCAGCCATGACAGTTTTGTTCTGAAACCAAATGTGGGTCACTTTTGTACATTCTAGAAAGAAAAAGCATTAATAACTTTGTAAATAAGGAAAAAGCTACAAGATTATTTTTACTCTTAGGTAAAGAACATTCCACACCTCCTGCATGAAATATAAATTATAACTACCCTATAAGCCAACATGGAAACATATACCTCTTAAAGAATGTAGAAAATAAAGGTGTACTTGCAATCTCTCTCAGTATATCAAATTAGAAAGTGAGAGTAAATGTTAATTTATAACATTTTTGCTTTTTCTCATACTAGCCATATGAAGGTAGAGTGATGCACAAGTGTCCTAACATGGTTTAGTGACCTGTCTTTGAGAGACACTTGAACAAATCATTATAAAAGACAGTAAAATTACAGTATACTATTTCCTTTGGGAATTTTCTCTTTTTCTTCTACTGTTCTGTATTTGGGTTAGATAAAGAATTGATTATGCAAAATGTGAGAATAAGTATATAGAAAAGACAGGTAGCAGTCTGTACAAATAATTCAATTAGATAAATTGTAAGAATGATCCATTTCAGGTTCCTTACAAAATAACATCTCACATCAGGTATAAAGTAACTCCCTGTGTACTTGTGGCAACTGTCCATGAGCAGAAGAAAATAAATATATTTGAATTACGGTGGTTGTTAAATGTTAACTGTGAAGTAATGTGTAATTATTAGTAGCTGCATCTACCAGGAAATAGGGTGGTCTCTTTTTCCCTTTTCCAAATTTTCTGCCACACGATACAAAGTCCCGATTAAGATCATCAGCTCTTCCCTTCTTAGTGCACATTCCCTGCCTGTGTGGTACGTATCAGCCTTTACGATTCCCGGTGCTGAAAGTAGCAACAGAAGTCAGAGGAAATGTACTGCACTGGGTTTGCTGTGCTGCAACTTGCTCCTTTAACCTGGTGTCCTGGAAAACAATGCACCAGTGGCCAGTTGTCACCTCATCGGTGCCGATCCAGGAAATTCCTAACTCTCTGAAGCTATCCAAGTGTAGAACTTGATAGAAAAAAAAGATGATCATGATTGAACCTAGAAAGAGTCATTAAAAATTGGTAGTGGTGGTGATGAGTCTAGACTCCTTTAAACAAAGTACTACAACATGAGTAACATGCCTTACTGCAGCCACGATGTACCAGCTGCCTGGGGTTACCATTTTCTCAGCTCTATTATAAAACAGAAAATTGCTGAACTCATGAGCTGTCTTCTGTTTCACACATACCCATTCATCATATCTAATGTCATATTTAATCTGAGTGCTAAACTCTGCTTCTTAAATGGATTTAGGAAAGCTCTCCAGACTTTACAGTCCCATGAAGGCAGATACCCAAGGAGACAGTAGTTTTACCCCCAGGAACTTCATAGATTAAACCTACATTTTGTGATTTACTGTTTATAGATCCAAATGCAGTATCTGTGCCAGCAGTAAATGGTATGGAGAGGTATTGCATAAAAAAAAAAGTTTGGAAAGTTTGGAAAAGGAGCTGATGAGTCATCTGGTATGGTGGAAATTATGTTCCTATATATCTTGATAAAATCACTATTTCAATGCGTTTCTGCATAACGTTCATGGACAAAAACATATATTTCTATGACGTCCACTAGAGGATGTTAAAATTTGGCTAAGAAGGAACAGGTACACTGTTTGTTATCTTTGGACATGTGAGGATGTAAGGACAATAGTATCTCTTCGTGCTTGACCTTCTTTGTGTTCTCTGGGTGTCTGAGCCCTGCAGAACAAGTAAGAAGCAGGAAGTGGAGTTGCACTTCTGGTGCTGCAGTGGAGTGAAACAATAATTTCTTTAGGGCAAAGACTGTTTTCTTAGTACTGCCTGACCATGTGCTCCCTGACCTTCCACAGAGGTTTCTAGGTGCTGCTGCAAAACAAGTAAAACCAAGTGTATAATAATAGGTCCCTCATCAGTTGTGGGAGTGGGCTGTGCCATCACCGTACCCCCGCTCGTGAATCGTAACACTTGAGGAAACGGGAGATAAATTGCTGATAGCGTTCCTGTTGTTGCTAATGATGGTGTTACAGCTACCTCAGAAGGTTCAGCTCCAGGAGTAGGCTTTGGTTCTGGGGTCAGGGCCAGGAGTAGGCTTTGGCTAGTGGGCTCCGCTGAGAGGCTCCAGGTCATGTTGCACAGATACAGTCAGATAAATCCAGACTCTCTTACGGGAAGATTCATTACAGTTTATTTTAACCATCTAAAGATTGGGTGTGGGATACAGGTTTCATCTTTCTCTGTGGCTGGTGAAGAAAGAATGGGATATCTGAATTACCTGCTGGAAATGCTTGTCTGACCCTCTAAAGAAAGCCTATGTGACTAGTTTGGACAATATCCCGAAGTTTTAAAATTATTTGAGATAAATCGTATACTTATGTCAAGAGTCTTACTTCAAATTTATTACAGTACACAAGAAAGTACACACAGTAGAAAGAAAGAGGAAAGGAGGAGTTAGTATTCTTGTCATAACTTCATTTATTGAACTTTATCTCCTCTGTGTCATCTCATTAAGGTTTGAGATACTGGAGTGCTGCAAACCCAGATTATCTGTAAGAAAAGCCTTTAAAAGCATTTTATGTTCCATGATTTGCCACACATAAAACAACCCCTAAAACATATGTGATATGTGCAATCTGTAGCTAAGGATGAGTAAAACAAAAGTAAACAATTAGATTTTATTTCATTTTCTGTATTGGAAAAAATAAGCACAAGAACTGCTGTTTTATCCTATGAACTAAAAAAATTGACAATAGTCTTTAATAAACTACATATTTTTAACTTCCCTTTCTGGTTGTGTTCACACACAGAGCAGTTCCCATAATTATAAGCAGCTTTACTTCATGACATTATCCTTAATCTATGAGTAAAATCGATTTTCAAAATGAATTAGATGCATGTAAGGACGGAATTAGCTGATAATAAAACAAATTGACTTGCCTGAAAGTGATTTGGATGACTGGTGTCAAAAGAAGCAAACTAATCCTGCTCTCTCTTGACAGAGGAATTTTTTGCTCAGCACTCTAACCCACTGAAATTGATGGTGTGAGTTCAATGTTTTATATTGTCTATGGTAGTAACAGGTTGGCGTAGCTGGTTATTACTATGTGAAATGTAAATATCGATGTTTAAAGACTTCATTGCACATGAAGCGCAAGATGAGTGGTTGTATGCAAATACTCTTGGTGCAATTTTTTCTTCATTATTCCTTACCCAAGAGGCCAGTAAAATACCAGATGAAACTCAGATCTAATACGAGAACTTTTCGTTAAAATAACAAATTCAATTAAAAAGTCCAAATGTTGAAGATCTTTAGATATTAAAATTTAGATGTTTAAAAGAGAAATCTTTTAATTGTAAGCACTGTTAGACATTGGAATAAATTTGCTAAAAGAAATTGTGAAGTCTTACTTATTGGAGGGTTTGTAGAATCAGTCAAAAAGACACCTTTTGAGATGATTTGATATGGTAGATCTGGTAGGATATACTGAGATCAGGGAGGGAGAAATATCAGGTAATCAGTCACCCTTTTTTAGTGATTTTTACAATTAAAAAAGACCCAGCAGGTCATTTGCTGTATTTAAAAGGATTAAAATTCATGTACTTGGGAAGATCAAAAGTGAAAAAATGGAGGGCATGTTGCCCTGAATATTAGGAGTATGTATGTCTTGCGTCCAGATAAGCTGGGACCCAGACATGAAAAGTCTAGATAATTAGAAGTTTGACAAAAATGTGGTAATAATGTCAAACCAAGAAATTGCAGCTGATAAAGAATTTTCTGAACAACTAATACAATCAGCCAGATATTAAAACACAGAGTATTTCTTCAGAACAGGGTTTTTCAAACACTGTTTAACAGGACTAAGTGGGAAATAAGTTGGAAAGAAAGAAGCAGCTGAGCTCTGTGTGTGTATGTTCATGTGCAGGTGAGCCCTGCTCACCCTTTTCTGGATGGTGAGAATTTCCTCCACTTTTCCCCTAAGACTGTCCACACTTTTGCCAAAAAGTCATACCTGTATCATGATGTCTACACTGGACAGTATTTTCCTGGCACCTCATTTATACCACATGAAGTCTCCTTTTTTTCTGTTTCAGTTCCTCTGGTTCTCTCCACAGTTGTACCCCAAGCGGTTTTCTAGTTACGCCATCTCCTTTCCCTAGATACATCTATTTCTTTTCATCACAATAATGTCAAAGCAGCCCATGATCACTTCGCCATTCCCACAAAATAGCCATAGACCTAACACCTGCACACTCCCTTTTTCACAGTGTCCCAAGCTTCATCCCTGGGATGCTCGTACCACATATCTTCTCCACGTCTCAGGCTCCTGATCCTCAAATCCCAAACTGACCAAGTGACCATACTCTCCCCACCCCTACTCGACCTTCGTCCTGTCTGCAGCCAGCCTATACAAAGGGCAGATGACGGGACCCTCTAGTATCATGAACCAAATGAATCATTTCCCTAAATGTGTTTTTAAGTGAAGACCTGAAAGCTAAGCTGGAAGGTTACATGGTTAATTTAGGGTATTTTTAAAGTACAATAACTGCATTTGGTTTTGACGAATCAGTCCCCTCCCTTCTACCAATGTTATGGTGACTTACATCCAGGGCAGCTTTGCTCAAGTCATTCGTCTTTCAAAAATCAAGTCAGATTTTGTCTGCTGTGTTGTTAAATTCATGCCAAATTTGCACCTGACACGAGTGTTTTAGTGTCAGTATAGTTAGAGAAGTACATAGAATTAATAAATTTATATGGAGTTATATTATGAAAATAAATACTGAACTAATGAAATACGCTAACAGCAACAGACAGTGATTAGGCTTTTGGAAATAAGACACAAGAAGTGGACCTGTACAGTGGCTATTTTGAACAGTTTTGCGTTACCTTTATATTTACAGATGAGCATAATTTCCTTATCAAAGAGAAGGATGTGAGAGGGAGAACCAGGAACAGGGTGCCCAGAGGCTGCAGGGCCATTTGAGTGGGCAAATGGTTTGGACATGGAAGGATGTGAGGTGAAGGGAGATCCACAGAGGACTGATACAAGGATGATTGGCTACTGATTTGTTTTTAATTGTTCTTTTTATGACCTAAGTAATCATCGTGGTTTAACCCTAACAGGATATGGGCTGGAAAACCTCTTTGTCTCTATGTTTTACATTAGTGTATACCGTGCAAAATAAAGTTATTTGAAAGCTAATTAATTTTTTAAAAGTATGTTTATATAGAAAAGTTTGACATTTCCTGAATTAAATAGATACAGGATTAGGATGCACTGAATAAGCCTTTTTATTGTGCCTTCCTTTTTCCTCTTCTGATGAAGTTTCTTGAGATGACTTGAAAATAACTGCCTCAGGGAGTTTCTGATTGTTATTTTCAGACATCCTTTTGGTATCTTTTCTCTGAACGTGTTGGATATTTTATATTGTGATCTCTCACAGGCTTGTGCAGGGACATAGAGGTGTACTAATACAGTTCTGTAGCTCAACTGTAAGTAGTGATAAGGCTTTCAGAGATACCTGTCTATCTTGGGCAGCGGTTCTTTCAGATGGTTCAGTCAGTAAGACAACTTTTTTCCACTCAGAAGGTGGAAGCCTATACCCCTGCTCCCGTTCCACCCTTTGCACTGGCACAAGTAAGTCTTCATCAGTGAACAAATGCACCTCACTAAACTGGCAGAAGACTAACCCAGAAAG
Source organism: Aquila spilogaster (assembly GCA_024606505.1). Lineage (NCBI taxonomy): Eukaryota > Metazoa > Chordata > Aves > Accipitriformes > Accipitridae > Aquila > Aquila spilogaster. The sequence goes on from JANHGO010000069.1 coordinate 42,331,384, forward strand.
CTAGAATTGAATAGATTTCCAGTCTCTTTAGCTTTAGCAGCTACCTAAGAAGTCAGACAAGCATGAGAGGCGTTGCAGGAATGCCTAGAGGGAAAATGACACTGCCCAGCTGGAAAGTGTCACTTGGAGAAGGGATGACAGGGCCACCTTCCAGCAGCAATGGTTGTTATACAGGATCCATGATCTCATCAACTCTGTAGAGATTTTCTTGACCTTTGCAAAGACTTCCTAATACATTTTAGCACTGTTGAAAAGTCTGAATCTTGTTTGAAGAATTCACCGAAGAATGCCTCAAGTAGTCAGAATTAGGTGATAGCTTTTGCTCCAATTTAAAATATAAATCACAAGAAATGTACCCAGAAAATAGAGCAGTAAGGGTGTTGGAGAGGTCAGGTAGTCCATCCTCTTGTCTAAAGCAGGACCAGAACAGATGAAATGTGCTTTTCTTCTCATCCTCAGTTTATCTAATGCATCCATTTCCTTCTTCCTTTCCCTGCTTTTACTTCTCACCCTTTTTTGTAGGCACAACTTCAGCGAGCTGATCTTTTTACTTGTACTCTTGGTCTGCCCTTCCTCACTCTCCAAACTTTGTCGCACAGGCATGGTACTTCACGTAAAAGTGTGAACGTTTCTTGCTGATCTTTTCACAAACCCTTTCTCTTCTCTTTTCTCCCCCATGCTGTTCCATATCACCGGTCTACACTCAGCTTACGTCTGAGAACGAAAGGTTTATTGCTTGCCACACCTGACATTCAGTCTGCACATCTTTTTCTGCTCAGCCAGACATCTGAAACCAGGTTCATAATAGATTGCAGCAGAAGTGCCATTATAAAGTATATTCGATAGGTGTGAAAAACAGACGTTCACTCAGTAAAATTAATAGTGCTGGCAGCATTAAAAATTCATGCCATGAAATGCCTAAGGGATCTGTAACATCATTTGAGTCCTAAGGTGGACAGAGTCAGCTGCATATGATATGGCTATTTGCTGCTAGAGGCGATTGTTATTCTGTATTCATATTTAAGAACTGCATAGAAAGTGCCATCAGGTTTGTGGCTGTCATTCCATGTTCTGGGCAAATACATGATTCTTGCCTTTTCAGGCTGAAATTACTTCTTTTGATCTAGCAGTACATCTAGCAATGTAGATTTTTACATAGTGTTGTGCTTTAAATATCAAAGAAAGCAGACCGTTTTTCAAAAGCTCTGCCTTTCTTTCTAGTTGCTCTTCTTTTCTTCTTTGAAAGACATCTCATTACGTGAATTAGTTTCTAAAAAGGAAGTTGCCTGACCGTACGTGGTGCAGCATAACGGTGCCTTCTGGACCTGCTTCTGTCCCTGAGGGAAATGGTGATTTTTTTCCCCAAACTTGAACTGTAAAGGGAACTTACTTTTTATCTGTAAGCAATCTTCTGCTAGTGCTGTAACCCAGTGTCTATCTATGCATATGGAATTTAGGAACAATAAAAAAGATATCTGCAGAAGGATTGTTTTATGTATATATGAAATTTTAACACTGACATAATTTACATTCTTTATTTCTATAGATAGATTCTTTCTTCTCTTTTAGGTTTTCTAAAAACTGTCCAATTTAGTCTAAAATGTTTTATAACCAAAGGCAAGACTTTTAAGGGGATGAGTACAAAATTGTAATTTGATTTAAGGACGTTCATCTGTTACATTGCCAGTTAATGTCTTGATCTGTGAAGATTTTTCAAATGCAGCATTGCAAGACATGTAGCGGATTTTTAGAGGCAGCACAGATACTGTTGCAAAATGTTAGTATTCTTCCATCCTTAACCATTGCTTTTGGAAATTTTTAAGCTAAAATGATTCAGCCATCTCTGAAGATCTTATTAGGAAAACTGTGTTTGTTTTGGTTTTCCTTGTATTACAAGATTCTTGCAGTCATTTTTCCAGATCTCTGACATCTCTGGGATTTGGAGCAAGGCTCTGAACTTGAATGGAAAGTGAACCTGGTAGCAGTCATGTACTACTGTGTTTTTCCCATGAGTTTGCTTGCAAGTGTCCATACTGTTAGTTCAGTCTCAGTAGAGACCTGTGAGAATGAGACAGCTGTGTTGTCTAAAAAACGTTATCTCTACGGAGCATGGACCATCTCCTCTCAGTGCCATTCTGAACCTAGAATGCACATTTGCCGTTATCACAGAAAATGCCAGTTGCATCCTGGATTTACTGAGCAGAATTTTCCCAGAGCGCTCCACCTTTGCTCCTAGTCTTGCTTTTACAGACCCCAAAGAGCAGTCTTGTACACTTGGGGGAGATAAAGGAGAAGGGAATGCAGCAGGGGCCAGCAGAGCCAGCAACCTTTACAACAGCATCAGCAAATAGAGGATAAAGATTAAAAAAAAATAGTTTGTTGTCAAACCTGTTCGACATTTATTCACATTTAAGTGCTTGACTTTACAAACTTAAATTATTTTCAGTGTGGGACTTTTTTTTCTTTTTAGTTTTCTTTTGAAGGGGAGAAAGTTAACATATACATATACCTGAGCTTGAAAGGAAAGACAAGTATGTTCTGGAAACAAGGTAATTCTCAGCTTTGATCTCCAACATAAGGGTTTTTTTTGTCTGATGCAGTAAAGATTCTTTCTGAATATATAAAACCATTGCAGTCAGTTAGGCTGTAAGATAAGGAACACCTAATGTTTGGATAGTTGTTTTAGATCTGGACCTGTTTGATGAGAATTTGTTGGCCTCTGTGAAGTAAGTTGGTCTCACTGCATTCCTAAAGGGCGTATCTTCAATTTGTAATTATCTCCATCACATTTGGCATAAACTGTGACAAATAATCAAATGATGTCAGCGGAGAAGGCAGGGAGGGTAGTTTTATAGGAACGTAGGTTGAGTTACTTTAGTTCCCAGATGGAAGGAATGAAGCAGGAGTCAGTGAAGGAAGGCCGGCACTTCTATTATTTATTTGTACTGCGCTGGTTTTGTTGATGCATATAGAACTTGATTTTGGGGAAGTCATTATTTAGCCTTCGCATTTTGAATCTAGAAGGTGTGATATAAATTCATCTTCAGTTTGACTACTTATTAAAAAGTAATTAATTTCAAACTCTACTATTTTTTCAGAGGAAGGAAACAAAGGTTATGGACCTGTTTTTGAGGAGCAACCCATTGATACCATCTATCCAGAAGAATCTTCAGATGGACAAGTTTCAATGAACTGCAGAGCTCGAGCAATTCCTTTTCCTACTTACAGGTAACCTCTCTTCTTTTGATTTTCAGGTCTTACGTATTTTATTCAGTGAGTGTTTCAGGTTGTGGTATTAAATGATTGACTGTCTTAACAGGTTGATACAAAGTCATCAAGGCAGGAAAAAACGGGGAGATTTGAATTTTTGAGTAAGAATCTACCTTGATTCAATGTGCCAGAATGTCTAGTCAGTGTTGAGAACAGCATATTCCTGTTGTGTTCAATGTTTTCAGCTTTTGAAAGGAATACTGATCCAGATGCAAAACAAAAAAAAAGGTGACCTTTAAAAAATAATTAAGAGGCTGTCTTTCTAGCTAAGGATGACTGAGGTTCAAGTCCTTATTCTTCTTGATTCAGAACAGCATTTTTATCCTATTTTACTCTGAAAGAAGGGGGACTAGCTGTTGAACCTGGATATTCTACACGCTATGTTGCTTTTGCATCCACGATATTGTAGAGAGATGCTCAAAATGTGTCAGCTATGCTACTGAAGACATGAAAAGCTTTATTCTGGAAAAACATTTCAACTAGTTTTAATAGAGATTCACACATGACCTCTTTCACAATAATGGTGGTGTTATTAGCAGAGCAAGTCTGCTTCATTGTGAGATCTCGGGGAATCCATATGAGTTTGTCAGCCATTATCTGCTCATTATGTACAGAGAAATGTACTTAAGATTGTCACTATTAAGACCGTGACTAATTTACAGCCTAGTCATGGGCAGAAAACTGCTGTCATCAAACTAAGGGACAGATGGACTTTCTTGCCAGCAAAAGAGATCCATTTCATTGAATTATCCTATGATATGCCCCCAATATTCACTTTACATGTGTTCCTAGACTCTGACTTCTAGGACAGAAAAAGCAGTTGAGTCTGCTGGCCATTCTTTTAAATCTGTTACAGTATTGTGGTCAACTATGGTATTCTTCTATCAAACCAGCTTAGCTAGTCTTCATTGCCTTTTTTTTTTAAATATGCTTACAGGTGTCTACATATACAGAACCACCTGTAACTGAAGGATTTGAGGGGGAACTAGATACCCCTTTTGAATATGATCCTTGGCTCTAGGATCATTACAAGTTTTTCTACATGGCATTTTGCTGTTGCATTTGTTTGCTGTCCCCGTCCGTGCTTGCAAAGGACTGGAAGCGTGGAGAGATCAGATACACTTAGATTTGGTACCCTTCTGATATACTTCCCCATCACTTCCAGTCTGTCCAGAGACTCCCCACCCTGTCTGCAAGACTATGTAAACATACCATCTATAGAGTGATTACAGGCTCTACATAAATTTTAGCATTCTTTATCTATCATGGGCCCTGCAAAATCTGAACTAGTAAAGTCACTCTAGAAGAATTGCCTCACACCTCCAGAACTCTTCTGTCTAGGAACAGATCTGACAATTAGTGCTGATAGCTGATGTGGTAATAAGTGCAATACAGAATAAGATCACTTTCCTTATTTCCTGACATCATTATTGTAGTCTACCTCGATGTATTATCTTCATTTCTTAGCCCTCCAACAGTTCATGAGCCAAAATTCTCTTGTCTCAGAGGTAGATAGGTCCTTCCTGCTGCTTTTTCATTGCAGCATAAGCTGTCCTCATGACAGTTATTCCTAGGTATTTCTGAAGAGAGGCTTTTTTATTTGTAATACAGACACGTAGTATGTCTCACAGGACTGAAGTGATACCTCCAAAATCCTGTAAAACCTAAATGCTATTTACTGCATCTTGAAAATCCTGCCATTTCATTACTTTTAACTTATTTTTTAATAATACTACTTTTATTACTGTTTCTTTCTATGACAATTGCAATTTCAGCTTCCAAATGAGTATTCTATTTCAGTACATCTTCAATAAGGAAGGAACACATAGGGTATGCGCTCTCATTTTCAAACACTAATGCCTATCTTTACTTTGGGACAAAAAATTATTTACACTGAAAGAATTTTATGATCTTTAAATGTATTTAAGTTGTATTTTTCCTGTTCGTGCTCAGGAAACGTGCAGTTCCTTTCAAAGAAGGTTATGGTCTCCCCCTTGTGGTCACAGTAATAGATATAGATAGAGCTATAAATCATGAATACTGGTTCCCACTCCATGTATTTTAACTTTTTTTAAATCAGTAGAAATCAGTAAGGACCAGACCTGGGCCACCGAGTTCCTCTCGTAGTCCCTGAAGTGCAAGTTACAGTGGCTCAGTGAACTGGCTGTGGGGTTTTACAGTAATTAAGGTGAGAGTGTCCGGCAATTTTCTGAATGTAGTAAGTAGAAGTGCCACTGTTTTTGCACTGGCTTCACTGGCACGTTAGGCTTTATGAAACATTTTCATCCCGTACAGCAAGTTTGCAAAAAGCTCTTAAAAATTTCATTAGTCCATAGTTTGGAGGTGCAGAGGGAGTATTTTCTTAGCCAGTTTGGCCTTAGATAACTATTTGAGGATATGTTTATAATCCCAGTGCTTGATCACTAGCTAGCTCATTCTCGGCCAGCTCAAGAATCCTTTACTGCCTGGCCAGCAATCAGAATTTAACCTATGTCACATCTCTGAGAAGGCTGGAGCAGACTGAGACTGTTATGTTTAAAAGGTCTATGGAGTTAAAATCTGTGGCTCTTGCTGAAGAAAACTTAAAGCATATATAGAAGTATATTAATAACTCCCTGTATAGTTTGCCACAACTTATGAGTTATTTTTCAAATCATATTTCTTTCCAGGTTTGTTTTTTTGGGCCAAATCTTACATGTGGCTTCTCTTTTTTAATAGGTGGAAACTCAACAACTGGGATATTGATTTAACAAAGGATCGCTACAGTATGGTGGGAGGCAGACTTGTTATCAATAATCCAGAGAAATCAAGGGATGCTGGAAAATACGTCTGTGTAGTGTCGAATATCTTTGGAACTGTCAGAAGCAGTGAAGCCACTCTGAGTTTTGGATGTAAGCCGATGTTTACGTCAAAACGTAGAAACACTACGGTTAGCTTGAAATGCCCAATGTTTTACATTGCAGTGTCTTCTGCTAGCATGTGCTATGGCTGTAGTACTCTCTAAAAACAGTATCTTAAGTGCCTTAGTCTGCAGAGATCAACACAAAATAAGTTTTGTAAGCATTTTGTATTCTTTAGCATACAGCTGACTTGACATCCTTCTCAGTGAGTTATTGTTAAATTATTAATTGAAGAGACTCATGGAGCCACATCTTGAGATAATAATGTCCAGACTCTTTTTAAATCATGGTAGGACCTGAGGGGAGATAGTCACAGCAGAAAGATGCAAGTGGGGGCATATGGTGATGAGGTGCTGGTGCCGTGCAAACACAAGTGGGATGCCTGCAGGAGGAAGGCATGGTACTTGCTAGTAAAGCGTGCTCCCTGGCTCCTAGGCTACGACAGAGACCCTGCTGGGGGACTTTTCTGTCAGCTTCTGACAATCATGAACTAGTCTTGTGAATGCATGCATATGCACAGACCTGCACTGTCAACAAATACACGCGTTGTAAAGCACTGATGTGCTCTATATGAAGAGTAATGTAAAATTTTACTGATTGAAGACAGTGTTTGGGATTTTTATTTTATTTTGCCTTAAGATGCTTTTTTCCCTAGATAGATTTTTTCATCAGAGGACAAAAAAAGGAATCCACAGAAAAAGGAATCCACTCTTACGGGTGACTGTTCACCAAGCCCTGTGTGCCCTTTAATCCTGACATTAAGTGCTTAGTGCTCCTCCTGGCTTTCAGCAGCCTCTGTGAGTGGAATTCACTCCTTACCGTATGAGATCAGAGATGAAGTGAAAAGTTCTGCTTTCTGCTAGTAATTATAAGACTGTGGGACCACATACATCAAGGAAACTCAGAGGCTGTAATGAGCTGATGGATCACACTGTAGTTGATCTAGTCTTAGTCTGTATTTTACCCAGTGTATTTTCTAGAATGAATAGAAGGCCAGGTTGTTATTTCCTTCCAATGGAGATGACATCAAAATTCAGTTTACAGGATATTTATTTATACCTAAAGCAGGCAACAACGGTGCCAGTCCTGAACGACCAGTAGGATAAAAGCCACAACAGTTGCTGTAGCTACTTAAAATGAAACCAATACATGTAATAGATTAAAAAAGTAGAATCAAAACAGTCTGAGGCATGTTTTCCTGGCTACCAGCTCACTGACTGCATGAGCTCAACGTTGATAGTTAGTGTACTGGGCAATTATACTGAACAGAACCCTAATATATAATATTTAAATGTTTAAATGATAGTAGGGCAAAGAGGCAAGGAATAGAAGTGAAAAGATAGCTGGAAACTGTTAAATACCTGTTAAAAAAATGCTACACTCATTCTTCTTTATGCTGTTGTATTTCTCCCCTTCTCCTTTTTATGATCACCTGTAAAAAACATTTTCTTCCACAATCACTGTTTCTAAAGAATTGAATATAGAACTGCTAAAATTAATATAGAAAATGCCTGATCTTTAGTGGAAGTTTTTGTTCCTTTGCTTGTGCATAAACTGATTGAAAAATGGCAACAACCATTTAGAAGAGTTCAAAAAAAGTCTTGACCAGCTGTACATGAGCGAGACATTTTATTTTTGTCTTACTGTCACATTTACTGAAATTATGGAACAAAAGCCACATTCTCTCATAAACTTCATGTCAATTAATCCATCTGAGAACACTGTCTTTAGTAGAACTGGATCTTTTTACATCCAGTGCTTTAAAACCCGTTAAAGTCTTTTTTAGCTGTTACACACATAGTCCTGAAGGAAGGAATTTTAACCTGCAGGAATGCTTAGTGGCTTTTTGGTGGGTGCTGAGCAAAATCAGAAGTTGGTACACTGTTCTATTTGCTGGGAAACAGTCTCAGAATAGTAAACCACAGCAATTTCATAGCAGAGAGGCTTCAAGAACTATGAAGAGATATTTCCATACACTCTAGATATTAGCTGTGTGCGTATAGGAGTGCAGTGATTATGCTAATTCTTTCATTCCAGCTAAAAATGAACGTCTTCCAATTAAGAGTTCATGGAATCACTCTTATTATAATTATTGGGTAATAACCAAGTAGTGCATATGCAAAGAAGACGAGCATTTCCTAAGAGGGATGAAGGTGTACAATTACATCTCAATAATTGTATGACTTTCCTGCACCTGGCATAGACCATTCTACTTCAGGACTAAGATAATGTTTTACATATACAAATTGCTTGTCCTATTCCATGTATAAATTTGTGGTGGCTGTCCCAAAGTTTCAAAGGTTATTCAAGAACACTATGAACAAAATATCTACACTTAAAATGTAAACTTAAAATAGCTAAAATAACTTAAAAGCAATGGTAGGTTTTCCTTTCATCAAGCCCTACACTGTCCATATGCAAAGCAGTATCAAATTAGCAACACGTTTGTTGCTAATGATTGTAATGTTTCATTTTTTCCTACTTCTGCAACAGATTTTAAACACTAACCTGTTGCAAAGAAAGCAGAAATGAATAATGGTGACAATTTACAAGATGAACAAAAGGTTTGCAACAAGGAAATTGGTGTTTTCAGGAAAGATCAGTCAATATTTTGAAGATAGAAAGTAGTTGTGTAGTAAGGTCCACGCTGGCAAATGAAATGGGAATATACTCAAACTACTGCAGCTATTATATGAATAGAGGTTTTCCAATCTGTGTAAAGAACTTCCTTGGCTTTGATTACAAAACCTCTCTGGTCAAATAGCTAATTCTTACTATGTCAGTCTGTTATACTTAATTTCCTTTTTATCAAAGAATAATATTCCAAATTAATTGGGAGCTAATTGTGGAGAACTCAATACATGTGTTGCAGTAAGGCACAGGGTAAAATTGTATAGAATAATAATCAGAAGTCCTTAGAGTGGCCCATTACGATGTCTACCATTTAGGCATTGACCCAGTCAAGATCCAGTCAGTCACTGGAAAGATCTGTATTATCTTCTGGTGTGCTTGAGCAAAATAAACATTAGTTTTTCAGAAGTTAGGAGAGGCATCTTTGCCTCGACACAGATGTTAACTCTCCTAGAGTTTTTTTCATGCATTTGACAAAGCGTAATGTCATTTGCTTCCTAAATTCTTGTAGTCATTCAGGTCTGACAGCTGTGGTTGGCCTTGGAGGAATCCTTTACCTGCACCATATTTAGTAAACATAGCAGTTGTTAGAAAGTTAAGGAATTAATTATTTTTAGATGATGCAGAGTGTCTACTGGATCTATCTAATTATACATTGCATTTTATAGTAGTGAATAGTCTCTGTTTTCTACTTCATCTCTTTTTGTATGTAGCTCTGTCCTGATTTTTTCTTTCTTGTTTCTGGCTGGCTGCTCTTGAACTTAAGTTTTAGTTAGATCTCAGAGCCAGCCTTGGGAGTTTAGTAGTAGAACTGGATAGCTGCCTGCCATTGAGGAAAGCTGAAGTAATCTGAATGAAGTTATCTTAGATGATTTCTGTGGTAGATTATTGCACTCAGAGACTGTGCACTTGGGTACTATGGATGTATCGTTTGCACCGCAGTAGCGTTTAGAGCAGGACTTCGGTCATGGTCTCTACAATCTCTCTGAGCTTGGTGACATGGAGAAGCTTCACAAGAGATGTTCCCTGCCTCAAGATGTTTATAGTTTAATTTCAGAGTGGTTACAGAAAATGAGAGTGAAAAGCAGCAGCAAAGTGCAATTATTGACCTAGTTGCCGTTGCTCATGCAGCTGTTGTCTTAACACCGCAGATACCATTACTGTTCTCCCACAGTCTGCGGGAGGGTATGTAGCTCCATGAAGGACTTGTTTCTTTATCCTTTTGCAACAGTCCCTTTACCCTGCTGCATGGAAGTTGGTTTAGAGCGTCAGCTAAGGTTTCTCCTGGGATCTGAGTCACTTCTGTCCCAAACGTCTGGCACAAAAGATGTGTCTGAGCTAACTGCTTACCAGTCCTTGGCTGCTGGATTGTCAGGGAGGGCAGCCAGGTCATTTTAGAGAAGCCACTTCAAGTTACAGTGAAGAATTAAACTTGCATTTTGGAGAAGCCAGTTGAAAAATAACCTAAAATCCTTGTCCTGTCTCTTCCTGGGATTGCTTCTTCAAATGTAGCTCACCTGACTACTCTTAGGTATACAATCTGTACCACTTTCTGTTGTTGTTTATTTTTCCCTGGCATTTGCTGTTATGATGACTAAAATATTGTAAAAAAATTCATTGCACTTGATTATGACTAACTTAAAATAAGCAAAACTGGCATTATGGGTCCATATGTATCTATTTGTTATATATTCTTGTAGTTCCATATTAATCTCTACAGGGCTGAAAATAATAAAAAAAAAAAAATTGCAGTGAAAAACCCACTTTTACTCCCCACCCCTTTTTTTAAACTAGATCTGGATCCCTTTCCACCTGAGGAACGCTATGAGGTTAAAGTGCGAGAAGGTGTTGGAGCAGTGCTTCTTTGTGAGCCCCCTTACCACTACCCAGGTAATTCAGCTTAACGTGCTTCATTTTTAACGGCTTAAGAGTGCAAGACAAAATAATACTTATTTTTAAAAGTTTCCTTTACATTTACTTAAACAGTAACTTTTATGTAGCTTGAGAATCACTGTTTAGGTTAGGTTTCCATTTTGAATATGCTTGTAGTTGAACATACGTAAAGGATATTGTTGAATTCGCAAACAGGTTTTGATATAACAGATAGCATGATTCAAACTAATCTGGATAATGGAGGGGAGGCTTGGCCTACCATTCAAAAGACCTGAGTACATGTCACTGTGTCATCCCAGACTTTCTGCTGACCTTGGACAGGGCCCAGCTTCATTCCACCCAATGAAGTCACCACAACAGAAATGATCATCGGGCTCCTGTTAAAATCATGGAACAGCAGCAGGCAGTAGAGGGGTCAGAGATGTGGTGATTTACGCTCTGGAAGCATGACCTTTCTTTCAACATGAGCTACCGAAGAGCTTTACAGGGATTATGCCCGTAACCTCAAGCAGCTGCAGTTCCATCGTGAAAGTGAATTTGGCTGTTAGCATCTCTTTTACTGCACATTGCACATAAAATGCGATAATGTTTTAGTTTTCATACTCTGTGTCTGAGTATTGCAAGGAACTGAAGAATTGAGACATATTTCTAGTTAAAATTTCTAGTCACAATACTGGCAAGGGCTTCCCAGCTCCTCAGTTGGGTCAGAGCAAGACCCAGCTGCCCGTCTCCTCCCAGCCCACTCCGGTTCCTGTGGGAAGGCTCTGCCCACGGGGAGCCGTGGGCACTGCAGCCGTGCACGTGAGTGCAGGAACCTGCACTTACGGGAGCAATACGCCGATGTTCAGTGGAGACAGGTATGAGCTGACTACTGGGACACGTATATTCTCTCTCATACAGCTGCCTGTCCCAAAGAAAAGATCTGTAAGCTAGAAATCAGAGTGGAGTAATTTATATGCAGACAGTATTACATGGCTTAAGTAGCTGATAGAGTTGTTTTTTAATATTGACTAGAAAATATTTTCCTCCAGATGATCTCAGTTATCGCTGGCTTCTAAATGAGTTCCCGGTATTCATTGCTTTGGACAAACGACGATTTGTGTCACAGACGAATGGCAACCTCTACATCGCAAATGTAGAAGCATCAGATAAGGGCAATTATTCGTGTTTTGTGTCCAGCCCTTCAATAACAAAGAGTGTATTCAGTAAATTTATTCCACTTATTCCACAGTCTGATCGTAAGTATTTATTGGAAATACTATGTGCATGCAATGTTCTAACTGTTTGTATTTTAATTTTGCTCATTCATAACTACTTTCAGCTCTGTGAGGAGAATTATATGGCAAGTTATAATGGCTACTGCACAATGTTATTTAGTTTTCCAGATACAGAGGTCTAAATCATTCCAATTCACAGTGAAGACTCTGTGAAGGAAATCTCCCTGGATTCATTCACGAATTTCCTTTCATATCATTGAGAACAGAGTTTCATCCCCAGAGTCCCCATCTCTTTTATGTGATAAGCCCCTGTACTCATCCCAAAATCTTTAATATCTTTTCTGGTCTTGGCATTGGTTCAAAGGGGTATGCCTGTAAAGCAGAAACTTTATGTAAAAGTTGATAAACAGCTTCAGGAATTAATTTTGTTTCCCAGGAAATCCCCCATGAAAATGGAAAATCCTTTTCCCCTGCTGAAATTTCCTATCCAACGGTAGCCTAAGGGCTTTGTGTCTCATGGCCAGTCCCCTAAAACACCTATGTGGCTTTGTGTTACTAGATTATTCGCTGCCATTTCTTCATGAAAACTGCATGTTTTCCAAACGGTAACCAAGTTCACTTTTGCCACTTCAGACTGTCAGTCACTAGAGTCTGATAAACTAATCATCAAGATTTCAGTGACCCTTTTATCTGTTAAATTTCCCATATTACACTGAAGAACTGTGATTGAATTTGAGTAATTAAAAATCAGTGATCTTTGTCCAAATTTTCCATGGCCAATACTCACACTGAGATCTTCATCTAGAACAGCAAGAGGAGTCCTACAGGGATCACCAGTAGGTAGATTTGATTACATTTGCATCCCTGTGCCCTCATTAATCTGTAGATTTGCTGGCTCTAGTTCCTTCGTACCCTTACTAAAATAATATTGAGCTTAAATTCACAGTAGTTCAAAACATTCCATCTAGTAAAAGAATCTGTGGAAATTAGAGACTCAGGCTTTTGTCTACCCCACACGCACAGTACATCGTCACACTTCAAATGGAAGTAAATGAGTTTATGTTAAAGCATTGTTCTGTAAAAAATGTTAGGCATTACAGTCCAGAGAAAGATAACTAGTTGCTGAGTAAAACAATTCTGCCTTACTATTAAAAGTTGAGTGCTAAATCAGACTTCATGGATGGCCAGGCTATTTATTCACTGTAAAGAAGAATTTTGTCTGGAATTTTAAGAACAGTTTTCTTGAACTGTGGAAGTTTTTATATCTATTCCTTTCTGCTGTGCCTTTTCTGAGAATCTCTTTTTTCATGTTAGGTGCAAAAGTATATCCTGCTGATATCAAGGTGAAGTTCAAGGACACGTATGCTCTCCTGGGGCAAAACGTGACACTGGAGTGTTTTGCTCTTGGGAAGTAAGTGTGTTTTAAAGGTATTGTAGAGCACTGTTTGCTTTCATTCAGGGGAATGAAAATACATGTTTCATCATCAAACACTTTTTTGTAGTCTGCAATTTAACAGCCAGTCCTTGAACATGCTGATTTGTACTTTACTGTACCTTTTCAAGTCCGGTTCCTGAGCTCAGATGGAGTAAATACCTTGAACCCATGCCAGCCACTGCTGAGATAAGCATGTCTGGTGCAGTTCTTAAGATCTTCAACATTCAGTATGAAGATGAAGGACTTTATGAGTGTGAGGCTGAAAACTATAAAGGAAAAGATAAACATCAAGCAAGAGTTTATGTACAAGGTAGGTAGAACAATTTTATTCTTCACGATCTATGTTGCTTTTACTTCAGTTGGAAATATCTGTGTTTTCACACTTGATGTCAGTGCTGACTCATAGCATCATCCTGACACACTGCTGTTCAAGTTATTAGAGCAAAATCAGAACTCATGCATTGAGTGCCAGGCATAACATTTGTGTATTAATTGAACAGCTACTCAATTTGTCTTGTTATGATAGCTGTATATACACCTTGACAGTAATGTGTGCTAGTATTAATATAATTGTGCATAATGGAAATTAAATAAATTTAGAGTACTTGAAGTGAAAGAACTTCCAGGAAGAAAAAGAGATCATTAGGTCTGTTTTGCTTTCTTGTTTCCTTATTTTGTTTGTCTAACTGTCTTAGCTGTGTCTCTTACTAGCTACACTCAATTTTTTTATTCCTCCAGCCTCTGTCCCTTCCCTTCATGCATTTGGTTAAATGAGGGAACCAAAAAATTGTATTTTACTGCTCACAGTGGAATCATCCCAAGTAACTGACTCCTTGACTGAGACTTATGCCACAAAATTGTGGCATGAAAAGGTTGTACATAACATCTGAATTACCTTCAGAAGATTTCTGTCTCTTTTCATTGACTGTACAGAACATCTCCTGAGTTAAGATCCTCAGTTAAGTGCTTGAACTTCAGTGGGATAAATTAAAAATTGGTGTGGGAAGGTTGTTACTGCTTGTAATAGATAAAGCTAATAAAAAGGTTCATTTGCTTAGCAAAAGCAAAAATGCTGGGGTATTTTCAATATTAATTTCTTAAATATTTTCTCTGGACCAAGAGAATATTTTCTTGGAAACCCTTTGAGTATATACATGGTTTTGCACAATTTCATGTCATTTTACTCGTTTTTATGGCGTTACTGAGTAATTTCCACATAGTATAATCTACCGGTCAGACTAAGTGGTAACATCTTATGTCTTTGGACGTTCATGAACCCTTATATCAATTCCACATTTTCTTCTTATAAAAAATAGTTTTAAGTTACTTTGAGTCTATGTGGTAAGGCAAAAACAACTTCACTTCTTTCTTGTGCTGGTGCATTGCTGAGTTATCATCACTACTATGTGTTGCCTGGTAAGTATCATGGAAAAAGCAGTGGAATTAATAGAACATAATGCCAATTAAATATGTATCTGCTGTATTTACAAGGCATCATGTTTTTTATTCTTCAGCCTCTCCCGAGTGGGTAGAACATATCAATGACACAGAGAAGGATATAGGCAGTGACCTATACTGGCCTTGTGTAGCTACGGGCAAGCCTATTCCAACAATTAGGTGGTTGAAGAATGGTGCCTCGGTAAGTATATTGCCATAGATAAGGCAGGACTGATTGGTTAGCTGATGGAAATGATTTTTTGAAGCATGCATTATTAAAAGGTTAAAAGAAAATGAATTATAATGATACAAATATTTGCTGATTCCACTTGCATTAGGCATTAAAATGTGTTTTTTAAAGTTTTATCTCAATCTTCTCTCCAATTTTTGAAATGCATTTCTTTAGGCTCTTTAATATTCAGCTCTGAGTTACAAACTTGTCTTTTGACCACATGTTTGGGAGGTGGATATCCCTTTTTCTCCAGGCCTTTTTTAGTAAATGCTATTTTCTTCTCTTTGGATAAAAAATGTCTATCAGCTTCTCTCTAAAAATAATCCTTTTTACCACGTTATACATGAGTGTTTCTTCAAAAATGTAAGACAAAACACAGCCAGTGGAGACAAGAAAGTAATTTTTAAATTATCAGTGGTATTCCTATATCGTGTACTTTTTCACATTTTTTCTAGCCACAGAATGTTGCAAAATTCCATTATTTTAGATTATGTGAAGTTTAAATGAGTACCATTTGATAATTTCAGTTTATTGCATTGGATATTTTGTTTAAACAAAGTAGATTTTTTGTCCAGGCATTTCAACAACCTATTTAATACCCATTGCTTATACTGTATGATGAGCCATTAAAGAACAAAAAGAATAGAAGAGGGCACAATGTAACACTGCATCTGTTGAGCTGTGGTGACACTGATCTTGGCAAGCAAACAAAAAAAGACAATGAGGCAGCATTGTTTTGGCTGTGTATCTTAAGAAAAGCGGGAGCTTGGAGGGAGAACAGGGATATCACCATCTGCCATATGGAGATGGCTTAAACCAGAAAAAAACAATGCTGTTTTCTAGCTTCTGCAGTTATTACAAACAAGTAATTTAGCAAGTGAATTGCTGATGGTCCCCACTGAACTTGGCTTTCACTGACAAAAGCTGCATACTGGATTGCAGAAAGCAGTGTGTAATTCTCCAGTAGTACACCAGAAGATTATGCTGTGTGTTAATATTACGAGATGATTTCCCAATGGAAAATAGCAAAAATATTTAAATTGCCTTGAGAATATAGCTTGTTTCTAAATCAGATAATTTTTAATTAGGTATTTCACTTAGCACAAAACAAAGATTTCTTGTAGAAAATCTGATTTAAATGTTTTTCAGTAAAACAGTACAGGAAATATGATTCCTTTAATCTGTTCTTTTTTCAGATAAATAGTATTCTTTTAATCTTCCACTACTCTGTGCACCCAGTTGACTCATATACAAAGTTTAAAGCTTTTCAGCTTCATTTTCACAAGAAAACAGAATTTATTAACATGATCTTTCAAAAACTGATTGACATCTATTTGTAATTTACAAAATATCCCACTGCACTTTGTGTATTTTTATACACAGTTTTTTAGAAATAGATCAAATACTTCATTTTGATTTACTGAGTTTTCTTTTTGTATTAAAACAAAGTAATAGAAAATCGTTTATACTACCTCCCAGAAGAATCTTCTGAAAAACTAACTCACTGGGACTTGCTTTGACCTTTTACTGTTGAAAAACAATGTACATACAATATAACATACTAAACACTGAGCACGGCGAAACAAAGTTTATGTGCATAAAATGAATTTAATTTCTTGGTTTTTATTTCTGAATCAGTAGTGTTTGCATTAGTAAGTTAACAGTGGACTGAAGAATAGATGTGTCTAGTGCCACTCAGCTAAGAATTTTCCAGAAAAATATCGATCGACACTGAATCTTTCTTTTAAAAAAGGTGAACACATTGTCACAATGACTGAAATATAAGATGGATAAAATAAAATCTCATCAGTGCCTGAATGTTGTGTGAGGGACTCTCTTCTGAACACTGTCACTAAAAAAAAAAAGAAGAAATGTGGATGGATGTGAATGCTTCAGCGTATGTAGTGTATATGAATATCTTGTTGTTTTATTGATTCTGTGTTTTAGTTCCGGAAAGGCGAACTAAGAATGCAAAGTCTGAGCTTTGATGATGCTGGCATGTACCAATGTATAGCAGAAAACACGCATGGAATTATTTATGCAAATGCTGAACTGAAGATTGTGGGTCAGTGGAATTACTTGCTCTATTTACTATTTCAGGTTTGAGTAAGATAGCAGTCGTATTTGCAAGCGTTGTTTGGTAACCGATTCCTGTGAGGATAAAGCTAAGAACTCTCGCTGAATCTAGGTGCGGTGGCGTTTATTTGAGCTCCCTAGCTGGGTTTTGGTAACGACTTGAGGAATCCAGTTATTAATTTATGTTGAATGTTTGCTGTATTATTTCTGATGTGTGCTTGCTGCTGTTACCCCTCAGAGGAACTGGTAGTGCAGAAATTATATGAAGTGCGTAGAGTTGCTGACTACCCACTCAAACTGGTTGAGAAGTATTTTCTTTTTTGCTCACCTATCCTCACTCCTCTGTGGGGCAAAATCTGCTTATTTAGAAACCATGTTGTCAGTCACCAGGCCTTTGAAGCTCTTCCTCTCCACTCTCCCCTTTGCTTTTGCCTTCTACAACGCATTCAGATCAGCTGCAATGTTTGTGTGCAATTCGGCTGTCCCATTTGGTGGCTGGATGTAGTTAGTAATCCATTGTGTTTTCCTAAGGAGCATCCTGTTGAAAGTTTGACTTTCAGATCCAGAGTGCTCAGGCTTAAAACAATTTCTGACATTTTTACTGATGTCATTAAAGCAGGCATATTGGCTGTATGGCTTTCCTAGATTTCCCTGCAGTAGTTACCCTGGGTGCTTTCCATCTCACGCTTGCCTCCACACTTTCCCAAGAGCTAAACTATTCTTGACTTCCCCAACCCATTGCACAATACTTCATCCTTCACTGTTCTTCCCTTACTATGTACTCACTACCAGCCTGGATTACCCAGAAATGAGCACTTTTTGCATGCACATTTTCAAAATTCAGTGTTGGTAAGATGTGGATGTTTATCAGAGTTTTTCACTGTACTGCTGTAGTAACTAGTAGCCCTATTTCCTCAAGCTGTGCACACACTTGCTAGCATGATTAACAATGATGGTATGCTGAGATGCAAAATAATTAAAAGCATTTTTTCTTGTGTTTGCTTACTAACAAAGAGAAAATTAGTAAGCAAAGGTCTGACCTCAGATACATTAGTGTGGTGCTTGCTAGAGTCATGTCTCGTTACTCTTGTACATCTGAGAGTATACCTAAGGCCAGTTGGCCAAACAGAAAACTACAAAGAGGAAGAAGGGCACAACCTTAAAGTTGCTAGAGGGGGGTTTAAACCACTGAAAAGTAAAACCAACTACTCTTTGAAAGTATGATTGAGTGAGCAACTTTTTACAGAAATTGGTCTCCAGGAATCTAAATTTTATTAGGACTGATCAAAAGGCCTTTGAAAGGGAGGAACTTCCTATTGATTTCAGTGGACTTTGATCTCGTTAGATTAAACTTAGATGGAAGTTCAGAAATCAACAGAAAGAAACCTCTGGTGTAACACAACATAGAACTACATAATGATTTTTCCTGTTTCTTTTAGATCACCATCTACTCAGCACATCTCTGTATCATTAATATTTTTCTCACTGATCTGAATAATA
This sequence comes from Aquila spilogaster, assembly GCA_024606505.1. Classification (NCBI taxonomy): domain Eukaryota; kingdom Metazoa; phylum Chordata; class Aves; order Accipitriformes; family Accipitridae; genus Aquila; species Aquila spilogaster. The sequence continues at coordinate 42,349,975 of JANHGO010000069.1, forward strand.
GACATTTGTATACAATTCAATAGTTCTGTCATTTACTTCATGTTGCAAACAAATTGTGTTTTGCAGAAAAATCACTAACAAGCAATACTTGTGTTAATTTTTGCTTTCAGCTTCGCCTCCTACTTTTGAACTGAACCCAATGAAGAAGAAAATCCTAGCAGCTAAAGGGGGCCGTGTAATCATTGAATGCAAGCCTAAAGCTGCTCCTAAGCCAAAATTCTCGTGGAGCAAAGGAACAGAATTGCTTGTAAATGGGAGCCGGTTAGTATTGACTGTTAGTGGACCCTGTGAGTCTTAAAGACATTGCCTTATGTTTCTAGTTATCCTGTAGGCTAGTTCTCACTTTTGTAGCCTTCAGGAGCAAGACAATGTGTAATTTCAGGAAAACGATATGCCAAAATGTTACTAGCAGTGTGGATCCGGATAGCTAGCAGGGTATCCAACTTAAACCAGTCTGGTGCTGTTCACATTTCAGAATTGAATTGTATCACAAAACTGTAAGAAAAATATTTGAATGACTACAAGTGAATGAAAGTACACTCTCTTGCTCCAGCAATGTGAGGCATATGATGATGCCAGAGTCTGTTTAAATATTTTTTACTATAGGAGTGTTTATAAGTGCAGTAGGTAGATGTGAGCTTCCAAGAGATGTTTGTGGTTTGTTCTTTCACTTACCACAATTCTACTGAAAGTATTGCTTTCTAATGTAAAATCTGATTGCTCTTGATGTGTTTTTTGCCCTTTTCAAAAGCATACGTATCTGGGATGACGGGAGCCTGGAAATTATCAATATCACAAAGTTGGATGAAGGTCGCTACACCTGTTTTGCAGAAAATAACCGAGGAAAAGCTAATAGCACTGGTGTTCTGGAAATGACAGGTAATCCTCTAAATTGCATTAGTTTGTTTCAGGTAGAATCCCTTAATTCAAAATCACTAATTTTGATTCCAACATTGCACTACTTCTGCAAGCCATTTTATATCTTTTCTTTCTAATTTAATTGCTCATTAAACAATTGATTGATGCTTTTAAAGCATATTGCTCAGTAGAAACAAGGTATGTTTCCACCAGCTCTGAGATTGTATCTCAATTTTCAGGGTTGATTTTTCCATAAGAGATTATGAAATCTGATCCATTAAATTAACATATTTTAATGCATTCATTCAGTTCGGTAGCTTAGCGCTCAGGCTAAAGTGTGATTCTGGGGCCATGACTCAAACAGAGAAATGAGACTCTTACTGACCTTCTTTAGTTTTTCTTTTCTGTTTTTGTTGGTGGGGTAAGCAAGTTTGAGAGAGCATTGCAGTTAAAGAAACATGCATTACATTTGTGAGATGGGGCATATAGCCATATGATTGCACTACTAAATTCCTTTCCTTTATGGGTATTAGTATTTACTGATTGAGTACTGATATCCTTAATTGTGTATTTTAAATCTGATGTCAAATAAATAAATAGCTGTAGAATACAGGCAGGAAAGATGACATTCATGAACAGCTATGCCTATCAATTATCACTGATAGTAGAAGACTCATTTATCAAATACATTTTTTAATGTCTGTTCCAGAAATCAGGCTGAACGTGACAATGTTGCTGTACTAATGTAGGAATTAATCTGTATGATCAGATCATATGAAAGCATTTTTCTGGCTGATTTATACCAAATGTATTGTACCAAATGAATTGTAAGACTTTATTTTGATTAATCAGATTCCTTTAATAATTGTGGTTACTTTTTATCAGCTTCTGCAGTTTTATATGTCTTAATATTACCCTCAGGCATTTAATTATTTTGAAAGGTTATGTAAATAAATATCCAGCCCCTTAATAGTTATATCATACCTTCTAAAATCAGGAAGAACATTTGCATACAAAATTTGCACAGTGAAACACTTAAACTATGTATTTATAAACCTAATAAACTAGGTGTAAAGAATTTTAAAATTTTGGAGAATTCTGCTCTGATTCATCTAAAAAGGAGAACCAGAAGACTAAGACATCTCCCTTGCAGCACAGCAGAAACAGAAGGGTCAGATGACATATTTCAAAATTATTTGCACACTGTGGACAATGATGAGGGTTGACGAAGAATGCTTTGAAAATGGTATTCCTAAGCACATTGTGTGGCCCATAAAACTTCTCAGACATTGCACATGACTACAGGAAATTAAAAAGTTAAATCTGAAGTTGGCAGGCACTGCAAAGTCTGATGGTTTTTCCCACACGCTGTTTGTTCACTCCCACTGGACTGCTATTTCAGCAACTTCATAGACTGGTAGAATACTTTATGTAAACATGTAGAAAATCACTGATGGTAGAACCAAATGCTGAACATACAGGCACAATGCTAGAATGGAGCAGGTATCCTAAGCATGTGTCCATAGCTAAGACTTCAGAGATCAGATGTTAACAGGTTGCTCCAGTGGACTATGAGATGCTCCATTCTGCAAAAAACAGTAGTTGTGCCATCCTCATAGTCTCAGTATTAGGCAGGTTTTATATTACTAGAGTAGGGTCTGGGGGAGGGTTTCTCTCAAAGGCAGATTGACAAGAAATGTTAGGTTTATTGAGGATTTTTTGCTGTACTGTGTATGGTGGAGTGGAGTGTGCTCCTTGGCGCATGCTCAAACCTAGGTCTTAACTAGTAGCAATAGCTCTTTTCTTACAGCTATTGTCTTCCAGGTTTTGGTACCCTACTCCCACTCTCATATTGGTGGGAAAGATATTATATGTCATGGCACAAGGAAGACACTCTGTGGCTTTTTGGTTTATGATAATAGTTGAAAGAAAAAGAACAGGTCTCACCGATCCAGTGAGTCCCTTCCAGAACAGTGTTGCTAATTTGCTATATGAGTTTGATGCATGTACCAAGAGCTCTAGCAAGTATCATGAGATCTCTGCCTTTTTTTTGTTTCTGTAATAATAAGAAACATTGGTGGGGGATATACAGCTTTCTCCTTCTGTTGTATTATTTTCTCTTCCTTTCCACATGTAGTTATTTGTGTAGTTTGTTATGCACCCATTACATTTTTTCTCAGTAGATAAATTAAGATCTCGGTCCCTGCAGTGCTCTAATGGAAATCTGACTCAGCCTGACAACCGAGTAGAACTTTCCATTCGTTAAAGAGACAGGTTTTAAAGCGTAAGAAATATTACAATAAAAACAAATGCAACACAAGTCACTTAAGATTCATCATCTGTTTTCTTTCTACCTGAGATAAAGCTATTTTTATTCATTGACTATAAATAGTCAATAATGTGATTCAGAGACTGAAATGTAGCCGTTTTCAAAGGACAGCTAAATAGAAGGTAGGCATTTCAGTTGTAAAAGGTTTCCTTTGTTCTCTTTAGTTTGGTCCTTTGAAATGTAGCTGCATGAATAACATGTAAACTAGAGTTTGGAATAACATGTAAACTAGAGTTTGAGGGAGTGGTTTAATGTATAATCAAACACTTATGGAGCTGAGCTTACATTTGGATAAACATTTATTTATTGGAATTTTCCATGTTTGCCGTTAACTTCACAGAAGCTACAAGGATTACTTTAGCTCCGTTGAATGTTGATGTCACCGTTGGAGAGAATGCTACCATGCAATGCATTGCATCCCATGATCCCACATTAGACCTGACATTTATTTGGTCTCTAAATGGCTTTGTAATAGATTTTGAGAAAGAGCACGAACATTATGAAAGGAATGTTATGGTAAGATACTATAGATCCTTATTTAATACGTGAAAGCCTAGTTTTCTTTATTGTGAATAGCTGTCTTTTCTATTTGACTTTTTCTGTTGTGTTGGTTCAGGTCTAGAAAGATGCAGTAGGCTAAGAACATAAAATTACAATTACAATTTAGACACCTTACAGACATGTAGAAACTTGCAGGTAGATACCTGAAATCAGATATTTAAATTGATGTAAGTATTTTGGTACCTCAGTTCAATCCCACTCTGACTAATAGTCAATATAGCTGGTAAGTAGGTAGCCTGATCGTAAACAGGGTGGAAATTATCTCAAAAAAGTGTGCATATGCATTCACTTTTACTTACCCATGTTTTTCTCATCAACATTTCTGGAATTTGGCACAAGACCGGGCCAGATGGTGGGTAGGAGTCAAACAGTCTGTAAACAGTGAGCAAGAAGAGTTTGTGAGAAGGCTAAACAAGTTAATACAAAGACACTCGTTTTGGCACACAGAAAGAGGAATCATAGATCTTTCGTGTTTGCATGTATGGTTATCTTTTTACAGTCTTCTATCAGGCTTATTCAAAATTAATACCTCGAGTAGAAATCCCCTCTGGTTATGTCTAATTACATGCTAATTTACCTAATATTCAACAACAACCTCAGAGTGGTTGCCCACATGTATATATTTATTCTGTTGTTCTGGGTTTAAATGATACAAAAATTCTCAAATTTAGATACTTTTTTTTTTGTGCTCCCAAGAGGAACTGCGGATGTGGAGAGAAAAGGTTGCTAATTGTGCCTGTGTGTCCGGGAACACCAGGGGCCGTGTTCAGTTTCAGCTCCACGTTTAAAATGACGTACCATGTAAAAGTGCCTCCTGCAGAGTCTTTCTCCTAGGCTGGCAATATTATTTGATTTTCCATGGACCAAGAGATTCTTTTTTCTTTTTCTTTTTCAACGTATGTTTATCTCCATGTGAGAAGATGCTTCAAGCATAACTATTCTAGTCTGATTTGGAACAAACCAGTCCTTTGAGGAGTCAGAGTTGCTGCAGCCTGCTCATTTGCTGAGTTGTAAACGTTCCTAAGAAGTCACACTGCTGTCTTTTAGTGAGAGAAAAAGTCCTTGTCCAACAAGGCAGTAGAAGTATGCTAAGATCAGCCAAACAACATTGAAACCCAAAGACATAAAGCCCTTTCTGCAGTAAACCTCCTGAAAGTCTGTGTCCAAACTTAGTAGCAGGGTGCTAAGTAGTTTGCAGTGTATTTTGTGTTGCCTTAGGAATTAGAAAATAGGTAGATCTGCACCAGTACACTAGCATCGTTGAAAACATTTCCTGCATGTGGCTATTAAGCCACACTTGTGATAGGTTTGTATTTACACTTCAGTACTAATCAGTGCATAGGAATACCTTGAAAAAGCTTGAATCACCTCCTAATGGCATTAGTTTGTCCTTAGATAAAGGCTGGAATCAGTCTGAGTGTCAGTCAAAATAAGAGCTTAAAGAGCAAAGCCCCATTAAATGTATTCCTTGTAAAAGAGGAAATAAAACCACTCTGGTTTTATCAAATTTTATTTAGTTGATTGCTTTTAGCTACCTGACAGAAGTCACACAAAGAAATTGTGTTCTGTGAAACAGAAAATCGGGCTGAAAGTTTTGATGAATCAGTGATTTTGGCATGGAAGGAAGGTGAAAATGCCTTTACCAGAGGACTTTGTAATGCAAGACTGCGTTAATGCAAGAGGAAGGAACCAGAACTTTCTCCACCTGTTGGTCATATGTTGAACGACAGTTTTTATATCATTGGTACACATTTCTGGGTTTTCCTCTTAATAATGAAAACAGAAGGAAATTTTTTTTTTCTTTTGCGGGAAATTAATTCTGAAATGTAATCCCAATTTTAGGGCACTTTCTAGCATAGCACTTAAAGTGAACAAATATGGGGCCAAATAAGGGCCTCAGCAAGTGTGTAAGGTGTTATTCTCTGTGAAGATTGACTTAATATTTAGGTTCCCAGCCACCTGTTCCATCTTCCAGATAGCTAGTGGTCCCGGATCTCCTGATCCCAAATTCTGATTAACTCCACAATATTTTAAACACTTTATTGAAGTGCTTGATTTTAAAAACAAATTAGCCTAGCTTTGCTAGGCTAGCTTGGTCTCTACAGACCTTCTATGGTCTGCAGAGAGAGAGAAAGAGGTGGTTTGCTTCATATGGGTATTGAATCTTGTGCTGGAAGGTTTCCTCTTTCAGTAGATAACAGAGATAGATACTCCATAAGATGCAGAAGTAGCTGGAGAGTGACTAACTCTTAATTCACTTAGTTAAGTAAGTTAGATCCAAACATCAATTAATTTGTCAGTGTGTAACTAAATCTCCCTGAAGGATATTTCTTGGTTTGTTGTGTTCCTTTTGCACTTGATCAATACTGGTAGAAATTATTTTAGTAGGGGCAGCTTCTTGTTTTGCATTCCTAAGCCTTACTTCTGGGCTTTCAAATGCAAAGCAAGTGCAGATAATCTCTGTTCCTATTCCACAGGCAGCTCAGTCTTCATCACTCAGGACAGAGGGGACAGTAGGATTGTGTTTGAAGTCTGGAATTGCGATTTGTAGTTACTTGGCGATTCACCGCTTAAGTAATAACAACTGCAGAATTTTAAAAAAATTCAGCTAATCCAATACAAAAGTTTATATAGAATGCAGTTCAGAGGAATATGCACTTCCAGTATTTCTGTTTCATTCATATAATTATATTCTTATATTAAGGGGGCTTTTCCTTCCAGTGTGAGCGAAGAAAGGGATTTTCTCCTGCCTTCGGCTTCCATCTCTGGCAGTTCTCAGCTCAAGTCACTGGGTGGCAGGTTTGCTCAGGCTTTCTGGGATGCAAAGGGGTGAGCTGTTGTGCATTTGACAGCAGCAGCCCTAGCTGCTGGGCTCTAAGCAGTGGAGTCCCATGCTGCCACCCAAACATAAAAGAAAAAAAAATTCCATCATGAATATTAAAAGTACTGGATATGGGATGCATGCTCTCTGTGCTATAATTTCCTGTTAATGAAAGATACTCATCAGTCTTCCTGATAATATCACTATTAATTTATGTGACAATGCAGATCAACATGCTGAAACTTGATACAGCCACAGTATTTCAGTTCTCAAAATAATACTAATATTGTTGTCACATACACATAACGGAATGCTAATGAAATTCATGTAAATACCTGCATAAGTCTTCTTTCTTTAAATGGAAGCTTTGGTATCTCCATCATTTGCTGAAGGCAAAACTAACTTGCATTGTATTAGTACTAAAACTCATTTATCAAAAGAGCATTTGTCAGTGCTGTTTTGATTTCCTATGATGGTGATATTTAAAATGAAAAAATATATATATATATTAATGGGTTAGCTTTCGAAGAGTCAAATGGAGTCTGAAATCTCACTATTAAACTGATTGCTTTTGACTTTATATATGGTTGTTCCTCTGATTGATTGAGAAACTAAACATTAACACATCCCTTCATGTCCCATAGAGATATAGCATTTCAAGGAATCTGGAAAACTCTAATGCTCAGTGATTTGTTATTTATGGATCTGCTTTTTGTCATGTATATTTAAAGATTGAAAAGCTTACTTTTAATATATATAGTATAGCTTAATACCTGCTTGGTTTTTGTAAATTATTATCATTTGCAGTTCCTTGGCTGGACATGGTAGACAAAAGTGTTTTACTGCATGCTCCTGCTTCAACATATTATTGAGTAGACGGTTTTATTGTGTAAGTCTCTCCTTGCACATTCCACAGTTTTCTGCCGCAGAAAAGATACAAAGATTTTCATTTTAATTTTTCTTCACTGCTTCCCCTGTTAATCCTCCTTGCAGAGTGTGGAGTCTAGCTACAGCTACGTGACAGGAAATCACTAGAAACTTTAGGAGGAGAATTAAAGAATTGGAGAAAAATGTTTAGATAAGAAAGCTCAGTTACCCACTGATGAGGAAGAAGAGGCTGTGTATGGATTGGGAAGAAGAACCTGTGTATGGATTGGAACAAAACCTGGGAGACAGCATTATAGTGAGCTCATTCAGTACAATTTGTTGAATATATTGAGGGGGCAGGTGGTTGTTCATGAAGCGTGGCCAACCAAATCAGCTGAGCTACTGCTTTTTCTGAATAAGAGTCGCAGGACTCTCCAAAGGCACTGTCTCAATACATTGCTTTCAGTGCCTCGATGTATTAGGGAGACGCTTTAGACATGAGTGAGTTGGAAGTCACGTATTTTGGCTAGGTTTGGGGTAAAATTTAGAGGCTAGGGCCTAATAGTAACGTAGTGAGCATGGAATGAGGTGGATGGAGTCAGTGGTTAAGAGCAAGGAGGGGAAGGGAAGCAGAAGACATAGTGCTGAGGGTGAAGCCAACAAGCAGTTAGCTCTGACAGAAGCCTTTGAGGAAACCTATTATTAATCCGCAGTGCTATTTCCAGCACAAAGAAATGTAGTTTGTTTAGAGGATCAAGATATGCCAACTTCTGTGCTAAAATTAAAAAAAATACACAGCAAAATCAGTTAACTGTAACTTCTGTGCTTGTGAGACTTCACAAACTACCAAAATACACGTATCATCCCTAGTTAGGTAGCAGGAGCTGAGAAAGCCAGGTGTGAGCACTACTTAGAGAAATGTAGTTTGCAGTGTATTGTGAATTTTCATCATCAGCTGTAAAGTTGTGAGCTATGAGTGTAAGTGAAAAAGTACCTAGGCTTTTTCTGCTGTTGGAAATGAAATAACAGGGCATATTACCACAGGGATGCTGGTACAAAGCACAGTGTCCTCAGGCATTCTCAGCGGTATGCTGAATGAGGAAGAATAATATATTTGTTGGAAATATTTCCCAGTCCACATTTCAGGGGTAGAATTAGCAGTGTACTTCCTTTACATATAAATATAGTTCACTGAAGGAGGAGATTCTTCAGCAGGAATGACTCTGTCATCATTATCCTGCTGGGTTTTTTGTTTACCCGTAACTTTCATGCCAGCCATGGCTTATAAAACAAAGTGAGATAAGCTCTCCTATGAATACGATTGAGACAGTACAGCTGCACTGGTGGTGTTGTCCCCGTGTCATCTCTGATCACAAGATCAGGAAAACAGCTTTAATCACATTTACATTAACATTCATCAACAGCTCTTGGATTATCTGTTCTACTCATATCTACCACATAGCAGATCTTCTACTGGCAGAACAAAACAGTTCACATGAACTCACATAGAGTTAATAATTTTAACTCTATGTTAAAATTAACAGGTAATAGAAAAAGATGTTTTAAATTATTCCCAGCTTTGGAAAAGCTGATCTCATCACCAAGAATTCCATCTCTTCCACATTACTTCTTATCGATTCTCTTATCATCTTACCTCCACTGTGTATTAAATACCTCTGAAGCTCAGATGTCTAGTTTTTGAACCTGAATTAAAAAAAAAAAAAGACTCTGTCTCTGCTTACCAGGTTCTTCTATTTCTGCCAAGTTAGTTTTACAAAGGGCTTGTTAGCTTCATACTAATGTAAGTTCCTTTATTGTCTCTGAGGTCCCAACAGAAGCAGATACTGCTTTCAGTCAAAAGACTAGATTCCTGTAAATGATTTTTGATCACACAGGGGAACGATCTGATGGCTTTCAGTAATGTAGTGCACTGGCAAAGGTGATAGTCAAAAGAGAACAGTGAATCTCAGAAATAGGTCATACAATGCTATTTTTGACATCACTATTAAAGCATAAATATAGGGCTCATATGATGAAAGTCTTTGCTTGAAACTTGGTAAATAACTGAGTGGTGAACCACAGATACCGTTGGAACATCCCTGAGTACTGCTATCACTATTTCCAGTCTGTGATTCAGTTTTCTGTGAGTTAAGGAAGGCATTTTTAAACTTAGCCAAGCTGAGGTTTTTGAATGAAAACATACAGTGCATTCATATCTAATTTGTGGACAAAATTTGCTGATGCCCATGCTCTTTATTTGCTTTGCAAGCTCTTCTTTTACCACCAAGAACTGAGGCTTCTTCCGAGGTATGGAAAGCTTCATCACCAACTGCATAAAACCTTGCTCCAGGAAAGCTTCTGAACCAAGATAGAATACCATATATAAGGGTTGTTGATTTTTAAATTGTTACATTTTCCCGTCTGTTTTTCATCATTTAGATTTTAAGACCAAGTTCCCGTATGAGAAATTAATGTTAGAGCAAGTATATGGGCACATGATTAATAAATATAATAAAGTGTTTTAATTAAAGTGCTAACATAGGAATTAATGAGTACTAAGACTATTAAGAATTTGTAATAATTTGTTATTGAAGTAATAATACGATTATGAGAATTCTGAGTTTATGCAGTTTTTCTAAACCTTATTGCTTTGCCCAACCTTTGCTTATGTTTATTTGCAGATCAAACTGCAAGCAATGATCTGAGATTCACAGGCAGCATGGTTCTTTCTAGGATGACATTTAGTGTTAATAAACTAGAGGTTTATACACAGCACTCAAACAGATAACTGTTTGTCCTTTTTATTAAAAGCAAAACTGGTACGAACAAAACGGAAAAAACCCAGGAACTGAAAACTCAAGGAGTTTGAACTTCTGCAGCTTCTTTGTTGTAATTTTTTGGAGGGCAGAGAAGCAGGTAGCCGCCCTCTCTGCTCCCATGGAAGTACTGACACTCCCACTGATTTTTCTTCCTGAAAGCCATTGACAGTGTTGCTTAGACCACTGCAGACAAAAAAGGCTTAAATGTGGTTAGTCAGGCAGGCAGCCAGTGTTCGCTTATACAGTAATCCCCACAGATTTTCCCCCTGGACTTCTCATGAATAAACTGGGGGGGAACCTGTACAGAAATGCCACTGTCCCAGAGTCACCTCATCTCCGTATCCTGCATGCGCTTTGGCAAATTAAATTAAAAGCCCTGTCATATTAGTCTTGAGTGAAAAGTGTGAAAATATATATATGGACATAGTTTAGTAATAACTAAAAGAGAAATGGTCTGAAATATATCAAGAATATTGGATTGTTCACTGATCCAACTAAACTGTTTGATCATTGCTAATAGCACTTGCGTCACTCAAAAATTGAAAAGGTACAGTGTAACCTGTATTTGTCTCTGACCCTGTAAGGCAATCAGCTGAAGTATTGCTAGACAGAATTAACTAGTTTCTTTCAGGTGTGCTTGATTCTCATTTTATCCAATCAACAGTTTACCTCAGTAATTTCTTAAAGATGTGAATTCTTATGTTGGACCAAAAAAAATGGTATTAACAGATTTTAGTTTGTGCTGAAATTTTATGCCAGCAGAATTTGAAGCTGGCATCCAAAATCCTCACTGGAGTTTGGAAAGAAAAAGGACAGTATTATCTGGCTATTTTAATCTCCCCTAAATATAGACTTTAAACTGGCATTCCAGTTTCAGAACATTTGGAAAAGATTTAACTTTACTTCTCCCCCCGCCTCCTTTTCGATTGGGAAACATAAACCGGATGACATAGCTTTATTTCATTTCTTCATGCAGAGACACTAATGACAGCTCATAATATTTGAGATTGTATTGAAGGTCTTTGCTGTTCCCTAGAACCTTCTGTGATGATGACACTATTTCTTACACCTAAGTATTCAGCAAATTTTTTTTTTTACATACCATTTTGCATCTGAATTCCTTTTGTTCCTGCATGTGAAGCTTTCAGGATAGCAGTGAGTTACCTCAATGTTTGTTTGGGGTTTTTTTTAAAAGTTGCATTTCTGAACAATCTGCAGTGAGTTAGGAAATCTGAATGTTGCCCCTTTCGGTCCAGTGTGGTATAAATCCATCTGTTAATATTTTGTAACATTCTGTCTTCCGTGAAAGCAGTCAGATATATTTTAGAGAGAACGTTTGGGTTTTTTCTGAAATACCTTTAAGACTAACACATGTATAACCCTGTGGTTTAACCTTGTAATCTTTTTTCAGGAATAAACCGCAGGATAGATAAGCAAAATTATTTTAAGTGTGTTATTTTTAAACATTCGTGTAAGTATCTTTCTTAACATAAAACGTGTTTTTCATTAAGAATAGCTGTGGTGTACGTAGTGGTCTCTCTTCTACTCCTTGTTGTGCAGGTGCACACCTAGTTACTCCGTGGGTTTTTTGTTCAGTTTGCCCCTCTGTACAACCACAGGTAGCAGCAGATAGCGGACCTTCTATCCATCTGAAACCGTAGCTGTCTATTTTCCCCATAGTCTAGCATTGGTGAAGAGCGTGGAGGAAGGATTAGGGTCTGTGACGATGATGATGATGACGATGATGAGGGTCCGAGCCTCACCGAACAGTCAGTTGCTTCCCTGGAGGTCCTGATGCCGTTTGCCGGGGAGCGGCGGGAGCTGAGCCGGGGGGGTGGGGGGGTGGCACGGCCAGCAGGACCCCGTCCCGGGGAGCCGAAAGACAGGGCCGCCCCGCTCCGCGCTGCCTTGGAGCCGGCCCGGCACCCCGGCCGCCCAGCCTCCCGCCACGGGGGTTACGGCCACTGCCGTCGTCCTGCCCGTCGCTGGCACCGCTGCGCGGGTTTCCTCTAAGGAGCCGTGACGCGTGTCGAGCGTGATTGTTTCTTCGCGGTCGCCGCGTTTTAGTACCTCTTTGGTGCGTCTTCGTTTAGGCTGCGATTGCAGCCTCTCGGCGATAAAAACGTTGGCACTGCTTTAGGCTTGCAGAGGGAGAGCCAAAGAGTATCCCGCTCTGTTAGCAGGACTCCGTGACACGTTATCACACAAACTTGCGTAAAAAAGCAAGTGATGGTGCAGAAGAATCATCTGACTGCTGTTTATGAAAAAATTCTCGACTAAATTTAATGGTCAGATACGGGCTTCAAAAAGTAAAAGGGAGGTGTTGGCCTGTAAAAAAGCGTTTACTAAGACAGCTGGTTTTTTCATGTCCAGTAAAGAGCAGCAGCAACTCAGGAAACACAGGACGCTTTCAACAGCTGTCATGTAAATCAGATGTATCTTTGAGGGTGATCCGTTCTCGAAGGAAGCACTCGCTTTTTGGAAACAGCAACCACTGTATATCAGGTGGGAGGGATGTGTAGACAGGTATCACATGGGTGTACAGGGATGTTTACCAGCTTCACTAAGTGCTATTTTTGTGACAGATTAAATCCAACGGTGAGCTGCTCATTAAAAACGTTCAGCTGCGGCACGCGGGGAGGTACACGTGCACCGCTCAGACGATTGTGGACAACTCCTCAGCTTCAGCTGACCTTGTGGTAAGAGGTAAGGTTCTCCAGGTAAAACAGAAATGTGGCTGGTTTTCACCTAGACGAGCAGAGTGTTTCTGGGTGTTCAGAATATGTTATTTCTTATCAAGAAATGACAGAAATTAAAATGAGAAGTGCATGAACATGCAAAGTCCTTAAAGTCTACTCAGGGTACTGATTCTACTCCAGACATTTAGAGGTCTATCTAAGCGTGTGTTTTCCTGGAAAGCAATAAATATTTTATTTTTTTTTTTATGGTATTTTCCTTATGTCAAAGTAATTTTTAGACAGTTTAATTTTGTGTTCATTATTAAAAATAGATTTTAAGTATCATTTCAATGTATCCACTGTATAACATTTTTAAGAAGCCGCTTCTGTTTTCTCATAAAGCTTATGAGTTAAATCATTGTGTACAATACCAGGCCTACATTAAAAGGATTCCTAGTTTTCAAATGACAGAAACCAGGACATTTGGGGTTAAGGTTATCACTCCATTGTTAACTGATTCATGTCTGTTAAGTGTTACTTTGGTCTCAAAACACTGCTTGCTCATACGGTGTGTATCCTACAAGATCTGTTACAATGCATGGTTTCAATAGCGTGAGTTAATTCATGTCCTTTGGGCATTTTACTCTGTTTTGTGCTTCCAGGTGTAACACGTTCTGAAGTGCTAATGCTCTGTAAGGCTGACAATTCAAAGCAGACATAATTTGTACTTGGAGCCGCATTGCTGCCTTTTTTTGCCCCATGTTCCAGTTATACTATAGAGCTGTATAGCAGCTGAAGTATAGCTTGTGCCTTGGTTCTGAATTTCTGTCATCTGAGGATGTTGTGGACTTGAATATTCCTGTTTTTAATTTTCGCTGGGTATTAACAACCAGTGAATGTCATCACTTTTGGATGAAACGTCAAAGCAAATATGATAAGTGGTTAAACTGCAGAATACATCTGCAAAGAAAAAGAGAAGGGTCTGTTCATGTGCCTTAGTATTATGTAAGAAATTCCTTTTAAAAATAAAGAGAGACAAGGTGCCTTATCAAGCTTCTGATTCTCCTTCCAACTTAGTAATTATAATTAGAGTCATTGCTCTGAGGTTATGTTGTGGAAGAAATTAGTATTCATTTTATGCTCAACGTTTGGGTTTTAATACGATGAACACAGTTCTGCTCTAGTGCTGAGTAATTCTCACTGCTGTTGTTGGCAGTAGAAGACTCGGCATCTTATGTGGGCAAGGTTAAATATCTGATTAAATATGACAACAGCGACATTATAGTTTCGCTGCATTGGTAGGAAGAGGCAACAGCACAGTATGAAAACACAGAGCCAGGTTCCAGAGCATCTCGTCAATGAAGCAGTAAAGGATAGCTGCTGTTCATGCAGGCACACGAAGATATTTTGCCTGTCCACAAAACACTTCAACACTCCGTATGGATTGTCCTGTGTGACCTTAGAGCATTAGAATGGCTGTCGTGTTCAGGAGACTCGCTAGAGACATTAGTACAGCGAAGACCAGCGGGCCTTAACGGCCCGACCAGCCTCGCCCGGGACGCCCACCCCTGGAAGTGCCCGTCGGCCCCGGAGCCCCGTGCAGCTCAGCCCCGGACCTTCAGCCCTGACCGGAGCCGTGTCGCAGGCGTGCGTGCCCCCAGCCCTGCCCCGGGTGGGCTCCAGCCCTGCGCCGTAGGTAGCTTCTCTCCTGGATGGGCTCCTCGGATATACGCCGTGGTTTGTCACCTGGGCGCGCCGCATTCCTTGCCCGCGGTACCCGGGACCGCCGTGTCGGTACCCGGCTCTGCCCACCGTGTTCGGACCCTGCGGGACTGCGCCCCGTTGCTGAAGGAACTGCCGGCCCGGGGGTTACTCGTGGGTCCCGGCTCAGCTTTCCCGAGCGAGCCGCTGGCCCTTGGAGTTTCCCGACAGGTGCCATTTTCAGAAACTTTGATGGTGAGGTGAGAAGCTGTAAGAGAGACCTCCTAAAGAAGGAAGGGAGGAAAGAAGGATCTTGGGACTGAGGACCCTTTCCATACCTTCCGGCTTGAGGGCTTCTGAAGTGAACAGTCCTGCAGGAGAAAAGGGGTCTCTCAGGCCTTACGTACCCCAGTCCTTAGAGCTGGGCTAGCAGATATGCACTTTACCGGGGTGGAGAGTTGACGAACAACCCTCATCTCAAAAATCAGCTCTTAGCCACAGCTTCTACTTCGTGCGTCCTCTCTGAAGACTAATAGGCTGTTTCCACATGCAGTGATGTATTTAGTCCTCACCTTGAAAGGGAGGTCCGAGGACAGCTACTTAGTAGATTAGTTTTCAATGCCACAATTTGAATTTTAATAGAAGTTGGTTAGGAGCAATCCAGTAGTCAACTGATGTACATTTTTCCAAGGATACTAAACGGGAACTATTTTTGGATCTTAGGAGAAGAAACAATCGGGAATTAGATCACCAAAGTCATAGGCCAGAGCCCAATAGGCTGTGTAGAGTGGTCATGATATTTCTTTTTCAACAATGGCATATATATTCTTTAAGGAACCAGTCTAAATTTGAATACTTTTGGGGTCGGGAACGGAATTGCTTGCTCATTAGAAGGATAAATTAATTGGAACCAAGAAGCAACAATATATGGTAGTATATTTGTTTGATTCAGTTAATTTCATTTGATTCCTCTTGCTCAGATTTATGGAGAAAATAAAGAGCTCAAGAGCTGAAGGTACATTTGGCACACTGCGTGTTTAGATCTGATGTAGAAATCTCGTTCCGTTCTTTTTGCTGAGTTGTTTTTGTTTTGGTTTTCTGTGGTTTCTCTGTAAATACTGCAGCGACATATATCCTGTTTTTTTCTTGTTGTTTTTTTTAATATGCTCTGGGACTTGTTCAATCAGATTGTTGGATAATTACCTGAATCATGTTGACATATTATTATCTCTGAATGTGGAATCAGAAAATACTTCTCAATAGGTCTAATGCATTGTCTCTGTTTTTACACAACAGTTAACATATATCACATAATTGTGTATCATAGAAAACAGAAGCATAATAACAAAACCAGAAGAGTCAATATGAAAAGAATTATCTGAAAATACCTATAGGCCAAGTTTGTAAGTAGGTACTAAGCTTTGGGTTACAGAATTGCTGTAAGTTTGAGGGGTTTTAGCACAGCTTACTGAACATTGTGGTGTCTTTTACAGATGAAGATTCCTGTACTCACATATGTATGTGCCTGCATCATTCTCTTCTTAGTTTTCTAGTCTATGAAAAAAGTCACCTGTGCCTGTTGATCTGCACATTTTAGCCTCTCTTCTGGGGACCAAGGCACAGCACAGCAACAATAAAAAGTTACCCACACAAAGTAGAGGTGTGGGAGTAGTAGTAATTAAAAGAAAATTTTTAAAATTTAAAAAATGCATTTAGAAAAATGCAAGTATTCGCTTCAGCAGTTTTTGTCTGTTATTAGTGTTCAGAAATAAACCGGATGAGGTTTGGTGGAGAAGTATAATACCATTTACTAGGTTTAGCGATGTACCTGGAAAAAACAGG
>JANHGO010000069.1:42366550-42405411 GCA_024606505.1 Aquila spilogaster
AGACGTGGCACCACCCTGCGCCCACAGCTCCGCCTGGCCCTGGACCAGCTGTGGGTGCTGAGCGGCGGAAAGGAGGCTGCGGGACGTGGGGACGGCGATGGCAGCGGGCGGGCGGCGGGTGGGAGCGCGGACCGGCCCCGGCGGTGAGTACCCGGCTCTGGTCCCCGGTCCCCAGCTCCGCCTCGGGGTTGCTGCGTGCCAGGCAGCGCCGCCGCGCCCTGTGCCGTAACCCTATGTCCCCTGTGCCACGGGCGTGTGGCCACGTGTGCCCCTTTGGCAGAGCCACCCCGCTGTGGCCGTGTGTCCCCGATCCCTGCGGCCTTGTGTTCCCCAGCTCTCATAGCCCTGTGTCCCTGACCTCCACGATCACTTTTCTTTGGCCAAGCTCCATGCCGTGGCCGTGTCCCAGTGTCACGTTGCCCTGACCCCATGCCGTATCCTCAGGTCCCCTCTGCCATACCGTGTCCCCATGTCACCCCTCCGCACACCGTATCCCATTGCCGTGGCTGTGCCACCCCTCTGCGCGCTGCCCCCCGCCCCGGCCCAACCTGCCCCACCTGCGGGATGTTGTGCAAGCAGGGTGTGAGCGCTCGCCCCTGCACTTGGTGACAGGGTGCAGCACCCGGTAATTAGCCCTAACGATGGTGAGCTCGTTGGTGCAGCACGCAGGGTTCCGCACCTTCCAGTGTCCACGGGCCGCCTCAAGCTGCCCTTTGCAGCTCTTTCTTGCAGCACTGCCTGAGGCCGTGCTGCTAAATCCACCCAAGCACAACCCCATAGTGCCAGTCAGGCACTGAGCTCTGCTTGGATGCACACAGGCACCTCTGCCCCAAATCCCTGCTGGTTGCCCCATTGCCCTGCACGGGGCTCCGTGGTGCTGGGAAGCTGCAGAGTTTGGCATTTGCATCCCTCCTGGGTGCTCGTTTCAAAACTGCTGTGGCTGTGGAGGGTGTGGATGTGTCCCCAGTGCTTTGGGGTGAGATGAGGATGCTGTTAGAACATCACCCCTGTGCTGATGGCATCCCTTGTCTGCTCTTTGTATTGTTGGTCTGCAGCACTGGGGCTCCCCAAGCCCCTTCCCAGCTCCTTCCTCGTCCCCAGCTTTGGGACACTTCTATCACCTCTGGGCTCTGGGTGTTGTCACAGTGTTGGTGGCTCACTTGGCATGTGCCCTGCCCTTCCTGCCCACTCGTGTCCCCTTGGGAGGCTGCGGGGGACGGGGTGGTGGCCTCTGGTGACACTGAATCACAGCTCCGAGGGCTCCGCTCCATCCCCAAAATCCAAACTTTGTGGGAGCACAGCCATAAGTCAGCAATGGAGAAAACAAACCCAGCATGAGGCCCTGGTCTTGGGAGGACAAACCCAACATCAGGGCCTGGTTCTGGTGGTACAAATGCAACATGAGGCCCTGGTCTTGGGGGGACAAACCCTTGATCCAGAGGGGCCATACTGATGGTGCTGTGTCCCACAGGGGCTGGCTGGGTTGGTGTCCCCGGCTGCGCACCATCCTCCTGCAGCTGCTCCTCATCTACGTCTCCGTGCCCTTCCTCGTCCGCCTCTTCCCCATCATCCTCACCAAATTCGTCTTCTTGAACTTCAGTGAGTGCCCAGCACCGAGAGCTCGCCCTAAGCGGTGACATGCAGAGCGCTGATTTTCTGGGGTGCTGCCCTTGTTTTTGGGATAGAGGGTTGGGGGGGGTCCCAAAATATGGGTGGTTTGCTTGCTGAGCTCATAGCAGCTCTCCTTTGGGCACCCCGTGTTTTGCAAGCAACCCCGCGTGTTGCCAGATGTTGCGACACATCTGGGTATACAACGCGTCCCTATGGCAGGAGGTGGCCAAGGGTCGTGATCCCATAGGGTTGGTCTTTGGGGTGAATTATGTCAAAAAAAGCCAGCAAAACAAACCCAACCCAACCGAGAGACGCACCAAAGCAGCTGGCGTGGAGGGGTCACGGAGTCACAGAGTGGTTGAGGTTGGAAAGGACCGCTTGGGGCCGTCTCATCCAATCCCGGGTCGTGCCGTGTCCTGCAGTGGCATTTCCCTTCTTCGTGGACCTACGGCAGCCGGCGCTGCTGCTGAACAACACCATCAGCCTCTACCTGCCCACTGAGCCAGGCGTCACCGTCGGCATCTGGTGAGCAGGGTGGCCGAGCTCCTTGCCCTCCCTTTGGTGGCAGTGGGTTGGGGATGAGCAGTGTCCGTCCCCGCAGGCATATGGTGCCGGGCAGCAGTGGGACTGAGGCACGAGGACGGGAGCAGCACTGGTTCGAGGAGGCTCTGGCCGATGCGCACCCCATCATCATCTACCTGCACGGTAACGGGGGCACCAGGCGAGTACCCACCGGCTGCCCGACCCGATGGGCAAACGGTGACGTTGTCCCAGGTGACAGCTGGGCTATCTTTTGCTCCCAGAGGTGTACAACTGTCCCTTGCCCAACGTGACCCCGGTGGGGACAGTGTCCCCCCAGCTGGCCCCATCCTGGTAAAGGAGGAAGACACCCTGAGCTTTACCCTTGCTTTATCCTCTCTTTCCCCACCAGGGCTGCAAGCCACCGGATCCAGTTCATGAAGGTAAGTGAGGACTGGGACCTGCCTGGCGCATGGGAGGTGACATGGGGACACCTTAACGAACGCTGTGCCATGTCCACCAGCTGATGGGGCCTGCCGGCTTCCACATCCTGGCTCTGGACTACAGAGGTACGGCCACCCCCAGCCCCTCACCCTGGGGACTGTGCCCTCTGGGTGGTGACATGGGAACATGTCCCTGCAGGCTATGGGGACTCCAGTGGACACCCCTCGGAGAGCGGCTTCACCACTGACGTCCTGGCACTGTATGACTGGACCAAAGCGCGCAGCGGGAACAGCTCCATCATCTTCTGGGGACACTCCTTGGGGACCGGGTAGGCGTGGGACTAGGTGGGGGGCATGCTGTAGGGCTCCCCCCCTTATTACCATCTCCTTTGTTGTAGCATCGCAACGAATGCGGCCAGAAAGCTGCAGGAGGAGCGAGGTAACGTCACGCTTTGGACACCAGGCTCTGGGGGGGCTGCATCACTCTCCCCGAGTATCAAGAGGGGACAAGCATCTGTCCCCATCCTCCTTCTGGGGACGGGGATGTCCCATCTGACTCCTGCCCCGCGCTGCTCCCAGGGGTCCAGGTGGATGCCGTCGTGCTGGAATCCCCCTACACCAACATCCGCGACGCGGCCGCCCACATCCCCATCACGAAGGTGAGCACCGGTCCCCGCACTGTGGCACCATATCCCTCTGGCAATGACTCAGTGAGTGCCTTGCTCTCTCCTGGGCAGATTTATCGGCAGTTCCCAGGTTTCGAGTACCTCATCTTGGACTCCATGGCTCTGGGCAACATGTTCTTCCGCAACGATGAGAAGTGAGTGCCCAGTGCCCAGTAGGACGGGGTGAGGGCACGGGGACAGCAGGAGCTGGGCAGGGTGTTCCACACCGTGGTGTGCTCCCAGTTGTATTTGCTTAGCTTAGTCATGCCTTAAAAGTGGCTTTTATTTGTGTAAGGTCAGATACCAACATTGCTGTCAAGCCAAGCCCACCATCTGGTCATAGAACCATAAAACCATTCAAGTCGGAAAGTACTTCTGAGATCCCCAACCTCAGCCCATACCCACTGTGCCCCCTGACCATGTCCCTCAGTGCTACCGCTCCACGACTCCTGAACCCCTCCAGGGATGGTGACTCCACCACCTCCCTGTGCATCCTGTGCCATACATCACCACTCATTTTTTTGAGCGTGATGTACTTGAATGCTCCCCGCACGGCACCACGGTGTTGGGGATGAGCACTGCGGTGTTGGGGTTCTCTTGGCTTGGCCTTCACGGACAGCTTTGCTAAAGCTGCGTGGCCTGTGGGTGCTTTTCCAGTCAGAGCATCCCTGAAAGGCGTTTTGGGTTATTATTATTCTTATTACATTATCAGGTGCTCAGTTCTGGGCTGAGCACCCTGAGCATTGCCCATCAGCAGCCCTGGACACCAAGGGTGGCCCTCAAAGGCAGTGGGGGGTGGGTGGATGGGGCAGGAGAGGCTGCTGCAGCCCCATGCTGACCCCCGCCTGCAGCGTGAAGGTGCTGGCCTGCCCGCTGCTCATCCTGCATGCAGAGGACGACACCGTGCTGCCCCCGCAGCTGGGACGCCAGGTGGGTCACCTGCTCTGGGGGCTAACAGGGAGGGAGGGGGACTGGGACCCCACTGGGGTCCTGTGCCACTAACCCTGCTCCCACCCCGCTGCAGCTCTTCGAGACCGCGCGCAGCGCCTACAAGGACAAGAGAAAGGTGAAGCTCATCACCTTCCCCAAGAAGCTGGGGCTGGGCCACGACTACATCTCATCCAACCCGGAGCTGCCCACCCTGGTGAAGTAAGTGCTGCTCTGCAGAAACGTGGGGCACGGCATAACCCTTCCCCGTGCTCCTTCCCATCCCCACGGTGAAGCATCCCTCCCCGTGGCATTCACTGGCATCAGTTTACTGAGCCCCCATCGCTCCTCACTGCTCCAAGCCCATCAGCATCCCAGTGACATGGGGGGGAGGGACACGGGGACGGCCCCCGTGGGGTAAGAAATGAGCAGCGGGGGTGAGTGACACAGTGCCAGGTTTACTGCATCGTGTTGCAGAGACTTCTTGAACGTGAAGTGACGCCAGCTGCTGCCTGCAGCGCCCATAAGCACTGCCTGCGCACTGCACCAGGACCCTACTGTAGCACTGACCCTACTACTGTTACATATAATAAACACTGAGACCCGTGCTCGTCCTCCCACCGCCGCGGGGTGCTCGGGAGATGGAGATAGGGCTGCAGGGACAGAGGGATCAAGCGGGGACCGGGAACAGGGTGAGGGTGCATGGGTGCACTGCAAACACCCCATCCCCTGCACAGCCCCAGCACTTTCTGCAATGAGCTTTGCAGCGAGCGAGCCCAGTTCCTCGTTCCGCCTCCAGCAACCCCCACTCCATCTCCGCGTGGCACTTCTTGTTTGAGCCCCTACCGCAAGCAATGGGTCGGAATGGTTTCGCTTTCAGCACTCCGCTCCTCCCCTGTCCTCCGCCCCGCTATGCCCGCGCTGCCGTGCCGTTGGGGGTCCTGTCCTCGGCCCCCTCCCGCGGCTCGTTGGGCGGTGGGATCTTCAGGTCGGAGGGCTCCACGTGCCAGATGTCCCGCGCGTACTCCTTGATGGTGCGGTCGCTGGAGAACTTGCCCGCAGCGGCGATGTTCCTGATGACCATCTTGGTCCACGCCTTGGAGTTCTGCGAGAGAAAGTGGGGATGGAGGGAGGGCTCTACCTATGGGTGCCCACCCGCACAGCTCAGCGCTGTTTTGGGGACCCCACGGCAGGCAGACCCCCTCCCTGTCCCCTCGTGCACTCACCAGGTACAGCTCGCTGACTTTCTCCTGGCACTTGACGTAAGCCTCGTAATCTGCAAAGACTTTAAACCTGAGGCAGCAAAGAATTGAGGAGTTAGGGAGAGCAGAGTGGGAGCGTGGGTGGCGTGGAGGAACAGGACGCTCGAATGGATGCTTCAGATAAATTAACCTTCCCCAGCCCCCACTGAATCACAGCCCACTAGAAAAGCCCTTGAGATACCCGAAAGCATCCATCATCTGGCAAGGGCTGTGCACCCAAATGCATTCCAGTTTTAATGCGGGTTTAATGCAGCCCAGCTGAAGGGCCGAGCCCAGAGAGCCTTTTGTACCAGGGATACACAAATTGCTTTTCCCTGCGCACAGGAGCCAGGTCAGGAAATGGGATATTATCAGGCAATGGGCGCAGGGCTGCTCTGCATGGGTGCATGGTCTCCTTTAGGACAAGAGTTAATGGCCTCAAGTTGCATTCAGGTTGGATATTAGGAACAATTTCTTCTCTGAAAGAGCTGTTGGGCACTGGCACAGCTGCCCAGGAGCGGTGGGGTCACCATCCCTAGGGGTGTTCCAGAGCCATGGAGATGTGGCACTGAGGGATGTGGGCAGTGGGGGTGGGCTTGGGGACCTCAGAGGTCTCCAACCTGAATGATTCTGATATGGAGCTGGAGCCCAGGGATGGGTGGCATCCCAGCCATGAACCTCACCGGTCATGATGGAAGAGCATGTTGACCACGTCCTTGAAGAGGTCTGGCTCGTTCGAGGAGAAGAAGCCGCTCCGGATCTGGTCAACAGCCTGCTTCAGCTCGGGGAGCCGCTCATAGTACTGCTGGGCATCGTAGCTGGGGGGGCAGGGATCGTGAGCTCGCGCTGATCCCACTGCCCACCGTGTCCCCGCCACGTCCCCATCCCTCACCTGTCCTTGTCCAGCTCCGCCACGTCCTCCACCCTCATCCCGAAGATGAAGAGGTTTTCCTCTCCGGCCTCCTCGGCCATCTCCACGTTGGCTCCATCCATGGTGCCAATGGTCAGGGCCCCATTCAGCATGAACTTCATGTTCCCCGTGCCCGACGCCTCGGTGCCCGCCGTGGAGATCTGCTCCGACAGGTCGGTGGCAGGGATCACTGCCAACAGAGCACACGGCAAGGGGCTCACCAAGGTCACGCTGAAGGACGTAGGCTGACAAGCAGCAGTGGGGCTGGCGTTCCCCTATAGGGCCTACCCTTCTCTGCCAGGGAGACCCGGTAGTTCTCCAGGAAGATGACCTTCAGCCTGCTCCCCACCACGGGGTCGTTGTTGACCACCTGGGCCACAGCGTTGATGAGCTTGATGATCATTTTGGCCATGTGGTACCCCGGGGCAGCCTAGGAACAGAGCCATGTTGGGCCCGGAGTGCTTGGATCTCCCTTGTAGGGCACTCCAGGAGCTTCCTCCAAACGCAGCTTACCTTGCCCCCAATGATCACCGTCCTAGGGATGAAGAGCTTTGTAGGGTCCCTCTTGATGCCTGGAGGGGAGGGCAGCACCGTTACCAGCTGAGTGCCAGCTCCCACCCATCCCCTGCCCATCCCCGCGGGGCCTTACGGTTGTACATGGTGATGATGTGCAGGCAGTTCATCAGCTGCCGCTTGTACTCGTGGATCCTCTTCACGTGCACGTCGAACATGGAGGAGGGGTTGATCTTCACCTCGTACTCCTTCTCCAGGTACAGTGCGAACTTCACCTTGTTTTCCTGGCCGAGGGCAGGAGAACAAAGGTGAAGAACAAAGCACCCCCCAAATCCACACCCAAAAGAGCCGCGCTCTCCCTGCCCACGCTCCTCACCTGCTTCACTTTGGCGACCTCCCTGATGAACAGGTCGTCATCCACGAAGTCCCGCAGCTTTGCCAGCTGGCTCAGGTCCCGCACGTAGTCCTCCCCTATTTTCTGCGAGAGGAGCACAGCCGCGTGCTGACCGCAGAGTACCGGTGGCGTGCGGCCACGCGGGAGCTCAGAGAACGGGTTGGATTGGAAGGGACCTCAGAGCAGGCGCACACTCCAGGCACTGTGCCCAGCTCAGGCCTGGAACTCGATGATCCTCGAGGTCCCTTCCAACCAGAGCCGTTCTATGCCTTCACGATGACCCCGAAGGCCGGGAGCCACGTGTGGAGCTGCCCATACCTCTGCGATGAGCTCGGCCAGCCCCGGGTTGCAGAGCAGCAGCCAGCGCCGTGGGGTGATGCCGTTGGTCTTGTTCTGGAACTTATCCGGCTCCAGCTCTGCAAAGTCCCTGAAGCTGCGGGGGCAAGGAAGGGGGCAGCGTCAGCTCCGTGCCCTGGGGGATTCCCCCGCCGCATCCCGCCCGCCCTTACACTTCCGACTTGATGATCTCGGAGTGGATCTTGGCCACTCCGTTGACAGCATGGGAGCCGACGATGCAGAGGTGCGCCATGTTGATCCTCTTGGTGCCTCCCTCCTCTATCAGGGACATCCTCCGCAGCCGCTCCACATCATTGGGGAAGAGGGACGCGATGTGCTGTGGGGGGCGGCCGGGAGGGGGTGAGCACCCAACCCAACGGACCACAGCGATGGTCCCCTCAATGCGTCTCAATGCGTTCGGTGCCAGCCAGAGCGATGGCTTTTACTCCAGGGTGATGGTGCGAACCTTCTCCATGGGGTTCAAGCCATCCTCATCCTTATCCAGGATGAGTTTGGTGCTCGGGTGGTAGCAGATGCGTTCTGCAGGGTTCGGGTGTAATGTGGAAGGTCCCTCCCCATGGCACGTGCCATTGGCTGACCTTGACTGGACAGGCAGTGCTGGCTGCCTGCAGCTGAGGAACGCGTGTTAACCCCTTACGTGGACTCCGGATACGCATGGACAGTATGTGCACTACGGCGATTGGCCAAGGGCAGCTCACGAGAGCTTTAGTAATGTATAAGCAACAGATAAGAAATACTATATAGGTCACTAGTTGTTTTTCAAATAAAAAAAGCCATTTTTACCCTTTTCTGCACCACCTGCGGTATCCATCACATTGATGCAGTACTGCAGTCATCCTTGGAAATTTCGTAGAAAGGCCATTGAAGAAAGCTGAAGTAATCTAAATAACATTAGCTTAGATGGTATCTATGATAAAATACTGTGTTCAGAAACTCTACACTTCACTGTTACTGATGTATTATTTACACTGCAGTAGTATTTAAAGCAGGACTCCAGTCAGTATTGTTATAAGTTCACTGCACTTCCTGACACAGAGGTGATTCTTTTTTCTTTTTAGAATTTGTAGTTATAATGACTAAAATACTGTAGAAAATGTGTTACACTGATAGTGCCAGAGTTAAAATGAGCAAAATTGTCATAATCAGTCCAGAGATACCCATGTGCCAGATATTGTTGTACTTCTGTATTTATCTCTACAGAATGAAAATACTTAAAAAAAATAGGGCTTTTTTTTGTAGCAAAAAGCCCACAGTTTTCCTCCCCTACCTTCTTTTATACTAGATCTGGATCCTTTTCCACCAGAGGAACACTATGAGGTCAAAGTACGCGAAGGTGTTGGAGCAGTGCTTCTTTGTGAGCCTCCTTACCACTACCCAGGTAATTCAACCCAAAGTGCTTCCTTTTCTGATGCATAAGAGCAGGAGATAAAATAATTTTTAAAAGTTTCCTTTATGTTTAATTAAACAGTAATTCTTGCAGAGCTCGAGAATCTCTGTTTAGGTTTGATGTTCATCTTGAATATATACTTACAGTTGAATATATGTAAAAGACAAGGTTGAGTTTTCAGACAGTTT
Source organism: Aquila spilogaster (assembly GCA_024606505.1). Taxonomy (NCBI): domain Eukaryota; kingdom Metazoa; phylum Chordata; class Aves; order Accipitriformes; family Accipitridae; genus Aquila; species Aquila spilogaster. The sequence goes on from JANHGO010000069.1 coordinate 42,375,706, forward strand.
TTGTTATTACAAATAACGTGACTCAGACTAATCTGGATAATGGAAGGTGGGCCTGACCTGCTGTTCAGAAGATACGATTATGTCACTATGTCATTGTGTCACGCCAGACTTGCTGCTGCAGCTGCATTCCACCTAATGAACTCACCACATGTTTCCAGTTAAAATATACTAAAGTTTTTTTTCCAAATCACAAGACTGACAAGGGCTTCCCAGCTCCTCAGTTGGATCAGGGCAAGACACAGCTTCACATCTCCTCTCCACCTCACTCCAGCTCCAGTGGAAAGGCCTGTTCTAAAGGGAACCAGGTGCACAGTAATCTGCACTCAGGGGAGCAGCACCCTGATGTCCAGTACCAATAGTTATCTGGCTACTGAGATGTGTATATTCTCTCTTTCATAGCTATCTTTCCTGAATAAATGATATATAAGCTGGAACTCAAAGTGAGGTTTATGTAGCGAACCCTATTATTATTGTTTTTAAAAAAAATATTAACTAGAAAATATTTTCCTCCAGATGATCTCAGTTATCGCTGGCTTCTGAATGAATTCCCAGTATTTATTGCTTTGGACAGACGACGGTTTGTGTCTCAGACGAATGGCAATCTCTACATTGCGAATGTAGAAGCATCAGATAAGGGCAATTATTCATGCTTTGTGTCCAGCCCTTCAATAACAAAGAGTGTATTCAGTAAATTTATTCCACTTATTCCACAGGCCGATCGTAAGTATTTATTGGAAATACTTCGTGCATGCTATGTTCTGTTTGTATTTTAACTTTGCTCATTCATAAAGATTTTAATCTCTTGTAAGAAGAGCTAAATGGCATGTCCTAATGCCTACTGCACATCTGTTCCTTAGTTTTTTATGTACAGAAAGGTCCAAATCATTGCCATCCACAATGAGAACTCTGTGAAGGAAATCTCCCTGGATTCATTCACAACATTCCTTTCATATCATTGAGAACAGAGTTTTTCTCATCTCTTTTATCTGATAAGTCCTTGTATTCATCTAAAAATCCTTAATATCTTCTGTGGTCTTGGCATTGGTTCAAAAGATTGTGACTGGAAAGCAGAAATTTTGTGTAGAATTTAATAGATAGTTTCAAGATAATTGTTTTCTAGGAAATCTCCCATGAAAATGGCAATCCCTTTTACTCTGTTGAAATATCCTATCCAAGGACTCTGTGTCTCACCAGGCAATCCCCTGAGACACCTTTTTAGTTTTGTTACTACATTCTTCTCTGCCATTTCATAAATCTGTATATTTTCTACATGGTAACCAGATTCCTTTATGCAAACTTAGACAGTCACTAGAGACTCACAAATTGATCATCAGGATTTCAGTGACTCTTTTATTTGTTAGATTTCCTTTATTACAGTGAAGAGCTGTGATTGAAATTGGGTGATTACAAATCAGTGATCTTTGTCCAAATTTTCCATGGCCAGTACTCATCCTGAAATCTTCTACTAGAACCATAAAAGGAGTCCCACAGAGATCACACTAGGTAGATTTGATTACATTACATACTTGTACCCTTGTTAAGCTGTAGATTTGCTGGCTGTAGCTCCTTTGTACCATTAGTAAGAGACTATAAAGCTTAAATTCACAATAATGCAAAATATTCCATCCAGTGAAACAATCTGTAGGCCATAAAGGCTCAGGCCTTTCTTTTCTACTCCTACACAACACATCATCACAATTTAAATGTTAATAAATGAGCTTTGTTGAATTATTGTGTTGTAAATAAATGTTAAGCATTAGTGTCCAGACATAATTGCTTGCTGAATAAAACAATTCTGCCTCACTACAAATTCTGTTCTGTGCTAAATCAGATTTCATGGATAGACAGGCTATATGCATTATAAAGTGGGAATTTGTCTGGAATTTTACAGTGGATTTTCTTGAACTGTGGAAGTTTTAATAGCAGTACTTTTTCTGCCATACCTCTTCTGAGAATCTCTTATTTTCATGTTAGGTGCAAAAGTGTATCCTGCTGATATCAAGGTGAAGTTCAAGGACACATATGCTCTCCTGGGGCAAAATGTGACACTGGAGTGTTTTGCTCTTGGGAAGTAAGTGTGTTCTAAAGATATTGTAGAGCACTGTTTGCTTTCATATTTTGGGAAAATAAAATATGTTTCATCATCAAATACTTTTTTGTAGTCTGCAATTTAACAGCCACTTCTAGAGCATGCTGATTTATTCTTTACTGTACCTTTTCAAGTCCGGTTCCTGAACTCAGATGGAGTAAATACCTTGAACCTATGCCAGCCACAGCTGAGATAAGCATGTCTGGTGCAGTTCTTAAGATCTTTAATATTCAGTATGAAGATGAAGGACTTTATGAGTGTGAAGCTGAAAACTATAAAGGAAAAGATAAACATCAAGCAAGAGTTTATGTGCAAGGTAGGTAGAAAAAATTTATTCTTCGTGATCTATGTTGCTTTTGCTTATATTGGAAGTATCTGTGTTTTCACGCTTGATGTCAGTGCAGACTCATTGCAACACCCTGGCACACTGCTATTTGAGTTAATAAAACAAAATGAAAACCCCTACATTGAATGTCAAGTATAGCATTCATGAATTAATTAAACAGCAGCTCAGTTTGCCTGGTTATGGTAGATCTATATACACCTTGATAGCATTATTTTTTAGTTTTAATGTAATTGTGGATAAATGGAAATTATGTAACTATGCACAGTGAAAGTTAAGTAAGTGATTGAAAATGTTTGAAGTGAAAGAACTGACAAAGAAAAATAGTTGACTAAATTTGTTTTGCCTTCTTGTTTCTGCATTTTGTCTTCCCTGTCTTAGCTCTGTCTTATATTAGCTACAGTCATTTCTTCATTCGTCCAGCCTCTGTCCCTTCCCTTCACGCATTTGGATAAAGGACGGAACAAAAAGCACTTATCTTACTGCTATAGTGGAATCATTTCAAGTAGCCAGACTCCTTGACTAAGACTTATGCCATAAATCTTTGGCTTGAGAAGATTGTTCATAATATCTGAATTACCTTCAGAATATTTCAGTCCTCATTTCACTGGCGATGAAGAACATCTTCTGAGTAAAGATCCTCAGTTAAACTCATGAACTTTTTGGAATAAATGAAAATTGGCATGAGAAGATTGTTACTTGTTATACATTAACATAATAAATTCATTTGCTTGGCAAGGGAAAAATACAAGGACATTTCAATATCATTAAGTATATTTTCTGAACCAAAAGAATGTTTTTCTTGGACGCCCTTTCAGTACCTATCTAGATTATGCACAATTCCATTTAGCTATCATTTTTATGACACTACTGAATAATTTACTTGTTGTATAATCTGCAGGTCAGTGTAAGTGGTGACATCTGACATCTTCTGGACATTTGTGAACCACTCTTATAATTCTATGTTTTTTGCTCATAAAAAATGAGTTGTAGCTGTTTTGGGTCTTTGTGGTGAAAGAAAAACAATTCATTCTTTCCTGTGCTGGTATATTGATACAGTGCTGAGTTATCATCTCTGTGTGACCTGTTAAGTATCATGGAATTAATAGATTGTAATACTAGTTAAATGCACATCTATATTTACAAGGTATTGTGATCTGTTGTTTTTTTTGTTGTTGTTCTTCAGCCTCTCCAGAGTGGGTAGAGCATATCAATGACACAGAGAAGGATATAGGCAGTGATCTCTACTGGCCCTGTGTAGCTACCGGCAAGCCTATTCCAACAATTAGATGGTTGAAGAATGGTGTCTCGGTAAGTTTATTGCCACAGATAATGCAAGATTGTTAGGCTAGCTGATTGAAACAATTTTTTGAAGCACACATTATTAAAGAGCAAAAGAAATTGAATTATAATAATACAAATGTCTGCTGGTTCCCCCTGCATTAGGGATTAAAGTCTATTTATTCAAGTTTTATGTCAGTCTTTTCATAAGTTTTGGATTACATTTTTTCTCATTATTTAGTATTCAACTCTGAATTCTGACCTTGTCTTTTGACCACATGTCTGGGGGTGAATTTTCCATTTTTTCTCCAGGCCATTTTAAGAAGCTGCTCTTTTTTCTCCTTTCTGGATGAAAAATGTTATCAGCTTCTCTCCAAAAATAATCTTTTTTTTGTCACATTAAACATGAATGCATCTTTGAACAAATGTGAGAAAGAGTAAGAATAGAGTGAGTGCAGACAAGAAGGAAGAAACATTTAAAAATGATCAATGGTGTTCTCATCATGTAACTTTTCACATTTTTTCTTTTGCAGAACTCTGTTCTTGCAGATGATGTGAAGTTTAAATGAGTGCCACTTGATAACTGAAGTTTATTACTCTGCTTTATTTTTTTTAACAGAGTAGATTTTCAGTCCAGGCATTTCAAAAGTTTATTTAATATCCCTTGCTTGTACTGTGTGATGTGCTATTAAAGAACAGAGTAGAAGAAGGCACAAAATAAGACTGCATTTGTTGAGATGCAGTGACGCTGGTCTTGGCATGCAAACAAAAGAAGACTAAAAGGCAGAGTTGTTTTGGCTGTGTATCTTAGGAAAAATGTAGATGATTGGAAGGAGAATAGGGATGTCATGATCTGCCATATGGAGATGGCTTAAATTAGAAAAAAAAACAGTGTTGTTTTCTAGCTTCTGCACTTACCACAAACAAGTAATTTTACAAGCAAATTACTTGTCAGTCCCCACTGAACTTGGCTTTCACTGTCAATTTACATGCTGGATTTCAGAAAGCATGTAATTCTCCAGTAATGCACCAGGAGATTATGTTGTGTGTTAATCCTATGAGATGATTTCCAAGCGGAAAATACCAAAAATATTTAAATTGCTTTGATAATATATCTTGATTCTTAATCAGATAATTTTTAACTATGTATTTTACTTAGCACAAAACAAAGATTCCTTGTAGAAAATCAGTGCTCTTAAATAAAGTGGTACAAGGAATATGAGTCCTTTTTTCTATATGAACATTATTGCTTTAATTTTCCACTACTTCGTGCACTTCAATTGACTCATATACATAAAAATGGGAATGTGACGCATTTTTTAAAGTCTCGCCAGTGCCTTAATGTTACATGAAGTAATCACTTCTGAACAGTTACTGAAAAAAAAGTGAAGCAATGGGGATGGATGGGAATTCTCCAGCATATGTAATGAATATATTGCTTTACTGATGTTATGTTTTAGTTCCGGAAAGGTGAGCTACGAATTCAAAGCCTGACTTTTGAAGATGCTGGCATGTATCAGTGTATAGCAGAAAACACACATGGAATTATTTATGCAAATGCTGAACTGAAGATTGTGGGTGAGTGAGATTATTTGCTCTATATAGCAGTCTTATTTGCAGGCATTGTTTGGTAACAAAGTACTGTGAGGATGGAGGAACGAACCCTCTCTGAATCTAGGTGAGATGGGGATTACTTGAGCTCTTTAGCTGGGTTTTGACAACAGCAGGAGCAACCAAGTTACTAATTTATGGAGAATGTTTACTGCATTTTTTCTGATGTTTGCCTGCTGTTATTACCATGCAGAAGAGCTGATAATACAGAAATTATATTTAGTGCATGGAGTTGCTGACTACTTTGTCAAGCTTGCAAAACATGTTGATATGTGTTTTCCTTTTTACTCACCTATATTCGCTCCTCTCTTGGGCATAATTTGCTTTTTTAGAAGCCATGTTGTCAGGCACCAGACCTTTGAAGCTCTCTCTTCACTCTTCCCTCCAGTTTTGCCTTCTGTGGCCCATTAAGACCAGTTGCAATTTTTGTGTGCAGTATAGCTGTCCCATTTGATGGGTGGATAGTTATTAATCCTCTATATTTTCCAAAGAGGTGTCCTGTAGTAGAAAGCTAGACTTTCAGATCCGGACTACAGAGGCCTAAAATAATTTCTTACCTTCTAACTGATGCCAGCAGAGCAGTTGTGCTGGCTGTTTGGCATGGCTTTCATAGTAAATTTCTCTGGAGCAGTTACCTTGGGTTCTTTCCGTCTCACATTTGTATCCAGATTTTCCCAAGAGCTGAACTGTTTTTGACTTTCCCAACACATTTCACTACAATACTTTGTCCTTTGCTGTTCTTCCATTGCCACTTACTCACTAACAGCATGGGTTACCCAGAAGTGAGCACTTTCCGCAAGTGCGTTTTCAAATGTAATGATTGACAAGATGTGGGTGTTTAAGCAGACTTTGTACTGCCATAATTTACTAATAGTTGTATTTCCCCAAGCTATGCATGTATTTGCTGACATGGTTAATAGTGATGGTGTACTGAAATATGAAGTAACTAAAAGAATTTTTCTCATATTTTATTATAAATAAAGAGAAAATTAGTAAGCATAGCTCCATCTAAGGTATGTAAGTGTGGTGCTTGCTACTCATTACTGTTGTACATGTCAGAGCACGCCTAAGGATAGCTGGTCAAAGAGAAAGCTGCAAAGAGAAGGGAACAACCTTTAAGTTGTTAGATAGGGGCTTAGAACTGTTGAAAAGTAAAAACAATGTGTTATTTGAAAGTCTGATGAAGTGAGCTACTTCTTATAGAAGTGGGCCTCTAGGAATATAAATTTTATTAGGAGTGATCAAAAGGCCTTTGAAAAGAAGTAGCTTTCTATTGATTTCAGTTGACTTTGATCTTGTTAGATTAAACTTAGATGGAAGTTCAGAAGTGAACAAAAATAAACTTCCGCTGTAACACAGTATAGACCTAAATGATTTTTACTGTTTCTTTTAGATCACTGTCTGCTTCTCATCACATCTGTGTATCATTAATATTTTTCTCACTGGTCTGAATATTGGACATTTGTATACAATTCAATATTTTTGTTATTTACCTTTGTTTTACTGTTGCAAACACATTGCGTTCTTCAGAAAAGTCGCTAACAGCAGTACTCGTGTTAAATTTTGTTTTCAGCTTCACCTCCTACTTTTGAAATGAACCCTATGAAGAAGAAAATCCTAGCAGCTAAAGGGGGGCGTGTAATCATTGAATGCAAACCTAAAGCTGCTCCTAAGCCAAAATTCTCCTGGAGCAAAGGAACAGAATTGCTCGTAAATGGGAGCCGGTTAGTATTGACTGTTAGTGGACACTGTGGTTCTTAAAATGCTGCCTTATGTTTTTATTTATCATGCAAGCTAGTTCTTATTTTTGCAGAGATCATTGGCATGAGAATGTATAATTTCAGGAAAGTGATACACCTGGCATGTGGGACCAAAGAGCTAACAGGGCATGCATGACATGCAGCTTTAGCCAGTGTGGTTGGTGCTGTTCACATTTCAAAATTGAATTGTATCACAAAACTGTAAGAAAAATATTTGAATGACTATTAGTAAATGAAAGTAGACCTTCTTACTCCAGCAATATAAGGCATCTAGTCATGCCTCAATCTATTTTGATATTTTTGGACTATAGAGTGTTTATATATGTAACAGTCAGGCATAAGCTTCCAAGATATTTTTGTGGTATCTTTCAACTTAATGCAATTCCAACTGTAAGTATTTCTTTCTGATCTAAATGCCAGATTTCTCTTGCTTTAATATTTACGTTTTCAATAGCATACATATTTGGGATGATGGGAGCCTGGAAATTATCAATGTCACAAAGCTGGATGAAGGCCGCTACACCTGTTTTGCTGAAAATAACCGAGGAAAAGCTAATAGCACTGGTGTTCTGGAAATGACAGGTAAACATCTAAATTGAGTATGTTTTGGGTAGAATCCCACAGTTCAAAATCACTAATTTTCACTCCCAGCATTGCAATACTTCTGCAAGCCATTTTATATCTTTCCTTTCTAAATTAATGGGTCTTTAAACAAAGAATTGTGGCTTTTAAAATGTGTTGCTCAGTAGAAACTGGGTACATGTTCACCCGTTCAGAGACTGCTTGTCAGTTTTCAGGAATTATTAAAACTGATCCATTAAACTGGCATACTGTTATGCACTCATTCAAGATCATGGTGGCTTAACTCAAAAAATGGATGGAGGGCCAGAAAAGAGAAATGGGACTCTTACTGACTGTCTTTCATTTTTTCTTTTTTTTTTTTTTTCAGTGAGGTAAGCAAGTCTGAGAGAGCATTGCAGTCAAATTGGTATAGATTAAATTTGTGAGATAGGAGCATATAGATATAGAGTTGCATTACTAAATTCCCTTCACTTGCAGATATTAGTATTTACTGATTGAATACTGATATCCCTAAATATTTTAAATCTGATGTCAAGTACCTGTAGAATACAGACAAAGGATGATGCTCATGAACAGCTATGTCTACCAACTCTCACTGACAGTAGAGGTGTTGTTTTAATGCCTGTTCCAAAAATCATGCTGCGTGTGGAAGCTTAATATCACCGTATTGATGCATTAACTGAAGAATTAGTCTCTATCTTTGGATCAAATGAAAGCATTTTTTCCGGCTGATTTATTGTACCAAATGAGAGGGTATTGTAAGACTTTATTTTGATAAATAAAGTATATTTCATGTTTGCAGTTACTTTTTATCATCTTCTGCAGTTTTACATGTCTTAGTATTAGTCTCAGCCTTTAAAATGTCTTGAAAGGTTATGTAAATAAATATCCAGCCCCTTAATAATCCTGTCACATCTTCTGAAATCAGGATGAACATTTGCATAATAAATCTGCGCAGTGGAACACTTAAACCACATACTTTCATATGATATAATCTAGTTATAAAGAAGTTTCCAGTCTTGGAGTATTCTGCTTCGATTCACCTGAAAAGGAATTTCAAAAGACTAAGATGCCTCCCTTGCATCACAGCAGAAACAGGATGGTCAGATGACCATTTTAAAATTGCTTTCACATTGTAGACAGTGATGAGAGTTGACAGAGAATACTTCGAAAATGGCATTCCAAACCACTTTGTATGACCCATAAAAATTTTGAGACATTGCTTGTACAGGAAATTAAAAGTTAAACTGAAGCTGACGGACAGTGTAGTCTGATGGCCTTTTCCACATGCTGTTTGTTCACTGCTTCTGGACCACTGTTTCAGCAACTTCTTAGATTAATAGTTCTTAATATAAAAATTCAGAAATTCACTGATGGTAGAATCAAACAATGAATGAACAAGCATAATATTAGAAAGCATTGTGAATCCTAAAATGAGTCCATAGCTAGAAGTTTAGAGATTGGATGTTAAGAGGTTGCTCCAGTGCACCTTGGTACTCCATTCTGAGATACTAAGTAGTTATGCCGTCCTTATAGTCTCAGTATTAAACATGTTTTGGGTTACTCGAATAGAATCTGGGAAGTTTTCTCCTAGTCAGAATAACAAGAAATGTAATGTTTATTGGGGTTATTTTACTGTTTTATGTGTGGTGGGGTCCTTTGAAGCACACAGAAACCTGAAACTAGGGGCAGTGGCTTTATGGCTATGATCTTCCAGGTTTTGGTTGGAAGGGACCTTGAAGATGATCTAGTTCCACACCCCTGCCATGGGCAGGGTTGCCACTCACTAGATCAGGCCACCCAGGGATCTATCCAACCAGAGCTTGAATGCCTCCAGGGAGGATGTTCAGTGTCTTTTTGTTTTATGACCATTTTTAAGAGAAAAGGAACATATCTCAGTGATCCAGTGAGTCCCTTCCATGGACTGTGTTAATTTACCTTATGAATTTGATGCATGTACCAAGATCTCTAGCAAGCATCATAAAATCTCTTGCCATTTTCTGTTTCTATAATGATAAGATGCATTTCTGGGAGGTGGACGGCTTTCTTCCTTCTCTTGTATTATTTTTCTTGCCACATGTAGCTATTTCCATAGTTTGTTACACATCCTTTATATTGTTTCTCAGCAGATAAATTAAGATCTCCCTGTGATGCTGTAATGGAAATCTGACTCAGCCTGACAACTGAGTAGAAATTTCCATTTCTTAAAGAGAAATATTTTAAACCTTGAGAAATACTGTAATTAAAACAAGAAATTCAACGCAAATCATAACTTTCATTACGTATCTTCTTTCTACCTGAAGTATTCAATGAATAAAAATAGCTTTACATAGTTAATAATATGACTCAGAGTCTGAAACGGCCATTTTCAAAGGGCAGCTAAATACATATGAGGCATTTCAGTTGAAAAAGTTTTCCTTTTCTCTGTTTAATTTGGTTCTTTCAAGCATAGCTGCTCAAATAACATGTGAAATAGATTTGAGGGAGTAGTTTCATAAATAATCAAGCATTTATGGAGCTGAGTTTACATTGGATAAATATTTTTTGGAATTTTCCATGTTTGCATTTAACTTCACAGAAGCTACAAGGATTACTTTAGCTCCACTGAACGTTGATGTCACCGTTGGAGAGAATGCAACCATGCAATGCATTGCATCCCATGATCCCACATTAGACCTGACATTTATTTGGTCTCTAAATGGCTTCGTAATAGATTTTGAGAAAGAGCGTGAACATTATGAAAGGAATGTCATGGTAAGATACATTTGATCTTTATTTAATTTGTGAAAGCCTAGTTTTCTTTATTGTGAATAGCTGTTTTGCTTTTTCTATTGTGTGTCCAAGTCTGTAAAAATACAATAAGCTAAGAACATACCATAAAATTACAATGTAGACACCTTATAGACATGTAGACACTTGCAGGTAAATACCTAAATTCAGATATTCAAATTGACATAAGTATTTTGGTACTTCAATTAAGTCCCACTCTGGTGAATAGTGAATATAGCTGGTAAGTAGGTAACCTGATAGTAAGCAGGGTGCAAATTATCTTGAAAAAGCATGCATATGCATTCACTTTAACTTGCCCATGTTTTTCTCCTCAGCATTTCTGGAATTTGGCACAAGACTGGGCCAGATGGTGGGTAGGAGTCAAACAGTCTGTAAACACTGAGCAAGAAGAGTTTGTGTGAAGTCTAAACAAGTTAATACAAAGACGCTCATTTTGGCACATATAAAGAGGAATTGCAGACCTTTTGTGTTTGCATGTATGGATATTTCTTTACAGTCTTCCATCAGGCTTATTCAAAGTTAATACCTTGAGCAGAAATCCTTTCTAATGATAAATTACGTGTTATTCAACAACAACCTCAGAGAAGTTGCCAAAAGTCTATTTATTTATTTTGTTGTTCTGAGTTTAAATGATATAAAAGTATTCAAATTTTGTCACAGATTCTTTTCATGCTCCTGAGAGAAGCTGGGGATTTGAAGAGAAAAGGCTGTTAACAATGCCTGTAGCATCAGTATCTTCAAAACTACCTACCTTGTAGCAGTCCCTCCTGCTGGGTTCTTGTCCTCGAACAGCAATGTTACTTGATCTTTCAGTGAAGAAGAGATTCTTTTTATGTTGTTGTTTTTAATATCTATTTGTGTCCATGTGAGAAGATATTTCAGGCTTAACTATTTTATTCGAATTTGGAACAAACCAGTTTGTAAAAGGCTCAGGGTTACCTTAGCCTACTCATTTGCTAAGTTGTAAACATCCCTAGGAGGTCACCTTGTTCTCCACCAGTGAGAGAACGAGTCTTTGTCCAAAAAGCCAGTATAGCTATGCTAAGGTCAGATGAAAAATACTGAAACCCAAAGATACAAAGTCCTTTCTGCAACAAACTTCCCAAAAATGTATGTCCAAACTTATTAACAGGATACTATGCAAGTAGAAAAATGTATTTTCTGTTGCTTCACAAATTACAAACTATGTAGATTTACATCAGTTTTTTTTATCCAAAAAATTCCTGCATGTGGCTGTTATGTCACACTTTTGCTAAGTTTCTATTCCCACATAGATGAAGAAGCTTGACTCACCTAGTAGCATTAGCTTTCCCTTAGCTGAAGGCCAGAATGAGCCTGAGTGACAGTCAAAATAAGAGCTCAAAGAGTAAAGCCTTCTTTCAGTAAATTCTGTGTAAAAGGAACCACTCCTGTTTTTTTCCTTTTTTTTTTCAGTCACCTGTAACCACCTATCAGAATTCACACAGAGAAGTTTGTTTCACTAAACATTAAATCTGACAAAAGTAGTAGATGAAACAATGATTTTGATGTGGAGGAAAAGTGAAACTGTCTTTACCAGAGAACTGTAATGCAAGACTGTGTAATGCAAGACCCTGAACTTTCTGCATCTGTTTATCAGGTGTTTATCAAAAATATTTATGTCATTGACATACACTTCTGGGTTTTCCTCTTAACAATGAAAGTAGAAGGAAAATAAATATATCAATACATGTATTTAGGAATTTTATTCTCAATTTTAATCCCAGTGTTTGGGCACTTTCTACCAAAATGCTTCAGGTGAATGAGTCTGGAGCTAAATATATGCTTCAGCAAGTGTGCAAGGCATAATTCTTTCTGCAGTTTAACTTAATATGTAGGCTTACAATCTCATCTTTAGGATATAGACAGTGGTCCTGGATCTCTAATCCTAAATTCTGACTAACTCTACAATATCTTAGACACTTCACTGAAGTTATTGATTTTTAAAAAACAAATTAGCCTACTTTGTTTCTGTGTTCCGAATTGAGAGAGAGAAAGAGGGAGATTGTTCACTTCATGTAGATGTTGTGCTACAAGTAACTTCTCTCTTTCAGTAGATTATAGAGATATATGCTTCATGGGATATAGAAGTAGCTGAGGCGTGACTAACTCTTAATTCATTTAGACAGTTAAGTAAATTAGAACCAAACATGGATGATTTTATTTGTCAAAGTGTAACTCTGTTTTCCTGAGGGATACTTCTTAGTATGTGTTCCTTTTGCACTTGATCAATATTAGTATAAATAATTGAAACTTTTTGCTTTCCCTAGCCTTACTTCTGTGCTTTCACATGCAAAACAAGCGCAAATAATTTTGGTTCCTCTTCCGAAGGCAACTCAGTCTTCATCACTCAGGATAGAGAGGGCGTTCAATGTCTGTAGTCAAGATATGTAGCTATTTCAGGATTCAGCACTTAATAATGTAGGAGAATTAAAAAAAAAAGAAAGGAAGGGATGCAATTTAAATGTTTACATAGGATGTAATTAAGAGGAATGTGCACTTCAAGTGTTAAACTCTGTTTCATGTATTATTTTCTACCAGAAAGGTGCTTTTTATTCCCTTTCTGACGTGAGCAAGGGGATTTTCTCTTGTCTACTGTTTACATACCTCTGGTAGTTCTCAGCTGAAGTCACTGGGTGGCAGGTTTGCTCAGGCTTTCTCGGGTGGAAAGGCATGAGCTGTTGTGCATTAGAAGCAACAGCTCTAACTTGTATTGCCACACAAGTCTTCTCAAACATGAAAGAAAAATATTTCATTGTCAACACTGCAATCACTGGATATATAATGCATTCCCTCTATGCTATAATTTCTTGTTGATGAAGGATCCTAATCTGTCTTCCTGAGAATATTGCTAATAATTTGTGGTGACATGCAGATCAGCTCGATAAAGCCACAGTATTTCATTTCTCAAAATAATTTCGATATTGTTGTCACTTAACATTCTGACATGCTAATGAAATTCATGTAAATACCTGCGTAAGTCTTTTTTTCTCTAAATGGAAGCGTTGGAACTGACACCATTTGCTGAAGGGAAAGCTAATTTGCATTACATTAGGACTAAAACTGATTTATCAAAAGAATGTTTGTCAGTGCTGTTTTGATTTCACATGACCGAGTGTGACAGTGATGTTTGAAATGAAAAATGCATATACTAATTGGTTAACTTTGAAAGAATCAAATGCATTCTTCAAAATCTTATAATTAAATTGTTGCTTTTGACTTTATGTTTGTTATTTAATTGAGGAACTAGACATTAACACATCCTTTCAAGTCCCATACAGATACAGTGTTTCACGTAATCAGGAAACATCTGATGGTTGGTCGTTTGTTATTTATGGATCTGCTTTTTGTTGTATATATTTAAAGACTGAAAGACCTACTTCTGAAATATATTTTAAAATAATATACACTGCCCAAGTAAATATATTGTTTTGATTTTTAGTTTATTACAGAACATTCTCTTTAAGATGTGAAAGTGAAGCTGTATCACTGTATTTTTAATACACTTTTGGAACATACTAGTTCATTTGCATAGATAATCAGGAAGAGGAACTCTATCATTTAACTCCCCCTTTCTTTCCCTTTCCCTTTTCTTCCCATAGGAATTCTTTACCTTACCAGGAGCCTTAATGATAGAATTTCTTTTACAGAATCTTTGCTTGGAAGATCCTAGGCCCAGCTCCCAGGTGGTAGGCATTATGTAGCATTGCAACCAAGTAAAAAGCTTTCACTGAATGAGGAGCATATTATGAGTTGGTGCTGACACACCTCATTGTCTTGGCTGCTACTGAGCAGGAATTAAGGTCTACTGAATCTGTGCTGACTCTGAAGTCAGGCCTCTGTATTGTGCTCTCCAGTATTTGCAAAAACATGACACAAAGGTGACCAAATGTGTCTGGCACAGAACTTGCAGGGTTTGTAGCTCAGGCTGTCTTTGCTTTTGAAGTCACTTCTGAATCTAACCTGTATTTGCATAACTGCAACAGTATGGACTGGACTTCACTGTATTCTCAAAAGTTACTGGTGTCTTTTTCCACTTATGCAAATATTATTCATCTTACCTTACTCCTCTTCAAAGTGCAGAAAACTTTGCAGTCTTTAAAGACCACAGTCATAGTAGATGATGTGTGGCCACACAGCTACTTTATATTAAGGTAAATCACACACAAAAGGGCCTGTTTCTTTGCTTTGCCTGCAAAAGGTGGTTAGTTCAGATACCAACATCCACACTATTGGTGTATAAAACTGGTGAGATGAATTCTAGATTGAAGACATTTAAGAAAAAGGAAAGTTCTCCAAAACAGACATTTTTGTAAAACGCAGAGATTAAGTTGGACTGTAAAAGTCCAGTTAGATTAATATAGCTTAATAGCTCCTTAGTTTTTCTAAGTTGTAATTCGCTGAGAATGGTGATTCCTTGTTTGGACATAGTAGACAAAAATATATTACTGTATGTTCCTGCTCAACAGATTACTGAATAGACAGTTTTACTGTATAAATCTCCTGTACGCTCCACTGCAGCAGATAAGATATAAAGATTTTCACTTAATTTTTTTTCACTGCCTCCCTTGGTAATCCTCCTTGAAGACCGTTGAGTCTCGCTACAGCTATATGACAGGAAATCAGTAGAAAATTCGGAGGAGAACTGAAGAATTAGAGAATAATATTTGGATAGGGAAGCTCAGTTGCCTGCTGACAGGGACAATGAAGCTTGGTATGGATTGGAACAAAACCTGGGAGTCAGAGACATAGTGAGCTCGATCAGTACAGTTTGCTAAATATATTGAGGTGGTAGATGATTGTTCATGAGGCATGGCCAACCAAATCATCTGAGCTCCTGATTTTTCTGAAAAAAAAATCCCAGAACTCTCTGAAGGCACTGTCTCAACCGCTTGCTACCAGTGCCTTCAGCAGGGAGACACCTTGGACAGGAGTGAGTTTGAAGTCACTAGATTTAGGGAAAAAGTCTTAATAGTAATGTAGTGTGTTTGGAGTGAGATGGATGGAGCCAGTGGTTAAAAGTAAGGAGGGATGGAAAGCAGAAGACATAGTGCTGAGGGTGAAGCCAACAAGCAGTTAGCTCTGACGGAAGGCAATGAGGAAACGTATTATTAATCCACAGTGCTATTTCCGACACTTAGAAATGTAGTCTATTTAAAGGGATCAAGATACGTCAACTACTGTTCTAGAATTAAAAAAATGTAACCTTATACACTTGTGAGTCCTCACAAACTGCCCAAATCCATGTAAAATCCCTAGATAATTCTGCCAAAGAATCTGTAGAAAAAAAAATACTTATTAGCATCAGGATATAAAACTATAGTAACGTAAGATGGTAGGAGCCTGTAAACAGCATCAGACTTGTCTAAAATCCAGCTGTGTCCATCAGCTATTACAGAGTCATAGAATCCTTAGAGTTGGAAGGGACCTTTAAAGGTCATCTAGTCCAACTCCCCTGCAATGAACAGGAACATGCACAGCTAGATCAGGTTGCCCAGGGCCTGATCTAGCTTTGCCTTGGATGTCTCCAGGGATGAGGTTTCCACCACTTCTCTGGGCACCTGTTCCAGTGCCTCACCACCCTCACTGTAAAAGACTTTTTCCTTGTATCCAATTTTATTGGATATATTACACAGTTCCTACCACGCTATTGTCCCATGTCAAAATCACATTATACAGTAGTATAGTCACTGATGGGAATTTACAATGAGAAAAAATACGCATGTAATCCAAGAGAGAAACACCCTTTATTTATATTTCTTCACCTTGATAAGATCACATAGCAGGTGTTTAGTTTTAAAATAAAAGAGGGAAGATTTACATTAGAGGTTAGGAGGAAATTCTTTTCCTCAAAGGGTAGTGAAACACTGGAACAAGCTACACAGAGAAGCTTTGGATACCCCATACCTAGAGATGTTCAAGGCCAGGTTGGATGAGGCCCTGGGCAGCCTGATCTGGTGGGTGACAACCAGCCCACAGCAGGGGCGTGGGACTAGAGGTCCCTTCCAACTCAAATCATTTCATGATTCTACTTAAGTTAAGCGGGAGCTGAAAAAGTCTCAAGGGTTAAGTACTACCTGTAGAGATATAGTTGGTAGTTGATTGCAAATTTTCATTGTCAGCCATGGCAATGAGCCATGAGTACAAGTGAACAAGTATCTAGACTTTTTGTTTTCCTCTCAGAAGTGAAATAACAGGGCATGTTACCACAGGGGTACTAGTACAAAGCAAAGTATCCTGAGGCATTCACAACAGTGTGCTCAATGGGAAAGAATAATGTGTTTGTTGGAAGTATTTCCCAGTCCACATTTCAGGGGTAGAATTAGCACAGTACTTCCTTTACATATAAGTATAGTTCGCTGAAGGAAGAGGTTCTTTATCGGGAATGGCTCTGTCATCATTACCCTGCTGATTTTTTTTTTATTTAACCATCATTTTTTTGCCATCTGTGGCTTATAAAACAAAGATAAGATCTTATATGAACATGATGGAGACACTGGAACTGCATTGATGTCCCCATGTCATCTGTTGTCTCAATATTGGGAAAATAGCCGCAATTACATTTACGTTAACGTTCATCAGCAGTTGTTGGATTTTCCATATTACGTACTTTTATCTAACACATAGCAGATCGTCTACTGGCAGAAACAAAACATTTTAGGTGAACATGTTATAGTTTTAGGTATAGATTTTACAAAAAATATTTTAAGTTATTGCTAGCTTTGGAAAAAATCTAATTCCCAAGAATCCCATCTCTTCCAAGTTACCTCTTATTAATTGTTTTATCATCGTACTTCCACTGTGCATTGAAACACATCTTAAGCTCAAACGTCTAATTTTGGGAATTTTAAAAAGCATCTCCATCTCTGCTTACATAGTTTTGTTATTACAAAGGGTCTGTTAGCTTCATAGTAACAAAGTGCTCCATTCTTGTTGAGGTCATAACAGAAGTTTCAGTCAAAAGAATAGGCTCCTACAAGTCACGTAGGGTAATGTTCTGAAGGCATTTAGTAGTTATGTGCCCAGGCAAAGGTGACTGTCAAAAAGGAACAGTGGATCTCAGACTTAGAGCATACAGTGCTATTTTTGACATCACTATTAAAGCATAAACATAGGGTTCGTATGATGAAAGTCTTTGCTTGAAACTTGCTAAATATCTGAGTGGTGAACCACAGATACACTTGGAACATCCCTGAGTACTGCTATCACAATTTCCAGTCTGTGATTCAGTTTTTCTGTGTATTAAGGAAGGCATTTTTGAACTCAGCCATGCTGAGGTTTTTCAATGAAAATATGCAGTGCGTTCATATCTAATTTGTGGACAGAAAATGCTGATGCCCGTGCTCTTTATTTGCTTTGTAAGCTCTTCTTTTACCACCAAGAACTTGGGCTTCTTCTGGTGCAGGGAAAGCTTTATCACCAACTGTATAAAATCTTTATTCAAGAGAGCTTCTGAACCAATACGGTACACTACCGTGTCTATAGGTTGATAGTGTTTAAACTACATTACATTTTTCCATTAGGTTTTCATCATCTGGATTTTAAGAACAAGTTCCCAGAGGGGAAGTTATTGTTAAAAGAAGTATGTGGGCACATCATTAATAAATGCAGCAAAGTATCTTAACTTATTTGCTAAACTATGAATTAGTGAGTCCTAAGGCTTAAGAAATTGTAACCATTTTGATGAAGTAGAAATGAGATTAAAAGAATTCTAGGCTTGTGCAGTTTTTGTAAAACTTATTGGACAAACTTTCATATGTTTATTTGCAGATCAAAGTGTAAGCAATGATCAGAGATTCACAGGCTGCAGTGTTCTTTCTAGGATGGCATTTATTGTTAATAAACTACAAGCTTATAACAGAGAACTAAAATAGAGGATCATTTATGTCTTTTATTAAAAACTAAACAACAACAACAAGAACAACGTAAAAACCCAACCAGAAACTGGAAACTGAAGAGGTCAGAATTTATGCAAGTTGTTTGTTACCATTTTTGGAGTTCAGAGGAGCAGGTAGCTGCCCTTCTCTACTCCCGCATTGGTACTGATACTCCTAATGACTTTTATTCCTAAAAGCTGTTGACAGCATTGTGTAGCTCACTTCAGACAAAAATGCTTACATGTGGTTAGTCAGGCAGCCAGCCAGTGCTCATTTACACAGTAATCTCCACACATTTTCACAGGATGCTGTCCTTGAAGGCAATTGGAATTCTCATGAATTAACTGGGGGCAAGGAGCACTCGTACAGAACTGCTTCCGTTCCAGACCTACCTCGTGTTCTACATGCACTTTGGAAAATTCTCACATTAGTTATATTTATTCAGACTTGTCATTGCACTTACAATTGAAAGGTGCAAATATGTACATATATATGTATGTGTGTCTTAACATGGGCATAGTTTAAAAAGAGAAGTGAACAGAAATATACCAAGAAAATAAGCATTCATATGCCAGATTGTTCAGTGATCCAGCTGATCTGTTTAAGCACTGCTCATAATACTTGTCTGACTTGGAGCTAGGGGACTGTGTAACTTTCATTACAGTGTGGCCCTACATGGCAATCAAATGTAGTATTGGTAGCCAGAATTAAGCATTCTGTTTCATAGGTGCTCTATTCAGCTTGTATCGGTAACCATTTACCTCAGTTATTTCTTAAAGATGTGAATTCTTATGTTAGACCCAAAATGACTGATATTAACAGATTTCATTTTGTGCTGGAACTTTAAGTCAGCAGACTTGGAAACGGGCATCCAAAATCCTCACTAAAGTTTGGAAAGGAAAAGGACAGTTTTATCTGACTATTTTAATCTCCCTTAAATATAGACTCCGAACTTGCATTCTAGTTTCACAGCATTTGGAAAATATTTAACCTTTACTTTTTTTTTTTTCCCCATCATTTTCAGTGAGGAAACATAAACTGGATGCCATAGCTTTATTTCATTTCTTCAAAGTGTCCAAATTCAGGGACAGTAATGACAGCCTATGATATGTTAAATTATATTGAAAATCTTTGTTGCCTGAGGAACAGGCAAATTATTTCAAATGCTTATTTTTAATCATATATATAATTGTATTTCTTAATATAAAATGTGTTTTCCATTCATGGTAGCTGTGGTATATATTGTGGTCTCTGTTCTGTTCCGTTCTGCAGGTGCATGTCTAGTGGCTTCAGAGAAACGTCATAAGACAAAATATTTTGTTCAGCTTGTGGTACTACCACAGGTAGCTTGAGATAGCAAACCCTATAGCCATCTGAAAATGTGACTACATATTTTCCCCAGATATAATCACTTAAACACTTTTTATTGAATGTCCATACAAATACGGCTTTTCTTTCTTTCTTTTTCTTTCTTTTCATTTTTCCTTCTTCCTTTCATTTTTCCATTCCTCTTCCTCTTTTTCTTTTCATTTCCTGCAGAATGATTAAAACCTAAAATGTACGTATGTGGGAATTTTAGAGAATTTCTACACATGATACATTAAGAGGTTTAAACATTTTGTATCATCAGATAAGGGTTTTAAACCCCTCAGCCAAAGGTATTGAATTTGCTGTAGGAATTTATCACGTTATCAAGGCATCCATTCTCTACTTATCCAATTTATGGGTCATTTATCATTAATGGACGTTTTAAATACCATTCTCTCTCAGCTTCAGTTCCTTCTCCAGAAATAGGTGTAATTAAAACAACTTATGTGACTGTAGCACTGCAAAAATTAAATGAATGAATTTTCATGAAGATTTCTATAATGAGAAAAAACTCATGAAGAAATAACAATTCAATATTCAAACATATTTGATTAATGAAGAATGAAATTGTGAATAAATGAGAGTTTACCCAAGCTATCCATTAAAGCAAGTAGGCATCCTTTACACACAATCAGAGAATCATAGGGGTTGGAAGGGACCTCTGGGCATCATCGGGTCCAACCCCCTGCTAAAGCAGGTTCCCTGTAGTACGTTACACAGGAAAGCGTCCAGGTGGGTTTTAAGTATCTCCAGAGGAGACTCCACAACCTCTCTGGGCAGCCTGTTCCAGTGTTCTGTCACCCTCACAGTAAATAAATTCTTCCTCATGTTCAGATAGAACTTCCTGTGTTCCAGTTTGTGCCCATTGACCCTTGTCCTGTTGCTGGGCACCAATGAAGAGAGCCTGACCGCATTCTCTTGACACCTGCCCTTTAGGTTTTATAAGCATTGATAAGATCCCATCTCAGCCATCTCATGAGCAGCCCCAGGTTTCTCAGCCTTTCCTCCTACAGGAGATGCTCCAGACCCTTTATCATCTTTGTGGCCCTCCACTGAACTCTCTCTAGGAGATCCCTGTCTTTCTTGAACTGAGCGGCCTGGAACTGGATACAGTTTTCCAGATATGGCAGAATATAGGAGGATAACCCCCGTAAGAGTAAGGATAATGTGAGGGCATGATTAGGAACCTTTGTCTTAAATACAGAGCAGGTGCACAGGCTATCTCTAAAGCAGGACTTTTTTCTTAGTGTGCAAATTGGTGGCTTTTAATTTCTTGTGAGCTCATAACGCAGCTGTTGATCTATAGATTCAGACATTATGAAGTTTACTCCTTGCATACTACAATTATTTTTCAGAATGTGTAATTTGTAGGTTTGCCAGTTTCACTTTTTCCTGAACAAAAGATGCTAGTCACCGTTCTTTGTAGTCCAAATGCCACATGGTCATGAAGCATTAAGCTGCTAGGAGAACTGGAGAAATTTTGTAAAGACTATGACTATCTCTTGAGTCACGTAACATGGTACTACAGCAATTAAGTTACAAAGGACTTCATCTTTGTATTAGACTCTCTGGGTTGAGAAGTTGCTTTTATTCACCAGTCTTTGCTAAGTAATACTGAATCCCATCATTATTCTTTTATGTGAGTGCAGTTAATGCCGACATCTAATGTAAAATGTCCCTCTAAGTTAGTTAATTGTTCTTATTTAAAATACCACATTCTGTATTTCTGTAAAATTGCATTTTATTCACTTCATATTTTACAAACTAAAGGCCTACTGGAAATTCGGACTGAAATTTAAAGATGTCGTACAGAAATACTTAGCCATTTTAAACTCTTATGCTACATTTTGATTAGAACCAACAGATTTTAAATCTGTGAAGATGGAGTAGTGCTTCCTCTGTTAATTTGCTAGGTAGAAAAACCCTTCCTCTCCCTTGGGAAAAAAAAATAAAAAGCACAAAAACTTGAACAAACCTTCTATTACACAGATAAAAAACAGTCAGCATTTTCTTTATATATATATATATCTAGCCACATCAACTGAAGGTTTTAAAAAGTGACTTCAAAAGAGCAAGATTTCCAGAGCATTGTGTGAAGATATCTGAGGTTTGGACTTTTTTTGATGTTCCTATGTAATATAAAGAGAAATCAGAAGGGAGAAGATTGAAGTCACCCAGTAGTATGACAGTAAAACAAGTGTGGCACTTTTTGGAAATAGCAACCACTGTATATCTGTATATCAATTAGGAGGTATGTGTAGATGGGTATTCGTTATTCAGGGATGTTTACTAGCTGCCTTAAGTTCTCTTTTTTTACAGATTAAATCCAATGGTGAACTGCTCATTAAAAATGTTCAGCTGCGGCATGCTGGAAGATATACATGTACTGCCCAGACAATTGTTGACAATTCTTCAGCTTCAGCTGACCTTGTCGTAAGAGGTAAGGTTCTCTGTGTAAAAGAGAAACGTTGCTGATTTGTTTTGCTGTTATTCATCTAGAAAAGAAGGGTGTTTCTGGTTGTTCAGAGTGTTTTATTTCTCATTCAGAAATGGCAGTAATTAAAATGAGAATTAAATGAACATGTGACGTCCTTAAATACTTATCAGGATACTGATTCTGTTCTAGAATTTAGATATCTAACTGTTTTCCTGAAAATCGATGGTATGTATGCTACAAAATACGTTACAGTGTGTGGTTTACAATAGCATGAGTTAATTCGTGTCTTTTGGGTGTTTTACTGTTTTGTGCCTCCAGGCTTAATATATTCCAAAGTACTAATGCTCTGTAATGCTGTCAGTTCAAAGAATATATAACACTTACTTGGATCTGCATTGTTATCATGTTGTACATTCCAGTTGTATTATACATCTGTCTAATAACTGAAGTGTAACTTGTGCCTTACTTCTGAGTTTCTGTCATCTGCTGATGTTGTGGACTTATTATTTTTCACTGGGTGTTAACGGACAGTGAAATGTCAAAACAAATTTGATATACAGTGAAATTTCAGAATAAATATCAGAGAACTCTGAAGAAATTGAAGGGTTTGGTTTTGTGCCTTAGTATTATATAAGCAATTCCTTTTTCAAAATACAATGAGTGATAAGCTGCCCTGACAATCTTCTGGTTCTCTCAATGTAGTAATTATAAATAGAATCGTAACTCAGCATATTTTTTAGATGACATCAGCATTCATTTTATGCTTAATGTTCAGGTTTATCGTGAACACAGTCCTACTTAGTGCTAAGTGCTTCTCACTGCTGTTTTTGTCAGTGGAAGACTCGGCACTTTACAAGTTTATATTTCTGATGATATATTACAGAAGTGACATTATAATTTCACTGCATTGATAGTAAGAGGCAAGAGCAAAATCTGGTTCCAGAGTACCTCATCAATGAAGCAGTAAAGTATAGGCACTATTCATGCAAGCAAATGAAGATATTTTGTCTGTCCACAACACAATGTAACTGTTCATATAGTCTGTCCTTTGTGACATTAGAGCATTAAAATTTGAACTGGATTCAGGAGAACTGATAGTAGTGTGCAGAAGACCATGTTGTGAGACCTCTGGGTACACCAGCAAGCCTTAGTGGCTGTGATCTGCCTCAACCAGAACATCCATCTGTGCATACTGTACAAGGACCCAGATGCCCAGTTTAAGCTCAGTCCTGGCCTGGCTTTCAGTCCTGGCTATACTACAGATGTGCTGGCTTCAGCTCTGTCTCTGGCCCTGCCTCCTGGACGGACCTCTGACCTGTGCTTTGGGTGCCTTCTCTCCTGGATGGATCTCTTGGATGTATGCTGCAGCTTGTCACCTGGATGCACCTGATGCATTTTGCCTGTAGTGCCCAGGATTGCCTTACCAGCACCTAGCTCTGCCCACTGCATTCTGATCCTACAGGGCTGTATTCCCCACCGGACGCACAGCCTACCCAGTGGTTACACTCATGTCATGGCTCAGCTTTCCTGAGGGAGCAGCTGGCCCTTGGTGCTTCATGACACGTGCTGTTTTCAGAAACTTTGACAGTGAGATGAGGAGCTGTAAGAGATCTTTCTCAAAGGAGGCAGGAAAAAAAGACTTCGGCACTGTTGAATCTTTCCATACTCTTCTTTGTTTCAGTTCATTTAACTTGATTCCTTTTCTTCAGTTGTATGGAGAAAGTAAAGAGCTCAAGAGCTGAAGATACATTTGGCACCCTGTGTGTTTAGATGCGATGTAGAAATCCCATTCCATTCTTATTGTTGAGTTGTTTTTGATCCTGTTTTCTGTGGTTTCCCTGTACATGCTGCAGATAAATTTGTCCTGTTATTTCTTGTTGTTTTGTTTGTTTGTTTTTTAATGTGCTCTGAGACTTGTTCAATCAGATTAAGTAATTACCTGAGTCATGTTGGCATGTTGTTATCTCTGGAAGTAGAATCTGAAACTCCTTCTCAGTACTTCTCATACACAGTTTCTGTTTTTCCACAATTGGTACATCACATAAATGTGTGTCATTTAAAACAGGAACATATAACAAAACCAGAACAGTCTATAGGAAAAGAATAATATGAAAATATCTGTGTAGGCCATGTTTGCAAATATCCACTCAGCTTCAAGTTACAGAATTACTATTAAGTTTGTGGATTTCAAACACTCGTATATTTGTGGGCCTGTATCACTCATTCATTTCACAGCTTTCTAGTTTATGAAATAAAAATCACCTCTAACTGTTGGTTTGCACATTTTAGCCTCCCTTCTGGGGACCAAAGCACAGTCTACAGCTACACTGAAAAAGTAACCCACACAAAGTGGAGGCGTGACAGTAGTAGTAATAAAAATCTCTGAGTTGTTAAAAATGCATATAGAAAATGCAACCATTCACTACATACGTTTTTGCATGTTGTTACTGTTTAGAAATAAACCAGATACGATTTGATGAGGGGATGTAATACTATTTATTAGACTCAGTGATCCACCTGGTAAAAAACAGCCAAGTTTTTGGGAACAGAATTGCATCTCATCTGATCTAAAGTGCAACTGACTAACTTAACACCAAATATGGATTGAGAATAATCTCTGTGTTATGGCTATTTTAATGAGTTACTTTTAGCAGAAATGGTATGCGATACTTGAAAGTCAGAGATGAGACTTGTTTAGGACAAGTAGCTTTTACCTGAAAGGTTTTAGGTGGATACTGGGAAAATAGTATCATGCCATGAAACAAATACAGAATCATAGAATCATAGAATCCTTAGAGTTGGAAGGGACCCTTAAAGGTCATTTAGTCCAACCCCCCTGCAGTGAACAGGGAAACCTACAGCTAGATCAGTTTGCTCAGGGCCTGATCCAGCCTGACCTTAAATGTCTCCAGGAACAGAGCATCCACCACCTCTCTGGACAGCCTGTTCCAGTGCTTCACTATTATTCATTACTCTTATCATAAAAACACTTTTTTTCTTATAACCAATCCAAATCTCCCCTCTTTTATTTTGGAGGTGTTTCCCCTTGTCCTATCACAACAGACCCTGGTAAAAAGTTGTTGGTGGTCTCTGTGGGTTTATTCTGGTGCTCAGGGATTTTTTTTATTTTACACGTGTAGTTTTAAAGACTGCGTTTGGATCACTGTGTGTAGTGGACTCCACATCTTGGCATGGTATAGAGTTTGAGATTCTTGTTGTGGGAAGGTTTTAGGGGGACTTCAGAGAAACAGTGACTGCTTCTGCTTTCACTCAATTTACGTTAGCCCTTAGAAAGTTCACATCTCATGGTGGTTTTACCAGATTTGGGTTAAGATGAGGAGCCAAGACAAATATGAAGATGTCTATAGACATATAGTATTGTGTAATTAATCTGTAATCATTTATTTACTTATTTTTTCCTCAGGTCCTCCGGGTCCCCCAGGAGGTATAAGAGTAGAGGAAATTAGAGACACTGCTGTAGCACTTACCTGGAGTCGTGGAACAGACAATCATAGCCCTATTTCTAAATACACTATCCAGTCAAAAACTTTCCTATCTGAAGACTGGAAAGATGCCAAAACAGGTAAGAATAATGCCAGAAAAAATAAAACAGTAGGTTATACAAATTTTTATTGTTAATAAGTGTGGCTAATCAGAAAATAGACACAATAAAAGGAAACCAGGGTACTAGTAATGTCTCTTTCAGAGCTTGGGACCAGGTACTATCCTGTCAGTGTGTTGTCAACAGTCTTGTTCCCAGCTCTAGGAGAGCCTGAAGTAAATACCAAGATATACAGAAAAGAACAGGCGAGGGTTTTTTTTTCTGTTTTGTTTTTTTTTTTCTCTTTTCTTGTTGCTTGTAGCATTCTATCTCAGCTACTGGAATTGCAAAAAAAACCACATTATTTACAGGTTAATTTCGATGATAAATGAGTGTCTTAATTTCTGAATTTGTTATGCAGAAAATTGGGTGAAATTGCCACTTTTTTTCTGTGAAGAGACCACTGGCTATTTGTATTGAAACTGGGACTCTTAGAGAAAACATAGCTAAGATTATCCTTCCAACCACTGGATGTCATCAGTGTGCCACATAATTGTAGATGAGGAGACACCTATCTGAACACAGGACATACTGACTGAGTATTTCTTTGTAAAATTTAACACAAATACTTAAATTGTGACAAAACAATGTATATTTGAATGCTTTATGATGGATGGTGTTGCTACAAGGTATACACAATTGTCCTACCAATATGATTCATTAGGCCACTGTAATAAATCATAACTTTAGCTCTTTTCTGTGGAATTAGGGTATCACATACTCAGGATTTCTTGATATTAAAAATATTGATAATTTCAGTTATTTTCTTTCAGTTAAGCTATCCTTTTAAATTACAGAGATAGGTATCTAAGAAATAAACATTGATATAGTTGCCTCAAAATCTCTGTTACATTACTGGAAATTTTTTAGAGTACAAAGTTAAAACCACTAGATCTGCTACCTGAAATCATATCTCTCTTCTAAAATGTGAGGTACATGTAACTTTATTGTATGTAATTACCTCCAACAACCAATACTACTATATGACTCCCTTATGGTAAAGTAGCTTGGAAAATAAAACTAGGAGGTCCCTCAGTCTCTCCTTAACTCTAATATCTTATTTAACAGTTTCTTTAGAATATATTTCTTTGTACTTCTAAAATGAATGTAAGTTCAAATGTTCAAATACTTGATTAATTTCTTATTTTGGTGAATATACAGAGGATCCATTTAGATCAGCTTCCCTTTTTTCACTTTAACTTATATTTTATTTCCTGTTGATCGTATTCTTTTCAATGAAGGATATGTATCTGGGGAGAAGCCAGGTTGTAGGAAGATATATAAGAAGAACATACGAAGAGGGAATGACATCTCTGACATTGTCATATTTTGTGCTGCATGTTACTGGAACTGGAAATATTTGTGTAGGACATACAAGTTCAGGATTTAGATCTTCACTCTCTCTGGTTCAGAGCAGACACTTGAACTCACTTAAGGAAGATTCTTTATTTGCATTGTTACTGGCACGATGAGATGAACTTCTCTGCATCTCTGAAGTTCTTTTTATGATTAATGAAATGGTCATTGAGACATACAGCCAGACTTTGAGTTGTGTAATGTGTTGAGTGGGATTCACGTCTTTGAGCAGAGAGGAACCTAGATTCTTAAATTCCTTTTTTAAGAAGCTGGGTTGAAAGATCAAAATGTTTCATTTCTGAAAAGCTGAAATGAATCATTGCAGTGTTTCCAAATTCACTGCTTTTCTTTAGAACCACTCTGAGTACTTTTGATTAGCTGAAATCACCATAGGAACCATCACTGGCACCACTGCAAGCATTACTTAACTCCTGGGCCCCTCCCAGTCTGGCTCAGTGTTAACTTTCATATGAAAGAGACGCAATGATCACTCCAAATTGATCTCTCATCAGTATTTAGGCTGTCATTTAATGCTATCAACGGTCAACGTGTGAAACAAAAAATATACTTTGGCACTGCACTTTGGAAATCTTGTTATTATTATTACAACCATTATTCCCAAGCCAAGTAATTCATCTCCGGTTGCATAATACCAAGTGTATTTTTTTTTAAAGAAGTGTGTTCTGCTTCACAGTATGGAAATATGTGTGAATAGGTTATGTAAAAAGTTGTTTACATTTATGTTGCTTATTCAGGTTGAGGGGATCAGAGTATTTTGGAAGGATTAATTCTCATAGTGTTGAGTTTTCATAGTTATTTTGGGAATTTGTGGCACAGCAAGATTAAATGGAGGGATTGAAAGCAGCACAGAAGAAAGACTAATGAATTTTTATTATGGTTTGAATGCCACAGGAGGTTTGTGATGGCTCTGTTGACTGGACAGAAAAATTATTTCAGTAATGATGAGGAAGGTGATGGACAGGTGGAAAGAAAGTGTTTTCCTTTCTCCTTCAGGGCCACACTTGGGAATAAAAAAAATTGATGATCATTTGGTAGTGGAAAGCTGTGTCACTATCCAATGCTTACATTGCTGTTCATGGTTTTTTGGTTTTTTTTTTTTTTTCGCAGTCTTTGCACTCATATTTTAATTCCAAGTGCATAATATGTCATTTGTCATCTTCCTCTGAACCCAAGATTTTAGTTTGACAAGCAGCTCTTGGCCCACACAAGAAATGAAAATCCTCTGTCTTTCTATAGCTGTAGAGTGTTCACTGTCCGTGAATTATTAACGGTCTCATGAGTTGGATAGAGAACATCTTTTTCCACAGGACTTATATAAGAACACTTATACTTCTTGAATCAGAACTACATAGCAGGTTGTGACGTGCTCACTAGTAAGGTGCACCAAAATGTGATCACATTTTATAAACTACTCATTATCAATTGATCAGTCCCACAATTTACACCTGTCTAGCTCTCGTATACATTGTGAATTTTTGTTTTATTGTTTTTGCATTACAAATTTCTCCTTGTATCTTTCTGTCGGTAAAATGAAATTCTACAACTCCAATACGTAATTAATAAGGATAACTACATAATTAAATGTACTTCTTTTGCTTGTTCACAACCAGTTTAAAATATATAAGGGTTTATATAACATAATGTTATAGCTTCCAAATTCCTAGCCATTGCCAGGAGTACTCCTTATAAAATATGGTATCCCTTTTGTATAATATAGTGCTCCTTCAGCTGGCTATGTGTGGTGGTAGAATAGTGGCAGTTCTGTGGATTTAAAAACCTTTGTTGACAGACCTCGCTGTAAAAATGATGTTTTCTAAAGCAACTTCTTATCTCTTTTAGAGCCATCAGATATTGAAGGAAATATGGAATCTGCTAGAGTGATTGATTTAATTCCATGGATGGAATATGAGTTTCGGATAATAGCAACGAACACTTTGGGAACAGGGGAACCTAGTATGCCATCACAGAGAATCAGAACTGAAGGCGCTCGTATGTAAACAGAAAATGTCAATTTTTTTGAATGCCCTTTTTATTTTCACATTTTTATTAACTGTCTTTTGTCTTGCTTTTTTAAAAGGATTTTATAAGATGCAAATTCAGAAAATTTGGTCACTAACTGCTGTAGATTTTAGTAGACTGCCTAGATGTCTTAAAATTAAAGCAGACAGGAAGGAAACGTGATAAAACCAGCAAATTTGTCTCCGTTATTGAAATAGTCCTGCTGTATCTTTCAGAGACTCCCTCCACTTCTGTGACTGAGTTTGAATAAACACATGCACTTGCTTGACGTTGAGATTCATGGCTTAATAGAAAAAAAACAGATGCACTTTTTTGAGAAGAAAATGTCCTTTTGTTGTTTGGTTTCTTCTTAACTCAAAGATGCATGACAAGATGTTTGTCTAACCATATAATGCTATTTTTCTGTCAGGTTTGGTCTTGTGTCTTCTCACTCTGTGTGAGAGCTGTGACATTATTTGACATAGTGTCACGGGTTTATCTAGATCGATCTATGTGACAGGGGGCAGCAGGCCTGTAGGGCCCCTGGCCCAAAATGGGAAGGGGAAAAGGGAAT
>JANHGO010000069.1:42405511-42422813 GCA_024606505.1 Aquila spilogaster
GAAATAAACCGGATGAGGTTTGGTGGAGAAGTATAATACCATTTACTAGGTTTAGCGATGTACCTGGAAAAAACAGGCAAGTTTTGGGAACAGAGGCCTATCTCTTCAGATCTGAAGTACAACTAACAAACTCAAAGCCAAATATGGATTGAGAATACTTGCTGTTATTTTAACATAGCTATTTTAAGTAGTTGGTTTGAGCAGAAACCATTTAATACTTCAAAAGCATGGAGGTGAGACTGTGAACTAGTTTAGGACAAGCAATTTCTACCTGTAATGATTTAGCTGGGTGTTGGGAGCATAGTAATGTGTCATCAAGCCAACATCTGTATTTAGTTCATGATTTTTTATATTCACTAAAGCTATGAATTTTGAAATTAATCTTTGCAAGTATCTGTCATTTGAAGAAAAAGAAAGTACTCTTTAGAAATAATTTTATAGGTCCTGTGATGATCAAGACCGAAAGGGCAGATGTGGAATGGCTGTTTCGTGAAAAATTTTTTCACTTTGACAGCTTGGTGCTTCTGTTCCTTGGTGGTGGTCTTTGTGGGGTTATTCTGGTGCACAGAGGTTGTTCAATTTCACCCATGTAGTTTGCAAGACTGCTCTTAGTTCAGTGAGTGTAGCGGATTCCACATTTTGGCATGATTTTTTGAAATTCTTGTTGCGGGAAGGCTTTTGTTGAACTGTCGAGAAACATTGCCTAGTTCTGCTTTCACTCAAGTTATATTAGTCTGTAGGAAGTTTGAATCTGATGGTGGGTTTACCACATTGGGGTAATATGAAGGCCAAGAGAAATGTGAAGAGGTCTATAGAAATGTCTTTCAAGGTATGATTTTTCTCCAATATAGGTTACAAGATTTTCCATTTAAGTTGTGGTTCAAGGCCAATATGGCACAAGCAGAAGTGTAGATTAAAGGTGGGCCACCAATAAGGTCATGTTTAAGTGGAATTTAGGAAGGAAGATTCTGTGTATTTTTTCTGACTCAGTTCACTGTTGTTTAAAAAAAAGAGCAGCAACAGTTTCAAAGTATCATTTTTTCACTTAAGAAAATCTCAGTATTACTACTTATGCAGGAGTCATGGAAGTTTCATTTGGTAGTTGTTAGATGCAAGAGCACTTATCCTCTGAATCACTCTGTAGAGTATTAAAATGTATATATCCATTTTCAATCGGTTCTTAAGTAGAAAGTGAGACTCGAAAGCCTTGTATCTGATAAATACAAGGAGGAAAGTTAGTGAACTTTCATTTTCAGAATATTTAATTTGTAAATTGAACTACCAATTTTTTTTCTCAGGTCCTCCAGGCCCTCCCGGAGGTATAAGAGTAGAGGAAATTAGAGACACTGCTGTAGCACTTACCTGGAGTCGTGGAACAGACAATCATAGCCCTATTTCTAAATACACTATCCAGTCAAAAACCTTTCTATCTGAAGAGTGGAAAGATGCCAAAACAGGTAAGAGTAATGCCAGAAGTAATAAAGTCAATACATTTTGAAGTGTTTGATTGCTTGAAAGCTTGGCTAATCAGAAAATAGTCACGATAAAAGGAAACCAGGGATGCTGTTAGTGTCTGCTACAGGGTTTGGGAGCAGGTACCTTCCTGTCACTGTGTTGTCAACAGGTTTGTTCCCAGCACTTGGAGGGCCTGAACTGAATATCAAGAAATACGGAAAAGAACAGGCCAGAGATTTTACCTGGTTTTTGCCTCTTTCCTTGTTGCTTGAAACATGCCACATCAGCTACTAGAATTATAAAAATTTATTTACAGGTTAATTTGGATGACAGATGGGCGTCTTCATTTCTGTATTTGTTATGCAGAAAGTTGGTTAAAAATGTCTGATTTTTCCTAGGAGCAGACTAAGTTCCAGTTGTGTTAAAACTGGCACCCATAGAGAAAACATAGCTAAGATTATCCTTCTAACCACTGGATGTCATCATTGTGCCACATAATTGCAGTTAAGGAGGCACCTACCTGAACGCAGCACACTAACGTATATATCTTTGCAAGATTTAACATAAATGCATAAATGATGAAAATATTTTTAGACTACTAGTATCTTTGAATGGTTTATGAAGGATAGCATTGCCACGAGCCATACAGAATTGTCCTATTAATACAATTCATTATGCTACAGTAATAAATTACAACTTAAGTGCTTTTCTGTGGAATTAGGACATCACATACTCAGCATTTCTAAATACTAAGAGTTATAATAGTTTCAGCTATTGTCTTTCATTTAAGTTATCCTTTGAAACTACAGAGATAGATGTCGAAGAAATACTTTGACATATTGACCTGAAAATCTGTTATGTTTTTAGAGTAAAAAGTTAAAAAATACTAGGCCTACTGCCTTAAATCATATTTCTGTTCTAGAATAGGTAGTATATGTAGCTCTATTGTATATAATTACCTCCAACAGCCAGCACTAGTATATGACTTATGTTAAAGTAGCTTGGAAAATAAGACTAGAAGGTTCCACAGTCCCTTCCCATCTCTTGTGTCTTCTTTAATAGTTTCTGTAGAATAACTGTTTTTGAACTTTAAAAAAATAATTAATGTAGAAATAAGAGCTGTTCAAATAACTGATAATTTGCTTCAGTAACAATATATGCAGGAGGGAGGATACTTTTAGACCAGTCTCTGCTTTTTTCAGGATAAATTATATTTTATTTCCTATTCATTTTTTTTCTTTTTAATTAAGAAAAAAGGAATTGGGAAGAAACAAGGTTATAGGAAGAATAGGAAGAATTTATAAACAGCGGGTGGCAGCTCTGATACTACTTCCTTTTGTGCTGCGTGTTACTGGAACTAGAAATGTGTAGGAGATAAAAGTGTTGGATGCAGATCTTCGCTCTGTCTGGTTCAGAGCAGACACTTGAACCCATCTCTCTCACTTCTCAGGAAGATTCCCAGTTTGCAGTGTTGCAGGCATGATGGGATGGACTCTGCATCTCTGAAGTTGTTCTGCTTCACAGAATTAATGATAGTCATTGAGACATGCAGTCAGACTTTGAGTCTCACCCTGTAGCATGTTGAGTGGGATTCACGTCTTGAGTGGGACAGGGAGGAATCTAGATTGTTGATTTCCTTTTTTAAGAAGCTAGCAGGAAGATGTTAATTTCTGAAAAGTTGAAATAAACTATTCCAGTGTTTTAAAAATCATTGCTTTTTCATTTGGACCACACTGAGTAATTTTGATTAATACATGATTCCCTCAAAAAATAGTTAAAATCACCATAGTTACCATCAGTGGCACCACTGCAAGCTTTTACTTAATTTCTGGGGTCCTCCCAGTTTGGCTTGGTGTTCACTTTCATATGAAAGAAGCATGATGAACAGTACAAATTGATCTCTCATCAGTGTTTAGACTATCATTTAATGCTGCTAGTTTTCAATGTGTGGAAAAAAAAAATGTACTTTGGCATGGCACTTTGGAATACTGTTCTTGTTATTGCTACTACCATTATTCCCAAACCAAATCATTCATCTCAGGTTGCATAATATCAAGTGTGTTTTATGAAAGAAGCATGTTCTACTTCACAGTATGGAGATGTGTATGAATGGGTTATGTAATAAGTTGTTTACATTTATGTTGCTCTTTCCAGTTAAGGGGATCAGATTCTCATCATGTTGAGTATTCATAATTATTCTGGCAATTTCTGGCACAGTAAGATTCGTTATGAAGAGATTGAAACTAGCCCAGGAAAAGGAATGCCAAATTTATATCATGGCTTGCATACCATAGGAGGTTTGCAGTGACTCTATTGACTGGACAGAAAAATACTTTGATTAAGGATGAGGGAGGGTGATGGAAAAGGTAGAAGGAAAATGGAAAGTGTTTTTCTTTCTCTTTCAGGGCCTCACTTTAGAATGAAAAATTTAATGATCATTAGGTAGAGGAAAGTTGTGTCACCGTCCAGTGCTTACACAGCCGTGCCTGGGTTTTTTGCAGCCATTGCATTCTTATTTTAATTCCAAACCAGCTGCCTTTCCAGTTCAGAATATCTCATTTCTCATCTCCCTTGAACCCAAGATTCTAACCTGACAAACAACTCTTGGCCCACGCAATAAATGAAAATCCTCTTTCTATAACTGCAGACAGCTGTAGAAACAACCCCTATTGTCTGTGAATTGTAGACAGAGAGTCATGAGTTACGCATTTCGTTTATGGTAAAGAAGCTCATCCTTATGACAGTAATAAGTCTTTTCACAGGAATTACAAGAACACTTACCCTTGTGGGATCAGAACTAGATAGCAAGTTGTAACATGCTCGCTAATAAGGTGCACCAAAATATGACCACATTTTATAAACCACTCTTTATCAATTGATCGAACCCTCCATTTGCACATGTCTAGCCCTTGTCTATATCATGAATTTTTATTTTACTGCTTTGGCATTTCGGATTTCTCATTGCATTTGTCTGTAGGCAAAATGAAATTCTACAACTACAATATGTAATTAGCAAGGATACCTCATAACTACATGTACTTCTTTTG
The DNA here is from genome assembly GCA_024606505.1 of Aquila spilogaster. Classification (NCBI taxonomy): domain Eukaryota; kingdom Metazoa; phylum Chordata; class Aves; order Accipitriformes; family Accipitridae; genus Aquila; species Aquila spilogaster. Next base: position 42,410,014 of record JANHGO010000069.1, read on the forward strand.
CTTGTTCACACCCAGCTAAAACTTACAACTGTATAAGGGTTTATCCAAGATAGCGTCATAGTTTCCAAATTCCCAGTCACTGCATGAGTACTCCTTGTAAAATGTGGTATTCCTAATGTACAACAAGTTTCCTTCAGTTGGGTACGTGTGGTTGCAGAATAGTGGTAGTTTTGCCGAAATCAACCATGTTGTTGGCTGACCTTATTGTAAAAATGCTGTTTTCTAAAGCAATTTCTTATTTATTTTAGAACCATCAGATATTGAAGGAAACATGGAATCTGCAACAGTGATTGATTTAATTCCATGGATGGAATATGAGTTCCGGATAATAGCAACAAACACTTTGGGGACAGGAGAACCTAGTATGCCATCACAGAGAATTAGAACTGAAGGCGCTCGTACGTAAACAGAAAATATCACGTTTTTTAATGTGCTTCTTCATTTTCACATTTTTATTAATCAATTTTGTTGTTTATTTGAAAAAAGCACTTTATAAGATGCAAGTCTGGAGAATATCTTTTCAGCCATACTACTGTAGATTTCAGTAACCAAATACCAGACTGTCCAGATGTGATAGCATCAAAGCAGACAGGAAGGAAACATCGTGATAAAAATGGCAAATTTGCCTCCATTGCTGAAACAGAATCATACTGTATCTTTCAGAGATCCCCTACTGTATCTATCAGTCAGGTTGTTTGTGTGTGAATGCATGCACATGCTTGGGACCAGGGTACAGGATTTAGAAAAAAACATGCATGTGTTTAACAAGGAAAAAGTCCATTTGCTGTTTAGTTTGTATTCTAACTAAAGAATACATGGCAGGATGTGTGGTATACTGGATAATGCCATTTTTCTGTGATTGAAGGTTTGGTCTTGTGGCTTCTTATTCCACGTCAAAGATGTGACATTATCCGACACAACATACGCCCTTATCAGTCTAATCGCTCAGTGTTAAAATCTCAGAGCATATTTAAGGATATCCTTTAGGCTCAGGCACGTCCTTTTTAAAATTAATTCTCCAAAATGAGGAATTAGATGTTATTATTCAAGATAATACATTCTGGTTTGACTGTACAAAGGAGATAACAGCAGTGCTCTAGGAGCAAAATGACTGTGTCACACAAAGCCTCTATATACCAGTATATCCTCCTTAACACTTATTAGCACCCATGTGCGACCTAGATATATTTACAATTGTTGTCCCAGTAAAAATGAAAAACGGAAGTGTAAAAGTTAATTTTTGCAGTTACACCTGCTAGGTTATTGCTTTGATTAGATGGTATTTTCAAAATAAAATGTATTTGCATTGTAAATTTCAAAACATTTATTAAAAAAGACTCACATTTGGTCCATTAAAAATTTTGTTGCTTAAGGAGAAAGGAAATACAGATTGGTTAAATTAATCTGGACAGGGAAGGGAAAGCCAGAGAACTTCAATACTAAAGTAAAAGGAAATTGCCGCGTATAAAACTGACTATTAGCATCATATATTTTATGACTTAACAGCTGTATTTGAACACCCAGGAATCTAAATGAGAAATCTACACACACTTCTTGGAGTGCCTGGTGCACAATAGACATTTTTGAAATGTCAGAAAAGAGACAGAAAGGGAGGGGAAATAATGCTCACAAGTGGAATAGTGACAGTATCCTGCAGTTTGCAGTGTGCCATGTTCATGGTATTTGTTGTAGCCTCCAAAAAATGGCATACCCTTCAGTTTTGTAGCAGGATGCAATGCTTTTGCAAGGGGTAGTCTGTTTAGGCTGTTGTCTGATTCCCCATGCACAACACCATTGTCATCTCTGGCAGACTGCGAGACATTTTTGGTGAAAAAAAAGCAAAATGTTTATGTAGGCTTCCTAGGCATCAGTCAGCGCTTCTTACCATGCCAAAATAGGGTATAAATCAGTAACAGTTTGCAGATGAACTTCTGTGCCCAAGTGCATTTCCTGCCAGGAGCTGGAATTTGTTATGAGCAGCAACAATAGGATTTGGGTTGCACTGTCAACTCCCAGGGTACTACAGAACCAATACTGTGTGTGCATTTTCATGTAAATCTGAAGAAGGTAAGTATTTTATTGTACAAACAACAACCCATATCCACACATTGAAGTTATTTTTAACATTTTTTCTGTGTTAAACAGCAACAAACAGTGCTGCATCTTTGTTGTACTGTATGAGTGACAAATAATATCTGTTAAACTCACAGGTTATCAGTGGCTTTTTCAGTCTCTCTTCTTGTAGATAACTAATTTCAGTAACATCTTTATTAGCATGCTAAGAATGTGTGCTATGATTTTTCTTTTTAATGAAATCCGCTTCCTTCATCAGTAACACATTTCACAGTGATTTCTTGAAATTCAGTGGATCAAAGTCTGCTTTTATGTATTTTAGCTTCTGGATGCATTAGAGTAATTGTCTAAGTACAGCTGTTTGAATCAGTAGCCTGGTCTTAATGGAGAGAGAAACCTGGGTTTAATGGTTGAGAGAAGGAGAGAGATTCTTTTGAAAAGGGTGATTTGTAAGACATTAGACAGTCTTTTTTCTCTTCTCTGGCAGCCTCTGTATCGTCTTTGACTACCTAAGCATTCTAGCAAACCTCTGCTTCTAACTTAGCACTGAAGTTATATGCTTATAATAGATAGTGTGACTACTGTGTATTTCAGTAATAACAAGGTCAAGTAATAAGTCAAGCTTCCTCTCGAATTGTCATGATATGTATGTTTAGTCTCACTCTCCACTAATTTGTTTTCTGGAAGGCCTGAAACAAATAACACAAGCCATGCCCTGAATGCTGATTTCAATTTCAAATTTATTGCTATATATTTTTATCCTTTCTGGAAACATTAATTCTTCTCTGCTTTGTGTTTCTCCTCAGCTGACCCTCAGAGAAGGCCTCAGCAAACATCTTAATTAGTAGCACTTAGGAATTATCCCCTTACTATCTTGTGACATTCACTGATTAGTGGAGAAAATGCCTGGTCGTACAAGAATTCTTAACACAAAGAACACGTTCATGTAGATATGACATGTAGTTAATGCATGGTCACCTGGGGCATATTTAACGCACTATAGATAGGCCATCATTTCCTAAGTTTTCAGCGGTACTTTGTGTGTCCTTAGTATTGAGTGACAGCAAATAAATACACAAACACCATAGAGGGATAGCAATAGAATCATCACACTTAGTGCAAAGAGTCTCACAGAAATGAGAATACAGGACTGATTTGTAATGGACTCCTTCAGAGTATGCTGCTTTACCAGTCAGTAAAGTGTGCACTGATGATAGCTCAACAGTTTTTATTTCATCACACAGAATGTCAGTGTAAAATACAATTAGTAAATTACTAAGTGCTATGCCAGCTTTGCTTCTGAACATCTACCCATTCTGAACATGCCAATCAAGAAGACATGCGCCACTAATCTAGAATAGGATTAGGATGCCAATGCTTCAAATATATATCCATGGGTTTAACAGTATGCATTGTGAGTAAATATATTGAAGTAGATGGAACTAACCACAGTCTGTTAAGGTAAATACATGTGCAAGTCCTGGGTGCTTGAGCCTTTGGCATGCCAACGTCTGAGGAAGCACAAGAACAACACACAGTGCTTTTCTTAAGACCTATGAGGAGTGTTCTGTTTCTGAATATTCAATTAAATATTTGTAGAGAATATGGTTGAAAAGAAGAATGATTGCTAGCTATAGTTAGAACTGGCATGTTTCCTGCAGCAGTAGCTATACATTAGGCTTGGCAAGACCACAGACTCTCACAGCTATTGCAGACTATCATTATTTTAATTGTGTGTGCCACGTGTGCTCATTGGCCCTGCTGGTAAAAGGAAAAGTAAATAGTGATATTTTTACTGACTGCATACTTTGTAGTCATTTTTCTTGTCTATTCTATTTTTCTAGCTCCTAATGTGGCTCCTTCTGATGTCGGAGGAGGGGGGGGAAGCAATCGAGAGCTGACAATAACATGGATGGTAGGTATTGCACTGACATGGCACGAAACCTTTACTTCCTTGTGTCTGATCTCCTCCTCCTGAAACCCGTGGATGATTTGTCACTGGCTCCTGCGAGAGCAGGATTTGTACACAGTATATTCAGGTTTTCAGACTTTTCTCATAAAAATATGTAAAAAGGAATGAGGAAGACAATATTTTAGATGGTTTTGTATTGGACGTTTCTAAGATACGATCTAAAACATTCTCGGAGTATGTTTCAAAGAGATTGAAACACATACTGACTATGATAATGCATTGATATAACTGCATTTGAAAATTCTGCGTATTGTATTTCTTTGAGCCTTTTTCTGTTACAATCTGAATAGCACACAGATTACTACAGCTAAAAGTATAACAGCTTAATTATGACTTTAATGTGCTGTGCACAGATTTACAGGCTTTATAAAAAAAAAAGAAAATACATTGCCATTCTATAAACTAGCCTGTCATAATTATTAACTGGACTTTTAAGGAAATTCTTGTGTATTGACATTTTATAAGTTTTATTTTTTGGTAATGTGACTGGTAATACAAAACAAGGTTGCCTCATACCACAATTTAGCCGTTCATTGAGATCCACATACTGATACTGTTGTTCTTTTCCTCCAAGCCATTAATTTTTCTTTAATGATTATGTATTAAGCAAAATAAAGAACAGAGAAAGGGACAGAGATAAAATGTTAATCACAAAAATAATGCAATGAAAAGTTAAAAAAATTACAGCGTTATCAAAGAAGCTTTTCAGTAAGCACAGTCTTTTTAAAATTTAATCTCTCTCATGTACTGTAGGTATTCAGTTCATGATATTTTGTCTTTAAAAAAGTCTTGAATATATATAGCTATATTTATAAATGCTCTCTTCATTCTGGTATTGAAGCAATGGTTTTTTAAATTTACCTATACTGTGAGGAAAAAAATGCTTCTGAAAACAGGGAAGAAGGGAAAAGAGAGAGGAAGATAGGAAGAAAGCAAACCCCAGAACAAGAGAGCATAAAAATTTATAAGCAAAGGTGTTGTGTGGGCAAAAGTTACATGGAAGAGAGAGTTGAAGTCTTCTGAAGGGTATTTGGGAAAGCTAGGGAGGAAAAATAAAGCAAAAAAAGCCTGTCTGATTCATGTCAGAGCCTATCAGTATCCAGCAAAAACAGAGTTACAGAAGCCATTACCTCTGGCAAAGAAAGGTGATTAAATGTTATGCTTGAAAAAATTACCAAGTCTATCTTGCTAATGACCTCTCTGTTGACCTTCATATAGCTATGAGGCACACAAGGCACATTACGCCATTTTTGTCTTTTGGGGAATAGTTTGTATCAGATGTAGCAGCTTATTTCCCTCTATGAAGACTGCTTTTTCTTGTGGGAAGTGATATAAAGATGACATAATTCCAACAGCAACTTTGTCATTGTTGTATAGGGATCCTCCTTATGAATGTACAAATTTTAATTCATACGCATATTTCTTTCTTTTTGTACTTAAGGTTGATCATACCTCTTTGGAAAAGTTCTGAAGTGTGACACAGAAATAGTCAGCCATGTGTTTGGGCTAACACATTTGGGCTTTCCTGTTTTGGTTTGGTTTTAATTCAATTCAAAATATTTACTCAGTCTTCCTAAGTATTTTAGCAATGAATTTACCTAAAGAAAAAATTTCTAAGTTTCTGAAAAAGGAAGAACTACACTTCTGTTAAAATATATTGAAAAGGTTATTTCTTCATTCCACTAACAATAGGTTAGGAAGTAGATGTATCCTAATGAGTTTGATTCTGATCTTTATTTATTTTTGAAAAGCAAAAGTCAAATAAGAACACATGCAACGGACAGTTGCACAAGACCTAGGTTATTTTGTTATTTCTTCACAAGTGCTGTCTTATAAAAACTTCAACAAACTACAGAGCTACTTCTTGCATTGCGTGTAAAGAGCTATACTTGTGGCATTTTCAATACAGTGAAAACTCAGCTGGGATCAAATTAAAAAAAAGAAAATTATAACCAGGAGAATAGTGACTAATCCAAGATCTGAAGTACAAGATCATTTCAGTCTTTCCTATATGCCCAAGTAGACTTATAATCCAATTATTTCTCTTACCTAATGTCACGCTTTTTACATCTGTTCTGTAATGAGTAGCTCATTTAGTCAGACAAATTAAGCATTGTTTCAAATATTTACTTCCCAAGAATCTTCCACTACTATGTCTAGCAAGTGTTTTTGAGTAGAGGCATTAGATTTACAGAGCCTGTCTGACAGACAACAATATATCTATCTGTAAGGCCAAGATAAAGGTGTATATTGATTCCCCAAAATGTGCTGACATTTGCATACACTACTCAAAATAGTCCTTAATTAAGAAGAGAAGAACAGAATGTATGGCAGGTTCACATGTTGCTGCCAACCCCCTTTCAGCTTTTGTTATGATTCATAAGCCCAGGTTGAATGAGACAGCCAGAGATGCAATCAAAGCTCTTCTGAGTCTTGTTTTGAAAGAAGAACTGAGAAAGAGAGCTAGGAGTGGCATGCCCATTCTTCCTCATTTTTCCCCATTTGTTTTTTCCTCTTCCATTTTGTTTTTCAAAGTTTTTAGTGGATACTACAAGCTATTCAGCTACTTATATCTACTTATTATGCGCAGTCATTGGAGGGCAAGCTGCTTTCAACATTTTATTTTAAGACTTTCCAGAATATAATTTTTAAATGCCAGTCCTGGCTTTCTAAAGTTTGCTCTGGCTGAAAACCATTCTGAGACTAGGGCTGCATCCAGGCCGCTTACTTTGGCATATGAGATAATGATTCTGGTTTATTTTAAGCAGCTGCATACAATGATAGATTCAGAAGACGAGCTACTGAACGTGATCCAGTCTGTGAAATCTTCTACTTTTTGAATTGCAAGGTTGCCTGTGAATCTAAACTTAGGTACACAAAGGTACGTTAGCTGTTCTGGGAAACTAGGTATCCAGTTTTCACCTGATGTCTAGTCAGACCTGAGGTAGAAAACAAGCTAAGGCATGAGTTATACGTCATCCAATAGGTACACTCAGAATATGCCTGACACACAAAAAATTAAGCACATGAAATAGATTATCCAGGTTTGGAGGTTTGGGTTTTTTTCTCATAGCTGATCTGTAGTTAGAGTCTTCGCCTGGTGGCTTGTGGTTAGCGTCACAACTAGAGACCAAATATCCATCTCCTTTTTGGCGTGAGGGGTTTCTCAGATTTTATCTGTTGGCAGTCATCTTAATTACCAGTTATACTTAAGTCATTCATGTGTTCTCAGAAGTCATGTTGTAGGTAGATGGGTATCTTTCCACTTTCTAAAGCTCCATTATAATCCAGATTTGCCATACATCAGCATTTCACCTATGTTCCCCAGGAAAGCCAAAGAAGTTATGTATGTAGAGACCTGCAGTCAGCTGCATCAGTCAGTTGTCTTCTGCAACATGGAGTCATGGTTAGAGTACCCACTCAGGAAGCAAGAGGCGCTCAGTCCGGAAGATTGTCCGTACATATCCCATGTTCTAGAAGGGTCTCCTAACCCTAGTCAAGGTGTGCCAAGGCTACTTTCCAGTATTTGATTGAACTGAGCCACTGTTCTGCTAGAGATGCAGTTAAGTATGGGGAAAAAAGAACAGCAAGCAAGAGGAAACCTGCTGATGACTGAACTCTACAGATGGTAAATCCTGTTGGATTCTGGGCCTTACTCCCACAGCTGGTTTTTGCCTGTATCCAGTGATGGTCCTGTGCTGAAGCACTGGTGTCTAGTGAGCTTCATCTAGAACCAGCTTTCTGTCCTCAACCGGCTGAAGGCTGCCTGCTTTTAGTATTGCTGTGCTGTTGTTCTTGTGACTTCAGCATTGATGTTGCAGAGTGGTGAAACTTTACAGCAGCAACAGAGAAAACAGGATACAATGGGATCTGATAGCTGGTACACCCGGGAAAGGGGTCACTTAACCTTAAGCTGAGTAAAGTCAGAAGTCCCAGCCTTTGGTCCGATTCTGTACATTTCTTGGAAGCTTTGTCATGAAGAAAAGAAGTTCCATCATTGTTCATATGTCCTTATCAGATATTTTTTCAAATTTTGAGTTCCGTCATCTGTGTTTGCCTTAATTTTTTTCTTGTTCTATTATGTATACTAGTGTTCTAATCCATGTGTTATGCTTCTGAAGTCAAAACTTAAATGTTTCTCTTGTTCCAAAAATTCGGTGAGTTTTCACCAGAATTTTCTTTCTCACAGAATCTTTGGAATTTCATTCTAGCTTCAAACAAATACAAACATCAAAATTTGTGAGCTAGGGGTTTTTTTTTTGACTTGTTCCACTATTAACGTCTAAGTTTCATAAATCCTTGCTCAGAGTATCTCCACGCATATTGGCTGAAGCGCTACAGTAGTGGGCAAACACCTAAAGAGAATAATTACTCTCTGTTGCACTGCTCCAGGACCTTTACTTCAAGATAAGCTATTTCATCTCTGTGAAGTTTACAGTATGGGAAAAGGTAATGCAGGAAGTTTATTTTCAAAGGATGCTTCCGGTCAGCCTTCAGATGCACTGATGGATGACCTGATTTTGTCCCATTGGATGCACTGTCTAATAGTTGTGGTAAAGGCTCTGTGGACTGAGGAGGGATCACTGAATGTAGAGCTTTGGTAAATAAAGCAAAATTCATTATAGCAGATTGTGGTCCATAATTTTAAATTTTCCAGTATCCCTAGGTATAGGAAATCAGATATAGTTTTAAGAACTATTTTGGATAGATACCTTTAATGCTCCTGCTGAAAGTGGGAGTCATTTCACTTAAACTTTTATCAGTTAGAAGCTAGGTAGATAGTCTAAACCAGCAACTGGACCCCCTCCATCATCAGTGAAAAGTGGTAGGATGAATCATTCTTTGAATGTGTCCATCTTAATCAGCTGTGCCAGTTGCCTAGGTGACCGACTTTATGTAAATGAATATAATTTGGGCCGGCCACGTAAATTTTCTCTTCTCTCTCTCTGTTTTGCAGGAATATCTATCTACACGGATGCACATGTACCCATATACTTGCATAGTGTGTCTGTGTTACATATCCACTGTCGCTTACTCCTTAAGAAACATTTTTTCCAGCTACAGCTGACAACACTTTTAGTACACAATCATTCTGGGTTTCTTTCTGTAGGAGATAACATGATGTGCCTTGCACTGAGTTTGGATGAGGAACAAGATCTTAAAATGTTTTAGTAGCAGATCTGCTGATTTGATGGTATATTTTTAAAGGGGGTGGGAGCAAATCATAGAAGCAAACCAGGAGAAAATGGAACTTCAGTTCAGTGTTTTTACAATGTGGGTATCAATGCTTTCTGTATTATTTATTTTTCATTAGAGATCCATTTGTTTAGTTGGCTACAAAAATTAATGTTTTATCTTTTGCCTCTTTAGCCTTTGTCAAGAGAATACCACTATGGCAATAACTTTGGTTATATAGTGGCTTTCAAGCCATTTGGTGAGAAAGAATGGAGAAGAGTTACAGTTACTAATCCTGAAATTGGCCGGTATGTCCACAAGGATGAATCAATGCCACCTTCAACCCAGTATCAAGTAAAAGTGAAAGCTTTTAACAACAAAGGGGATGGACCATTCAGTCTCACTGCTGTCATTTATTCAGCACAAGATGGTGAGTAAAGGTTCCAGATAAGTTTTACACTGAGGGTCCAGATCAGCACTACCATCAGTAGAGAGAACCTGGTCCTTTACACTGATTTATATAGCAACATACACCTTCAGCAAGGAGGGTGTATATTGCTCTCACAAAACACTTGCAGTTTGTTCTGAATAAACAACTTCAGACTCTGCTTTCTATGTGATGCAGGGCACTTGGTTGTACTTGCTGTCAATGAGCAATACACAGAAGCATTCGAGATTCTTCACACCGCTTGTTAAAGGATTTAAAAAAAGAAATTCTGATCTTCATATTGGTCACCTAAAACATTTACATCATTATCCAGCAATGTCTCTGTGATCATAATACATGTATTTGACGTATGTGTATTTTTTTCCTTCTTAACAAAGCACACTAAAGCCTATTATTCTAGTAGATCAGTATCAGAATTTAGCCCCAAATTGTGAAGGAATGATAGTTCAGTTGTATCTAGTTACATTTCCAGCATGCTTAGAGTCTGATATAAATTATCTGTGCCACATTCTTTATTCTGGTTTGGAAGTTAGATCTATCAAGTGAATAATTGAATGAAAAACTCTTTTGACACTTCACTAAAATCTTTTTCTTAATTCTTACTGGAATTATTTCACATTTCCTATTATCTTTAGGATTGAAGTTTAAATGACATTTCCAGACTTAGTGGGAGAGAGAAAGGACTAGAAGAAGGTCTACCTTAAATCAGAAGAAATATATACAACATCCTAATTGCAACATAATCACTCAAGCCTGTTTTAAAAAAATGTGGTTTATTAATTTCTGCCAGAAACCCAAAGAACTGCTCGTATTTTTCTTTCCGTAGAGCAGAATCTCCTTCACAAAGTCAACAGATCCAGACCAAAGAGCCAAAAGGAGGCGTATGATAACAAGGGCACATTCTCACACTTCCGACTCTGTTCTTTACTCTGTGTACTTTATAGGAGATTTATGTTCATGATTCCCATTAGCACTAATGGGAGCTTTGCACACAAATCGCCCACACACATAGAAAAGATAAAAAAGTCCTTTTGTTTCTTACAATAGTTCAAGCTAGCAACACTTAGCTATCTGAAGAGGCTAATACTAATCCTTTTTCTCAGAAAAGTGTACCTTAGGATATCATCTTCAACAGCTGCTGCAGCAACAGAATGGTTGTTTTTGCAATTGTATAAATGAGTTAATAAATAGCTATGATGTAGTAAAAGCCGTATCTGCCAATTAACATTTCAGTATCTATTCTTTTTCAGAGACGTTATCGACAGCTGACTGATAAGCTTCCACATGTTTATATTAGGATTATACTAACCATGTCAGGGATAGCAGTGTGTTTGTATAGCTTTCTAAGTTCAGAGACATGGAAGACCCTAGGAGCTCCAAAAGACAGAGGAAAAGCAAACGTGCAGTAGTGCCAGCTTCCAGATAAAGCAGTCACTTCAGTGGCTGCTGATGTCCTAACATAGATTTTAGCAATGTCCAGACACTTGATAGAAACACTTGTGGTTGAATGATGGCAGATGTGGGCAGCAAAAGGAATAGAAGCTCAGTGAACCTACTTCTTTTCTTTGATTTCAAGCACAAGAGTCGCCAAAACAGTCAAATTCACAGTGCTCCAAACCTTACCAGTAGTGCTCACGGCTCCTATGCGGAGCTATGACCCTGAGTACTGACCATATCAAATCCAGGAACTGCAGGGTGGGTTAGAAGGAATTTTTCCAGTAAGTGTAATGGAATTTATTCCAAAGAGCGTTCTGCAGAGTTTTCTGCTGACATCAGGACTTATACAAAGTCACCTCCATACCTTGTAACATGCTTACTGGCTCCCAGCCTTAACTTTGTATAGTTGCGCTTAGAAGATAATTGTGTGATGGCCACTATGTTTTCAGTGAAGAGAACATATTGTGAGGCCCATGTGATTGCTTCTTTAGTTGGTAGAATTACTGAATTAGAAGGCTGGAGAAAAGCAGCTGATGTCATCTTTCTGGCTCAGGAGAGACTGCAAAATATTTACAGAACATAAATGCCAAATAGGGATATAAATTATTTGGAGCTCATAAACAAGCATAAGCAGATGAAATATTCTTTAGAGTACTGTATCAGCAAAATCCCTGGCAGTTGGAACTTTTCAATATGAAACATCTTGGCAAATTCTGTAATTGGTACAATGGAGAAGAGTCTGACAGTGATTTGGGAATAGGTTAGATGATCACATCTATTCCACCTGAACTTCTGTACCTCTGAATCAGCAAGTGATATTACTACTGTCAGACAGCACAACTTCTCAAAGGTATTAGTGAGATTTCAAAGCAATATGGTCATACAACATTCCATATGGATATGTATAAATACACATACATACATAAACATAATGACAGCATTTCCACTAATTTGTGTATTTTGTAATATATCTATGTCTGTCTAGTTAGAACTGTGGGCATCTTTATTCACTTTAGTGACTGGGGAATTTCTGTGTTCCCACATGTTTTAAGCCAAGTTCCATATCTGACAGCTACTAGTCATACCTGCCACTGCTAGTAGCGAGTAATGATTGCTACTAATGAGTGCACAGGCCTCTTGCTTATCTAAATTCCTGTCATTGTGAAAACAATTTTGCAATAATGTATCATTTTTTAATTATACATTTGCATTATTAACAGTCATTGAAAGACAATTACAAAGGGTAACTTTGCATATAAGATTATTTTGTTACCTTGGATACTTTTCATGAGAGATGTAACTGATTTTTTTCTTAACAGTGGCTGTTTTGATGCATAGTTGACTGGATGCCCAGTTGGAAGATTAAGTATATGAAAGCTTTCCTCAGCTCAGGCTGCCATGCCTGTCTGTTGCAACTTGTTTCAAAAGATTCATGACAGAGAGCTGTTCTTAGCTTGGAAAACTTTATCTTTTATAGACATTGCTAAGTTTATACCTTTTTAAATTCCTTACCTCACTTAAAATACAAGCAGCAGTGAAATTAACAGCTTCTTATAATGAAACTAGAACTTAATATTTTTAGCCCTGAATAAAAGCATATCACATTATAATGGTCTGTATTCTATGTTGGCTGCTGTCCAGAACTAAGAACACAAGCAAAATCAACTGTGTGATGTATGCCTGATAGAAGGGTGC
>JANHGO010000069.1:42422913-42447468 GCA_024606505.1 Aquila spilogaster
AACTCTTTAACTCCCAGTTCTTTATATGATGTTATGATGTGGAATACCGATAAACAAAATTCATAAAGCCATGACACATAGCAAATGCCCGTAACAGTCTAATTGACCAGTGTTAAAATTATTAAAATACTTAAGGATACCCTCTAGGCTCAGACAGGTCCATTTTAAAATGGATTCTTGAGAATGAGGAATTATATGTTATTATTCAAGATAATACATTCTGTTTGAACTGTACAAAGGAGATAACAGCAGTGCTTTAGGAAGTAATGTATCACTTCAAAAAGGCTTTATCCAACAAAGCGTGTGTACCAGTATATCCTCCTCAATACGTATTAGCACACGTGTGGAACCTTGAGATATTTGTCTTTTAAAAAGCCTTTGTCCCATAGCTTGTGATTACAAAATAAAAATGTAAAACCAAAATTAAAAAATTAAATTTTGCAATTAGAGCTGATAGGTCATTGCTGTGATTAGATAGCATTTTCAAATGCATTTGCATTGCAAATTTCAAAGCATTTGTTAATCAAGATCCACATTTGGTCCGTTTAAAAACTGTGTTGCTTAGGGAGAAAGAAAATACAGATTGGTTAAATTAGTCAGGGAAAGAAAATATGCACGGAATTTTAACATTTAAAGTAGAAGGAAATTACTTCATATAAAATTGACTACTGATATTGTATATTTTCTGACTCAACAGCTGTATATGAACACAGCCCAAGGGTCTAAATGAGAAATATGGACATGCTCCTTGTAATCCTGGGTGCGCAACAGCCATTTTTGAAATGTCAGGAAAGAGACAGAAAGGTTAGGGACTGGCAGGGGGCTCAGAAGAAACGTGCACAGGTGGTGACCATGGTAATGTCCTGCAGTGTGCAGTGTGCCACATTCATGAAGTTTGCTTTAGCCTCTTTCCACGCCCCTCACGACTGCATGTCTTCCACTATTTTAGAGCAGGATGTAATGCCTTGCAAAATGTAGTCTGTTAGTCTGCTGTCCCATTCCCCATGAACAGCTGCATTGTCATCCTTGGTAGACGTTGACAGACATTTGTGGTGAAACAAAGCAAAACTTTAGTGTAGTATCCTAAGAATCAGTCAAGACTTCTTGCAATGCTAAAAGAGCATATGTCAGTAACTATTTGCTGAGAAACTTGTGTGCCCAAGAACATTTCCTGCCAGAAGCTGGAATTTTTATAAGCAGCAACAATAGCATTTGGGATGCATTATCACCCTCCAGGGTGCTACAGAACAGGACTGTGTGTGCATTCTCATCTTAAAATGAAGAAATTAAGTATTTTGTTGCATAAATGACACATTTCTATACATTGACATTATTTTTAACATTTGTTCTGTGTTAAACAGCAACAAACAGTGCTGCATCTCTGAAACAGCAGCAAACTGCTGCATCTCTGTTGTACTGTGTGACAGACGATGTCTGTTCAACTCAAATGTTATCAGTGTATTTTTCAGTTCTGAAGTCTCTCTTCTTGCAGATAACTTTAATTTCAATAACATTTTAATTAGCATGCCAAGAGTGTGTGCTATGGAAGAGAGATTTTTCTTTTAATAAAATCTGCATTCTTCATCAGTAACACTCATATTTCACAGTGTCTTCTTGAAACTCAGTTGATCAAAGGCTGATGATTTTATTTTAGCTTTGGTCTATGTTTGGCCTCATTCTCCATTGATTTTTTTTCTGGAACGCCAGAAATAAATAATATAAACTGTGCACCAAATGAAGGTTTCCATTTCAAATTTATTTTGACTTTTTTTTTCCTTTCTAAAGACATTAATTCTTTTCTGCTTTCCTGTTTGTTCCCAACTATCCTCACAGCAGACCTCAGCAAATATCTTATTTAAATAGTGGGAGACCAGTCAGGAACTATCCTCTTACTCTACTGTGACCTTTACTAATTAGTAGAAGAAAATGCCTGAGCATGCAGTAGTGTTTTAACACAAAGAACATGTCCATGTCACTAGAACATGTAGTTAATGCGTGATCACCTGAGGCTCATTTAGTGCATGATATATAGGCTTAACCATCATTTGCTGTTTTCAGCAGTACTGTGTCTCCTTCTTATTGAGAGACAGCAAATAAATACAAAACCACCACAGACAATAGCAATGAAATCATCATATTTAGTGCAAATATGTCATGAATTAATTAGACAGTTCTTGCTGGATGTTTTCTGTGTATCGTTATAGAGATAAATTTTGGAGAAATGTCTTCACTGGATTCCAGAGAGAAAATAGTTTTCAGCTGCTTACGGTAGTTAAGAAAATTACAGAAATAAAAATATAGGGAGTTTTACAGAAATTAAATATAGGAATGACTTATAATGAACCCTTGAGGGTATCTTTCTTATCTTACCACTCAGCTGTGCACCAGTGAGAGATTAGCAGATTTTGTTGCATCACACAGAACAACAGCGTAAAATGCAATTACTAAATTACTTAAGTATTAGGCCAGCTTTGGTTCTGAATATCTACCCATGCTGATCAAGAAGACATCTGCCATTCATCTGAACTAGAATAGGAATAGGAAGGTAGTGCTTCAGACATGTACTCATGGGTTTGACATAACACATCGTGAGTAAATCCATTGAAATAGGTGGAACTAATCATGATCTGTTAACAAAAATAGATGTTTATTCCCTGGATACTTGAGCCCTTGGAATATCAGCATCTAAGGAAGCGTAAGAACCATATACTGTCTTCCTGCTGAGGCCAATGAGTAGTGTTCCACTTCTAAATATTAAATTGAATATTTGTAGAGAGTATAGCTAAAAAGAAGAGTGCTAGCTATGGTTTGAACTGGCATGTTTCCTGTAGCAGTAGCTATACTTTAGTTTTGGCAAGACCACAAACTGACTGATTACAGACTATCATTATTTTAATTTTGTGGGCCACGTGTGCTCATTGGATTTGCTGGTAAAAAGGAAAGTAAATTATACTGTTGCTTTCTTTTCACTGACTGCATACTCTGTAGTTATTTTTCTTGTCTCTTCTGTTTTTCTAGCTCCTAATGTGGCTCCTTCTGATGTTGGAGGAGGAGGTGGAAGCAATCGAGAGCTGACAATAACATGGATGGTAGGTACTGTACTGAGATGGAATGAAGCATATACTTCCATGGATCTGATCTTGTTGATCCTGAGATGCATGGAAGGTCTGTACTGTTCAAGGTCCTTTACCTCAAAATAAGCTATTTCATCTCTGTGGGGTTTACAGAATGTGATGAAGTGATGCAGGAGTCCTGTTTTGAAAGGATGCTTTTGGTCAGCCTTCGGATGAGCTACTGACATTATTTTGGTCACATTACATGCACTGATAGTTTTGTTTAGGGTTCCATGGACAGAGGAGGAATCACTAAATGTAGAGCTTTGATAAATGAAGCAAAAATTTTTATAGCAGATGGTTTTCTGTAATTTTATATTTTTCAGTATTCCTAGGTATAGGGCATCAATTACATCTGTCTTTGGATAGATACCTTTAATGTTCATGCTGAAAGTGGAAGTCGTTTTCACCTAAACTTTTGCCAGATAGTAGCTAGGTAAGTAGGTAGTCTAACTAACTAACTGGACCCTCTCCATCATCAGTGAAAAGAGATAGGATTAATCATTCTTTGAATGTGTCCATGTCTCTTCATCAGTTGTGCAGACAGGATTCCTTGGTCACTAGCTTTGCATAAATGAATATAATTTAAACTAGCCACTTAAATTTTCTCTCTCTGTATTTCAAAAATGATCTCTGCATATGCACATATACCCACATATTTGCATAGAGTGTCTGTTTCATATCCTCTTTTGCTTATTCCATAAGAAAGACTTTTTCTCCTAGGTCAAGTTGACAACAGTTGTGATACACAGCTGTTCTTGGTTTCTTTTTGTAGGCAATAGCTTGATGTGTCTTGCAGTGAGTTTGGAGGAGGAATAAGACCTTAGAATGAATTAGCAGCAGGTGTGCTACTACTACAGATCTGCATAATGAAGGTGGTGCTTTTTTAAAGAGGATGGAAGCAAACAGTAAAAGCAAACCAGATGAAAATGGAACTTTAGATCAGTATTTTTACAGAATACTTATTGATGCTTTCGATATTATTTACTTTTCTTTAGAGATCCATTTGTTTGATCAGCTACAAAAATCAGTGTTTTGTCTTTTGCCTTTTTAGCCTTTGTCAAGAGAATACCACTACGGCAATAACTTTGGTTACATAGTGGCTTTCAAGCCATTCGGTGAGAAAGAATGGAGAAGAGTTACCGTTACCAATCCTGAAATTGGTCGTTATGTCCACAAGGATGAATCAATGCCTCCTTCCACCCAGTACCAAGTAAAAGTGAAAGCCTTTAACAACAAAGGGGATGGACCATTCAGTCTCACTGCTGTCATTTATTCAGCACAAGACGGTGAGTAATAATTTTTCCAGATAATTTTTACACTGCGGGCTCAAATCAGTACTACTTTGGGAGAACCAGATCCCTGTCTCTAATTAGTATAGCAACTGTCCTTCAGAAAGGATAATGTATTTTGCTCACAAACAATTACTGTTCATAATAAATAACATTGGGCTCTACTTTCTAAGTGCTGGAGATTACTTGGTTATACTTGCAGTCTTCATGAGTAATCTGCAGAATTGTTCCAGATTTTTCATACTTCCTGTAAAAAGATTTAATAATTAAATATATATATAGTCTTCATATTTGTTACCTAAAAAATTTTCATCTTTATCCAACAATTCTGCCTCTGCAATCTTAATACATGGGATTGACACATGTATAGATTTTCTTATTCTGAACAGACCACACTAAAGTCTATTGTTCTGGTAGATCACTATCAGAATTCAGCCCAAAAATTGTGAAGTAATGATGGTTCAGTTCTATTTCGTTACATTGTGAGAATGTTTAGAGCCTAATATAAATCAGCTTTGTCACATTCTTTATTCTTGTTTGGATTTTAGAGATACCAAGTGAATAATTTAATGAAAACCTCTGCCATTTCACTAAAATCTTTTTCTTAATTCTTGCTGGAATTATTTCACATGCTGTGATTGTTATGGCTGAAGTTTAAATGACATTTCCAAAATTAGCAGGGGAGGGTAAGCACCAGAAGTTTACCTTAAATCAGAAGAAACATATACAATATCCTAATTGCAACATAATCACTCAAGCCTGTTTTTTAAAGGTATAGTTTATTAATTTCTGCCAAAACCCGAAGAACTGCTCATATTTTTTCTTTCTGTAGAACAGAATCTCTTTCACAAAGTCAGCAGATGTAGGAGAAAGAGCCAAGAAGAGGGATATGATAACAAGGCCACATTCTCACACTTCCGACTCTATTCTTTATTCTGTGTACTTTATGGGAGATTTATGTTCATGATTCCCATCAGCACTAATGGGAGCTTTGCACACAAATCGCCCACACACAGAGAAAAGATAAAGTAGTCCTTTTTGTTTGATACGATAATTCAGCATTCAAGCTAGCAACACTTAGCTGAAGAGATTCTGAAGAGATTCATGTTAATCCCTTTTGTTTAAAAAAAAAAACAACAACCCTTAGGATTATTTGCTTCAGCAAATAATGATTGTTTGTTTTTGCAATTGTCTAAATAAGTTAATAAATTGCTATGGTATAATAAATGCCATAACTGCCAAATAACGTTTCAGTATCCATCCTTTCTCAGAGGCATTATCGACAGCGGACTGATAAACTCACATGTATTTATGTTAGGATTATACTAACCGTGTCAGGGATGGGGATGTGTTTGTATAGCTATCTAAGTTCAGAGACGTGGCAGAGTCTAGTAGCTCCAAAAGGTGGAAGAAAAGCAAATGTGCAGTAGTGCCAGCTTCCAGATAAATAAATCACTTTGGTGGTTGCTGATACTCTAGCATAGACTTTAGCAAAGTTCAGGCACGTTATTGATAGAAATGCTTGTGAACAAATGATGCCAGATCCAGGCGGCAAATGCAGTAGAAGCTCAGTGAGCCTTCTTCTTTTCTTAGATTTTAAACATGAAGCAAAAAAACTGTCAGATTTCTGGTGCTGTAAACCTTACCAGTAGTGCTTACAGATGCTGTGCAAAGCTGCGACCTGACTACTGACCATACCAAACACTGGAACTGCAGGACAGGTTAGAAGGAATTTTCCAGCAGATGTAAAGAAAGTTAATCCAAAAAGCTTTCTGCAGTTTTCTGCTTGCATCAGGACTTGAACAAAGTCACCTTGGTACTTTGTAATGCTTGCTGCCTTCCAGCCTTAACTTTGTAAAGTTACACTTAGAAGATAATTGTGCAATGACCACGCTTTTTTAGTGAAGAGGACTTACTGTAAGCACATTTTATTGTTGTTTTTTATTATTATTATTATTATTATTATTGATAGAATTACTGAATTAGAGGACTGGAGAAAAGCAGCTGATGTCATCTTTCTGGCTCAGGAAAGACTGCAAATGTTTATAGAACATAGACGCCAAATAGGGATGTAATTTCCAAGCTCATAAATAAGCATGAGCAGCTGAAATACTATTTAGAATATTGTATCAGCAAAATCCCTGGCAGTTGGAAATTTTCAATATGAAACATTTTGGCAAATTCTGTAATTAATGTGATGAAGATTCTGACGCTGATTTGGAACTGGATTAGATGATCACATCTGTTCCACCTGCACTTCTGTACCTCTGAATCAGCAAGCGATTTTACTGCTGTCAGAAATCACAGCTTCTCAAAGGTAGCAGTGGGAATTTAAAGTAATATAGTCATACAATATTCAATACCAATATTTACAAGCATACATACACACACATGCATACATATATATGCATAGTGACAGTATTTCTGTTAAGTTATATATTTTGTAACATATCTATGTGTGTCTAGTTATAACTGTGGGCATCTTTATTAAATTTTCTTACTGGAGAACTTCCGCTTTCCCACATGTTTTAAGCCAAGTTCCATATCTGACAACTACTAGTCATACCTTCCATTGCTAGTAGAGAGTAATGACTGCTAGCAGTGAGTGCACAGGCCGCTTGCTTATCTAAATGCCTGTCATTGTGAAAACAATTTTGCAATAATGCATCATTTTTTCAATTATACATTTACATTATTAA
This sequence comes from Aquila spilogaster, assembly GCA_024606505.1. Classification (NCBI taxonomy): domain Eukaryota; kingdom Metazoa; phylum Chordata; class Aves; order Accipitriformes; family Accipitridae; genus Aquila; species Aquila spilogaster. The sequence goes on from JANHGO010000069.1 coordinate 42,430,018, forward strand.
CAGTCACTGAAAGACAATTACAAAAGGTAACTTTGCATATAAGATTATTTTGTTACCTAGGATACTTTTCATATGAGATGTAGCTGATTTTTTTTCTCAACAGTGGCTGTTTTGATGCATAGTTGACTTGATGCCCAGTTAGAAGATTAAGTGTATGAAAGCTTTCCTCAGCTCAGGCTGCCATGCCTGTCTGTTGCAACTTGTTTCAAAAGATTTGCAAAAGGGTGCTGTTCTTAGCTTGAAAAACTTTATCTTTTGTAAACATTGCTAAGTTTCTGGCTTTTGAAGTTCCTTACCTCATTTAAAATACAAGCAACAGTGAAATTAACAGCTTTTTGTTATTTACCTACAGCCTTACTAAATAAAAATGCCACATTATTATGGTCTGTATTCTAACTTGGCTGGTATCCAAAAAAAAAAAAAAAACAAAATCAATTTTCAGACATATGCCTGATAGAAGGGTGCTCTTGGATTATTTCACACGTATGTTTAAGTTTGTATATGCCACTAGTCAGCTCTTTAATATCTGGTCTCATGAAAACCATGTCATCGTGACTAAGTGACATACATATGAATATTTGTGTGTAGCTAGCTTAAAAATAAGAAAAGATGTATATATTTTAATCTGTCAACTGGTGTCCAATTTAGTAAAAGATCACTGGATGCTTCATTCAGTTCTTTGTCAAAGCCAGTTTTTAATTTACACAAATGGAATCTCTTGAAGTATAAAAACACATAGTCTGAGCCAAGTAATAGAATCGTTGCTTTGTTTTTTTTAGAGTCCTTTCCCATACGGATCGTCACTGAATTTAAAGTTTACACAAGTAAAAACAGATTAAAGACTAACATACTTGGCCCCTTGAAATCAGGAAAACAATACAAAACAGTAAATTGAGATAAGTCCCTGTAGATGAATTTAACAATAGCACCAAATGAAACTGGATGTTTAACATGTGTTCTGTCTTCCAGCCCCAACTGAGGTACCTACAGATGTGAGCGTGAAAGTTTTGTCATCTTCTGAAATTTCTGTTTCTTGGCATCACGTTACTGAGAAATCTGTGGAAGGATATCAGGTGAGTTTAGACGTGACACTGCATGTTTTCTCATTAATTTAATTTCCATAGTTAAATGCAAGGGTAATTCCTACTGTAACATTCTAGCTCTTAGGGTTCACTTGTCTTTATTAATTGTTTGCTGTCCAGATTTCACATCCCAAGAAAGAGATTATTTTTGATGTCGGTACTTCCTTTCTAAGCCTTCCTTAGCAAGTCATCGTTACGCTACAAAATAATGTTGTCTGTTTATGTTATGCAATCAAATGCCTATCTTTACCTTCTCAAAACATACTGAAATTAAATTTGGGGTGTAATTGTCAACAGAGACATGAAATTGTTAGTAACTCATGACCCATTTAAATTATCAGCAATTATTGATATAATTCACCCACAAGTCCTTTGTTAAGTGGAACAAGGTGACATATGCATGTAATCCTGTAGAACAGGTACAATACTGTTGTGCGAGGCAATGTTTTGTTCGTGGTTTCTATTCCTCACGTGAGAAAGGGCTTCAAGGTATGTTTTTCTGGTCCAAAAGTAAGTGGTAGTACTGGTAAAAATTGTTCATGTCCTTTTACAAAGATGACAACAGACACAGAATGGGTGCAACTAGAAATGACCGTGTTAGCTTTCCATGTGGCAGGGAATTCTTACATCATCCATGCACAGCAGGTACTGACAAACTCAGCTGACTTTGGCTGCATTCCAGAAAAGCGATTTGGGCACTAGTTTGTTAGTGATTTGCTTTGATGTTTAAGTCGTCAGCTGCTTGATGGTAGCTTCTGTGTTCCAAAATGAACACAGAGTAACTTCATAGAATGTGTCTACATGACTGAAATATATGAATAAATGTTCTTTTAAATACTAGTACTTGCTTCTATATTTCATTATATCTATGTATCTCTCCATGAGATACATGTAATATTTTCAGGATACTGTAACAAGATACAGATCATAGGGAAAATCTCAGTAGGAACTAGCACAGTGTCCTATGTAAAAGGATTGATGATTATTTATTCTTCAGAATTCAAACATAAAGTTATAAGCACAATTATAAGCTCAGGAAACTGAGATTTGAAATAAGGACACTGACATCATCAACTGTAACTCTTAATTTACTAAAACACTGGTTTGGTGTTTCATATGGGTTATGCAACTAGAATCTAATAGCAAAAGTCATGGTCATGTCTGAGAGCAGGGTGGAGAGCATAGATCTGTGAGCTCAGCCCTGCTAGCCATGTAGCAGAGTTGTACTTCCAAGTTGGAATGTCTGTGCAGAAAGTGAGCAAGATGCCTTGGTGCTGCGAAAAACCAGAACAGACACTGGGCAAGTGCACACCAGGGAGCTTGTAGGGATGCAGAGAGACCAGCAGCAAAGAGGGCTGGAAGTATTCTGGGAAGGTTGGGGTTGCAGCAGTGATAGAGCATGGCAGTGGATGTTGAAGGTTGTGATGTGTGGTGTGGGATGGAACATATGGAGAGATGTGGAGGATGATAGGGGAAAGAACACGGTGGGAAAACATTCGCATAGGCATTTTAGGCCATTTTTATTTTGCCTAAAGCCAGCTGAGTTTCTGACAGGAATCATCAGGGGAAGAAGAGAGAATCATACAGTCACCAAGGTTGGAAAAGACCTACAAGATCATCCAGTCCAACTGTCCAATACCACCGATATTTCCCCATTAAAACGTGTTCCTCAGTACAACATCTAAATGTTTCTTGAACGCCTCCAGGGACAGTGACTCCACCACCTCCCTGGGCAGCCCATTCCAGCACTTGACTATTTTTTTGGAGAATAAGTTTTTCCTAACGTCCAGCCTGGATCTCCCCTGACGCAATTAGAGGCCATTCCCTCTAGTCCTATTGCTAGTTACATGGGAGAAGAGTCTGACCCCCACCTCGCCACAACCTCCCTTCAGGTAGCTCTAGAGAGTGATAAGGCCTGCTCTGAGCCTCCTCTTCTCCAAATTAAATAATCCCAGTTCCCTCAGCCGCTCCCCAAAAGACTTGTATTCTAGACCCCTCACCAGCTTTGTTGCCCTTTGTTGGAAAGTTCTGTTACACAGAATATGCATGTAAGGGATGTTGCCTTATTTTGTCAGCTGGAGCGTGATGGTTCATCCACTGATTCCTAGCACATTATTACACTTTCACAAATCTAGCATGTACAGAATGCTTGAATATGTACAATAAGCAGTGGTATTAAAATCTTGAATTTCTTCTCTTTTTTTGTTCTCTTTCCCTAAAGTAATCTTCTAGTTATCATGACTGGGAAGAAAAGTTAGTATCTGATGCATTAATAAGCAGACAAATAGGCATAAATTATTGCCCCATGGAGCTCAATAACATGTTCATTCTAAGATCTTTTTCTCTAGAGTAATAATCATAATAATTCTAGCAGAGAGGAGAGCAGCAAAGAGTAAGCCAATAGGGGCAAAAAGAAAATCCTATGGTCCTGAAGATCAGAAGTGCTATTCTCATTACTCCTGTAGGAACTGTTTGTACAGGGCAGAATAAGAGAAGGCTTTTCTGGCTGTAGACTTTCTGAAGTTGCAGTATGAGTTGTGGAGGAAAGAGCACAGATCTGGTCAAACTACTTTATAAAATTAAAATGAATATATTTAGAAGGTTCTGTCTGCATGTGCATAAAGAAATTTTCCAGTGTTTATTTTTTTAATTAGTGCTTAGCTGTAACACTTGTTGGCAAAGTCCCTCATTCACCAAAACACTTTCTGAGTTTCACGTTGGTCTTTATTATTACCTGACAGTGGCATAACTGACCTAAATGCTAGAGTTGAAGAGGTGAGAGTATTTTGAGTTATGTACCTGAAGGTATTTCACATGTGACATGACGTTTCTCATACTAGGAGGAGTCAGATTTTCTTGACACTAATGCATACTGTCAGAATGACTGCCATCACAGTGATGAGTGTGAGCTGATACATTTTGCCATTACAGTGGAGTGTCCTCAGCTCACACTTAGAGGAGAGATAAAGTAAGAAAACTATCTCCATCCGTACAGAGAATTTAAGATTTATGAGTTCTTGCAATATCCTGCTAAAAGCCACAGCTCTTTGGTGAATGCAATACCACAGACACTGTATCATTCCTTCTGCTTCTGCTTCTATGAAACAGATGTTTATTTTATTAAAAACATTTATGTCTGTTCAGTGCCATTGTCCTTCTGACTGAAATACGTCATAACCATTTTCTCTTATTGTGAATAAAATGTCTCTTTTCTCTCCCTCCTATGTAAAGCTTCCAAGAATATTAAAGATGTTGTTTTATGACACTAACAGAAATCTTCAGATGTACATCATTTTATTAAAATTTGAATAAAAGGAGGCAAAAAGTAGGATAGTGGGTTTTTTTCCCCAATTTTGAATGCAGGCAACAGTGCTAATTCATAGTGGCTAAGGCATTCCCTTCCCACCGATCACTGTGTGACCCCTTTGTTCATTTTGGCTTAATTCCTTCAACAGCCTCTAGACTTGGAGTTAAATATTCTCCTCTATAGACTACCCTAGCAAGGTAGATGCAGAGCACCGGGAAAAAAATAGACTGTTTGAGATTCATATCCATATTCTGAAATAAAAAAGGAGAGCAAAGTGAGAAAATGCGGATTCTTGTAGCAATGGGGCACAACATTCTGGATACCACTTTTGGAGAGGCAAGAGAATGAAAGAGAAATTCCTCAGTGTTTCAAGAAATTTTTAAAGTATTCAAATAATATGTGAGAAGAGAAACGTTGGAATATAGAAGACAGTACTTTTTCTTAGCTCTCAAGGGAGTTGTCTTATTTAAAATCTTTATTTTCCAAAAGTAGCTGCAACAATCCAGCTGTATAGATATGACTCACACTCCAGGAGTAGTTAAATCCACAACATTTCAGCCAACAGCAATAGTATTTGGGATTCAGAATCAGTTTAATTTTTAAATTATATTATTTTTACATGAAATGTAATATGCTGTCAGTGTAATTTACATTTTCATTCATTGTTCTCACTTGTCTTGTTCGATGCTGTGCGTTACTTATTATATTACTCCTGTGATATTACTGTAGTGTGAGTGAACAGTAGGATTGTAGAAAGTTTTTCAAGTCCGAGGTATTCAAAGGCTTCTATCATATGTCTAATGTTTAACAAAAGCTTCTCATGTGAGGTGTTTGCTATCTTTATGTAAAGGAGATAATGGCAGTAGAACATACTAAAAATAAATGAATAAGTCTTCAGTGACCACTTAACATCTACAATAAAGCTGTCCTTAGTCCTGTTGTAACTAATACATTTTTTACCATCTAGAACTTTAGATTTCCCTTTGCTACACCTAGAAACTTGTTTGGCCTTTGGAACAGAGATAGACCTAATGTCCTCCAGTTTCTGTTGTACAGAATCTCTCCTGATTTAGTCACGGTTACCAGCTAATGGCACACCGCTGGTTGCTTTCAACAAAATGAGTTTATCTACAACAGTTTGTTAATTAGAATCATATCAAACCAATTCTGACTTGAAGAGTGTAGTAAAAATGTCAGCTGAAATGTTAAGATCCCCTACCAATTTGAAACTGTTCACAAAACAGAGGTTACCAGCGTTCTGGAGAAGCTTGCAGAATTGACTGGGTGCATATATTCATCTCAGGGCAAAGGCTGTCTACTCAGATTTTTTTAAGATCCTCCTACAGTTCTTTAAAAGTACTTTTTCCTCAAGGGAAAAAAATATATATAATATGTGATAAAACTTTGAAGTCCAAGGGCCAAAAGCAGAAGAGCTGGTGTGCAAGTAGCTCATGGAGAAACAGTTAAGAAACAGCCATCAGTTCAGATCTCATCATTTTTGAAGCCATTCTTTTTTGGTGATGATCTATAAATCTTTTTAATCATAAAAAGAAACAAAAAGTGTTGTAGTTATGCATCTAGAACTGTGTTCAAGGATGTCAAGGAGGTAGCATGGTCTAGTTCATTTTTACTAAGAAATGTGTAATGAATTTAAGTAAAATGGAACAACTTCATGAAAAAAAAAATCGGACAGATTTTCTACATACTGTTAATTGACTTTGTATTTTAAGATAGGTTTACACTGACGCTTTCCCCATATTTTAAGTATTGAAAGGTTCTTTCTCAACTTCACTGACAGATGTCATAATGTACTCTGAAATCACATTGAGTTTAGCCAGAGAAATTCAGAAAATGTTTATGAACACATATCTAGATACGCACACACAACATGACTGAATTTTTCTCATTTCTCTAGAGAGAAGTACAAAGGGAATAGATTTATTAGAGTTTACACACAGTATCATGAAATCAGTAGCAGAGTGTAGTCTACCCTCTAGTGTAGGAGAGCAATATTAAAGTTCAGAGTAAAATGCTCAGCATCAAAATAACAATTTGGCCAAACATTTGGCCAAAGGTATTATCCATTTCCCAGATTTCTAATGACTTAGCTGAGAACAAATTTATCTACTCTGAGAAAAATTGTCATAATACCATCTGACTTAGTTTCTATTCCTTTACGCATACATACAATTTAGTTAAAATCTTGGCCTGGAGAGGGAGTTCCATGCTATTGCTGTTGAATGTCATTTAGCTCACTTAACATCCAGAGTATTTACTATCAAAATGTATGCATCATTTTTTATAAACTTTTTTTTATAACAAAGTATGTTAAATTTAATTATTCAATATTCCTACAGATTCGTTACTGGGCTGCTCATGATAAAGAAGCAGCTGCACAGAGGGTACAAGTAAGCAATCAAGAATATTCAACCAAACTGGAAAACTTGAAGCCTAATACACGCTACCACATAGATGTTTCTGCCTTCAATAGTGCAGGCTATGGACCTCCCAGTAGAACCATCGACATCATTACCAGGAAAGCACGTAAGTAAATTGAGCATTAGGTTATTTGTAATGTTCTGTACTTCATTATTGCATGTTGTATCATGTCTGTCATTTCTTCAAGCTTGGCTTCTCACTTGTGTATCTGGCATTCTCCCTTTATGTAGTGTTGATTCTTTGTATGAAAAATTCAACCAGGGCTCTCCTTCCTCTCTTTTGTTTCCATGTATCTTACCAAAGCCAGTAAGGAGATGCAGGTTTTACCCTTATAGGTTAATTAAGGGTGGAAAGGACTCAGAAGGCCCTACCTCATGCTCAAAGCAAGGTGAGCTGCAAGCTCAGACCAGGATGCTCAGGGTTGGGTCTTGTGGGGATGGAGACCCTCCCTGCAAAACCCTCTTCCACTACCTAACTTTTTCCAAGCATCTAGTCTGAGCCTCTTGTAGTTAAATGTGTGTCTTTTGTCACTCATCCCTCCTGCCGTGCACCGCTTTAGGGAACCTGGCTCCATCTTGTTGATAAATACAGACAGGCTGCTCATAAGTCACTCTAAAGAGAGCAACCTCTTCTTGAGAATGAACAAGCCCATCTTTCTCACCTTCCTTTCAAAGGGCAGGTACTCCAGCTCCCTACAAGGTCAGTGGCCCTGTGTTAAGCTCACTGCACATTATCAGTGTCTTTCTTGTACTGGGGGACCCACAGCAGGACATGATATTCCAAGTCTCTCTGAGCATTCTGAGCAATATTCAGTTAAGAAATATATCCGGTGTATTTAAAACACACTTACGTGCACTAAAAATGTGTACAACTAGTATGAGGATTTTTGTCAGTAAATAGTGTACTGGGCAACTTGGATCTGCAGGGTTATGTTGAATAAGAATATATTTTATATGTTTATTGTGTGAAATATGATTGATGGCTTCTGCAGTGGGGTGCTCTGATTACTACTGAGTTAAATGCTTTAGAAATGCCTTTAAATGGTTAATTAAATATTAAATTTCAATGGATAAATATGATTTAAGCTACATTTCAGGGAGGTTCTGAACATATTTGCATGCCAGCAAACACACATGGTCAGCAACATAGTAAGGGGTAATTTTGGCCACTTCCATTTTGACAGCACAGAAGGGCAAACCCACAAAGCAACCACTGCACAAGCCATACAAAAATTGCCTGGCTGAAGCTGCAGCACGTAGTTCAAGAAATTAAATTGCTTACCTATATGAAGATCAGATATAATTTCCCTTTTTACTTTTTAACATATCCATGAAAATTTCATTGAAGGTTTATGAAATCTCATTTCTTTGCACATTAATACATATGTTGCTTTTCAGCTCCAAGCCAACGTCCAAGAATCATCAGTTCTGTAAGATCTGGTTCAAGGTACATCATCACCTGGGATCATGTGAAGGCAATGTCAAATGAATCCGCAGTTGAAGGATACAAAGTATGACCTATGAAAATAATTTTTATCTACATGTATCCTACATGAGCTGCATTTTATAAACAGGAATGCATTTTGGCACCTAATTGAGCATAAACATAATTGCATGCTGAAGATGAAGGTATCATACTCAGAGATCTCAGACATCTAGTAGACGCAGGGCAGAGCTGATGGGCTTAGTCAATATGATGAGAAAACAGTGTGGGTAGTAACCCATATTATGGTAACATTTCAATCTGCTGTGACTGTAGCAACCTGATTTCCAATATGATTAAATTTAGTCTATTGACTAAACTGGATATTTCCAAAAACTTTACACTGTAATGGTTTCTCCTTTTACCAGCTGCATTGTTCCAGCTTTCTCTCCCATCTCCATGAGAGCTAAAGTTGCTGGAACACAAGTTCTTTAAAGTCAGGGAAGGCAGAGGAAATGAAGTGTTACTTAGCCTTAACAGATGCAATCACTGTGTAACTAGAGCAAGTGTGTATACTAACCATAGAGTGTATAGAAAGCTTCAAAAATTAATTTCTGTTTAAGTTTGCTGCTTGCATGGCAGTAAGAAAATTAGCATCATGTTCAACATGTATGATTTTTCTTGAGGAGTTGAATTAATTCCTGGGAATTGCTGTAAATATTTTCCAGAGATGATTCAAGAAGGAGTGGGGATCTTTTCTAGAGGTCCCACAAGGCGTACACTGTCATATTTGCAATAGTTGAACAGCACTGGAAGTTAATGATGGAATTACTAATTGTTTAATTTATGAAAATGGTAATAAATTTTATGTCAGAAAACCCAGCTGAGAAGTGAGATTTTTATTTGCTGCTCTTTGCCACTCTCCATTCTTTTCCTCCATCATTCAAGCACTTATTCCGAATGTAGAAAATTGCAGTTATTTTTCAAAAGATGTTGTAAATTATATGACAGAGAAAGCAATGGAAACATCTTATTTAGGTTCACCCTAGATAAACAAGTAAAAAATGGTAGCTGCAACGAAGTTCTGAGATACATACACGCGTAAATCTAATACTACTTGATACACTCACTGTACATATATAACTGTGTTTCTGTGGAAATGTGACATTTTAATAACACTGTTTACTCTGACTTTCCTAGGTGCTTTATAGACCAGATGGACAACATGAAGGCAAGTTGTTTTCAACTGGAAAACACACAATAGAGGTCCCAGTCCCCAGTGATGGTGAATACGTTGTTGAGGTCCGAGCACACAGTGAAGGAGGAGATGGGGAAGTAGCTCAAATTAAAATTTCAGGTGAGCAGATAACTTCTTCCTTCCTTCCAGCACTCCTTGGAGATCTTGGAGTAAGCATTTTCTTCTTGTGCACTCTCCAGAGATGTCCACACCATTCGTGCCCAAAACTGGAGAGGTAGCTAGCTCTTCAGTAGTGATTGCACTGATAATTAAGGTTTATCTTAAAGTCTTCCTGAAGACTGATAATGCACACTTCAGCAGCAGCCCAACTCAGTCCTGGAAGCACTGTCAATCTTCCAGATCTCATTGCTTCTACAGGTGCCCCCAGTTATGCTGCCACTTCCAGTAGTGTACTCCAAGTGTAACTACACAGTGCATGCCTAGGGCTCAGGAAGTCAACTTGCAATAATCCTGTAGTTGCTAGTATCTGGTACCTCTGCATCTCATCCTTTGTTAACTGCCACAACAAGGAGAAAGGCAACTGAGAAAAAAGTGCTCCACAATGGTCAACAAACCAATTGCTAGGAGAGTTCCACTTCTCAGGGTAGAGAAGAAGCTGTACTACATGAAAAAGCAATGAGAGATGCAAAATGTTCAACTTCAGAGTGGTTTGGATGATTGGTAAAGAGGGTGGCCAGGCTGATTCATCTTGTGCTCATTGTTGACTCTAAATACAAGGTCAGACATAGTCTGTACATCCCTTCCCTGCTAGTTTTGCAATTTAAGTAGTGTCTTAGCACACTTTGTATAAAGCAAAAAATATGATATCAAGGACTTGAACAGTGTTTTTGCAAGATTATGATTTAAACATGTGTGGTATTATTGCACTTTTTTCTTTAATTAAAAAATGAACTTTGAGGATAGTAAGGTTTAAACACGACAATATTGTCATCACACAGTCAATGCAACCATTGTCGTGTCTTTTAAAAAAGCAATGCCTATGCTATATTGTGAGTGTACGTTAAGAAAATCTGTCCATTCTGAAAAGAATGGATCTCTGACCTGCTGTTTTTCAATAATATATACAGTTTAAATCACCTAATGTGAACTCACAGGTATCAGCAGTCTTGTTTGGATGAAACATCTACTCTAGTCTTGGTCAAATAGAATCTAGAGATGGAGAATCCTGAGAGTTGGTTCCAGTCATTCATCACCTTCACTGATGACAACTTTTTGCCCTATTTTTATCTGGTTTTGAGATCCACCCATTGCTTTTTTTTTTTGTAGCTTCTGTCTAGATTAAAGAATCTTTATGTATCTGTTATTTTCTCCCCATTAAGATAGGTATATACAAGGGCTGCTCTGAAAGTAATTATCCCTATTTTATTACGTTGGCCTACAAAGTTAGAGGCAGACAGTGGTGGTATGGAAGTAGAGGCTGAACCTTCCCACCAATATTCAGTTACATTTTGTTGTCGTACAACAGATGGCAGCAGAGGGGCAGTCTGACTAAAAGGCAACTGACCTTAAAATGAGGATGAAGCAAAGGTGTGTCATTGAATTCCTCCATGCAGAAAAAATGGCACCCATTGACATTCATAGACACTTGCTGAATGTTTCTGGAGACCAAACAGTGGATGTGAGCACAGTGAGGCAACAGGTGGTGCGTTTCAGCAGTAGTGACAGCAACAGTGGGTCACCTCTGCTGGCAGAGATTTCTAGGAGCTCAGCATGCCGGCTCTTGTTCATCACTGGTAAAAATGACCAGGTAATGGAAGTGACTATGTTGAAAAAGAGTGTTCTGTATCTGAGAATTTGCTATATCAAATAGTGTTACTGTGCTCTTTAGATCTCATGGAAATAAAAAGGAGGCATTACTTTTGGAACAACCTATGTTTATCAATTAAGTGGCTGATCAAATGCTAAACATAATCAGTACCTTGACTTTCTTAGTGATAGCCTTTTCTTCAGATCTTAAAGAATTTTGACTGCTCTTCACTTCTCTGACTTCTGAGAATTCCCTCAGGACGATAAATGCTATAACTATATGGGCAGCTGTCTGAGGAGATGGTCTTGCCTCCCTACATTTACTGCTCCCAGCATTATTTATGAAAGGCTTTCATTAGTTACTTATTTCACTGCACTGGACTATAAAATGGTGTTCAGTTTGTTTTCCAACTCCACCCTTAAATCCTTCCCAGCGTTCTAGCTTTCCAGGATTCAGTGTCCCCTCCTGATTTGTGTAGCATTTTCTTAGTCTGTAATTTTATATACGGTTGTGATTATGCACGGTTGGTTTGAATGACCTTAAGTTCCCATGTTGTCTGGGATGATGATTTTTCTCCAAGAAAACCTGCAGAGGAGGCTTGGTTTCCCAGAAACAAATGTTCTGGTAGTCGGCTGACCAGAATGGAACTTACATGTTTAGAGTGATATAAACAACAGGGAAAGCAAAGCATAAAGCATCTTATTTAATTCAGAGAGGACCATTGCCTTTAGGCATCTGATTCCAGAATTTTCAAACTAGATTAATTTCTTATATAAGTGAGTGGGGAGAATTAAACAGCAAGCACAGGAACTGACAATAGCCTGGATACTGACCAAGATGGAATACATCCTAAGCAAACTGGAAGGATGCATGGAAGAGAGCGGAATGTCTAAATACCTGTGTTTCTTCCAAATTTATGTCCTCCTGCTATTCATTGGATATCACATCCAAAATAATCTGCCTCATATGCCTGAGTTAGGTGTCTATGTTTCCATTACAAACAGTTGACATCTAGGGTGTAATTCAGATATTTAAACATTCAAAAGCTTAAACAATGCTTCTGGCATTTGACGTGCCCTAGATTACCAGAGATGTCCATGTAATGCTGGCAGGTACGACAGGTTCTACAGGAGACCTTACATCTTCTGGATTTGCAACTGGAGGCCGGGCAGGACCTTAGAAGCACCATTTGCCCTGTATTTTGTGCATCTGAATTGCACTTCCTTGCAAACCAAAGCCATTTCCTTGATTTGTGTGGCTGATATGCTGTGCTAGGCTACAGCCTAGTCAATGTGTTGTAGATGTGCAATTCTAAGCACCTGCTGAATTGTGTACAAGAACACCAAGCTCAGGAGCCCTAAACAGCCCTGAGATCTTAACTTATGTATTAAAACTACAGTACATTTTAACAAGCAGAATTTACATTTGAAAGTCAAATGTAAAAGAAATTGCAACTGTGTGTTACTTCTAGCTTCTTATCTAAGGCACAAACTTGCCTTTCTCCTCCTTCTCACAGAAAACCCAGGCATAGGTTGAAGAAGGAGGCAAAACATCTCAAAGCACCTTTGCCCACTTATATCCAGTCACCTAAGGATGCACTGTTTTAGCTGAGTAGGATGTAAAGGAAGTTTACCAAGCATCTATTGCACAGATATTTCTGCTCAGTGAGCATCCTGAAATGCATGAGCTTATCTTAAAATCATTCGTGGCATATATGCTGAGCCGCATTTTGGCATATTGCTACAATGTGTAAACTAGTTGTGAACTTTGTGAACTGCTGCATTTTATTGACCAGTGCCTGTCATGCAGTTAGAGGTCGGAGATACTTTTCAAGCCCACTATAATAAATTCATGAGCTATGCAATTGAAAAGTAATTATTGAGGTACCACAGCTATTTGACTATTGGCACTATTTGTATGGCCAAAGGAGTCAGTTCCAACGGCTAATAGTAGGCTTATCTATTTTCTCTGAAATACATTAAAGGCTGAGAATTGTGGGTTTTTGTCTCTTTTATGCTTAATGGATTGCAATGCTTTGTCTTAATACTAGTATTAATGTAAGAAAAACAATCTTGCAATCAGTCAGAACTAAAACCATGTGATACTTAGTGCTTTTCTCTCTTCACTTGTGTAACTGCATTGGCCTCAGTGCAGTTTATTTATGCCAGGGAAAGGAAAAGTAGGAGCAAGCTCTCAATTTCATCCATGAGGGAGGAGAGTAACTTCATATTTGAGAAAATAATGTGAAAAAAATAAAGATAATACTTTCACCTTCAAATATAAAATAAAGTTTATGTCTCATTTTAAGTAGTAACATAGACAAAGAATAACTTACATACTGCATATGCTTACAGCAAGAAAACAAAACTAAACAAAATTATAGCTTTGCTTTCACTGCTCACATATAAATATATATGTGTATATATTTATGAATTCTGTTTGCCAAGGCCATGCTTTATGATCGTGAGGAAATATTTACTTTGAAGTACGCAACCTTTTCAAAGCAAAATGCAAAACTTTTACCTATAGGAACTCATACAAACATTTTAGTTATTTTATCTTTTCATTTTTTTAATTATAATTTAAAGGGGATATTAGTATGTATTGCACACATTGGTGTCAAATAAATCAGGAGGTCGTTCAGTTTTTATGTGCTGTAAACAAACTCTTGATTGTAACTTGAAAACATCTATCTGTTGCAAAGATGGTTGCAGTTATAGGAAAAGTAGCAGGAGAAAACAGGTAAAAATCATAAGGGATACTTATGAAAAGAGGCCTCTAACTGTCTGTTTGTTACATGGCAGTCTCTGGTACTGATTTTGGAATTTACGAGTTTGTGACAAGAATGTAACAAAAAGGTTCTACTAAACTAAAAATACACTTCCAAAAGAACTCTCCTCTGTGAGAACTAGGTTTCTCACAGTGCACTTGGACTGTTGTCTCACGGCCTGAAATATAAGTAGAAAATATTCAGAGTACTCTCTAACCTGGTGCAAAAATCTGCCTAAAACAACTTGTTTGGTTTTCTCTTATTTCTCTTCTTTGAGAACTAAGGATTGACAATTCCATGTGTTGCAATATATTCAGTGCTAGATCAAGCATTTTCTTGAAAACTCAAATTACCCTTAATTTCAATTTCTTCTCTTTTTCTTGTAGGATAGACTGTGGGTATGTTTCCTTGTCTGATTATATTTTTAGAGTGCACTATTCTGTGATAATCCTGATGCTGTTTTGGTCACTTATGTTCATTTACATAAGAAAGTCTGAATCTACAGAAAGTGCAAATGCAACAGAATTTCATTTTTAGCTGTAATGCTTCTAACTAAGCTGTGCAATGGTGTTTGACAGGCTGTATAACTTGAAATTAGGTATGTGTACAGGGATTTTAAATACAGAGCAATATACATTACTGATTATCAGAATAATGCTAACAAGACAGTAGTGGCTATATATCGGAAAACAACAAAAGTGACTTCTGTCTTGTAAAGGACCTTGTAACTTCTTCTCATGCACTGCTATCATCTTCAATCTGAGTTGCTACATGCCTGCCTATATAAGCTTGGGAATCACCTACAAAATCGCAGCTGAGGGTTATTGCGTGGTCATATGAGTGCCTGGGAACTCTGTAAAGATTTTCAGCATTAGCAAAACAGAAATGTACCACAACTTGGGACACCTTGTTACTTGTCATAGACTTTGTCAACTGTCACCAAGCTTGCAAGAATGCCATAGGAATGTGTAACTGCCATAGAAACATATTTTTTTTAATTGTTGTTGGATTTCTGACAGTAAAGCTTGTGAAGATAGCAAAAAGGTACTTGAGAAAAATACTGAAAAACTATAGAGAAAGTCAAGGGAGAGTACTACAGCTTTGGGGTGAATTCTTCTGCAGGAGAAGTGGTTAGTAAAGTAGTCATACATAGTAGAGAAAAAGTAACTAGAAAAAATTATTCACTTTTCTTCATAGTATGTGGATGAAGGTACTCAGTGAAAGCAGGCAGCAGGTTGAAAGCTATCCAAATAATATTCTTTTACATGGCTCAGAGTTAAATTGTGGAACTTCTAGTGCCAGGAGACTGAGCAGGACAGAGCTATAAATAGAGACTTGGTCTATCACTGCTTTATTTAAAACAATGCCCTATATCCAGCCCTTGACTCAGGAACTGCTGATTGACAGATGTGAGGAAGAATCTGAGACAAAAATTGCACTCTGCAGGCAATGAATTTATTTTTCTTTCCATTTCATCTGTTACAGACCACTGTTGGATTCAGTGTCCTAAATAAGGCAAAAACTTTGGTCTCACTCATTAAATCTGACCCTGTATTCCCAGCTTTAGGAAAGTGTACTACAAAATGCTTGAATAATATTTAGTTGATAGACGAAGGATTAGTTCTTTTGAAATCCAGGCTTTTGATTGCCACTGTTTCAATGCGACCATCAATTCATCAATGAAGCAAAATGCTCAGTATTTTATTCACTTTAACATTAGAAGAAGATGGAAGAAATCTGAATGTTCCTTAGGTATTTTAACTCTTCTTCAAATGTAGCAACACAGCAAATAGAGCATTGCAGAAAAAATCACATAGCCCATAGACTGAATGGCAAGATTAGTATTTTGGATTAATATAGTAATTCCTTTGATGCATAATGATTTAATTTAATACAAATGCATATTCTAATTTCACCTCTTGGTAGGACTTTAACTACTGAACTGTATACAGCATTTTTAATTGCTTTGAGAAATCAAAGGTAGGCAAGTGATCTTTAGAGTGGTTTAAAGTAATATTTGGAGGACTCATTATTTTTTCTTCTTAATAATCTAGGCAGGATTGGAAAGGTGATCACAGGGATGAAATAATGAAGAAGGAAATAGTTTCTAGCTGTGACAATTCTTGCATGTTTTAATTTTTAGTTGTAGCAATAGAACTGCATTATTCAAATTATTTTTAAGCTCAGTGGTTAACAAACTATCTTACTTCTTAGGGGTGCCTTGGAGTGGTGGCATACTCATACCTCTCAGTTTTATGTACCTAACCTAACTAAACTACTTTTCTTCTCAGTTAGTGAGGAGAGTGTTTGAGAAGTCCTAGGTTAGACGTTCGCTGTAAGATACCTTTGCATGAAACCTCTCTCACTTAAAACAAAACCCACTGATTCTCTGACAAAAGCCATTGGTGATTTTCTGGTCATTTTAGTTACTGCAGGTATAAGGCATAGAAAAATCACTTACTAGCTAAGTCAGACTTATCTTCTAAGTGGCAGTGACCATATGGGAAATATTGGTGTATGTTTGCCTTCTTTCTGTAAATGTATCAATAGTACGTCTTATTATGTACTGAAATGCTCCATGCCCTTTTTAGAATACTTGAAGGACTTAAATGTCAGAATGTTCTTGCCATTTATTTTAATGTCTTTAAATGTTAATGCCATTTATTTTATTTTCACCGTATTTTAAAACCTGTTCATAGAAGCAGTAGGTGGAGAGGTGAAGATAGATTTGTTCTAGAAATAAGCTTTGTGAGAGTGATACCAAGGTACTTGCTTGTCTTCTGTTCCTGTTCAACAGTTATATTCAGCCAGTGGGGAAGGGAAGGAGGAATATGAATGCTGTCAAAGTAGGAAATTTCAAAGGGATCTTTCATATAAGTTCAAATAGGTTGTTCAGAGTGTCAAATTTGGTGCTTGTGGCTTTCATCTATAAGTTGCTGAAGTAAGAGCTTTATCATTTGAGAAATTCTGAAAGAAGGCCAATTACAAAATTTCCTGTCCAGCAGCATGAAAATTTGCTTGACCTGTGAACTTTTGGTTCTTTGATTTTAGAGTCTGGATTTATCACAGAAGTTTGAATCAAAGAGACATTAGTCCTATAGTTTGTAAGTCTCAATAACTAGTGTCTTCTAAATTCCGAACTATCTGCAGTTATATCCTCTGCTGTCCTTTACTGTCACACCACTAGGCTATCACAGGGCCGCAAGAAGGTTCCTCTGTAAAATTAAGAGTGTATATAAAAGTGTTTAAATATTAACATAAATGCCTTTTTTTTCCTTTTTGAATTTATGCTATCTTCTTAGTCTTTAAATGATACACACTGAGAAGAAATAGCTGTGACTGTACATTCCTCCATTGACTATAAAAGACGTCTAGACAACTCGCTCAGATTTACGCATCCAAACTGATGACACATAAAGTTAGACG
>JANHGO010000069.1:42447568-42476068 GCA_024606505.1 Aquila spilogaster
ATTCTATGTTGGCTGCTGTCCAGAACTAAGAACACAAGCAAAATCAACTGTGTGATGTATGCCTGATAGAAGGGTGCTCTTGGATTATTTCTCACCTATGTTCAAGTTTGTATGTGCCACTAGCCAGTTCTATATCTAATATCTAGTCTTCTAAAAACTTTGTATCATCATGACTAAGTGACATACACATGAATATTTGTGTGTAACTAGCTTAAAAAATCTGATATATATAATCTGTGAGCTGCTGTCCAGTTTAGTAAAAGATCGCTGGATGCTTCATTCTGTTTATCAAAGCCTGTTTATAATTTACAGAAATTTCAGCATGGAATCTGTTGAAGCATAAAAATACATAGTCTGAGCCAAGTAATAGGATCAGTGCTTTGTTATTATAGAGTCATTTCCCGCACAGATGATCACTGCATTTAAAGTTTACTCAAGTAAAACCAGATTAAAGACTAACACACTTGGCTTCCTGACACCAAGAAAATAATACAAAATACTGAAGTGAGAAGAGCCCCTGTAAGCAAGTATAACAGTATCACTGGATGAGATTGGATGTTTAACATGTGTTTCATCTTCCAGCTCCAACTGAAATACCTACAGATGTGAGCGTAAAAGTTTTGTCATCTTCTGAAATGTCTGTTTCTTGGCACCATGTTTCTGATAAATCTGTGGAAGGATATCAGGTGAGTTTAGAGGTGGCACTGTATATCTTCTCATTCATTTAATTTAAGTCATTAAATGCAAGAATAATTCCTACTCTAGCATTCTATCTCTTAGGGTTCACGTCTCTAGTTGTCATTTGCTGTACAGATTTCACATCCTGAGAAACAGGTTCTTTTTTGTGCTATGATGTACTTCATTACTACAACATACTAACAAATGTACGTGCTGACTATTCAACTGAAAAAAAGGCATTATTTCATAAGAGAATCTTGCCTATGTTATGTAATTGAATGCCTATCTCTACCTTCTCAAAACATACTGAAATTAAGTTTTGGGTGTAATTGTCAACACAAAAGTGAAATTGTAACTAACTCATGGCCCATCTAAATTAGCAGCAGTTATTAATATAATTCACCCACAAATCCTATAGTAAGTTGGACTATGTGACAAATGCCCAGAATCCAGTATAACAGAGGCAGTGCTGTTGTGCAAGACAATGATGTTTTGTTCATGGTTTCTATTCTCCACATGAAAAAGAGCTTCAAGGTATGTTCATCTGGTCCAAGACTAAGTGGTACTACCAGTAAAAATTGTTCTTGTCCTTGTACAGAGATGACAACAGCCACAGGGTGGGTACAACCAGAAATGGCCACGTATACTCCAGCAGGGAATTCTTAACATCCATGCGTAATGGATGCTGACGAACTCTGCAGTGTACAGCCAGCTTACTTTGGCTGCACTGCAAAATAGGGATTTGGGCCTTTGTTAGTGACTTGCTTTGTGATTTAAGTTGTCGACTGCTTGATGGTAGTCTCTGTGTTCCAAAATGAGCACATACAAATGTGGAGTAACCTCGTAGAATGTATTTTTATAACTGAAACCTATGAATAAATGTTGTTTTAATTAGTAATACTTGTTTCTATATTTCCTGATCTCTCTTTCTGTCTCCATGAGATTTATGTAATACTTTTGGGATACTGTAACAAGATCATAGTGAAGATCTCAATAGGAACTAGCATAGCGTCCCATATAAAGCTTGATTCTACACAGTACACACATTAGGTTTTAAAATTACAAGCAGAAAACACTGGAGTTTGAAATTAAGACACTGGCATCACCAGTAAGTCCTAATTTACTAAAGCAGCCCACTGGTTTGGTGTTTCGTAGAGATTGTGCAACTAGAATAGCATGGACAAATTCATGGTCATAAGTGAGAGCTGGGTGGAGTGCCCAGCTCTGTGAGCTTGAGTCAGCCAGCCATGCCGCAGCGTTGCCCTCCTGAGCTGGGCAGTCTGTGCAGAAAGTGGGCACGAAGCCTGCGCGTCCTGAATAAGCGGAGCAGAAACTCGGGAGGCACGCACCGAGGGACTTGGGGGGGTGGAGAGAGCAGCAACAAGGAGTGCTGGGAGAGGTTGGGATTGCAGCAGCGACAGAGCGTGACAATGGATGTTGAGAGTTGTAGTGGGGAATGGGGTAGGAAGGCTGGAGGAGTGAGGATAAATGGGGAAAGAAGATGGTGGGAGAACATTGCCGTAGGCAGCCCACTTTGGGCCGTTTCTTTTTAATTTTACTTTATTTTACATAAAGCCATCTGAGTTGCTGTCAGGGAACATCAGGGGAAGAAGGGAGGGGAGAGCATTCAGCAGGAAAGAACAGGATGCACGGAACAGTCAATAAAAAAAAGAAAAAAGTCGGAAATAAGCATGGAGGGTCTTTGGGCTGAAAAGAGAATAACTGCTGTTCTGAAGAAAGGTGAGATACCCTGGGAATGGGTGGAGAGCTCTGTTACACAGAACATAGATGTGCGGGATGTGGCCTTAGTTTGATAGCTGGAGTGTAACTTCATCCACTTATTCCTAAAGAGGTACTACACTTCCACAAATCCAGTGTGAACTGGTTGGCTTGAATATGTACAGTGAGCAGTGGCATTAGAATATGGATTTCTTCTCTTTTTTTCCTCTTTTTCTAAAGCAATCTTCTGGTTATCAGGTCTGTGGGAAAAACTTCCCATCTGGCTACACAATAAACAGACTGATAGGCATGAATTACTGCCCCATGGAGCTCAGTAAGGTGTGAATTCTGAGGTCTTTTTCTCTAGAGCAATCACCAGCCTCATTCTAGTGGAGGGGAAAGCAGCCGAGGGCAAGCCTGTGCTTCTACACTGAGGGCAAAAAGAAAGTCTTGTGCTCCTGAAGATCAGATCTCCCATCAGTCCTGAAGGAGCCATAGGACAGGGTGAAAATAGAGAGGGCTCTTCCAGAAGGTCAAGGCCACAGATACCTTTTGTGAAGTTACGATACAGGTTGTGGCAGAAGGAGCACTCAAACTACATTATAAAATTCCAACTAATATGCCTAGAAGGCTCTGTCTCTATTGGCATCAAGAAATAATCCAATATTTATTTGTTAGTTACTGCTCAGCTGTAACACAGGTTAGCAAAATCCCTCATTCACTAGAACACCTTCTCAGTTTCATTTTGGTCTTTATTATTACCTGAAAATTGCGTAAGTGACCTTTTAAATGCTAGAGTTAAGAGGTGGGAGTACCCTGAGCAAAGTACTTGAAGGTATTTCACCTGTGACACAACACTTTTCACACCAGGAGGAGTCAGATTTTCTTGACGCTAATGCATACTGTCAGGATGACTGCCCTCATGGTGATGAGTGTGAGCTGATACATTTTGCCATTACAGAGGAGTATCCTCAGCTCACACTTAAAGAAGAGATAAAGTATGAAAACTATCTCTGTCCATATAGAAGATTTAAGATTTATGAGTTCTTACAATAGCCTGCTAAAAGCCACAGCTCTTCAGTGCGTGCAATGCCAAAGACCCTATTCGTATTTCCTGCTGCTTCTATGCCAATAGATGTGTTTATTTTATTAAATTTGTCACTACTCACCACCATTGTCCCTTGTTTACTGAAATATGCTATTAGCATTCTTTCTTAATATGAGTCAAGTATCTTTTCTAAGTCTTTCCTATGTAAAAATTTCTTAATATGAGTCAAGTATCTTTTCTAAGTCTTTCCTATGTAAAAATTTCATTAATATGAGAGCTGTTGTTTCATGACACTTACAGAAACAACTTCTGATGTATTTCAGTATATTAAAATTTGAATAGAGGAGAGGGCCATGAAAGAGAGTGTTTTTTCCTGATTTCAGCACGGAGGGCTGCACTAATTCATCATGGCTAGGGCATTCCTTCCCACAGATCACTGTTGGCTTATCTCCTACAACAAACTCTAGAGCTGGGGCGAAATACCCTCCTGTGTCCCCTGGGAAGTCGTTACCTACGGATTATCCTAACAAGGTTAATGCAGAGCTCTTTAAGAAAAAGAGAGAGGGGCTACTGAGCAGAGTGGGGAAATGTGACTTCTTGAAGCAATGGGGCATTTAATTCTATGTATCACTTCCACAGAGGCAAGAGAGTGAAAGAAATTTCTAAGTTATTTCAAGAGACTTTAAAATTATTTAAATAATAAGTGAGAAGAGAAATGTAGAAATAGCATAAAGAAGACAATACTTTTTCTTAGCTCTCAAGGGAGTCATCTTACTTGAAATTTTTTCTTTTCCAAGAGTAGTTACAATGATCCAAATATGTGGATATGACTGTATATTAAATGAAGAGCTAAAGAAGAACATTCTGAGTGTGTGACACACAGCTCACACTACAGGAGTAAAGTCCACAACATTGCAGCCAAGAACAATAATATTTGGGATTTAAATTTAATTTAATTTTTAAATTATATTACTTCTGCCTGAATTGTAATATGCTCTCAGTGAAGTAATTTACATTTTCATTCATTGTTCTCGCTGGTCTTGTTTGATGCTGTATATTACTTGTTATATTACGCCCTTAGCATCACTGTAGTGTAAATGAACAGTAGGATTGTGGAAAGTTTTGCAAGTCAGAGGTATTCAAAGGCTTCCAGCATATGCCCCATGATTAACGAAAGCTTCGCATAAAGTGTTTGCCGTCTTTAGGTAAAGCAGGTACTTAATTAACATGATAGAACATACTAAAAATGAATTAATTAGTCTTCAATGGCCAGTTAATATCAACAACAAAGCTACCATTGGTCCTGTCGTAGCTAATAAACTTTTGGCCACCTAGAACTTCACAGACATCCCTTTGCTACGGACTAGAAACTTGTTTGAACTTAGGGGCAGAGGTAGACATGACGTCCTCTAGCTCCTGACCTACACACCCTCTCACACTTGTCAGCCACTTCTAATTAACAGCTTATGGTATACAGCTGGTTGCATTCAACAACAGCAGTTTATCTATGACGGTTTGTTAATTACAAACATATGAAAAAATTCTGACTTGAAGATCATAATCAAACCTTCAGCTGAAGTGACTGTGACAGTTTCAGATCCACACCAGTTTGAAACCATTTATTAAGTGGAGGTTACCACCTTGCTGGAGAAGCCTTCAGGGTTGGATTGGGTGCACATTCCTTGCTCGTTTTGGGGTAAAGGCTGTTGACTCAGTAAAATAGCCACCATGATAAGTAGGAATTTCAGGAGTGTGACTGCCTACATTACAGTAAACTGATGTTCAGGATGCTAGTCGATTAAACTTCCAAAACACTATGCAGGACATACATTTATATAACTAAAAATTACCTGTTTGTGACTGCTGAAAGGCAAGTATGCATGCTATATTAAAAATTGGAGCCAGCTGGGCCTGCAGATGCAATGTGATTCTCTCTACACCAGGGAAGAGTGAGAAAAGCCATTAAGATATTGTCACGTTTATAATAATCAGAGTATGAGTCACCTCTAACACTGGTGGAAAACACTGAGGCAACAAACATTGATGAGAGACTTCAGTATTTAAATGAGAGTAACCTCTGTGTAGTGATACTGGCTGCTACCGTGTCCAAAAGCATTTGAAGTAGGTGAAGAGAAATCCTCTACTGCACCTCTCCTCATTCAGCCACAGTATGTGCTCTGAAAGTAAAAGAAAGAAATATTTCTATTAAAAGTTTTAATTTAAACATGAACAAGAGAAAATAAAGCCTTGCCAAACAAGGGTTGTACCCATAATTTGTAAAGAGGAGAACTGTGATATTAACACCTTGACAAACTATCTCCGCTTCTAATCTATTCCTTAAATGAAGTTCCTAAGGAAAAGTAATGTCAGCAGAACACAAGATTAAATCTGGTGCTATTTAAAAGATAAAATAACAGGATACCTGATGTCACCAGTCAAATCTCACAAAGCAAGATTTTTCTTAGAACCTGAAATTACCAACAACATTAATCTCTTCCTAAAAAATTTTAAAAGATCCTCATGTAGCATACCCAAAAATGATTATGGAGACAGGCAGAAGCCGAGCAGAAAAGCTAAGAGTAAAAACACTCAAAACCAGAATGTAATGGGCACGACTTTCCACTCTTTCAGGTTAGTGCAGTAATTTAGTCTTATGCAAATGGTTATAAACCAGACAAAACCCAGAGACTGACAGTGTTTTACTCTCATTTGCATCTCACAAGGCCATACAGAATAGGACCCTGCGTATGTGATGGACCCTATGGAATGGCATCACTCCGTAGGAGTTACTCTCTTTTAAACTGGTGCTTTGTAATGCGTAATGAATTAAAGCAGAATGGAACAATTTCTTGGGGAAAAAAAAAGCCTCATGGAATTTCTACGTACAGTTACTTGACCTTGGATTTTAAGATGTTACAAGCTTACATTGATGCTTTTCCCGTCGCTTAAGCATTTTCATGTTCTTTCTCATCTACTTGGACAAATGTCGTACTGTACTATGAAATCTGATGGAATTTAGCCAAAGAACTTGAGAAAATGGTTAGGTACATGTATCTAGACCTGCACATACAGATGACATGACCGAATACTTCTCATTCCCTAGATAGAAGTACAAAAGGATTAAATTTGTAAGACATTTTAAACAAAATATTGCAAAAACATTAGCAGCGTTTAGTCTATACTGTAGTGTAGGAAAACAATATTAAAGTTCAGAGTAAAATGCTCAAGCGAAACAGCAACAAGAAAATAGTCTTGTTCTTTGAAGGCATTATCCACCTCCCAGACTTTTAATGACTTAGCTGAGAACAAGTTAAACCACTGTGAGAAAAGGTTTCATAGTAAAATCTGAATTTCTTTCTATTTCTTTATGTCTTATGTACAACTTGGTTAAAATCACAGCCTGCAGAAGGAATTCCATGCTATTGCTGTTAGTTTCTTTTAGCTTGCTTATTACCCAGAGTATAGAGTATAGAAGTACCCAGCATACATCATTTTTTATAAACTTTCTTTATGACTAAATATGTTAAATTTAATCCTTCAATTTGCTTGCTTACAGATTCGTTACTGGGCTGCTCATGATAAAGAAGCAGCTGCACAGCGGGTACAAGTGAGCAATCAAGAATATTCAACCAAATTGGAAAACCTGAAGCCTAATACTCGCTACCATGTAGATGTTTCTGCCTTCAATAGTGCAGGCTATGGACCTCCCAGTAGAACCATTGATATCATTACCAGGAAAGCACGTAAGTAAATGGAGCATTAGGCTGAGCATAATGTCATGTACTTCATTACTGCATGTTGCATCATGCCAGTCATGTTTTCACATGTGGCTTCTCATTCATATACCCAACGTTCTCCCTTTATGTGCTATTGGTTATTTGTCTGAAAAATTCTACTAAGGCTCTCCTTCCTCTCTTTTGTTGCCATGTACAATGTGGCTATCTTACAAAAGGCTGTAAGGAGACTAAGATTTTAGGCTCGTAGGAGGGTCAGCTACGAGCTCAGATCAGGTTGCTCAAGGCTTTATCCAGTTGGACCTTGAAAACCTCCAAGAATAGAGACTGCACAACCTCTCTGGGACACCTGTTCCACTGCCTGACTTTTTCTGACCATCTAGTCTGAGCCTCTTTTAATCAAATTTGTGCCTTTTGTCACTCATCCTCCTGCCATACCACTTTGAAGAGCCTGGATCCTTTTTCTTCATAACCGCCCTGTAAGAACAGACAGGAGGCTCTTGGGTCCCCTCCAAAGCAGTCTCTTCTCCAGGGTGGACAAGCCCAGCTGCGCTCCAGCTCCCCATCAGGTCGGTGGCCCTCTGCTGAACTCACTCCAGATTACCAGTGACTTTCTAGTACTGGGAGGCCCAAAGCTGGACGTCATATTCCAAAGGATGAACAATTCAGACCAGCCATTACTTAGGCAGCTATACACTGTCCTGTTTAATCAATAGCGAGAAGGATTGTATTCTGATGATTAAAAAATGACCAATTGCCATTTTCATTTCATTAACAGTAGAGGGAGCCAGGATCAGGCACCCTTGAAAAGTGGGTGATCTGAATCACACGCCATAATAGATTTCTGAATATAGCTCCTGATTTAATGATGATACCTAGCACTGACATATGCTGAGCAGTGTTCAATTAAGAAAGACATCTTGTGTGTTTAAAACACACTTATATGGGCTAAAAATATGTACAACTAATTTGAGGATTTCTGTCAGTAAATAGTGTATTGTGCAGCTTGCACCTGCAGGGTTCATTTGTGTTGAATAAGACTCCGTTTTATAAGCTTATTGTGTGAAATACAATTAATGGTTTCTGCAGTGGGGTACTCCTATTTCTACTGAGTTAAATGCTGTAGAAACGCCTTTAAATGGTTAATTAAATATTTAAGCTCAATGAATAAACATGACTTGAGCCACATTTCTGGGAGGTTCTGAACATAGTTGCATGCCAGCAAACACACATGGTCAGCAACATAGCGAAGGGTAATGTTGGCCACTTCCATTCTGGCAACACAGAAAGGCAAACCCACAAAGCAGCCACTGCGCAAGCCATCCAAAATTGCTTGGCTGGAGCTGTAGCAGTTCATTCCAGGAAGGAGACTATCCCTTAATCATGTAACGATCAGCCTAATTTCCCTTTTTACATTTCTACATGTCTTAATAAAAATGTCATTGAATGTTTATGAAATCTTATTTATGTGTACATTATACATATGTTGCTTTTCAGCTCCAAGCCAACGCCCAAGAATTATCAGTTCTGTAAGATCTGGTTCAAGGTACATCATCACCTGGGATCACGTGAAGGCAATGTCAAATGAGTCTGCAGTTGAAGGATACAAAGTATGATCTGTGGAAATTTTTTTTGTCTTTGTGTATGCTACATGAGGTGCATTTTATAGACGGCATTGAATTTTTGTACCTAATCAGACTTAAACATAGTTGCATGCTAAAGATGAAGGTATCGTGCTCAGAGATCACAGACATCCAGTAGGCTTAGGGCAAAGCCAGTGGGCTTAGTCAATATGATGAGAAAACAGTGGGGCACTGAAATTCATTTGGGTGGTAAGCCGTATTAGGGAAAAGTTTAGTGACTGCAGCGACCTGTTTTCCCATATGATTACATTTATTGTCTATTGGCTAAAATTAACGCTTAAAAATATTGCACACTTTAATAGTTTTTCCTTATACCAGTATGCGTTGATCCAGCTTTCCTTTCCCATCTCCATGTGAGCCACGGTTCCTGGAACACGAGTTCTTTAAAGTCTGGGAAGGTACAGGAAGGGAAGGGACATGTAACCTTGTTAGATGCAATTACTCTGTAACTAGAGCAACTGTATATACTAACTATAGGGCGTATAGAAAGCTTCAAAAATTAATTCCTGTTTAACTTTGCTGCTTGCTTGGCAGTAAGAAAACTAGTATCACGTTCTACATGTACAAATTTTGCTTGAAGTTGAACTGCTTCCTGGGAATTGCTGACAGTGTTTCACAGAGATGATTCCAGAAGGGGTGGGGATCTTTTCTAAAGGCCCCACGAGACATATACCATCTCATTTGCAATAGTTTAACGTCATTGAGAGTTAATAATAAAATTAATAATTGTTTCATTTATGGAAATGGTAATAAATTTTATGTCAGAAAACCCAGCTGAGTTCTCAGATTTTTATTTGATGCTCTTTGCCACCCTGCATTATTATCCTCTATCATTTAATTACTTATTTCAAATGTAAGGGCTGAAATTATTTTTCAAAAGGTGGCATAATTTTATAATAGATAAAACAATGAGGAAACATCCTGTCTAGATTCACCCTATGTAAAAATGGGAAAAGTAGTATCAGCCATCAAGTTTTGATATATATTGACTTCATATATAAATAAAAACCTAATGCTTTTTCATTGACAGACTGTACATAATGTAACTGTGTTTTCATGGAAATGTAGCATTTCAATAACTATACTTACTATGACTTTTCTAGGTACTTTATAGACCAGATGGACAACATGAAGGCAAGTTGTTTTCAACTGGAAAGCACACAATAGAGGTCCCAGTCCCCAGTGATGGTGAATATGTTGTTGAGGTCCGAGCACACAGTGAAGGAGGAGATGGAGAAGTAGCTCAAATAAAAATTTCAGGTGAGCAGATAACTTCCCTTCTTCTTTTCCACACTCCTTGGAAATCTTGAACTGAATATTTTCCTCTTGCACACTATCCGGAGATGGGCACACCATTCCCATCGAAGATTTGAGAGGTAGCTCTTCAACAGTGACTGCACTGAGAATTAGAGTTTATCTTAAAATATTTTATTTCTGAAGACAGATAATGCACACAGGACACTTCAGCAGCAGTCCAGTTCAATCCTGGAAGCACTTCCAATCTTCCAAATATCAGACTGTTTCTACTGGTGCCCCCAGTTAGGCTGCCACTTCTAGTAGGGTCCTACAAGCATAACTACGTGGTGCAGGCCTCAGGCTCAAGACGTCAGCTTGCAATAATCCTATAGTTCCTAGCGCGTGTTGCCTCTGTATCTCATTCCTTTGTCAACTGCCGCTAAGGGGAAGGTAACAGAAAAATGAGTTGTCCACAGTGATCCACAGACCAATTGCTAGGGGAGTTCCATTTTTCAGGGAAGAGGGGAGCTGTGACACAAAGAGGTAAGTAAGCAATGAGAAATGCAACATGGTCAACTTTAGCGGGGTCTGGATGATTGGTAAAGAGGGGAAGGGAGCATGGCTCAGGCTGATTCAACTTGTGCTCAGTTTTGACTCTAAATATGAGCTCAGGCATGGTCTGTACATCTCTTTCCTGTTAGTCTTGTAATTTAAGTAGTGCCTTCGCACACAGTGTATGAAGTAGAACATATGAATAAACATCAAGGACTTGGATAGTGTCTTTCCAAGGTTATGATTTAAACACTTGCATTGTATTCTTGTCTTTTTAATTAAGAAATGAACTTGGGAAATAGTAAGGATTAAACATCAACAGTATTCTTGTCACACAGTCAGTGCAACCATAGTTGTGTCTTTTAAAAAAAGCAATCCCAATGCTGTATTATCTGTGTACTATGAGAGAAGCTGCCTACTTCTAAAGGAGTGGACCTCCAATCTGCTGGTTTTCAGTAATACGTACAGTTTATATCACCTAGTGTGAACGCATGGGTATCACCATTTTTGTTTGTATGAACCATCTATTCCGCTCTTGATCAAATGGAATCTAGAGGTGGAGAATCCATCATTTGCCAGATATTTTGTTCTCATGGTTAATCACCTGCACTGTTGACATTTTTTTTTCCTAATTTTTTCTCTATATTTATCTGGTTTGGGGGTCTGGCCATTGTTACCTTTTATAGCTTTTGTCTAGATTAAAGCATCTTTTTGTGCCTGAGATGTTCTCCCCATTAAGAAATGTATATATATATATATCTGTCAAGTGACTGATCAAATGCTAAACAGACTGAGCGCCTTGAATTTCTCCATGATAACATTTTCTTCAGGTCTTAAATAATTTCAACACCTCTTCTTTTCATCTCTCCAACTTCTGAGAATTCCTTTAGGACCATAGACGCTATAACTATATGCACTGTTTCAACTCTGCTGTCTGCAGAGATAGTCTTGCCTCCCTACACTTACTACTCCCAGCATTATTCATGAAGGGCTTTCATTAGCCATTTTTTTCCTTGCACTGAGCTATAAAATGGTGTTCATCTTGTTTGTCCAACACCAGCTCTAAATCCTTCCTGGAATCCCTGCTCTCCAGGATACAGAATCCCATCCTGATCTGTGTGGCGTGTCTGTTTTTTTCCTTGGTGTATAATTTTGCATGTGGCTACGGCAAAGCACAGTTGGTTTGAATGGCTGAAGTTCTCATGCTATCTGGATTTCTATATGAATGTGTTGTTGTCACTACTCTTTACTACTTTGTCATTTTGGTTCATGTACACAGTTCCTTAGGTGTTTACTTCTAGTTTTGATGAAAATTATTGGATTGCATTCGGTCTGCTACTGTTCACTGTGGAATTACACTAGAAATTCAGTGTGACCGTTCTTCAATAATTGTGTTTTGAAATCTGCCAGTGACTGAATTCTTAATCCATTTAGCATACACTGCGTTAATCGTGTGTATCATTTTCTATGAGAATGTCTTGGGGTACTAAGTCAACCACTTTACAAAAGCTGCCATACGTTGCGTTATATTGTCATACTCTGGGGGAATCACTTTTAACATATTTTATGAGCTGCAAAAAAGCTGAAGCAACTGCTATCTTTGGGACATGTCTTAGGTCATCTTTGTATCGTACATACATTATCATCTAGCATCAGTGTGGTGCAAAGACCCTTTAGCAGCTGATCAACTTCCCAGACTAGAAGCAGAACCATCATGTCAGTACAACGTTGACCCCAAGCTGATCAGTCTTGCCAGTAAGACCTGCCCCAAGTGTGCCCATATGGAGTGAGCACCTCTGGGAGAGTTAGCACTCTACAAATGCTAGTTTGTAGAGTTTTGTGTTGCTCTGTCTTCCATGCTGCAGACAAGTTTTCAGCCACGACTTCTACGATACCCCAGCTAGACAGAGAAGGACTGTGCCTCTGGTGGCCTAGGTAGAGGCAGCATTCCCTGGTTTCAGTTTAGGAAAGGAGATGAAAAAGGAGACAAAAGTCAGGGTAATCTCTTTGGAATACACAGTATACAGAGAATTCGGCAAGCATTTCAGGCTATTTCTCAGCTCAAACTATGCTTTTTCCAAAGAGCAGGATGAAGTGTAGTTTTAACACCTACACATGGCAAATTATGTCTGCTAATTTTTATTCTTAAGGAAATTTTCCAGTAGCGTGACAGGGTTTAGAATAATTGCACAAGACGGATGATAGAGCAGTGAGAAGCTTTCAAGTAATGGTGATTTTTCTCAGACACTTGCAAAGAAGAGAAGTAATGTGTGTTCTGGTGGTCGACTGGCCAAAATGGAACTTCGATATTTACAGAGAGATGTAAACAATAGCTAAGGCAAAACATAAGGCATCTTATCAAATGCAAGAGGACCATTGCCTTACCTGACCTTTAGGCATCTGATTCCAGAGTTTGCAAACCAAATTAATTTCCTGCCTGAGTCAATGGGGAGAATTAAGCAACTAGGGCAGGGGTTCAAAATAGTCTGGGTGCTGACCAGGAATGACCGCATCTTAAGCAAACTGGAAGGCTGTACAGAAGAGAGAGGAATGTCTAGAAAAACTATGTGTCTTCCAGATTGGTGTTTTCCTGCTGTTCAGTGGGTTTCAAATCCAAAGTAATCTACATAATACACCTGAGTTAAGTCTAAGCTCCCATTATAATCAGTTGTCATCTAGGGTGTAATTCAGAAGCTTAAACAAAGCCTGTAGCATTTGAGATGCCCCCAGTTACCAGGGACATCCACACAATGCTGGCAGGCATGACGTGATCTACAGGGGACCTCAGGTCTTCTGGATCAGCAGCTGGAGGCCAGGCAGGACACCAGAAGACATCTTTTGGCCTAGATTTCAGGTGTATGAATTCCACCTATTTGCAAGCCAAAACCATCTCCTTGATTTGCGTGGCTGCTGTTGCTGCGCTAGGCTGCCATGTTGTCAACCTGTTGTAGATGTACTCTGAGCAATTCTTAGCACTTGCTGAATTAGGTCTGAATTAGGTTTAAGTACAAGAACGTCTAGTTCAGGAACCCTAACTGGCCTTGACGTCTTAACTTAAAGTATTAAAAATACAGCACATTTTAACTAACAAAATTACGTTTGAAAGTCAAATGTAAAAGAAACTAGAAATATATGTTCTTTCTGGATCAACCCCTTGTCTAAGGGAGAAGCTTTCTTTTATGTTTTCCTCATCCTCTTCCTTCTCACAGAAAACCGAGTCACATGCTGAAGAGGGAGGCAAATGTCCTACAGCAACTTTGCTCTCATATAACCAGTCAGCTTCCTACAGGATACACGGTGTTAGCTGAGAATGATATAAAGGAAGTTTATCAAACACAGACATCTCACATGCCTTTCTTTTTACTGAAGATCTTGAAATATAAATACTTATCATAAAATCACTTTCTGTGTATATGCTGAGCTGCATTTCAGCATATAGCTATAATCAGTGTAAAATACATTCATGAACTGTTGTATTTTATTGGCTAGTGCCTGTTGTACAGTTAGAGGTTTGGGGTTATTTTTCAAGCCCATTATAGTAAATTAATGAGCTACACAATTTAAAATTCATTCTTGAGATACCACAGCCAGCTGAAGATTGGAACTACTTGTTTAACCAAAGGAGTTTCAATAGCTAATAATAGGCTTATCTGTTTTCTTTGAAATATATTAACTATTTTAAAGGCTGAGATTTTTTTTTTGTCTCTTGCATGATTTTTGGATTGCTGTGCTTTGTCATAATGCTAATATTAATGTAATCAAAGCAATCTTGCAATCAGTAGGAACTAAAACCATACGGTGCTTGGTTCTTTTCTCACTTCACTTGTGTAACTGCACTGGCCTCAGTGCAATTAATTTATGCCAGAGTAAGGAAAAATAGAATCAAGCTCTCAAATTTTAAAATTTCAGCCGGGGCGGGGGGGAGTGGGGAGGGTAACTTCTGATTTGGGAAAATATTGGAAAAAAGGGAAGATACCGTGCCCCTTCACCTTCAAATATGAAATCAGGTTAATGTCTCAGTTTAAATATGAACAAAGAATAATTTATGTATTGTATATGCTTATAGCAAGAGAATAAAATTACGGCTTCTCTGTGTTCACTGCAGACATATATATACACATATGAGTTCCATTTGCCAGAGGCATGTTTTAGGATCCTGAAAAAGTATTTACTTTGAAGCATAGCTTTTTCAAAGGAAAATGCAAAAGTTTTGCCCGTAGTAACTCATACAAACATTTTAATTATTTTATATTTTAATTTTTTTTATTATTATGTAAAGGGGACATTAATATTTATTGCACATATTAGTATCAAGTAAGTCAGGTGATCATTCACTTTTCATGTGGTATAATCAAAATCTTTTGATCTTAATTTGAAAATGTCCATCTGTTGCAAAGATGGCTGTAGTAATAAGAAAAGAGGAGAACACAGGTAAAATTCATAAGGAATGCTGATGAAAACAGTCCTGTAACTGGCATGACAGTCCTCCCTTACTGATCTTGGAACTTACTATTCATCTGTGACAAGAATGTAGCAAAAAGCTTCTACTGAACTAAAAATACATTTCCAAAAGAGCTCTCCTCTAAAAGAACAGTAATTTTCACAATGCATTTGCTGTTGTCTCATGGCTTGAAAATTAAGTAGAAAATACTCAGAATACCCTCTAACCTGGTACATAAATCTGCCTAAAAAAACATACTAGGTTCTCTGGTATATCTCTTGATTTTCCTTCATCATCACATTTCATTTCGTCACAGTTCTGATTTATTGATGCTGCCTCCTTCCAAGCCTTACTTTGACAGCTAAGGTTTGACAGTTCTGTGCATTCCAATGTATTCAGTGCTAGAACAAACATTTTCTTGAGAAGCCATATTCTCCTTAATTGCAGTTTCTTCTCTTTTTCTTATATTCGAACTCAACAGTAGGACAGACTGCAGAAATGTTTTCGTATCTAGTTACGTTTTCTTAGTCTGCGTTATCCTATGATAATCCCAATGCTGTTTATTTTGTCATTTGTGTTTATTTATATGGGAAAGCCTGGATACACACAAAGTGTGAATACAACAAAATTTCATTTTTAGCTATAAGGCTTCTAACTAAGCTGTGCTGTGGTTGTTGACAGGCTCTGTAGCTAGAAACTGGATGTGTGCGTACATGCTTAGAACACAACAGAGGTTTAAGAGAACAGTATCGCACAAAACAAGAGCAGGATAGGTTGCTCATTATCAGAAAATACTGACAAGACGAGAAACGGTAGTTGCTATCCATCAGAAAACAGAAAAAGGCCACTGTCTTGAAAAGAACCGTGTCGCTTCCTCCTGCTTTCATCTTCAGTCCGAGTTGCCGCATGCCTGTCTGTGGGAGCTTGGGAACTGCCTGCAGAACCCCACTGACGGCTATTGCCTGGTCACATGAAGGCATGAGAACTCCGCAGTGCCTTTAAACATTAGCAAAAAGGAAATCTATGGCAACTTCATACGCTTTGTTACATGTTTTAACTTGTTAGATGTTGGAGATTTTGCCGGCTATCCCCAAGCTTGCAAGAATGCTGTAGGAAGGTGTGACTGTCACAGAAAACATACGTTCTTGTTGGAGCTCGGAAAGTAAAGATACTGAAG
Organism: Aquila spilogaster; assembly: GCA_024606505.1. Taxonomy (NCBI): domain Eukaryota; kingdom Metazoa; phylum Chordata; class Aves; order Accipitriformes; family Accipitridae; genus Aquila; species Aquila spilogaster. Next base: position 42,463,797 of record JANHGO010000069.1, read on the forward strand.
ATACTAAAAGATACTAAAGAAAGATACTGTAAAAGTACAGGGAAAATCAGTGAAGGTAACACACTGGTGTGAGGTGTGTGAGAGGCAGGGAGTCTTCAGCTAGAGTAGAGTAGTCATGAAAAATTTGGTAATTGCAAGAGGTAAGTAGGAAAAGATTATTCACTTTTCTTCAGATTATGAGAATGACAGTACTCAGTAAAATTCGCGGGCAGCAGATAGAAAACTATCCAAGTTACACTCTTTTGCATTGCACAGAATTAAACCGTGGACCTTCCTGTGAGAGGATGTTGTGCAGGACAAAGTTATAAATAGAGGCTTGGTCTGTCAGCCCTCATTTAAAACTGTGTCCTATATTCAGCCTTTGACTCAGGAGCTACTGAACAGAAGCTACAAAGTAGCTCAGGAGCTACTTTGACACAAGTGGGAAAGAATATAAGAGGAAAGTCATATTCTGCAGGGTATGATTTTTTTTTTTTTTTCCCCCCACTGCATCTGTTACAGACCACTGTTGGAGTCAGTGTCCTGAGCTAGAGAGGCCTTTGGTCAGACTCACTAAAGCTGACCCTATACTCCCAGCTTCAGGAAAGTGGACTATGAAATGCCTGAATAATATTTAGTTGATGGACAAAGGATTAGTTTCTTCTTCTGAAACCCTTAAATACTTTCTTTACTGTTTTCGGCAGCTTGAAAGTTACCCACCAAACAATGACTGACTTTTAAAATGTTTAAGGAGAAAAAGAAAAATAAATGGTGGTTCACTGTGCAGTCAGAAATACCTCTTTTAAAAATTCAGCAAGATTTTGATTGCCACTGTTTCAGTAGGACCATCAATTCATCAACGAATTAAAGGTCTCACATTGAAATTCGGTTTGGCTGAACTACTCCATTAATTTATCCAGTCGTTGAGACATATCGTACAGGTACTTTCAGTGTTCTTATTACACCAACACAGGAACACTGTAATCCTTCCCTTTTATGAAACAAAATGCTTCGTATTTTATATTCATTGTACTCTACCATTAGAAGATGGAAAAAATCCAAAAGATAGTTATTTAACTCTCTTATGCTTAAATGTAGCAACATAGCAAAAATGGCCCAGAAAAAATCACATAGTTCATAGAGTGAATGCCAATATTAGTATTTTGCTTTAATAGTGTAATCCCTTTGATGCATAATGATTTAATTTAATACAAATGCATATTCTGCTTTCACCTCTTGGTAGGACAGTTAACTATTGAACTATATTTATACAGTATTTTTAATTGCTTTGAGAAATCAAAGCCAGCCAAATAGTGTTTAGAGTGATTTAAAGTAATCTTTGGAAGAGTCTTCTCATTATTTTTTTTCCCTTAATAATCTAGACAGGATTGCAGACATGATCACAGGGGTGAAGGAATGAAGAAGGGAATACTTTCTAGTCATGACAATTCTTACGTGTTTTAATTTTCAGTAGCAAGACGTGGAACTGCCTTATTCAAATCCGTGTGGTATTTTTCAGTTCAGCGGTTAACAATCTATCTCACTTTTTATGGGTGCCTTGGGGTGGTGGTGTACTCATACCTCTCAGTTTTATGCACCTAACCTAGCCAGACTCCTTTTCTTCTTAGCGAGGAGAGTGGTTCAGAAGACCTAGGTTAGACGTCTGCTGTAACACACCTTTTGATGAAACCTCGCTCTTAAGAGAACAAAACCCAGTGATCTTCTGACAAAGGCAGCAGTGATAGTCTTCCAGTTACTTCAGTGGCAAAGTCCGAGGGACTTCAGCAACACTCTTTGGTAATACGGAAGGTGCACAGCTCGTTAATTTAGTATTAAGGAAGTATCACAGAGTCTAGGTCCTTTAATAAACACCAAGGTTTAGCATGGTGGAGAGGGGCTATCTAACAGAAGCACATAACTGTATAAAGAGCGGTCACAAAGACGATGAAGCCAAAGTCTTGGTCATGGCAGATGATAAAACATAGGGCAGTGGCCAGAAATTGCAATTTGGGAGGTTCAGGCTGGACATTAGGAAAAACTTCACCCAGAGGGTAGCGCAGCGCTGGAGCAGGTTACCCAGAGAGGCTGTGCAGTTTTTGTCTTTGGAGAGTTCTGTGACCCAGCTAGGCAGAGCTACGGCTGACGACATCCAGTGTTGGCGACAGTCCTGATATGAGTTGGAGGTCAGACTAGGCAGCCCCAGAGTTACAACCAGGTACAACCAGGCATTTTGCGCTCCTGCGAACTGTGTAACTTCCAAACTTGAGGTCAACTGACAGTACATTAAATGATAAATGTTTCATTAGAAGTACAGTTTGTACTGTGATTATTTGGCAGGTTTGTATTCATGTATAAATAGATTTGTTACTATAGATATGAGGAGTGGATAAAATCACATATTTGCTAACTTGAACTTATTGTTTTAAGTGCCAGTGACCATACAAAATACTTGTATTTTTGCCCTCTTTGTATATCTCAATAGATTTAGATATATTAAATAGTACATCTTATTACATACTGAAATGCTCCATGCTCTTTTCAGAATACTTGAAGGACTTCAATGTCAAAGTGTTCTTGCCTTTAAAGATCAGTGCCATCTATTTTACTTTCACCGTATTCCAAAGCCTGTTCATAGAAGCAAGCGATGGAGAGTTGACAACAGAGTTCTTAGAAGCAGGCACTGTAGGAGTGCTACCTCATCTGTCTCCTGTGCCTGTTCAACATCATTATATTAAGTGGGAAGGGAAGGAGGAATATTACTTCTGTCAAAGTAGGAAATGTCAGAAGGATCCTTCATCTAAGTTCATGTGAATGTTTCAGAGTATCAAATTTGGTGCTTGTGGCTCTAGCTATAGAGTGCCTGAAGTAAGAATTTTATCAGGAGATAAATTCTAACAGAAGATCAATTTGAAAATTTCTTCTCCAGAAGCATGAAAATCTTCTTGATTTTTTGCTTTTCAACTCCTAGTGTTTCTAAATCAAGGCTGCGAGCCATTTTAGAAGGTGTGTTTTAGAAAAATCTATCTTCCTAGGCTCAGTACAGGAGAAACTAAGTAAAAGGCTGCTTAAACTGTATTGTATGTGAAGCAATATTTAGGTGATATAGCATATACATTAAAAGACATAACAATCCTTCTGCGCTTGAATTCTGTAACTCAGCATTATTTTCTAACACTGCTGAGCAGACATAAGTGAAATGTAGAATTTAATGTGGCAGCGTAAGTCACTCATCTGAACAGATGAGCAGCTGTTTAAAGCTGGGTTTAGGCGCTGCTGGCTCATTTAGATATTATCTGTAAAAAAATGTTTCCCTCATTTATTTCCACATGAGAAGATTTTGTCTCTCTCCCTAAAACAAGTATTTCATTAATTTCTAAGTTATTATTTTCTATAATAATAGAACCCAGTGATGCGTTGTTTCAAATCTTTTTCTGACATTACACAGTATGGAGGTAAAAAGCTTTATCTGGCTATAAAGGAGGTGTTTGCACTCAGTGACAATGGCTGTTAGTACTTCTGTATCAGGACACTAAAATGTAAAATGATGTGCTCAGCTGGAGGGGAGTGCAGTACTAATCACAGGCTTTTCCACAGGTACCTACAAAGTCCTCACAATCTGAAAATTACTTTGTCAGAAAACCAGATGGAGTCGCCAACAAATGTATCAAACTAGGAACAATTCCTACACTAACCCCCTGCTCTTGGTTTTTTGTGTGTTCTTGCTAGTTTCTACCTTCATCTGTTTCTCCTTTTATTTTACCTTTGTTTGGAACTGGCCAAATTGGAGCCTTCCCAGTAGAGGTTCTGTATTAACCAGTGTGCCTTTTCTCTGGTTTATGCAGCCCTCCAAGATGCTTTATCCTGCCTATTCCTCTCTGGCTTCTTTACCAGAGATCTTGCTACCCAGCTACCTTGGAAAATTGTACATGGAGACTGTAAAGCACATGGCCAGTTTCATGAGCGTGAGCCCTGCACGGTACGTGCGGTGCAAGGCTTGTGGCACGCAGCGGAGGGATGTCATCCAGCCTGTTGAGACTGGGCGCTTCTACTCTTGGAGAAGCTGAGGGCATCCTTCTTCATCTTCTGATGTGTGAGCCAGCCTACAGGCTGAAAGATGAAGATTTTCAAGACAGGCTTCTAATGTACCTCAGTATTTATACGTGCCACATTTGTTCCCAGGAACAGAGAAATTCCAAAACTATAGTATTTTTCCCATTAGTTCACCACCATTTTGCACCTGAAGAGTTTCTGCTGTTCGCCAGTTGTACCGCGTGGTTGTTTAAGTGTGGACTATTTGCAGTATATACATCTGGTGTATACTTGGGGTGAATTTACTTGTAAAAAACATTCAGAAATCCCTATTTTCTTGACCAAGGAGGAGTAGGTTCCTCACTCGGAAATCCCCAGACATGCCAGCTGGCCAAAGAAGATCTGTCCTTTTTCTTCTTTTCAGGGTGACAATGAAACTTTCTCTTCTGACCTCCCATTTTTCTCCTGAAAAATTAGCCCTTTTTGATGAAAAACCTGTCAATGACTCCCTCAGAGGATGATCGAATTCCTCTGAATGACGACTGTCAACCATAATTTCTGAGGCAATGCAGAATACATTTATGTGGGAACATTGGCAGCCAAGTGTTTTGCCACACCAGACAATCAGTGTAATCACAGATAAGCTTTTCTATAGGGGTGAGCTATCGAAACTTGCTCCAAGCTCCTCCTGCTGCTTCAGCAGGCAGTTCCCAGCAGTGAACACCTCCTCCTAGCTGAGTACATGATTCAGCCTTACTCAGCCTCGCAGTACTGCTGGTGCTGCTGGTGAGCCAGTTTGTCTGGAGTGACCACTCAAAACCGGAGAGACAGGGCAGATGCTGAGAGGTATGACAAGCCTTTAGGTCGTATAAGTGATCCTGAAACTCATAAAATTAGTGTGAAGTACAACTACAACTGTTGCCTGGGTCACAGGAGGACCTCCGCAGTTGTTCTTGCTATTATTTGTTGAGTATACTGCTTTAAAAGAGTACATTTTAAAAATATTACCTGTGGTCTTCTACTTAACTCTCCATGCAAAAGAATCTGCAACGAATATTAACATACGTGAAAAGGAAGAGGCATCTGAGAAATAATCTACATTTATTGACAGATAAGTAATAGCCCACCAACTGAAAATTACCTCATTTTCCTCAGAGTCCAAGGCCTCTTTTCATTTTGGCAGCCCAGGTCTGTAGCAGGGCCAGAGTCAATGGAAAAGAAGCCCCTGCTGCTGCCTGCCGACACTGCCAACACACCAGGTGCCATTGCCAGAACAAAACAAAACATTTACTTGACTCTAACGTATGGATTTTCAAGTAGGAGAAGACGGACTAACACCGTGGGGTGGACAAATCACCCAGACCATCAGCAGCTCTTCAAATACGTTTTTAATGTTCTCTCTCTTTTCCTTATAATAGTTTTAAAGCTGTTCCACAGTTGCACAGCAAACCTTAACACGGCACAGAGCATGGGCAGATGCAGAGACAGCATTATTTCCATCCTATACATCTACTCTGCTGCAAAACAGTAATTCACAGGGTTGTGAATTACTCCATAGCACCTTTCTTGAAAGGTTTATGGCACAGGCAAGAGGAAAATTTCCTCGTGCCCGAACAAAGGTATTCCTAGACAAGGGAAAGTTGGACCCATGACTTAACAATGATGCCAGTGATGCAAGATAAGCATATTCTAATTAGTTCAGTTATTTTCCATTTACCATGAATAGGGATAGCAGAATTTGAATCATGTCAGCTGATACTACCTGTTTCTTTTGCAGTAGTCTTTCATGAAGACAGTATTTCCAGCTGGGACAAGTGGAATTTCTTTTCAGAAGCCAGCTGACGGAACTACAAATCCACCCACTTCTTTTATGCAGTTTAGTTTAACCTGAAGAAATTACATTTCCTCCCTTCTTGCTTTTCTGTTCTACCTGTGTAAATATGAAAACACTCAGAAAACAGATATTAATGAAGCCTAATAGATGCTAAAGAAACCAGAAAATGGAGCAGGCAAGAATCCCCCTTTGGTTTTTTTTTTCAGGTGGCCTAATTTTTTCCCAGAGAAGTGGACAAGCTTAGTTAGAAGCAAGGACAAACAGAATATGAGAAGGCTTTGCATTTACCTTTCTTAAAGTAAAAAGGAGAGATAGATATAAAACCAGACAGCCCTGGGGGATGATCGGTCCTTGGATCCTGGACCAAAAGCATAATATTATTTGCAGGAAAATGGGTAGGAGTTCTTTCAGAAAAAAGGAATCTATTTTGCAAAACAGACACAAAGGCAGACTTATTTCTTAACAAGTTACAAAATTTATGTTACAAACTTAAATCCTTCCTGAATCATATAAAATACCAGTCCTGGTAAGAAAAATTTCTCTTTTCCTTACTCTTACTAAATGTATGATAACCTGTATCATGAAAAATGTGTTGCAGTGACTGTATCATTCAGATAGCCAGTCTGCATCTACCTGAACAATTTGTGCAGCACGAGAGGAGTGGATCTGTAGAGAGAAAGAGCGGCGTTGAGGATCCAGCTCCACCCTGTGTGCTCATGTCAGGTTTTACTTTGCGCTACCTCCAGTCCAGTCCTGCACAGGGTATCCGAGACAGCTGCACAGTGTGAAATAAACCCCAGTAAAGGGGACGGCTGAGATACTCACTTTAAAAACACACTTCTTCTCAAACTAGAAGAGTCATGTAGATATCCCCCTTGATGTTCAGTACCTGGAAACTAAGAAAACTGATGTCATTTAATGCAAATTAATTCTTGAACAATCTTTCCTGACAACAAAAGCAGAGAAAGAGTTTTGCCACAACAGGATCGGCTCATGATTAGCCAAGGAATAGCTTGTAGTTTGTGTATGTTGGCAGGGCAAACACTTTCCCACTGAGAAAGAGAAGTTACTCACGTATGACAGCTTCACAGATGACCAGTAACTAATCTCCTGGTTCACAGATCTCATGAAAGTAAGATTTCTAAACAAGCCTCTAGATTTTTTCTTACAATCCGGTGTAAAAAGGTACTGATGTTGGGAAAAGGACCAAAAATGTCATATCTTAAAGATAAGTAACATTTAAAGAAAATAATGACGTATTTTTAATAACAAATTGTTACAAAGGCTTGGGAAATACATCAAAGTCTGAACTGTTTTAATCCCTGTTTCATTTAGGCATTAAATTGATTTCATTTCTTTTGGGTGTAATAGGAAGACTGTTGCATACTGTTCAAGATGTCGGTAAAATCTAGGATCTCCATTCAGAAGTGAAAAAGATTTCATCCCAGACTTTATGTGATTGAGATGGCAACACAGAATTTAAAGTACAAATAGAAAGCTGTGGATTAGTGGGACTTTACCAGGAGTTCCTGTGATACATAGAGATCTTGCTGAAGGAAAACCCATCCAGCAGTTGTTCTCTTCATTTACTGAGATAAACAGCCACTTGTGAGAAAGGCTGCTGAGAATAGGAGACAGGAAAAAAGTTAGGTTAACTGCACGCATCCCATACAAATTGTATTCAATGTTAAGCTATGTTCTGAGTATATGTTTCTGTAGATAGTTTAGTCCTAGGCTTAAAAATATCAACTACAGGAACTCTATAGCAGACAGTAGTAAGGCTTCCATGGGAATGCTGTAAGATTGCACAACTTTTGCTTGGGGCTGTTGGAAAAAAAAGCAAATTTAAGGTGTGTGTTTCATTGTTTATTGGAAAGAAATGAGGACTGTTGATATGAAGTCCACACATGGTGTGTTAGAGTGGTAGTTAGGCTGTATGATTCTGGTTTGGTTTTGGCCTTGACTTTGCTGACTGTAGTTTGCAAGTGCATGTGCACTGGATATGCAAGATTCTGGGTGAGAGGAGAGATCACACATTATAACGCTGAGGAGAGAACGAATCTTTAGGTGCTAAATATGTCCGGCTCATACCTGGCCAGACCTCAGCAGGAGCTTAATAATCCTTGTCTTTTAATTCACATCCACATGTTTATTTGTACACGTTCGTTAAGTCTTTATCTGGCATTTCTCTAGTTTTTAAAGGTTGTTAAAACTGACAGATCACAATTGCATTACTGCACAGAATTAAATCTTGTAGTCTGTACTCGGGCAAAACTTACATTAATTTCCATTCATGAGCTGCAGGAGTGTACTGGCTGTCATGCACTGGTGAATGGTGTTTCCAGTAAAGTATGGTTCCTGACATGTGGGTCAGTAATCTAACAAGAAAAAAGAAGAGGTGATCTGTTTAATGTGCATTTGTCCTCCTAATGTTCTGTTAATGTGCTGTCATCTAAGGGTAGGATTTGCTTCATTGCAGAAAGCTGTTATACATACCTCTGCAACAGCGCCTAAACCTTGTAAGGAACTGCTGTAATGGGGTGAATTGCTAACTATTAATTCTGGAGCCAGTGAGCACATCTCAGGGGAAGATTTATTATTCCTTTCTCTTTGTAGAATAGTTACATGCAAATAGAGATTTCCTCATACTTGCTCATCATTCAGTGTCACTCGGCAAACTTTTCTTCATGTTTTCCTTCATTAGAAGCATTCAAAATATGAGTTTAGTTGTGTCTTTCCAACTGCATTATCCTGGTCTGACAAAGGCAGAATACATTTTCTGTGGATATTCTTAAATATGAAATCTGGATTTTTTTTCCTATGGCTATTATTCATTCATTAAGAACCACTACTTTGATATTTAGGGATAAAGACTACGGAAAAGATGAATGTGTCTCATAAATCACTAAAAAGGACAGATAAATAGACCCCTGTACTTTCACAGTTGCCAAAATATGCAGTTGTTATGTATGAGAATATATTTGAACATACGTTCATGTTCATCTTAATCATAAAATTCCTCTGTGGATACTTAAAGCAATCTTCCAATATTTTCCTTAATTTTATCTTTTGCTGAGGTGGCTATACTGCTTCCTATGGAAAAACATACTGTTCATAGAAATGTAGTTTTTACAGCTGAATTGAGCCGATGAAGAAGGATTGGTAGGTCTCTTGTCTTGGTTTTCCAAGTGCTTGGATATCAGAAAGGACTTAGGAAGAAAGCATCCCTAGAGCAGTAGGGGGAAGGGTGGGAATGGGAACGCAGAAGAGTTTTGAGGTGTCAGAAGCAAGAGAAAAAGGGTGGAGTTTAGTATGGGAGACACGGAAGAGATTGGAGCAGCAGAAGGACTTGATTTGAGTGAGGACCAGGGTCAGGAGGAGTGGGGTGGTGGGTGGACCTGGAAAGAAGGGGGACAATAAGAGGAATATGGCTGAAATTGAAAATAAATTCTGTGGGGAAAGCTCTAAAATTCTAGCTTCATGGCAGATGTTGCGGACTTTCTCCCTGGTGGAACAATGGAGAAATCAGGGTCATGTAAAAATACTTGTTTCTACCTCCTGTGGTAGAAACAGGACGGGAAATAGTTGTCTCCATCCTGGAGATTGTCTTCCGAATATATCCCTGGTGGGGTCTGCACAGAGCTTCATCCGTGGGTCAGGAGACACTGCCTTTCAGTTCTGCCTTTCTAATAGCGCTTAAATTCACTACTGAAGGCCAACTGTACACAAGTCAGGCCTTCTGTTTGGTAGTGGCTTCTGGTCCCCTTTTCGTTAAATGATTTGCCGGGCGACAAGCTGTACCTATGTGCATATGAAGAGCTGTAGGCACATCGTGTCGTGTGGTATTTGGTCACCTCAGAAGCATACTAGCATACTTCTGTTCGTGGGACGGGGGGGCACACACTCCTCTAACACCTTCTCTAGAGAGAGCTCTTGGTTGAAAGGTATCTTTAGACCCAGCTCTCTCCAGTGATACACATGTACTATATATCGGGTGGAACATGATTGTTCCCACCCTACCAGTGCTCGGGATTTAGGTGGGAAGCACTGTAATAAGCCAGTTGTGAGGAAAGGCAACTAAGTGCTCCAATTTGAGATACGCTTCCAACTGGCTTTCTGAACAACTGCCTGAAAACTGCCGTTGTTTGGAGCGGGGCTGTTCAAAGGCAAATGAGGAGAGGAGATGGTGCCATGAGCATGGAGAACTGCAGATGAAGGCTCAATTAAATGACTCTGCAAAGAGGAGAAGCTCTGCCCAGTACAAAATTAAGACTGTATATGATCATCCTTAGTTAAGACGTGTTTGGGGGACAAAACAAAATTTCATCTTGGAATTGCAAATAGTACATGTATGGTAAAACAGCAGAGATGCTGATCTGAAGGACATCAAACCCACAGTGTGTTGAGACATATTGTGAAAAACCCATCAGAAAAAATCCCTGCAATTATGTTATGTAGGAACTACAAATGACTAAATACTATCACTTTCATATATCCACAGCTAACTGATGAGCTGGTGAACTCTGGACTTTTCTCATTTGGACTTAGGCCACAAACTTTATAAAAAATGGGTTTTGTTATCAATCAATTTCATGTCCATCTAATTTCCTTACTTCCTCCTTGTTATTGTGGGTAGGAAATACTGTAAGAAATAAAGACTGGAAGGTAACTGACAGGTGTTTATTTTGCCAAATTCTCACTTCAAACCAGCATTTTTTTAGCCTAAGGACCATGTTTTGCTAACTTAAAATTAATAAAGCACCTTATTAATAGGAGGTTTGAGATAGACACAAAAAGAAGAATTAAGCTCTTTATTTATCCTGAAAGATGCAGAAACTTCTGAGGCAGACATGTAAAACCTACAGATACAGATCTGTCTTTGTAGGAGCCTGCATGCTGCTGGGCCGGAATATGTGATTTACTTGTCCTTGCAAGAGGTCTGATGAGAAAATGTGAATGCTCTCTTGGGACTTTAAATCCTATGAAAGAATACTTGAAATTTGTCATACTGCGCCTGTTGTTAGGTAAAACAGGGCTGCCTGCTGAAATCTGTGCCGTTTGGTTTGGTTCGCATGTTACCTTTTCAGTATGGTTTTTCCTCATTCAGAAGAACATTTGCTGGAGAGACGTCCAGTGGGACGGTTCCAGCAGCTCCTGGGGACTGTCACCACCAGCTGCAAGCACTTCTGTCCCCAGTCTGTGTCCAACAGCAAGGCGAGCAGTAGGCTGGGTCCTGCGCTGCCCACCTACACGCTACCATCCTGACCTAGACGAGCTCTCTCTGGGGTGAAAGAACAGCCCGTTCTCCAGCTCCTTTGGCCCATCTCCAAGACTGACAGCCAGGCACAGTTTGGCTGGCTTATCTTCTCATGTAGATGCTTCTTAACGGGGAGGTGGACCATGGCAACACACGCCATTTAACATCATAGCAATTCTTAGGCCTGTTTGCCAGAGTGAGTTGTGTAAAGTTTGTAAGCTGTCGATTAATGTTTTTTGTCTTAAAATATTTGTTTAAGAAAGACCCTTGTGACTTTAACAGACGTAAATGCCACACTGCTAGAAGTCAGCCATCTGGACTTTGTAATCTGGCAGGTAAACAAAGGGACCAGGCTCTTTGACATCTCTCAGATTATTGCTGATCATAGGAGCATCAACATTGCCAAAGGTGTCTCTTTGCTTCGTCACATTTCAAAGACGCCATTAATTTTGTTTTCACATGTTTAAATATTTATTTTGACCTTTTACCTCCTGGTATAACCTCCTGGCTTGTTGGACCGGCCAAATCAAAATACACTGATGTGTTCTGAACGGCCTTGCTGATTGTATAAACGCGCTGCGTAAACAGCTCTTGCGGAACAAAAGAACGAGTCCTCCACCGCACCGCAGCAAGTCTCTCTGTCCATCTCAGATTCTCCATACAGGTAGAGGCTGTGCTGAGATACGCCAGCTGGTTCTCCGACCTTCATACCCCGCGTTCTTGCTCGCGTTCAGGGTTGTTCCCCCCGTCCCGTGCCAGGAGTAATGCTGAAGTAAGACCAACACCGTGTTGTTATGTGTTCGATGCGCAGGTGCCGCTGCTGGAGTACCGACTCTGCTCCTGGTCCTGGTGGTGCCTACCCTGGGTGTCCTCGCCTGCTCGGGATTCTGAATGTAGCTGGATTTACCTTGTCCTCTGCCTAACACAAAGGACTCCCTTTGAAGACGAGGACCGCGACTCTTTTTGATTCCTGTGGCACCATCCTAAGCCAAATAAATCACACTTTAAAATAAATTACCCTACCGATTCCTATGAACTTTAAGAGGACTGAGGCATCCAGGAACTCCTTCATGAAGTAAATCAACTTTTGAAAGGCTAAGAAATATTTTTAACTTGTTCCAATATGCCTTATAAAACACTTATGCTGATCTGTGACAGTTGCATGATTCGGTC
>JANHGO010000069.1:42478050-42523017 GCA_024606505.1 Aquila spilogaster
TCTGCTTTAAAACGCAAGGTTCTTAATTAAAGTTTATATAGATAGACATATTTGTTGTTTCTTTATATTTCAGGAAACTTGATATTACTATTATTTGATACTGATGAATATTGAACTGTTTTTTTAGTTACTTTTTATCTTCTTTTTTTTCTTCAAATGAATTGAGCAGGACCGTGCTTTGTCCTTTTTATGAATGAAAAGTAAATTACAGTTAAATAAATGTATTAATGTTACTCAAGATATAATAACTGTCTTTTGAATTAGAGCTTTCTGCTTTTACAATATTGATGTGGTCCTCTGCAGCAGTGAGAATGTGATTAGAATGAAAGCCTGTGTATCCCTCCCCTGCATTCTTATGAATTTTGCAGGACTGAAGGAGCTTCTGTGGGGTAAGGGTGACTGTTTCACTTTGATTATGGGTGACATAGATTGAAGGATTTTTGTGACATCAATGACTGAGGGCTTTTCAGCAGTTTTGGGAGAAAGAGTTAAGCAAGTGTTAACCTTTGTACCGATTCATGCTTTGTATGTTCACAATTTCAAGAGCTTACTTACATCGAACATAACTGACTGAGAGGCTTCTTGCCTTTTTGGGATCACTTTCAGACCCTAAGCTGCACCAAATATAGGATGAAAGAAGTTCATCTGTTGGTGAAGCTCACAATCATATTTCCGAACTTGGTTTCATTTCTCTTCAGACATCCCAAATGAGAAGAGCCGTTGACAGAATGTGTTTCATAGAATCATGGAATCATTTCGGTTGGAAAAGACCTTTATGCCCTGCACCTGAAGATCGTCTAGTCAACTGGAGCAGAGATTAGACATGGGGAAGAGGATATTATCAGTGGTTTGATTTGATATGTTTTGTATTTTATCTTGGTCTCTAAGAGAAATAAGTTTTTGATTCTCTGACTACCTGCTAATAATTCTGAACCTATTGAACAGTGGCAGATGAATTAAACAGCTATCTACAGAACTACAGAAATACATCAGCTACAGTTATCTACAGAACAGCTACCTACAGCCATACTACAGAAATACATAGTCTGAGTAGAAAGTAGAGGCTTAAATTAGAAATTTACACCCAAGCAGGGCAGCAGCAAGGTCACTGTGTTTCCTGTTCTGTTTGCCCTGCTGGACGTCCAGCCAGCCAACACCTCGGCTTGCCTTGTTCCTGCCTTGCCCAGGGCCTGGAGAGCATGGGATGAGTGTATGCTGGGGGGGAAGTCAGAACACATGGCATTGCAGGAGGTAGGGGTAACAGGGAAACAGATCACTGCAGCAAGAAGGGGAGGAGTTGGGGAAAGAACATACATCCATAAGGGAAAATGTTTCATTATTTCCAGTCAACATTATTTCCAGAACAACTTGTTTTTATTTGTGAGACTTCTTTGTTTCCAGACTTTGAGGCCTCTAGCTACAGAAAGTGATAAGAAATATGCCTTCAAATAGTAGATATCTGGCTGAAGACCAGATCTGCCAGTCTCAATCTGCCCCAGCATGGCATTAAACTACATTTCCTATTGGAATTAAAACAAAAATGACAGACATCAGGTAATACCCAAAGACATTTCAGTACAGATCTTGAAAATGTTCCAAATGCTTTTGTTTAGAGATTTTGTATATTTAAGTACATCACTGAAATGGCAGTCTTTCAGGTTATGGCAATACAAGTTAAGCAAATTCTGTGTGCAGCAGTGTGCACTTCTATAGCTTCTAGCACTTGTGTATGGTCCATCTTTACATACATTGTCCAGTGGAATCTCTACACCATGTTAGGACATTGGTACTATTTGGGAACCACCTGTATTCATCACATTTTCAGAGAAAGATTGCTCCTCTCTGTTTCTTCCAGAGATTATTCATTTTCATTAGCTTTTCTACCACTTCTTCCTTTTACTTTGTCACTTCAGTATTCTTATTTTCAAAAACAGAAGAAATGACAGAAAGCAGGAGAATCCACATGAATGCAAGATAAAAAATAAAATAAACAGCACTGTCTTTTCCTTTTGCTCTAAAGGACATCTAAAAAGACACAAGGAAAGTCCTAACTTCAACTTAGCTACCATAGCTTGACTACGGTCTATCCTCTTGATTAACGTCTGGCATACATGCAGCTGTTCTGACATAGGGTTAGCTAGTGTTATGCGATAAAAGTAAAATAATTATACTGGCAAAATGTCTGTCAGAAGTACTCTGCACCCACTAGGAGGAAGGACTCAACAGCGTGGCAGCAAAGGCACTGCGCTGAAGACTGGTTCCCATCAGGACGTACACCTCAAGAGGATTGGGAGAGACTGTACAGGTGCATCTCTCCAACTGGAACTGTGCTATATGCTCTGGATTATGTCCTTCCCTGGACATTACTAATGGATTGACTGCAGAAATGGGAGAATTAAAGACCTGCTTGACTTCTCCTTCTCCGTCCTACTCTAGGATGGAGGTAAAGGTTTCCAAAGAGAACCCTTCTCTGCAACCACGTGAAATCTCATCTTGTACTGAAAGAGTAAACAGCATAGATAAATGACTTCCCTAAACATGCCTGCTCGCTGTGAAGGAGACCTAGATCTACTTCATAGCTATCTAATGCTGGAGAAGAAAACCCCACCCCAGCTGCGCTATGACAACATGCAATGTCAGCCATTGGTAAAAAGGCAGAAGGAGACAGAGAATATGAAGACTGGGCCTCATACTCCGTAGATGGCTGGTTGAGTTCTGCTGCTTGTCAGTGTCAGCAGGCATGGATAGCAGCAAAGGGTGGGGAGCACATAACCCCAGTGAACAGGCCCTGGTGCCAGCATCCAGATTACCTGTGCAGGTACACTTATTTCTGATTCTCACAGGAGGAAATTAGAAAAGCACAGAGTCTCCAGAGGGATTCAGACTCAGGGACTGATCTTGCTCTAGTGGCTCCCTGCTAGCAGCCTCTCTGCAGGGACATGACATATTTGTGGCCATAGCAGCTGCTTTGTACCAGTAAGTGTATTGCCTGGGACTGCTCTCCAATACTGAGCTTGTTAGGCTTTGTCTCCTGACTGGGTCACCACGTTAATGTGACAGTTCAACCATACGTAGCGTGGTATGATCTCAAAGCAGTATGGGGATGTGCACAGGACTTTAAGACGTGGCCCTGTGTGACAAGACCTTTGCTGATCCGCCTCATATACCTTGTAATTAAACTGCTGTCATCTGCCTTGTAAGCCCACATGTAGCCAAGAATATTAATGAAATCACATGTAGTTTTCTCTGCTACATTAGTGCAGGATGACTTTTGCTATAAATATGGAGGCATACACTTCTGTCAGACCTTCTTAATGACAACACTCTGAAGGAATTAATTACAGAACTTAGTTTAACTGTATTCTGGCAGAACACTCTAATGTATAACAGACTCAGTGGACTGACCTGTAGCTCAATGAGCTGTCGAAAAGCAGCCCATTTGCCAGCAAGCTCCTCTCTGCCTGCCAGAACACCACACTACCACTGCAGGCCCCCAAGATGTCTGCTGAGGCCCAGATGATGTCTCTTCTGGCACCAAACTCCAAGGATCTTCAGCCAACCTCATTCTCTGGTTTACTTTCCAGTAAAAGTAGGTGATGGAATGATGCAAAAGGTTGGATTTGTAAATGTGAGCCTTGTACAAGAAGCTAAGCAAACTGCAACAACAACAAATGAATTCTGCAGTTTTTTTGGGGGGTAGTTTTTATGTACACAGTTTAAACTTCACATTGCCAGAGCCAAAAAGAAGTAAGCAAAGCTATTCTACTCAGTTCTGCTCAGCAGAGATTTCTGTCATTAACTTACAGCACTGACTTTTCTGTAGTGTTGCAGATGCAATTACATGGACAGTAGAATAGGAGAAAAGAGGGGAGAATGGTTTTGTTTAAGCAAAGGAGCAATCAGTAACTCAAACTCTCAATCCTGAGCTAAATGTGCTAATACAAATGACCTAGAAAACAGCATAAATACTTCATTACAGTAACTGTGTTGGTATACAGCACAATAGCACTCACTACTGATTTCAGGACATAGGAAAACTGCATTTTTTTAATAGAAACAGCATGACGGCTGACTTGGCCTTTTTTTTAATCAGTAAACTGAGCAAGCTAGACACCTTCATTGCGTCAGGAACACAGGATCACAGAGGGCATAAACTTAGCTAACACATTTTACTTCCTTATCTTGTTTGTTCCAAAATATCCTTTCTGAGCTGTGATAACCTGGTGGCTTCTGACCAGTGTTCGCTCCTGCACTCACCTCTCCGACAACTGCAAACTAAAACAAACATTTTCAAGATCAAAAATACTGAGCCACTTTCCCTTTGTGTTTGTCTTTCTTCATCTTCCTTTCTCTGTGTTCTTTTCTCTCTCCATTTCATTCTTTCTCTCTTTTCTCTCTTCTTTTCTTCTACCTCTTCCTCTCTCTTCCATTTCTCAAAAAAAAAATCAGAAGTAGGAATTTGAACATCAGTAGTATAAAGCTGTCAACAAAGAATACCATCCCTGATCAATCTCTGAAGAGAAACAGTCACTTACAGACTAGCTGTGTATTTTAGAGGTTTTGGAGGCACTCAGTTTCCCAGAAAGCTCTAACACAAGAAAGAAATAAAAACGGTGTGACTTATTTCTGTCAAGCACTACATAGGCTTCTTCCAAAAGCTTTGAATCAGATTTGGAGGATCAAGAATATACTCCAGTAGTTTAAAAAGACTTGGCATCAGAATCACAGCTGTCTTAAAGGATTTGAAACCACGTGCTCTGAAATTTAAGCAAAACTTTATGTGTTTTGCAGTATGTGGTGACTAACACACAATTTCTCATCTAATTTCATAGCATAACTGATAGACTGTGGGGATACAAGCATTTATTCCAACATAAAGCATAGCAAAATCAGTGAAAAAATACATAAATTTGGCTTCACATTGGATGACAGACTACTGTATTCATCAAGCATTTACTCAACATAGCCAACTTTACTCCAACCCATCTCAGGTACCTCCATTACCAAAACCATGTGTGGGAAGCCAGTTAGGTACCTCTCAAAGAGCTGTTCAGCACTCAGACAGCCTGGGCACCTTCTGCTGATCGCTGTTGTTCTCCATTGAGAGCTATGTTCCTCTCTGAACCAGACGAGATCTCCTGGTGAAGACCACCGCCATCTTCAATGGGGGAAGAGTTATTCTAACATTCATGGAAATCCCTCCTTCAGAAGTCTCTATTTCCAACTCTGCAGTGGCAAGAAAATGGGATATTCTAGGTAGTAACTCTACATTATATGCATTGCTGACAAACATTTTCAAAAAATGAGAAATCTGAACTGTAGTTAATGGTCTCATACACACATGTAAGAAAGACAGTTTCTTTCCCTGTCAAAGTATCTACTCAAAAACTGAATATAGTGAACATTCAAGTATTTCATATGGCCACAGGCACTACTGGACAAATTGCCTGTGCTTGTTAATTGTCATTAAACAGCTACCATGGCTATGCTCCTTCCAACTGAATTAGATGTGAGCACATAGGTTGGCTCCTTCTTACAAATCATTGCCTAGATGAGTCTCTCTACCTCCAGTGAGTATAAAAGGAGACTGAGGGAGAGTTGCAGACTAAGAAAGATGTCCAACATACAGTTTTCTGCAGCAAGGTCTCGAAATACTGGAAAACTTAAACACCAGTGCAATACTTGAACTTTACAATACCACAAGTAAAATCCCATGAGACATCTGCTCAAGAGAAATTGACTTTGTAACCACCCTCGCAAAGATGGAACTCGGGGCAACCAAAGTGAAGGAGGCAGTACTCTGAAATATGCCACTGGAGAAATAACAGCAAGGAGAAAAGATAATTGCTAATGATATCATTAAAAATCAAAGTCTTGTCGACAGCACTGGCTGTTCAGAAATTAATGAACTAGAACTTACTGTGAGAATCATACTGATGCTGTGCCAGAAGCATGTGATGTTTACCAAGAATTAATTTATAAAATCAAAACTCAAAGCCGACTCCAATTATGACCTTTAAAAAGTGCAAGTAAATATAGGATGCAAAAATCTCATGAGAAAGTATACTTTTATAACTACATGTACAACATTAAGTCTAGAAGAACCTTTCCCAAAATTACAAATACGTAATTGGAATTTGAAGCATTTTCTTCCTCATGTTTATTTCTAATAGGTGGTGCTGTGGCTTCTGATTTCCATATTCCTGGCCTAATAACTAATAATTTTTCATTGGGATAGTGTATTTGCCACTTTCAGGCAACAGGATCAGTTGTGAGAGGTTTGTTTTGTTTTGTTTGTTTGTTTTGTTTCCTTGTTTTAGTTGCATATGGATTTAACTGAGCAGGAGGCTTTGAAAGAACAACAGGTGGGAAAGAAGAGTGTATCTCAAGATAGCCATCTCAGCAAACTCTGCAGATCTGTTCAAAAATGAGCTGGATCTATTTCCTTTGAAGATTTCTCTTCTTTTCTAGAGCCAATCTCTACTGGGAATGATCAAAGAAGAAAATGCAGAATGAGCCATCCTCAGTCCAAAAAGGACTTCTCTTTGCAGTGGGCCAAAGCTGGCTGGGAAGGGATCCAGGGATATGCTGTGGCTCTAAAATCTCTATTCCTACTATCCCTACCCCGGGCTTGGGGCAAAAGCAGACAGACAATCTTGCCATCCTAAGCCTCGACAAATATACGGCTGCTCTTGTGATCACAAAAGACAGATCTCCATTTTATTGAGTCTACTACGTGCTTACTGCTGGTGAAGCTAGGAACCATCTGAGAAAGCAGTATGAAGTACTTCTGAAAGGTTTTATTACTTTCTGCCTCAAAATGAGTAAAAACTGCTACAAATTGAAGATTACAGAGCTGCAAAAAGTCAGTAACGAGCAGGCCCCAGCCTAGAATGAGTGGATACAGTGAGAGAGCGTGCCCACACTTTATGGGCTTCCTCACGAGCTGGAAGGATAGAAGAGGTTTATCAATATAATATGGTGCAGCAGGTGTCTTTTTGTCTTTGTCTTATGTAACATCGCTCTGCATTTTCTGTACGGTGTCCACCATTTGAAACAGTGAGAACGTATTTGTGTTCTTTTTATCATGTTCCAAATGTGTCTGTTGTTGTTTTGACATCTTGGTGATTTGGGTTGGTTTCCTTCGATGATTATAGGAACAGTCCACTATCTCCAGACTACTAGTACCACATACTTAGAAATAATTTATCTTTCTGAATCTTCAGGCATTTTGAAGTTGTGACTGCCCTGCAGCAAACTGCCAAGTGTACATATTGTTGTGTCAGAGTAGTCTGTACTATTTCTATTGATTTTATTAACTACAAGGTGAATTCTTCTGTAGTCTAGAAGTGAACATTGTCTCGTACTTTATGTAGTGTTCAAAAACTGACAGTTTCTGTGTTCAATTTGCTTAAACAGCTGTGTAAGGGGTTAAATAGTAGTTATTCCAAGTATGCAGTTATTAAGCTTTTCTGTGGTAGAACTGCTGGCAAAATCTAGATAATGCAAATGTACACTTAACTAGGAGCATATGAAGAAAACATTATGTGTATTTGTGAAGATACTCAGTAAAACATCCATCTGTAGGGTTTTTTGACATCCTTTAACTCAGAACAGGAAGCTCCCATGAATTTCACGTATAAAGTGTACGCTCAGCAAGAGATTAGAAGTAATTCATGTTTAAAAAACAAACAAACAAAAAATCAATAAGCGTGAAAACAAGTAATAAATGCAGAATTAAGACGTTTGAGAAAAGATCCTTCAGTTATGGATGGTAATGCTTCAGGCCATTAAGCATCGAAAATTAATTTTCTGGAATGGATGTATTAAAATTACCACTCATTAGAAGCTGATGACTGCCAGATGTTAATAAGATATTCCTAAATGATTATCATTAGGTATAATAATGACTAAGCTCATGAAGTGTTTCTTGTTTATGGGCCTTTAAACCACAGCATGTGGACCAATGTCTGGATGCATTTTTTTAAATGAAAATGCGTGATATAAAAGTCTGTTCTCTACCAGATAATGAGAGGAAAAAATAACACTTCAGTCTATAACAGTCTAAGAGTTATTTTGAGGTCAATCTTCCACTTTCAGGTAGATTCATTTCTTGGCTAAGCCTACATCCATTATTTACCTAATCGGTGCCTGTATGCTAGATAAACTGACAAAGAGATCATCCTTTGTCATCACTTGGCTGAATGGCACACATTTTTATATTATTTTTTCACTATATTACCTATTTTAAATAGGATCCAGGACAGCACAAAACCTGATCCTGCCTAAAGGTATTTATGACAGGTGCTGACTGTAATGACTGATGACACTGCAGACTCAAGCTGGGAGGATTGTTTCTGGAGGATGCTGGCAGCAGAGGTATAGAAGAATTGCTTTCCTCTCTAAAACACTTATTTTCTAAATATTGTGATATTTCTATGTGTCTCCAGCCTTCTGTTGTTTCTTACAGTCATGTCACAATCTGTGCGGTCAAATGACTTTAAAAGCCAGGAAGGAATTCCTAAGCTTTCATTTTGAGCACTGTACTCCTCAGTAATACGAAGGGGTAGGAGACACCCTGAACTAGATTTCCCTCCAGTAATGAGCATTAGGGGAGTTCATTTGTCAAATCTTGGGGTATCCGAAATTACACTGAACTCTGCAAAGCAGGCTTTCATTTCAGGTTGATTAAATCCAGCTAAGAGAGTTGGGATCCTGGTCAAAATCTCACAGAGCCTGATCTACAAGGCTGCAGAAGCCTTTGCCCTCCCAGGCAGAGCTGAGATTTGCTGCGTAATTCTGAAGGCAAAGGAGCCTACAAAGTAAGAAAGTCTGCACCTGCAGCAGGAGGAGAAACAAGTGCTAAGTGCTGATTTTTGCCCCAGACACGTGCACCAGAGCTAACTCTGCACGTCCACAAGGACACTGATTTCAGGAAATAACTTTCACCTGCTCAAAAGCTCTTTATCATGGCAGTTCAGGGCCTTTGAGCTGTGCTTGGAGATCATCACTTTTCTAAGGTATGGTTCGTGAGATTTAGCAGCTACGTATAATGGTAAACATTAAAGCATGTATGGAAAAATTCTCTACCACCTTGGTTGTTCGCAGTGTTTAAAGACAGCTAACAGTAAGTTCTTAGCTGGAAGAATTTCTAAAACAACTACATTAATTTTACCACTATTATTTTCTGTTTACCCCAATCCTGCCATGAAAAATTTCTTATTCTTTCTTTGGATGAAGTACAGCTGGCTGAGCTTAGCACACATTGTAAAGACCTGAACAACTCGACTGACTTGTTTAAATCCAGTCCTCAAAGTCTAAAACTCCCAACAGTCTGAAAGCATAACTCTTCCTGCGGGAAAATCTGGGAAAGTAGCAGCAAAATGTGGAGACAGTTCCCTATGGCTGTCCCTTTTCACAACGCGTTGGTGTTTATTCAGTGCCAGCCAGGTCCTTGGGTCTATCTGGAAAGATGAGCAGGGCCCAAGTGCCCCACGCACTACTCAAGGGTTGACAGACAAGGGGAATAAATGAATCTTCCTATCGCTTAATTGGTGAATGCACTCCAAATCTGTCATGAAGGTGTGCTATTGTTGTTTTTTTATTATTTTTTTCCTTAAGTGCTCTGTGGAGTTTCAAATCCCAGCTCCGGCTCCATGCATGACCCATAAGGGCTCTGACAGGGCTAACATCGTCATCAGGATTTCAGTCCCCTCTCTCCTTTCTCTAAATATTCCCCTCTGCTGTCATTCCCTGTTACCTCATTGAATGTATAGGATTGAATTAGTGGTCCAGACAACTGATGGACGGGAAAATAACCTCCCAGCCGACACAGAAGCTGCCAGGAGGCAAAGTTCTTGTGAAAAGACAGTGCTTTCCTTGGCCAAAAGTGCCTTCTTCCTTCTAGCTAGGCAGGCATGTCCTCTGCTCCTCAGGGTCCCATTACCTAAGAGCCAGTTTTCACTGCTGTGAAAGCTTCAGGGACCCAGGAGCTTGAACAAGGCCTCTACGAGGCTCATTAGCTTGTGGGATGATGTCAGCAGCCTTCTGCTTATGCCTACTGACAGATATTAGACACCTACTGACTGAAGTAACAGCTGAGCAATGTTTTTTTGAAGATATCAGTGGCGCCTAACTAGTGGGATCAGGCTCCTATGTACCTTTGAGGTGCACAGCCAAGGAGATTAAGTGGCTTGCCCACAGACACATAGGAAATCTATGGCAGAGCCAGGAACTGAAACCAACTTTCTGACTTAACCGCAAGATTACCATTCTTCCATGTATAAAATTATTAATTCTGATGCTTGTCAGGAAGCCTGGGGCACAGGATGGGTACTTATTAATTGGAGCCAGACACATAAACATTCACATTGATTTAGGTATTCATTTATTTAAAACTAGATGAAAGAACAATCTGGTATCTCATTTTGGATCTTACTTTAGTCACTCTCCTCCTGGTTTACATAGAGTTGAGGATGCGCTGGAAACCGACCAGATTTTCCCCGTATATGGAACCCTTGCTTATGGGCCTATACATGCAGTAGGACTCATTACAAGTTGGGAAGGTTGGTTTCGCCGTGTATCATCCCAGCCCATCTTTCAGATACAGACAGTGTTGTCACACATTCCTGGCTGGAGCTTGTTTCTTCATTAAGCCAATGTGCCAACGGTGTATTTCTGCTAGTCTGCGTTCAGCTCAATTGCTTGTAATTCCATGGTTCTTTCATTATTTTTTTTGTTCCCTTGAGAAATGAAAAAAGAAAATATCCAGGGAAGATGGAGGACACTGGCACCGCCAAAGTTTAGATACTGAACTGGTATGCTTATGTTAGGAAACGAGTCTCCCTATCCTCGTTTCAGTCAATGAAAGAGGGTAACTTCTTGGGGTGACTCAAGGAAGAGCCTTGTTTGCAAGCTCTGACTTGCCCTCTGGGGGAGACAGCCTGTCTGCTCTGACTATCAGGAGAGCCCAGGGCGGCAAGGTTGGCAAATGCAGGCATTGAGGCATTTAAATTAGTGTGCTTTTAATACATTCCTCACACCTTGCACACCTCCTGTTTGTGCTTGTGGTACTGGGGGGAGGACCATGGAAACACTGGGTGTTATATTCTGAGCTGATATGTTGCTAGAGGAGGAATAAACCAGCAAGATTAAATTCCTCTGTAACAATGCTGATGTGAATAACCACAGATACATTCCAGTTCTGGTTTCAAGAGCAGGAAGATGGCTGAGACCTTTGTGGCACCTGATCAGAGCCTTCCCAATCAAATCCCAGCAAGTGAACCCACCAACACGTTGGGCAGGGGAAGGTGGTGGTGCTGGGGACACTGCTGAGGAAAGCGAACTCCAGGAGTGGTGAGACCAGAAATGAATTTACAGCTTAGGCTATACATGGACTGTAAAGCTGTGTACATTATGTACACCCCGTCTAACCACATGGAGAATATCAGGAGTTTTCGGTGGTCACCATGTAATATCTGTCACTGATCTTAAAATATCCTAGGGCAAAATATTTTGGGGTTAGGTTATATTTTGACCAGATTATAATAATCAGATACATAGGCTTTGTAAACCAGGTTGATGTCTCTTAACTCATGTACCTTGGCAGCCAGCTACGTATCTGGTCATTTCTGATTAGCGTTTTACAGTAGTGTGTGAGCACTTCACCATGTGCAGTGTATTTCACTCTGCAACAGTTTGGTGATGCATGGAATTAATATTAGTTATAAATAATAAATAGTAATATAATATATATTATATATATATATATTATAAATATAATAATAAATAATAGTTATGGGCCTGGAAGTCCTAGATGTAAACAAATAAAAGCATACAAGTTACTGTTAAATGCTACAGATTGTTTATTGTTTCTCCTGAAAATGAAGATATGGCTCCAATATATGTACTTGGACAGTATCTCTTCCATCTTCAGCGTGCCAAAAGAATGCAACCAGTTTGTGGTTCAGCATTTGGATTATTTGGATTATGTGAATAACACCGTGTGCTTTAGCATGACAAACATGAGCATGACGTAAGTAACATCTAGATACAGTGACACAGAGCATCAAATAGCTACCAAGGAAAATATATTTAGTCAGCTTTCCCATTCAGAGTCAATGCCATCCTGCCATTTCTGTACCTTTTACTCGTGCTGGAGTTTACATTACATATGGTCACAGTCAAGCCACAAGCACTGCTGGTCTCAGTGGAAATTATTATGTCCTTGGCCCTTTTGAAATTTAGGTTACTTACACAGCATCCATGTTTTGATTTCTGTTCTAGACGTATCTTCATCTGCCTATTTTGTGATACTATTGACACCCATATTTTCTGATGGAAAAGGCTGTATCTACATAGCCAGTCTTAATTTTGATTATGTTGAGATAGATTTGGGGACTTAGCTCTGCAGGTGTTTTAAAGACATTGGGTTTTTTCCCCCAGCAATTTTTTTCCCAGTTTCTCAGGGTAAATCCTGCACCTAGGCACTATGCCCAGAGTAGCTGGTTTTTGGCAGGATGCACTTCATGGGTCCTTGTGCTCTGAGGCAGCATCCTTACAGCCTTTGCTTTTGGAGAACTTCTAAGTCAAGTCTTTGAAAAGGTGGGGATTGAGAGGATTTGGATTAGGGAACTGTTTTTGAAGGTGAGTAGCACAGCTGTTATAGGGAACTTGGAGGCTAGTTTAAGGAATGAGAAGTCCGTGAGAAATGGAGCAGAGAGAAGCATTAGGTTGCGGTCATGATTTAGGGGTTCAGCAGTAACACTGTCAGACAGGAAAAAGCTGAAGTACCAGAAAAGAGTGGGCATCAGGGAAGGATACAAGTAAAAGCATTCTCTTTAGAATAACCATAAAGCTGTTTAGAACCTTGAATGTCCAAATACACCTCCTCTCGATCTGCTAATGAACTCATTTTACTCTAGACAATCCCCTCTTTAACCAATTCACAACTCAGTGATAAACCACTTTTTTTTTTTTTAAATACCCTCCTCCTTTGCTGATCTGTTTGCAAAAACTTTTCTGCATGTGTGTGTGCATGTGTTTGTTTTTCCTTTTCTTTCCTTCCTCCTTTTCTTGTCTTTCCCCTATAAGCATCAACACTCGGTGTTTATCCTTGCTTGGCTGCTGCCCAAAATATGCCGTCAGAACAAATCTGTACAATAAGTGGTAAGCTGCTTCTTTTTTTTTTAAGGGAATGTAAACAGCCAATAAGTTGTTATGGGTTTTGCCCACAGAATCCATGCAGCTTTGATTGTTGGTACTTGTTTTATTTTGTTTAATTTGTTGTTGGAAATGTTTGGGGTTGGTTTGTTTTTGCCAGGTAACTACTGTGAGCCCCAGAGAATGGGTATGACGGCGTAAGAGGCGGTTTTGGGTTACTCCAGGCAAAATCTCAGGGTTGCTGAGGAACTCCTGGAGGCAGCAAACAGGTCAAGGCAGGCTGACCTCTCCTCTTGGCTTCAGAGTAGTTGCCCACAGAGGTGTCACAGCAGACGCTGGCATTGTGGAGGGACTAAGAAATCTTGTGGATCCTTCCACATAGATTTCCATGAGCTTGAGGCAATCTGCTGCCAAGGGCTGTATTAAAGATGGAAAAAACAAGTTGCCTACACAAAAGGTGCTAGATAAAGAAAAAAAAAACTTGAACTCAACCAGCTGTGGCTACTGCAAAAGGTTGACTGAAGATTTCTGGTGAGGAGAGGAGCAGAAAGTACGATGGGAAGCAGAGGACTCTGTAGGGGCTTTGGCCTCAACCTTTTCCTTAATCCAAAGGAATCGTTTGTGTTGTTGCTGGCACAGGTTTGTTCAGCTTCCAGAAACACACCAGAGCAAGTGTATGATTTCTTTATGTGATAAAGCTGTATGGACGCTGTAAGAGCATCATGGTATGGTAACATGACTGAACCTTTACACCGGACTAGTGCCACAGGTGGTCCACACTAAATTATATGATCCTTAGAGCTGCACCTGTGAATGATATGGTTGCTTGGCCTGGAGTGTCAAAGAGAAGCAGCTGAAGGCTAGCCACATTATTCGCAGTGTGCCAGTGGCTTCAGAAAATGCCTGGTTAGTCAGTGGTCTGAAGGCTGGGCTGAGCTTTGACTCTGATACTACGACTGACAGAACACTACCAAGTACATGCTGTGTGCAGAGTAATCCACTCGCCAGCTACAGCTGGGAGCCTTCATGTGCTCCCCATAGAATATACTTGCTTGGCTAATTGAAAACTATTTTTGCATGAGAATCAAACAAGAGGCACTTCTGTGGGAAACTGCTCTCTTCTATCTTAATAATGCTGGATAATTGATAACTGTAGAGGGTAGGGTGGTAGTATGCCTTTTCTCAGAGGCACTCGGAGTACGACTGAGAATAAATGCCCATAGAGAACTCTCGATTAGAAAACTATGAGAAGAATTTTGCTCTGCTGTAGTTAACAGCCATACCCTTCTGGAAGTGCCAATGTCTTAAATTTCTTTTGACAAGATGGGGAACAGAGTGCTTTGGATAATATGTTGAAATACAATGCAAGTGCAGAAAAGACCCCTCCAGAATGAACACAAGGTCATATTTCTGCCACCCCTTACACTGTGTGCTTCCTGTTACTTACTGGATGTGTGCTGGGGAACGTGACAGAAAGGGGAAGCACATGTGAGGCTCACAGTTGCTGTCCTGCTACAGGTCTCTCTTCTCTGCCAGACAAGAAATAATGGTGTGTTAGGAATATGTGTTTCCAACCAGCTGTTGACATAAAACTTGATTATTTTACTTTTGCTGGTACCTAAGGGCAAGACAAAGATTGCAACACATGAAGCAGACAGCAAAAATAACAGGCATTGACTAAAAAAAGAGCTATCTAGGCCTCTAGACTAAAGAAAAAGGAAAATTTAGACCACCTCAGGAAGGTGCTTAGATCTCCAGCTCTGAGATTGCTGCCTTCAAACACTGATTCTTTACATGTCAAGCTTTACAGGTCAAGTAGGAACTGGAAGAGAGCAAACCTCTAGGACGTGGTAGGTATAGATGTGCACCTGAATTCCCAGTGGATTTTGGCCCTAGAGAGCCTGCTTTAGGGCTACTTTCAACTCCTCTGTCCACAAAGCAGGAAGACCTTCACGTCCATCCCTGGAGCAATGGTCTGCTACCATGGGGGCAGAAGTGCTGAGGCTGTCTCCATGCTGGTGGTACCAGCTTGTTCCTCAGATGGGCTCTGAGCCGCAGTTTCCTTTAGAAGATGCAGCTGGATAATCCCTGTCTCCCAAGGGAATGGTCTTACCATCAGCCAGTAAAACGTCCCAAAAGAAGGCCAGGAAAATCATAGAATCACAGAATCACCAAAGGTGGAAAAGACCTCTGAAACCATCCAGTCCAACCGTCCACCTATCACCAATATTTCCCACTAAACCACGTCCCTCAGTACAACACCAAATGTTGAACATGCCATAGTCCTCCTGACAAACCAAAGCCCTTCCTGACAGGAACACAGGGGATGTGGGAACAGAAAAGAAAATGAAGTGCAGCCCGGTAGCTAAGGACTCAGTTGAGGGCAGCCCTCCAGCTGAGGTGGAGGCAGTGGGCTCCTCTTGATGGAATCTCCTTCTGCCATTGCCGAGGAGTGGGCAGGATGGCAGTGGACGTGGTTTCGTAGTTCTTTTTTGCAGAAGTTGTCCACGAGGGAAAGTGGCAGCAAAAGCCCACTTCTCCTGGCCTGCAGCTTGAAATGATAATTACAGAGAGGAAAGAGCCATTCTTCACAGCTGGCCAGCGCCAAATCCATTTACTACTATATCAGGTTGCTCCTCAAGAGAGGCCTGTGCTCTCCTCCACACCCAGCCAAGCCCAGATCATTGAGAAATTTTCCGTACAAGCAGAGAACACCTGCAGTGCTGCACGATCCCTCTTGGGAAGGGGATTTGCCTGGATTGGGTCTGATAGCAAAGCTGGACCAGGACTTAGGTAAGTCTCTTACAAAGAGGGGGGTTGTAAGGGGTGGCTCTGAGCATGCAATCCTTTCTGTCCCTAAGAAACAACTGTGCTGTCCTGGGACGACCTCTGAACAGTTTTTGATCTCTTCTTGTGTCCCTCTCACTGTTGATACAGTCTGAAAGATTTTAGGATGCAAATTTTATCAGAACTAAGTTTTCCTTGTCCATCATTTGAGTGTCTGGAGTTTCAAACTGATGGCTCTCTCAGCTGTGCGATATGCATGACTAATTCCCTGGGTAATACTAGGAGCTGGCAGGAAGAGAGCTTAAAAAAAAACCAACAAAATATAATAAAATGTATCGGTGAATTGTATTTAACACTCTGTGTTATTTACTACTGAAAGATGGCTGTCTGCATGAAATGATATCAGTGCATGAGACTTGTAAAGAGACCTGCTTCTCCCAGCGATGCACTGAGTGGTTAAAATAAAAAGAAAAAAAGTAATGCAGTGGATGTGGTACTGAGCTGAAACAGCAACAATCTAACAACTCCCTCTCCTGGGATCCAGCTAACCCCAAAATAGGAATACTCTGAAATAATTGCTGGTTTATTTAATCTGCACCTGCAGATGTGTTCAGCTTCAGATTTGCCTCTGATGCCTTTTGAACCTGAGGGTAACTATTTTTCTCCTTAAAAATTGGAGTAAGACTCCTACCAAAATATGTACCAAAAACAGAGTAATGCACATGAGGTATTTTTATTATTTGGCCCAGGAATATTATTGACTGACTCTTTATTATTTGTCTTGGTAGCCTTGGGCCCACAGGCATTATTGCGATGTAGTTCATTCAGGTAAATGGACTCCTTCAGACATATTAATGAAGACTATCCTTTGTCATAGAATTTTAAGGTGTTTTCAGCACTAGGTTTAGTTTCCAGTTGGCTACATGAAAAATGTGATATCCCATAATTTTTCTAAGCCATTATTCACTTTCATTTTTGCGTTTTCAGGATCTGTGTGTAATATGACACTTGTTACTGTGATTTATGGCTTTAGGTGAACAATATGCTGCATGTGCTGTTAATCACACTGGATAGAATCCAGAGACATTAAAATGCTCATCTTCCCCCCTTTGTGCTAATGAGCTTTGATTTCTACCCTGTCAGCAGGATTTATTTATTAGAGCATCGTGTTTGTGATTCTACACAGTAGCTCAAGCGTCAGTGCTGTCCTCCCGGCACCCTTTATTCCCTCCTCCCCAGTGTGGTTAGTACACAAAAGAAAAGTTGCGTGCTGGCTTGGTTTAGGCACTGCCTGAATGTATGCTTTGGGTGCTAAGATCATAACAGGAATAAATACAAGAATTTAGGAACAGACATTAAAAAAGAAACTGGTTAAATTTGGGAAATAGATCTTAAAATAATACTCTAGATATTCAGTATTTTGTTTTGAGTAGATGGAGTCATTTTTTCTACAGGTTTGAGGTGAGAGATTCAGAGCTCCTGATACCTAATGACAGCTCTAAAATAGTTTTCTCATTGTTTTTTTTTTTTCTTGCAGTTGTCTATTAACCCCCCTACTTAGGTTTCCCATTTCCCAAATAGGGCTAAATGCTTATCTCAACCGAATAAGAATAGATTAATTGCTTAAAATCCGCACAAGAAGAGTACTACATAAACTGCCTTTCACAAGAAGTCTGGATTTTCTTGTTGGCTATCTATAGAATTGAATAGCTTTGATTTTTCTTCAGATCAATTCATCCATTACCTCACAAAAATCTATCTACCGATTGATAGTACGTTTCCATCAAAAGCAAAACAAGTAAATACAATCTTTGTAAAGAATCGAAAGTTCTACATTAGTATGCTAATAAGGCAACATTTATAAAGCAAGATGATAAGCAGACAGGAATGTAGGAAATGTAACGAATTTTAACTCAGCTGTGAAGTGTTTTGTACGATAGACACTTGATATCATCAAACGCAATATGTTTTGCTACTGGAAAAACAAGATTAAAAATGTGAAAAATCAAGGCAGCTGCGTCGGTGCTACATGTAGATCCTTATGTTGGAGTTGGCATAAAGCTGATTGGTTTTTTTATCTGTTTAATCCAGTAAGTCTTCCCATTTTCTGAAAGCTTTAATATTTACGTTTCCTACATGTTTTCATTTTTTAAAACTATGTGGATATAACGTTTATTGATACTGTTTTCTATTTAATTCCTGTGTTTATTTTGAATTAAAACCAACCTGTCTGCACTTAATAACACAAACAATTAAATATTCTCACAAAGGTTCTCACTGTGTCAGCTGAGCACCCTCAGAAGATTTTTTTTTTTTTTAATTGCTTTATATGTTGCTTTTAATTACATTCCTTTCCCAAGCGATTATATCCTCATATAGGCCCCATTCCTGCAAGCTATCCTGGCACAAAAGCAGAAAAGTGCTGGGAAGGGCCGCCACGGGAAAAAAGGCATGGCCTTTCAGTCAAAACAGAGGGACGCCAAGAAAGCTGTAGGTCTTGTAAAGGGTTCTCTCTGATTTAAAAGCAAAACAAAAAAAAAAAACAGGATAAATCAAATCATTTTGGAAACTTGAGGGAGCATTAGGCTGTAGTTACCCACCTGGGTAATACTGAGAGCTGGTAGGAGGGTCTCCTGAGGCACTTGAGCAAGGTATGAAGTAGAGACAGGGTCTTCCTTTGGGAGGAGAAAGCATAGTGTGCCTTGAGCTGGGCCACCTGAATTCCTCTTTTACTATCACAGAGTTTGAGCTTGACTGTTCCTTGAGGAGATACAAAGGCTGTATGGTGCCCCTGAGATGACTTTGCAGGGACAGGAACTGATCCCCAGGAAGCATTGGTGCATAGCCCCCAGCTGCAAGGCCATTTTCCAAGTAGGATGAGAAGCTGGTAGGGAAAAGTCCAACACTAGTCACTCAGAATGAGTTTCTTATGTTAGGAAGGATGAAAACTGCTGAAGAAATATTTTTTATTTTTTTTTTAAATCAAGAAATGCCTGTTAGAGTGAGAAAAGGAGTCTGCACCAAATTTCAGTGATAGAAGGAGTAAGCTGTGCAGAGACTAGGTCCCTGCTGGCTGCAGAAGCTCATGTCACCTTTCAGGTTGCAGGAGTCTGGAGAGAGACCCAGCTGTAACTACAGCTGATATGATAATACTGATCAATTACCAACTAACACAGATGATGAACATCTGTTGTCTTGCTGATAGGAGCCAAGAAACCAAACGGGGACAGCTTTAAAATCCTAGATTTTGGAGTAAGGTGATGTTGTCAAGGTTTCCCGACCATCTACCTATATAAGCCAATCTACTCCAGCACGTCTTTCCTGCGCTAGTCTGGATTCTCCAGCTAGGACTGAAAAGTGAAACGCTTTCAGTGGTAAAACTGTGCACCTTACCATTTTATTTCGTATATGAGTGCCTTAATTTTAGTTACTCGGCCATGCCATATATTCACTTCTCTAAAATGGAAATGCTTCTGTTGTCTTTTTCTGCGTATGTGTATGAGCAGCACTGCAAGTCCAAACATGATGAGATTTAATTAAAGATACTTATTTGGATGTCCTTGAATATACATGGTTCATGTTTTCAGATTTTTATTTTTACTTTTTTTGCCCTAGCATTCAGAACTAGATAACTCTCCTCCAGATATCGCTATTTCATTTTTAATGAATGCTGCATTTCTGATGAGACTGCGTGATTCTGGGATGCAAAGCTTTATCAAAAAGAATCGTGCAATAACATCACATATACAAATTAAATGCCAGTAGATTATAAATACATTGTTTCAAACAATAATTATATTATCTTTAAAAACTCTCACTTATTTCTACCTTCCAGTTGGGATTTCTACTACTTTCAATGAAGTCTTGGCAAGCAAAATAGTTAATGTCACATTCTGCACAAATGCAGTGGTAAAATCAGGATCAGCCTCACATTAGGAATGCGTGATCAGTTGCCTGGTAATATGACCCTTAAATCATTGATCTGGATATTAATTTCTGAAATACAGTCACCTTTTCTGTAACAGTAACCTATTCTTTTCATGGCAAGGTTAATGACGTTACATTAACTGTGTTCAAGTGCATACTGTTCAAATGAACTCAGCAATCCAAATTGCTCCCAAGTGTCACCTCCTTATCTAATAGCTAGCAGTCATAATTGATTACTCTTGTAATATTTTTAAAGCAAAGACACCTCACAAGTACTAATGAGCTAGCTTGAATGTATGTGTAAGAAAGCACAAGGAAGGAAATTATGTAAATTTTAATTCTATGTTTCTTAAATTCTCCCTCTGACTTTTAACAGATGAAAAATGGCTTTTACCTGGTGAGATGGTGTTGCCTTTATGGAAATAATTCTTGGTGAACCTCTTTGGAGTTATCTGGCCACTCCTCAAGTTTTTCAGGCATACAGCCAGTGTTGTGATCTCCATCTTGGGTCTAGTGTCTAGAAGGTAAAAATGAGCTGTTTTCTCCTTCTGCTATGGCTTTCTCCCTCCGAAGTGATTCTCATTCACATCACTTCAATGAAGTCTGATATTTGGCTGCTTTTAGTTTCTTCATGGACTCAGTACATCTGCTAGAGGAAAGATTAATGAAAGTAAGTGCAGAACTGTTGAACAACATTAGAAACAGGGAAGCAAATTTTATTTCTTTTACCTGTTTGACATGACAGACAAAAGCTAGAGCACGTGAATCTAACTGTGTTCATAGGGTCCTCTGTGCAATCTAGCTCTGAAAGTTGGGGCAATTACACCTGGTTCCATATTCAAAGGAGAGGGAGTGCTCATGACTCCATTCTGGGAACAGGATATGAGGGCCAAGGCTCTTCTACTAAAGATTGGTTTCTCTGAAGGAATAAACACCAGTATTTTGGGAAGAAGGGAATTACCCATAGGATGTTTTACAGAAAGAATGTGAAATCTATCTTTTCTACAAATGTTGCTGTAATATCAACACAAGAATGCATTATTATTTCTTTCTTATAACAATACGTCTTTAAAACAGATTGCTTGAGTAGGCATAAATGAAAAGCATAGGCAGTCATGAACAAATGTATCTGTGCACAATAGCAGCATAACTATATCTACAAAGAAACGTGTTTTATCTGGTTTCCCCATTCCTTTTGCCCTTTGCCATTGCTCCTAGACACATGTGCTCCACAGAGCAATGAGACGAGGAAAGCAGCTGAGTCATTACACCCTGAAAGTTTATGCTGTAGCAGGCTCTAAAATGAAGACTAAAAAAGTGCAGTAATGCTGCACACAAGCAGCTGAAGCATGAAAACTAGTATGTGCCAAAAATAGGACAGTGATAACTAATTCATAGAGCAAGTAAAGTTTCTGTATCAAAACATGTATTTAGTGTATATTAATGCTAAGAGAGCCAAAGCAGGGGAAAACAAGTCATCCTGCATCCTCTTGTGTCTGAATTATTTTTGTGATCTACTGAATACAAATGTCCTTTAGCCACATAAAAAGTAGGGATGGAAGATCTCAGGTTTATAGCCTTTGCTCTGTGCAGTAGTTCAGATTTTTAATTTTCCTGATTTGAATATGATTCCCAGACTGAAAAATTTTCCCCTTGTAAATAATGCAAGTTCTCTTCCTGTGACTGCAGCGTAAGCCTGCTTTTCCACCTGTCAACACTGATGTGTAAAGCACAGTATGTAAAATAGTGCCCAAATTAAAAGATTTAAAAGAATTATTGCTCTGAGAAACCTGAAATGCTGTGGGTACCATTTCTTTGTGGTACACGGCCTTCCATGACTTCATTTTGAAGACGCTTTTCCAATACAAGTCATCCTGAAGTTCATTAAAACAGTACAGAATACACAAAGAATGTAACTTTGAAAGGCCATTTGAAATCAATGGGACTACTATGTATTTGTGTTACATAATTTCTGAGACCAGCTCTGTCCATACATGTACTTTGCCCCAGAATTTCTTACCTGCCTCCATAGTGCAGAGTGCAGCCAAGCACCACTGGTGTTCTTATGCCTTGCGCACCCCATAAGTAACCGCAGGGCTTACACAAGAGACATTACCCAATGCTCTCATCCTAGTTATCTGGTATTGTTCAAAAAGGAATATGATGCAGCTTGCAATTCAACAAGGCCAAGTGCAAAGTCCTTACCTGGACTGAAGCAATCTCAAGTGCACTGAAATGGTGAGGACCCCAGGAAATGATACTTGGCAGAAGAGATGCAGGGACTTGTATGCTGCTTTGTGGGAATGGAGGTGTGTCCAACTGGCCCTTGAGAGCCTCATGAGGGCACCTCAGGGTGTGTGCTGAAGCTTCTGTGGCCATGCCGCTGACCCTGCTCCAGCCTTCACTCTCATATGGGGACTGATGGGATGGAAGGTGCTGCAGAGGGATCCTGGTGGGTGCTGTAGTTGCAGCTTCTGAATCAACACTGAGAAGCATTTGAAATTTCTCAGTAGAAGTGGTCAAAGTGATGTGTAGGAACTCTTTCCAAGGATGTGTCAGAAAGAAAGGGGAGATGACTGGATAGCTGATGCCTTGCATGTGTGTCTTTTTACTGGGGAAAAAAAAGTCTCAGTTAATGTTAAGGAAACTGGTTCACGGTTTGATATCTATCTGATATGATAACCTGTGTGCAAGACAAATGTCTTCAGAGTACTATATGGTAGTAAAGAAAGGCAGCTGAACACCAGCTTCTATCACCTTCTCTGTGTGGAAGGAGACAGTCCTACAGAGCCTCAGGCCAGCAGGCAAAAGGGCTGCAGAGGTGCAGTGAAAGTCTCTG
Organism: Aquila spilogaster; assembly: GCA_024606505.1. Lineage (NCBI taxonomy): Eukaryota > Metazoa > Chordata > Aves > Accipitriformes > Accipitridae > Aquila > Aquila spilogaster. The sequence continues at coordinate 42,500,765 of JANHGO010000069.1, forward strand.
GAAGGCAGCTCCAAGAGATGGTGACCGGTGGGTGGCTGTTGATTGCAGGGGAGTTAGACTGGATGACCTTTAAGGGTTCCTTCCAACTCAGAAGACTCTATGATTCTATGACTGCAGTGGGAACACAGCAGTAGCAAGCTTTGAAGGAGCAGTGGCAGTAGTATTGTGGGACTGGCTAGTAAGTTATGAAGCATGTTTGGTTTGGTGGTGGCAAAAGGTTGGAATGAGGTGAAGCCACGGAGAGCAAATTTAGAGCCAGAGATACTGTGTGGACCTTGTACCTAGAAACAAAGCTGTAATTACTTTAGGTGAAATAGGTAATGTCACCGCCATGCTGGAGGGAAAGGATGCCATCCAGAAGTACTCTGACAGATTTAGCAGGTGGGCCCATGTGAACAATATGCAATTCAGCAAGGCCAAAGCGCAAGGTCCTGCACCTGAGTTGAGACAATCAATACAAGCTGAGCAATGAGTAGATAAAGAGCAGTCCTATGGAGAAGAACTTGGAGGTACTGACAGATGGAAAGCTTAGCACTGGCCAGTATTGTGTGCTTACAGCCCAGAAGGCCAAGTGTATCCTAGGCTGCATCAAAAGAAGCATTGCCAGCAGGCTAAGGGAGGTGATCATCACCTTCTACTCTGCTCTTGTGGGGCCCCACCTGGATTACTGCATCCAGATCTGAAGCCCCCAGCACAAGAAAAATGTAGAGCTGTTGGAGCAGGTCCAACGAATGGCCACAGAGATTATCAGAAGGCTGGGGCACCACTCCTGTAAAGACAGGCTGAGAAAGTTTGAGCTATTTAGCCTAGCGAAGAGAAGGCTCTGGGAAGACTTTATAGCTGCCTTCTGATATTTAAAGGGACCTACAGGAAAGATGGGGGGGAACTCCTCATCAAGGGGTGTGGTGACAGGAGAAGATGTAATGGTTTTACACACACACAAAAAAAGGTAGATTTCGATTATATATGTAAGAAAAAAAATCTTTATGAGGGAGGTGAGACATTGAAACAGATTGTCCAGAGAAGCTGTGGATACCCCATCCCTGGAGATATTTAAGACCAAGTTGAATGGAGCTTGGGGAAACCTGGCCTAGTGGAAGGCGTCCTGTCCCTGACAGGTGCTGGAATTAGAGGCGTTTGAAATCCCTTCCAACTCAAACCATTCTGTGATCTCATATCCTTTGAGAAAAAGATCTACTTATCTATCCTCCAGGCCTAGGCAGTGAGCTGAGAGAGATGTATAGGCAGGTAAACAGCTAGCTGCTCCCTCAGTCAGCTGAAAGAGGCATTTCAGAACTATTTCAAGGCCAACACACCTTTGAACAGCAGTAGCTTCATCTTGTGCAAGTTATTTGGATTTTCCAAACTGATTTTTTAAATTATTATTCTTCCTCAACTCACGTGAAAAAAACACCAGGAATTGTTTGCTTAAACCTTTCTTTCCAAATCTGTTACTTGCCACTCAGGAAATATTACTCGCTCTTGAACACCCTTGATTTAGCTTCCTACATTTGAGAAGAGAAGAAGCACATCAGTGATTCTGATGAGAGTTTCTAGAAAAATGAAGCAGGTACATTTGCCTACATCTGCCTGCCAGTCATTCAGCAGAAAGGTTATGAGAGCTTATATCCCTGTGCTTGTAAAAGTAGACCTCAGTCTTACATCTGAGTAGACACAGGAGTTTTCTGACGTGCAGTTATTGGTGAAAACCGTGGCATACATTATAACAGATCTCCGACAAGACCTCCAATGCTGATGTTAATTGAATGTTTTTTTTTCCTTAGGATACATTTTCAGTGTTGTTTCTCTTCGCTTGTCCAACTTTCAATACTCCCGAGAACAGGGAGATGACAAGAATTAATGCCTGTTTGCATTAGCCCTAACTTTATTGTCACTTAATTAACCATGATTAATGTCAGGAGGCAAAGGAGAAATGTCAAGCTATTTTCAACAGCTCTGTACTGATGAGCTCAGAAAAAAAAAAAAAAAGAAAAAAGTAGTGGCATTAAAACATTGATTACAATAGAATCCAGCTAAGAGATGCTTGTTTTGAAGGCAAGGTTTATTCTTCAGCCTCTGTCAGCACCCTGGTAAACTGCCAGTGACTGTAACCCCTAGAAATTTCACTTAAGAAGCACAAACCAAAAAGACAAACACTGTTCCCTGAAGTGAAAAACAAAGGAGAAAATATTACTCTGAATTACTCAATGGTTGTGGACCTGTGTAAACTGTATTTAGGTAATATAATCTCAGTGATTTCAGGGAAACAGAGCAGCCCAATTTTATATTGTCACTATTCTTTATTAATATCCTAAATTGAACACAGTCCTGATCAACTGCCAAAAAAAAAAAAAAAAAAACATAAGTTGATTAGGATTCCTGCTAGGTCTCATGAAGCAGACCGGCAGGCTTGCAGTTTAAGTTACTGGAAGCAGCTAAGCTCTCTAAGACCTCTTTTTCAAGTCATAAGAAAGGGAAAAGTGAAAGAAATGAAAATTAAATTACGATTGATATTGTATCTTGGCTGAGTTCTTCACTGGGAAATCTAGGACTTGAGATGGCAGCATGAGCACTTGGTGGCTGTATGTGCTGGGTAATGAGCTAATCCAAAGAAAAGGAGGGTAAGGGAGGGATTTGAAAATAGACAGAAAACTGGGAATTTTCTCCAATGGATTTGTCTGTAGAATCCTTCTAAAGGTTCAAGGGAAAGCATATGCATTTGTTTGCCTTTTTCTAGAATATAACACTTTGAGGGTTTTTTTCTTGTTGTGCCTGTGATTTGGGAGCTCCATGAGGGATCCATTACTCCCTTCTCTGAACACACAAGCAGGAAAAAAAAATGAAGTAAGAATTTCCAAGAAGCGAGCTCTTGAATGGAAGCAGCATAAGGCAGTGTCTGGGTGGGATTCCTCCCACCTTCCCCTCCTTCCTACAAGAGGCTTTGCCTTTGCGCGTGCTTCTCCCTTCTGAGGCAGGGAGGAGAGCTTAGCCTATAGCTCCTCACTAGCAAAGGAGGTATGGAAAATGTGACATGAAATGGAGAAGTAGCTGATGAAAAAGAGGAGGGAAAGTGAGCTGGGGGAAAGGAGAAAATGGCATATTGAAGACTGGAACAAGGACAGACAGAGACTGGTATAGAGAAAGGCAAGATAATTACAGGGAGAAGTAAATGAAGTCATTAAAACTAGAAACAAGGACAAAAAGGGGGAAAGTTTGAGTGAGTAAAGGAAATGAGACTTGCAGATCTCATTTCTCTCTGTGCTTCTATTCTGCATTTTTGTGCTTAGAAAATATATCACCGTTTTTTAATTTTTCAGCTTGCCTTTAGAGGACACTCTAGGTGGCCTTGCAGTGAACTGACTGTTTAACAACAGTGTATGTTAATGGACATTTTTACACATACATAGTACAGATGAATTCTCATTTTAGCACAGAGTGGATGGTCAAGGCAGAAAAAAAAAACCAAAACCACAGAAAAAACTAATCAGGAAGACTGATCTAGTCTGGCCAATGAAACCAGCAGTTTGTGCTCTTCTTTTGTTCTTATTTGGCCAAATGATTTTATACACAGAGGGATACTATTCTGCTGAGGACCTACACTGAAAACATTGTTCCTAGCATGAATAAGTCCTTCAAGGAATTTTCTTGCTTACTCATAGAGTGAGAACTTGAAAAGATCTTGAAAAGATTTCCCCTGACCATTCTTTTCAATTGGAATTTTATGTAAGGAAAGAAAACCTTTTATGTTAAGGCTGAAGAGGGAAGTAAACTGTCATGGGTGATCACTAACTGATGTCACTCTTCTGGAGCTTTCAGCAGAGCAATCATTTTAGGGAGCAACAATTTGCAAGCACCGTATTTTCAGTGGACAGCAGCCTTGCCACTTGTAATATCTAGCTTTGGTCTTTGGTTGTGAGGTCTAGTACCCTTGGTGGGTTTTAGAGGAGTCCATTAGGCTAGTTGCATAGGCTTTAAGAGCATTTCAGTCTCAGCCACATAATTATAACGTGCTTTGTCATCTGGCCAGCCTGGGGAGAATAATTAGTGTGAGTCATGAGAATTAGAACTTGATATTTCATAGTATCATTGGTGGTTTTTCAAACAAATTTATTTCTTTCCCTCTTTCTTCCTCACTCTTTGAGTACACTGTCAATTGTTTTCTCTTTTTCTGAAGTGAAGGAGATAAAGCAGTCTGTCATCCCCAACTCAGTCCCTATTCTGGATGTGGAAACCGTTGCACAACACAGTAGAGGATTGGAAGATGTCATCAAAGTGTGTGAGGTTTCTGTGTGCAATGGTTTAATACCTAAGGATGACATTTCACTGCCTACTTAGCGTTTATTTAACTATTTCCAAAGCTACATCCTGAGCAAAACCATTTCTGATTTAATAACAGCAATGGTATTATAGAAACCTAAACCCTGATTTTAAATAAATATTTTGCTGTAAAAATGTCCTTTCTTCAATAAGCGAAATGTTTTGCAACTGAGATTCTGAAATAGCAAAAATGAGACATTTAAAATTTAGTTTTATCTAATAAGTAGAATTATTTCAATTGGTAATTTTACTCTGCAGAGCAAAACTTTTTGCTTCAAGATGTTCACAGCTTCAGACTCATTTTTCTTTGCAAAATAAAGCAAATACTGTTCTCAAGAAACCCCAATTGATCCGGTCAGTCAGACCACTGACCAACAGAGAAAGCAGGCTGGATTTCATTCAGGACTTATAAATGTAGTGGAAGACAAAGTCTAATGCTAGATCAGTGTTGCAGTGTGTTTGCATATAGACATGTCCAAAAAGTGTCATACTAAATAGGAGAAAACCACTTCAGATTTTCTATTCCAATTTTTCAAACATGCTTGCATATCTGAACCATACTGAAAAAGATGCAATTCTTCCTCTGGAATCTCTAAATATTTCTTTCAGTCTACTGACAAGGCAAAGCTTGTTCCCAAAGAGAGTTCCCAAAGCAATTATGAAGGACGAGAACAACAGCTGTGAGCAGACATAGAGCTGACTGCTGGTTGAAAATATAGGTACCTAAATATGAAAGATGAGACTATGTGTCAGTGATTGGGCAAAGTAATCCTTTGATTCAGTATACTTAATTTGTTTCTCTGTGGCAATTAAATTTTTGAATGGGTGTTCCCTGGTGTGCCTGGACAAGACACCCTAACAGCACAGCTGTTTGTGATGCCATACTATAAATGGGATTGATATGATGTATAAAGTAACATTCTTGCAGAACCCTTTTCTTACCTTCACTCTCCCCCTGCTCTCCTCTCCACCATCTCCTGCAATATCTAAGGAAATGCTCTGTAACAAATGTAGCTATTCACAGCAGGCCAGAGAAGGAAGGCTCCTTAGGCCAATATAGCACAGTGTGAGATGTGCTTCCACATCATCCTACTTAGGTCTCTGCTGTCTCTGCAGGACAGCAAAGATCTCCAAGAAGGAAAGAGAATGCTTCTGGAGCTGGGTAGACTACAGATAGCACAGGATAAACTGTCCCACCTCAAAAACAAAATTGGCTGGAAAATGCCTAATATCTAGATGAGGCTTACCATGCGTTGGAGAGTGTCTGATATCTTGACACTTACTGCTGCTAGTAGCACAATCTGGTTAGCATTTGAAGCCAGTAGCACCCTCTTCTAGGTAAACATTATATGCTATTATGCTTCATCCCTTTCTAGTCACTACTGGAGAAATGAGAAAATAAGAGACTCATTCAAGTTTCTCCTCACAACATGCATCTACATGGCTCAGTTCCTTAAAGGATGCCCTAGACCTGTTTCCAGACTGTCCGAGGATTCGGTCAGGATCTCTTCTCTGTCAGAGCTGAAATCAAGGCCAGAGAAATCACACCCATATTTGAAAGAAGAGAGAGATTTACTCTATCTGCTGATGATTAAATCAGCACTGATGATTAAATCACATGGATAATTGCAGAACATCCAATTCAAACAATCTTGATAAAACCTAAAAATCCGAGGTATTTGAAGAGCTCTAATACCTATGAAACTATGAAGAGGTTCAAGATTGCAGTTTTGCACTTGCATTTATAAATCTACCTCAGACATTAGTGTGCTTCTTTCTGTCGGGTAGCTGCCTTGTCAGGAGGCTTTCACTGCTTCATTAACAAGGGAAACTTCTTTCAGTTGAGATCCAGTCCTACACTGATGGCAACAGCAGCTCTTACACCTGTTCATGAGGAGACATGAAAAGACAAAGTGTTTGCACATCATAGGCCATCAGTGTCCTGGAAGTGTATTAGGGAGATGGCCAGGTAGAACAGGAAAGGGGAGAGAAGTTAGAAACTCTTGAGGGGTTGTGATTACTGAAAGCCATCTGAAACACAAAGAGTTGGTCAGATGCCAAGAATAAAAGATGTACCGTTGCCTGCAGGGCTCATCTTAGATGTGCAACCCAGAGCCTGAAGAATTTCTTTTCATTTCTGATTCTTTTTTTATCTCAAGCTTCCTTAAATGAAACTCAGTGAACTGGATTTAATGTGAATGAATGCAATCACTATACTTCTTCCTTTGACTGTGCAAATGTTATTTATTTCTGCTTCATGGCCCACTCTATACAGCTCCCTAAAAGTTCTTTGTTTCTGATTCAGACCATACCTTTATGAAATCTGCCTGCCATACAGAAAAGTGGCTTTTTACTGGGCCTTATCCAAAGACCACTGAAATCAGTGGGTTCACAAAAGGTTTGGAGCCAGTTATCAGTGGTGCTACTGACAGCCATGTTCTTTTCACGTAGTATGTTCTACTTTTTACTTCTATTTTCTTTCACCAATATTAGAAGAAGCTCAATCACAACACAGTGAAATATATTTAATATTCAGATTTTTCTTTTTCATACACAACAGTTTTTGATAGCATTCCTTATCTTGCAGGGATGGTATGTAAATCCAGTGAGTCTAATGATAAATTGTGGAGGATAAATGGAACATAAGTACTCTGTATCAATGAGTAATGTTGTGTTGCTTAAATAAATATTACTGTAAAATGTATCCTTGATTTACAGAGTCTGGACTAAGAATAGATGACTAGCATTATTCTGACAGTGTAAAAAAATGGCCAAACCATTCTCTTTTGTGCCACGTGGGAAACTGATTCAGTGGCATTTAGGGCAAATATTTGTTTGGTTCATCCTCATTATTAGACTTCGTTTTTTGAAATAGAATTATGAAAGCAGTTATTTAAACTTCATTGAATTGGTAAAGTGAGATCTCCTATGCAAGACTGTTTTTCTTTCCTTTATGCCTTGCATTTAAGCCTAAGAATATAATCTGCTGAATTTTGGATAATTATTGAAGCTCCGTAATCATCTTTGCGATCTTCAGCTCCCATCTATTACAAGCCATCATTAAAGGTATCTGAGTTCAACAAATTAAAAAAAAAAATAGTCTGTACATCCCTCTGCTGTATTTGAAGAGAGCCCTTCAGGCTTCTCCAGATCACTCACGTTCCACAATGTCTTCAAAGGTTTTGGGTGACAGTGGAACTAAGAAATAGTAGCTCTAAATGTCACCATACCAGATATCCTGGAGATACCAGTACTGCTGCACAATGCCACCAGCTGCTGTGAGCCGAATCAATGCCAGAAACAGCAAGCATCAGAGGGCATCCAAAAGTCTGACTGTGCTCAGGGACCTGAGATCTCTCCATGCCAAACCTGGGTTTGCCTTTTGATTCTTGGGCTCCCATTAAACTCTTCCCCTTTTAAGCAAACAGAAATACCACTAGTTCAAAGCTTTGGCATTTAAAAAACATTTCATCCTTTTTCTGTAGAAGAGAATAAACCCCCAGTTTAATCTGCTTAATAGCCTTTAATTACACTAACTGCCAATAGATTCTATTACTAGTCCAAAGAAAATACTGGCTGTTGCGTATTTTTTTAACTGTGATTGATGAAGCATATTTGTGTAACGTTAGGTCATATTTGTCAGAGTCTAACTTTTTAGTTGGCAGCTACACCATTAATTAGCAATATTGCTGATAACCTCTATTTTGTATAACCAGCAAGCTGTTTTTCCATACAAGCTGGCAGTGGAAAATAAGAAAAGGATATTTCTATGGTGCCACAAGTCTGGAGTCAGAATATTCACAGAAATACAGACTACAACATTCTCTGTGATAGCCATCTGTAAAACAGGCTTTATTTCTTGACAGGTATTATTTTCTTAGATGTTCTTATAATAGCTTCCTTCCTCGTCAGTCTTACAGTATACTCCAGTTAATGTTACCTCTCTTTTGGATGCTCTGTGTGTCCATGGTCAGGCCAGTAGCATATTCCTGAGGTTGCACATTTCTTAGCCTGATTTCAGCTCTTATAACTCTTCCAAACTTTCTCTATTTGCAATGAAATTTCATTTAATCACTATTTTTCTAAGTAATACTTTTGCTAAATCTGTACTGTTGGCTTTGAGCATGAAATGTGGGATGAATGATATGTTTTTATCCTCCTCAAAACTGCACAGCATCTTTTACTTTAAATACTGCAGTATCTTCTATCTTTCAGAGCTGGGACATGAAATTTTGCAAAAGGGAATGTCTTCTATTGGAAGCATCTCTTCTACTGTCACTACGAAAATTCACCTTCAGCCATATGAGATTCCTTTGAAATACCATAGTTCAAAACCTCAGTTGAATCTGGTTTGTGTTCACCAGTTAAAGTCTCCAGAGATGAGACAACTTCTTGCACAAGCTCTCTGAGCTCACCCAAGGGCACTGCAGCTCTTAGTGTGCTTATGCTATACAGCTTCATGTTAGTCATTCTGCATTGCGTTTCCAAATCTGAAACATGGGAAAAATACAAAGTCTGTGCCTCAGAGGAGCTGTATGAAGCTAAGTAACAAATGCCTGTGAAGCACATACATGCTGCAGCAATAGGCGTTGTAGTATTGCTCCTGAGAATATAAATAATCCTACCTTTACAGCACAGCTTCATCCGTAGAGGGAAAAGACAGCTTGGACTATATACTGAACAATGAAGTGAAAATAAAATAGTGTGTTGTTACTCTTTAACTGAGTACAGTCAGTTTTTTGCACTGAGAAAAGAACTGTGGGAAGCAAAAGAGGACATAAGGATGTGATGAAAGATGACATCCTAGGGCGCATGCACTGCCTTGTTGCCTAAAAATTGTGTGGGCGTTAGGTCATGCATTTTCTAACTCCTGAGCTCTTAATAATGGTCTTTAACCTAATCTCTGTTACATATCTTGTAACTGACAGGTGGGGAAGGATGTCTTTTTAGCTTAGTGCTGACCTGGGACTTGGGGACAGTGGGCTCCTTTCCAGATTCTACCACATACCTGCTGTAGAAACTGAATCTGTAAAACGGGCATAATAAGGAAAAACAAAACCCATTTATTTTCCCACTATCTATCACATCTGTTTGATGTTTCTATTTTCAGAATGTTTAGGGAAGTTCTTGTCTCTTATTCAGTATTTGTCAGTCTCATTTGAGGCCTCTAGTTGTCATTTTAGGGAGGTAATGACTTGATCAGGGCCGTTCAGGGCTTGCTGAAAGTAAACAAATCCTTTCTAGTGAATACAGTGGCATTTGTGGTGGCTGTGGGAGTTTCTCTAAACAAATTCCTGGGAAATGCAGCCCTTCTTAGCGTGGTTATAAAAATGTGAAGGCTAAAAGCCAGTCTTTCTGTCTTGAGATGTATTTAAGAATTTTGAAGTAGATGAGGCATGCAGTCAGCAGTGGCTTGATAGACTCTTCCCAGGAAGCAAAATATGATCAGGACATATGCAAAGGGCTACCAGGTTTGGCTGCGAACCCATGGGACCCTGCTTTCCCTGCACAGGCAGGATGTGGAAGGGTGTGCAAGTGGCATCAGGGGCCTTGGTTCGGGCAACTGAACTGGGCTTTGTGCTTCTGAAACAGGATCAAAAGCATTTAATATGGATCATTGTGTGCATTTCCACTGTAATTCTTACCAATGTAGTGCTCTAATTGCATTTTACTTACAAATGCAACAAAATGATAATAAATCCTGAAAAGAAAGGCAATATTAAATGCTTACTTTTATTTGTCAGATTTGTTATATAGTATTATAATAGAAACTAATGGAGAAAAGGGGTTTATTAAACTTCTCAAATTTGAGGGTGGAGATCTAATTAAAGGAGAAGTTTCTTCTAGGTTGCAAAGAATTTTTTTATGTATATCAAAAGCCTCTCCAAAATCCCAGCTTCAGCAATTATAGGTGTGAGAATTAGAGCAGATGGGCAACGGAACAAGAACAGAGTCAGCAGGTTAAAAACTGTTAGGCAGCGATCCATATTGGTCTATCTGACTTTGAGCAAAATTCCTGGTAATTTCACCTTGTGTTCAGAAATCAAACTTCTAACAGAGGGGTCAGAAGGGTGCTCTTGTGACTTGTAGCACAATGGTTACTTTGTAGGAAATTTTTCTACCTAAAAGCAAAGGCATTAAATCACTGAACAAAGAGAGGGAGATATGTTTTGATTAGGTACACAGCCCTCCTCTGACAGATTTCAGAACCTGTAGTCTAACAGATGACACTGCAAAGAACACAACTGCTTTTCTACTCGGTCGCCTGAGGAACTCAGCATCCATCTTTTCAACCATGTGACATTCTCATTATTTGTTTTCTTTGTCTTGGGCTTTTTGCTTAGCTTCTTTTACAAGCAGTTCTTTATCCTTCCTCAGGTGCGTGGTTTGTTTTCTTAAGAAGCAGAGCCAGGAGCCCACCACCAGCTTTCCTGGCCAGGCAGAGGAAGTGGGCGGTGGTAGGGCTGGCCCAGCTCCTGGCTGCAGTCCTCCAGCACCATTGTGAGCTCTGGGATCTGTACATTGGTGTACAGCTTCTGTAGGCATCTCCGTGAGCTCTGGGAGCATGTCTGTATGCTTGGTACTGTGAGGAAAGCCCACGGGTGGCTGGTTCATTGATTTGTCTGCTTTCGGCTAAATGATCTTTGAACTTAGAGACAAAACTTAATTTAAGTCAATGCAGAGGAGTACTGTCTCCATCTGTCACTGTTTTGATTCTTTTTAGCAACTAAGAAATATGTTTAAGATGCAGTTCATGCCCAGAAGGTCTTTGATTGATTCCTATAAATAGTAGATTTAACTGATGTGACCCCTGTGTAAAAAGAGTAGACCTTTTCAAACTGCTGAGTAGGAGAAAGTGCAGAAGTGTGCCTATAGCAAGGAAAACTAATATACACAAAGTCTCCCTGTGACGTAGAACACAAGAGGGAAGTTCAGCATGAGGTTCCAGAAGGGAGGCAGATTCTTTTCAAGTAAATAATGCCATTATTTTAATTGCAAAGGCATTGTTTTATTATGATATTATTGTAAAAAAAATATTTTTAAAATTCAATTCTATTTGAAACAGGACACCCTTTCAAGGAGATATAGAATACAGAAAAGAGAATGGTCCAGAGGAAGAGAGAAACAGATCAACTGCCAGCCGTGGTGTAGCTGTCATATGCCCCATAAAAATGTTCCCTTGCATGGCAGGCACAGCAGTGCTGTAAGCTACAGAACAAAGAAATATTATGCCATATCTTATCCTCTATTTTTAGTATACAGTTCAGCACCAATGGCAGGCATTCTCTTCCTTTAAATAGATGACCCAACAAAAATGTGTGTCCTTTGTTAGACTCTATATTGTGGCAGCAGTGGAGTGTAATTCACTGATGAGAAGAAAAAATTCCACAGTTGCTCTATTTGGGAAGAAGCAGCAGCAGAACTGCCCCGGGTGCTTGGGGGTCCCGCTGAGTTCAGCACAAGCGGGCTCACGCCTCCATGCGTGAGATGCCTTCCATGAGCCCTGCTGAGGGTTTCTCCAGAAATATCTCCTCCTGCACTCACTTTCTGCTTTATCTAAGTGGCTTTTGAGGGACCAAAAAGGGCAGAAAGGAGGAGGTTTGCCAGCACAAGCAGCAGCGTGTCTTTCATCTTTCAGGGCACAGCCCCTGGGGAGCAGCAGGGAGCAGCGCCATGCCAAGAGCACCCAGAGACGGATTATTTTGGGGGAGACAGCGTGCCCCCATGGCTCCCTGATGTGAAGAGAACATGCAGTTCCCTTTCCTTGGTCCTGGGGACAGCCCGGGCCCGTCATGGGGAGGACACAAAGGGCCCTTTTCCCATCCACCTCTATCCAAAGAGCAGGAGCACACCATGCTGATGTTTCTCAATACCTCATTGAAATTCTGCTTTCAATCTTCTAGAAAATAAGAAGCCCAGACTTGCTCCTGACAAAATCAAGGGCAAATCCCTACAGATGATGAAAGGAAGAACTGCAACCCCTAAACAGGTGTCCATTTTGATTTCCCGAATGAAACTAAAGGTGCAAACTACATTTGACAGTTTTTCAACTAAAACTAATATTCAGTTCAAGCTTATGTCTGAATTATTTAAAATGCGATAACATTCCTTTGCTCTATTGTATTCAGACATTCAGGATCCCTGAAAAATATTTATGTTGGATAGTCCCTATATCCAATTCCTCTTTTTATCAATAGAACAATATTTATGGAGGTCGGACTGCCAACTTTGCCAGACAGACGCCCTTTGCATTCAAAAGAAAACATGATTCATCGGAAGATCAGGATTTCAGCTGCAAATTAAACAATTCTTTGGTAGGCCGAGAGACACAAGTCAATAAAGGAAAACTCTTGATAGCTGGAAAGGAATGTACCGAAGGTTGCCAATATCCAGTTCTGATCGCTAATGCCTTACCTGATGGAAGAGAGTTTTTTCTTTGTGTTATCTACTTATATCCCAGGGGCAATATTTAAAAGAAATAGAAAGAGAGCTATAGTCAATTGTGCTGCAGAAAGTTGTCAGCCTATTTATGTTCTCTTTTTCAGACCATGAACATTTTCCAAAGTATTTGTGCAGCACGCAGGACAGAGAGCTCTAATCCAAACTTATCTGGATAATGCGTACCATTACTATTAAGCATATAGAGAGCAATAATAATGACAATGAGAAAAGCAATGATGAACTCACAGGCTTGCGGATTGTTAGCTTTCTGGACGCAAGCTTATCATACATGAAAATAGACACAGTCTAACAGTGCCCAACACAGTAGGAAAAAGAAGTTCTATGCTGGTGAGAAAAAAACCATAAGGTCTAGTGATCCTTATTTTTCAGAGCTGTTTCTCCTGGTATATGCTGTGGATATCTCACAAATTATTTGTCTCTGAGTAGTACCACTGAAAATACGTAACGTACTTTTCATCACGTACCCTTTTAATGGTAATTAAATATCACAACCCTACTTTGCAACTAATTGCAATGGCTTTGTTATTTTTGGTTTTGTCTGACTATGATTTCAAACTAATGATCATTAGTAACAATAATACTCCTGCACCCTTTTATCATGCCTTACATCTGTGGGACTCCATGTTAAGAATTACTATGTGCATTACACCAGTGCTTACGCTGAGTCACAGAGGTTAATTAACTTATTAAAGTTCTGAAGGGATGGTAGTGGCAGAATCAGAGTAACGACCATCAGTCCTGAGCGCTGCTCTCCCTGGACTTGGCACTCTGACAGCTCCTGTTAAAGGGTTACCCAGACTTTGCAAAATGCCATTAATCACTAAAAGCTGGAGTTCTTTAGGAGGGGATTATTTGTGTGGGAATGGAGGAAGGGAGTCACTTCATTGCTAAAAAGAAGTTGAATGTAGGGCTAATGGAAAGAAAAGCTCCTGCTTGTCTGAATCACAATGCTTGAAGGCAGAGGGTGTTGCAGAGGGCTGGTAGTGTTTGGTAAGGAAATCTCAGAATATTGCATTTACAAAACCAGCCTGGAGAGTTATGTACTGAAATTCCAAGTTCCCAAATGGTACAAAATCAAGTCTGATGACACTTTGCTAATCTCACTGATGTCTTCTGAAAAGAGCGTGGGAATTGAGCAGCTCTTAATATGTAGGCTGCCAAAAGACCAGGTTCATCTAACTTTTGCTTCAGAGGAGACTGCCGCTGTTGGGTCTTGTCATTGTCAGCAGTGAATGGCTGCTTTTTTGAATATACAGCCAGATAAATCCTGATGTTGTAGAGATCAAGAAAGCTTGGGATTAAAGAAGTCAAATTACTACAGAAAAAGATATTTTCTCTGTCTCTCTGATTCCCTTCCATTATGCTGTTCTATTTTAACATGAGAGCCTTTGACAGGAGCTGTTAATGCTGCTTCAGATTCTCATGGGACGGAGACTAGCATCAGTGAATTTAAATTGGCATTTTATGCTGATGGTGTATTAATATGTATTATCTAGCAAGGACTTGAGCTTTTCTTACAGTTTGAATCATTACTAATTTTGGTAAATTTTCTGGCTCTAAGATGAGCTGTAATGAATTTGAAGCCATGCCTCTGCATAGACCAGATAACACACTTAACATATATATTTTCCCATTTAAGCTGATAAGCTGAGTTATCCCAAACCTCAGTTTATGTATTTCCTGTTTCTATTTAAAAAGAAAACCCTGATAGCATAATATCAGATTAATATAAAACATTTTGCTGTGCCTTAATCCACTTTAAAACATAACCAAGAGCCAAATCCAGTTTAACTAATTTAAGTGAGGAATCTCTCAGAAGATAATAGCAGACTCTTCTACTAAATTACACGTTATTGATCTGGTTCTTCTGGGACACAAGCAGAACCTGATGCAGCTAGAGACGGTTAGAAGGGAGGCAATACCATAAAGCACATCTAAGTATGCTGAATGGAACAATACCAACAGGTATGAAGAAAGACACGTTCATCCTTTCTAAAAGCACTGACAATTCTGAGGGCTTTTATCTGCTGTTGATGTCAGTGAAGCATCTGGCTGCTCAGCATTTCTAAAACTCAGTCTTCTTTCTTGAAAAAGGAAGTGTAGGTAAAAAAAATAGTGATGAGGCAATCCAGCAGGAAGGAGCTATATTAGCACTTTGACAAAACACTGTGTAACAAGACTATCAGGCTGTACATGTCAATCCTCAGTGCAGGACTACCTAGTCATTACAAAGTTGGGCTAGTACAGCAGAATTAATGTTCATGAATCCGTGATGATAGGCAGCTCTGGAACATGTAGATTTGACTTGTCCAAATATGTTTTAATGTTGTCATTTCTGATCATTCAGGTCTGAGTCTCTCACAGAAATAACACGCAGAAATCATTGGACAAATTCAAAATATAACAAAAGTTTGTCAGCAGTGGAAAGTTAATTCTCCTTCCTCCCATTCTGGCCTCATTAGGATGGGAATTATGAAAGTAGTAGAGGTAGTAAATGGCTAATTCAGCACTTTTGACATTTCCAGAAACAGGAGAAATGAATGGAGGTCTGTGAATGGTCTACCAGGAGACATTCAGCTGGACTGCATTCCCTGAAGTGCTGGGATAAATAGCCAGAGGATTTTTACATGCCTTTATCTGTACAGGTTTGTCAGCAGCATCAAAACTACCTCTCATCTTTGTCTCCTGAACAAAGGAGATGTGGTGTTAGTGAAACTCCTTCACCTACAAGTTAAAAAAATCCCAAACTGGAGGGCATTCGGTCTGCTCTTAGAGGGGCTGGTGAATGAGAGAAGCTGATAAAAAGAATAATATCCTAAATACATTTTTAGAATACCTGGTCAAGGTAGTCCTTCACTCTAGACAAGTATCATAAATCTTAGTTATATATAAAATAAAATAGAAGCCATTTGGATGGTTTAAATTTACTTCTAGAGTTAAGAATTGTATTTCTTTAACACAGGCCCATTATTTGGTGATTTGTATAAGTGTAGCTTTAAGAAAAGAGGAGGAAAAATAAGGCAAAACAAACCACAGACTGGAAAAATAACAAAATTCAACAGCATGCTTTCTCATCACTCATATTTTGCCTCTACATTACACTGATATTTTTAAAGATTTACTACTGTAAATTATTATTCCATCTTATTTGTACTGTCAAATGCAAAACCAAGACATTAATGGTATGTCTCTAATGGAGGAAGTGAAATATTTCTAGATATCATGTTTGCTACAGCACTAGAATATTTTCTTATATGAGGAAATTTTTCTTTTTTAGCTGTGTATTATTTGTGTTAATGTAAGCTGAGTTTCAGAGGGAGTGGCCTTGTGGTCAGTTAAATATTTGGAGTGAGAATTTCAGATTTCATACATGAGGAACGCTGATACAGTGTTTCTTGGCTATTTTTTGCTTAACCTGTTTTGTACATAGAGACAACAGGAATGGAAGTTGAAAAGGACACCCCAAGCCTACATTTTCAAAATACATAAAGGATAGTAAATGTAACAAAGAGATAGATGCATGAAAAAAGCAGAAGCATATTCTTATATTCTCTTTTTAAGCCCCAATCCATATGAACACTGCAGTATTAATTGTTCATTTCCCTTCTGTTTCTATTGTTCCCATATTTCCAATGTGCTTTTTGTACTACATCTAATAGGAAGCTCATAACACTAAAACAGTGCATGGATTCCTATCTTCCCATGAACTGACTGTAATTATATTTAGCTAACATTTTCAAATTCTCTCTTTCATTTTTGTCCTGTTTTCCTTGACTGACTTTTGTCTTGTTCTCTTTGACTTACTAATAGCTTTTTCCAGTCTATGTCCTGTTAAAATGCATTAAGAATTCTGTGCACACATTCCTCAGGCTGCTCACCTGCCTTAAACTAAGGCCAACCACATTCTGGTTGGTGGCAATAGTAATTAAATTTAATTTCAAAGACTTAAATTCACAGTTTTACATAAGACTTCTGAAATTCATATAAAAAAAACCAACATATTTTCTCTTCAGTTTGTCATATTTCACTTTTCATGTATGCTTTTGAACATGGTTTGCTTTGTTTCTTTACTAGTACATGTGCAAGCTAATACTACAGAATGTATAGGTAAAGACAGTTTTCTAAACACCATGCAATGGAACACTGGCAAAGGACATGCTAAAGCCAGAAGGTCAGTGATACCCTAAAGCATTTCTATTCATCTGAAAAGATATCAAAGCCTTCACTGAGAGCTGTTGAGGTTAGCAACTGGGGTTCTGCTTCTTTCTCAGTTTATGATGCACCTGGTCTCGCTGACATTGGACAAGGTGACTGTTTTTCCTTTTTTGCTCAGTGCTGACAGCTGCTGTATTTTTCTGATGTGAAAAATCATCCACTTGGATTTTTTTATGAGCTAATGGATGCTAGAAAGTTTTTGGTATCTGCATACCCCTAGGGAGCAGCTCAGTGCTGAGAGGAGGTGTCTGCAACAGGTGAGTGGATTGTGGGTTGGCTCTGCAATGACAAATTTAGAAACTGGGACATCTGGCAAGGGAGAACTGTTGGGTCGGGAAAGGGAGGTAAGCTAAAAAATACCCAAGGTAAGACTCCTGTGTTCCTTTACATATATCCGTACCTATAACTCCTTCTGTTAAGGTTCACCAGGACTACTGCTATGGTATGAAGGACAGCACGTGCAGCGTGGGGCAGGGGCTGGGGGCAGGTGCAGTCTACAGTGAGCCTTTTAGCAGACAGCTGAGTGACAACCCAGTTGGTTGTGGGAATGCGCTGCAGTCCTGGCAAATGTGAGACTATCACACTGGCAGACCTGTTTTCTCACAGTGTAAGTCTCACCTCTTCTTGCTCCTTCCTTCCTTCTTTCTTGCTGTGGTGAAAAAAAAATATAGTTTTCCTTTAACATGGAAGAAGAGAAAAGGAAAAAAAAAGAGAGAGAGAATTGAGAAAAAGCACTATGTCAACCCTCGAGCAAGTGTATCGATCCATTTTTTCGCATGTGTCAAGTCTGGAGTCATCTCCTGCTTTTGCTAGTGGAGTTTGCAGTTAGAAATTTAAAGAAATGCTTTTACCAATTCACCCCTCCAGTTTGGACAATTCATTCCAGTTCCCTAGCCACTCCTGAGGTCAGAACACTGCCCTCCGACCACCTTTTTTCTTTCTGCTGGAGCTGCTGCCTGCTCTCCCTGCTAGCTCTCCTATAAAAAAAACCAAACAACTATCAGAAACATCTTAATGAAGGTCAGACGTATTGCACAGACCTGGCTTCCAGTTTTAGAAGACCCTTCCTTGTCAGTAGTTTCCCAAGGAGAAAGAGAAGGGCAGTCCCAATTCCTTGCTCTGAAACTTCCAGTCCACATGAGCCTTTTTGACCTAGAACACAGAAAATTTTTGTTATCTACCTCCTCATCAGAGGAGAAATCAGCGTTTTCCTCTCTCATGGGAATTTAGTATTACAGTGTTCTGCTAGGAACGTGTGAAAGAGCCTCCTTTCAGTGCTCATGTAGTCTTTGTAACACCAGGCTCTGAGTGAACACATAGTGCTCAGAAACAATTGCTCAGTGGCTGAAGACATCGAAAGTCAGTGGCATCCTTAATTTCCAGCAGCTGAGTTTTCAAATTGCTGAACAGGCATGCTCAGGAACATTTGACTTTTACAGCACTGGACTCTCACATCACACCCAATCTCACCTCCGCTGTCTTCTGTCCTCTCCAAGGCTCAGTCCTCAGAGGATGACCTCAGAGCACTCAGGCTGGGCTTCACCACAAGTACTTGGGGTGCTTTTACTTATGTCTTTTGCTGGAAGGTGCCTACCCTGAAGACTTGTGCCTTAACATGGGGGCTTTGTTAGAGAAACGCACTGTATAGAGCCTCAGTTAAATGCCATGAATTCTGTAGGGCAGCAGCAAGCAGTAAGCGAAGTGAAAAATGAGTTGTTGTTATATGGGTTGCTTAAGACCATTAAGAGAGGCTCGCGTTCTTCTAGTAGTTGAAGTTGATCAGTGACACATCTGATGTCAAATGCAATTAAACATAGACCATAGACCATACAGTCTCTCTGCCAGTGAACAACTATAATCACAAACATTTTCTCCGTGAAACTTTCCTTACTGAATGTCTGCAGGTTTTGGAGAGTTTCTTTTCTCAGCTGGTGAGTGGAAACACGTGTCCAGGCTTTCAGGAAAATAACTGTGAGTTCTCAGACTCACTTTTTGCCCCTTCGTCTCAGGGACAGCTCCTCAAACTCTCTTAGTGTTCTGCAGTGATAGACTGCAGTGAAGAAAGACTGCTTGTTGACCTGGAAATCAGGGAAAAAATTACCTTCTGAGCTGTATCTCTGTAATGAAACATTATGCTCATAATCTGTTCACTAAAGTGCAATGGTATTCATTCTTCCCAGACTCCAAATGATAACAGGTAAATGCTTAGGTCTAAATTCTGCCCTCAGAGTGATGTTGCTGAGTCCTCCTGGCAATTAATATAGTCACAGGGTTTTATTAGCATGACTGGGAAAAGAATCTTCCTTTGAAATCCTACAGATGAATAATAGGGTAAAATGATTATGAAAATGAGGGGGAAAAAAGCAAAAAAGCACACTTTATCCCCACATATCTGAGTTGGAAGAGTTCATTAGATTTTCCCTATTGAGTTAAACAGAGCCAGGAAGCTTCCAGTCTACCTTCAGGATTTCAGAGCAGTAATTCTTATCTCGGGATCCTTTCATCATAAGATTTGGAAGCAACTGTACGGTTCCCACTTTAAACTGCAGATTCTCTTAGGATGAGGCAAGAGCTATGGGCTGAAATAACCCTTAATTTTGTACTTGGAAAATCTCTTCCTCCTCTGCATGATACCCAGAAGCATCAGGCTCTCCTTGCTGATAAAGAACTCTCTCAGTAGCATATGCTCCAACAAACCCTCCCTCAAAATGTGTGTGTGTGACCAACTACATGTGACTAGGAAAGCAAAGGCTCTCTTATTTCACGTGGCTTTTGCTGCTTTGCCTGACAGAGCAGAAGGGAATATGCTGGAAGCTGCTGGAGAAGGATGGAGTTAGAGGAAGCTGAAAGGCTGGAGTCTGTTATTTGTCGATCCTGAAACCAGAACTGTGATCGTCCTGGAGATAAGCCACAGCACGGGGTTTATTTTATCCACACCTGGGTGCAGTGATCACATGGGACCTAATAGGACTAATCATAGCAATACTCCCCTGTGGGCACATCAGTGATGTTTGTATGTATTCACTCATGTGTACCCATTTCTGTGGAGGTCTGGTACGCAGACAGCTGTAACCTTTAGATGAGTTCTGTGCATTTGTCTATATTACAGGTTGCTGCAGTGGAAAATTACTTTTGATATAAAACCAGTTGCCTGTGCTGTCATCTGTGCTGACCTCTTGGCAAAGACAGATAGCTCCTTACTGCAGCATGGACAGGGGAAGGTTGTAACCACTTGGAATCATTTTGCCAGCATGCTGACACTTCACCAACGCTCAATGCCATCCAGTAAGGACAGGAGGTTTTAAAAAGTAAGCCTACTGTACAGTTCCTAAGCCTTCATTTCGTTTTTCACCTAAGTAAAAAGAAATCTCTAAAGCTCCAAGCTATGCAGCTTTGGCAGTATTCATACTGGGAAGGGTTCACATCCTCACTGTGAAGCTCTCCCCCCATCGCTATCTGCTGGGCTTGGCCTCTGCAGCTGCTGGGCTGTGCCTGAGCGCTGAGCGCTGAGCACTGAGCACTGAGCACTGAGCTTGTTGACTCCATACAGAGCTAAGATTCTGGGCCACGTAAAAGGAGATAAAGAGAATAGATTGGATCATGTGGAAAGAAGGGATAGTGTAAAGGAATAATGAGTGCAAATAGTCAAAGGCAAAAACAGATAGGGAGTACTGCTTTTTAATAATTTTCTATAATGTTCAAAAAGAGGCTGATTCTGACCCTATGAGAAATGCAATTAAAATCAATGTGACTGCTAGATCATCAAAAGCCAGTATGAATAGCTTAATTAGTTGCTCAAGGTATCTGATTTCCTTCTTTGCATGAGAGAATGTGATTATGATCTGCAGTGATATGTTGTATAGAGTATTATAGCACTTCGTGCAAGCTGGGAGACTGGTGGCGTGGTTTATTTTACAGTCTTGGTAATCCAAATGGAACTGTTGGTTCCTGTGAGCAGGTCAGAAGTGGTGGGTTGCTGGTGCTTCCCAGTAACAGTTGGGTCTGGAGATGTTCTATTTTGTTACTGTTTAAATTGCTAAGAAACTTTTGTTAAGCAAATGAGGGGTAGATGTAAATAAGATTTGTGGTCCCAGGTGTGGTAGGTGCAGAGGCTTCCTTCTTGCTTGGGAAAAAAAGGGATGAGTGCTTGCCTCTTGCGTTGCTCCCATGTCACGGAGAAGAACCATTCATTAGTGGCCCCAGGAGCCCCCCAAGTCATTGCTGGAGGGATGCTGCTGGGCATAGGAGTTGGGGTCAGGAATCACACAGCTGGCGAGGACACACCCTGGCTCTGCCCCAGTTCTCGGGTCCAGAGAACACCGCACGGGCTGATGCCCGCAGCCGGGGTTGCCGTGCGTCCCGCAGGGGCGGCGCTCCGCCCAGATGTGCGGGACCCGGCGGAGAAGCGTAGGGAGCTCCGTCCCGCTCCGCCGGGAGGTTTCCACCGGGCCGGGGGGCAGCGGGCTGCCCCTGTGTTTTCAATAGTAGAGTTATGTGGGGAATGTGTCAGGGGTTTCATGTTTCAGTGTGTGTTGTGGGTTGTACAGCAATGAAGGGGTAGAATCCAGACCGGCTATTGATCCTAACCGCGCGTTTCCAGATTTTGCCGTGTTTTAGTTTTCCTTGAAATGAGAGCGTTGTTTACACATACGTTGTTGTTAAAGGGAGCTCAACAAGCAATTTTGTTACCCTGGCTGTATCATTATTTATTTATGGTGCGGTAACAAAGAGAGCATTCGTACCAGGGACTTTTGCTTTCTGCGAACTCCTATGTATCCCGAAACAGGAGCACAAAAGAGAAACGAGAGAAATGAGCCGGAGTAACACCGGGGGTAGAAGAGCCCGAACACCTCGCTCCTCGCAGCCCGGTTACCCCAGCCCAACCCCAGGCGACCCGCGGGGAGTGCTGCACGGTGCCTGCGCTCGGGGGGCCGCGGGGCGGGTCGGTCCGGGGCGGCAGCCGGGGCGCGGCGGCTCTCCGCACGCCGTCCCTCCCTCCCTCGCCCCGCCGCGGTTTCTGCCCCGCCAGCCGGGATGCCCCGGGAGGGCGGAGGAGGTGCCGGGGCTGGGCGTGGGGCGGTAGCGCCGGCGAGAGGGAGTTAATGCGGGAGTGCGCGGAGGAGAGGGGGGAGCCGCGGGAAGTTGAGCCCGGCGCTGCCGCTGCCTCCCCCGGCCGGCCCCGCTCCTCCGCCCACCCCTGGAAGTTTCTACCATCCCACAGAGGGCTTTGCTCTGACCAATGCTGGGATCTGTGAGGT
>JANHGO010000069.1:42523117-42600672 GCA_024606505.1 Aquila spilogaster
GGGGGGGAAGCTATTGTTTATATGGTGTTGGCACTTGGTATCCCCGCGGGGACTTCATGGTGGTTTAAAAAAAAAAAAAGACTAATGGATTGGTTATAGCAGAGTTAAAGTTGACACATGATGTTTTGTTAAAGTTTATTGGGGTGGGAGGAGTTGTGCCGGTAGTTGGATCTAAAATTGCATTTATACCACTGTATTCACAACAGATAAGCAGAAATCTGTGTTTTAACATGCTCAGGCTTTTTTGAGAGATTGCTTTTGGTAGAATATTATTTTTGAATGTTCTGCAGAAAACTTAGTAAGGATGACCGGGCTTTTAAGTAGATAGTGACATTTAGGCCATTCATCTATTGTGGAAACCTGTCAGTGTATCTGCTGGCTTAAATAAGGTATTTATAAACCATCCCAGTGACCCCATAGTATTTAGAAGAGGAAGTCCTCCTGCAGTTCTGGGGAAATACTCTTTCCTGGCATGGCAAATTTGAACCTTTGCCATCTTGAACATGAGCATGGTGATAGCCTTACAGTTACTATACTTCTTCTTTTATTAGAATTGTGCCTGTCCGGTGAGTTAGACATTAAAAGTAAGAAATCCTGGCGTAGTAGTCCTAAACAAAACAAATTGCTAAGAATATTTGGGCAGTCAGAGCAGCAAGACTGTTTCACTGAAATTTGTCCAGGGGACTAGAAACAAAGCTCAACCTCAGCTGTCCGGCAGCCAGCGCTCCAGGGTGCAACTCTTTCAGCTTGCTTCTGGAAAAAGTAGCGTACAGCTGAAACTGGCAGTTCTGTAGCTTGCATTCATTAATAATTTCCTGTCGTCTGAGCTATTAGGCCTGTAGTAATCTTCACGTGACGAATCACCTTCTCTTTGGAGGCTTGCACTGCGGTGTTGGAGAATACACAAGCCGACTGCTCTCCAGTCGTGCCGTTCTCACTGGTGTCCGTTCATTAACAGGGGGCCTGCTTCGCCTCCTGTTACGAGGTGCTCTAGCTTCTCTTGTCTTTTAGGCAGAGTTAAATTGCTATCTGCAGCCACCTGAGGTTCACCTCTGCTGTTTTCTCCTCCGCTGTTGTAATATATTAGCATTGGCGACATACTGTAATGCAGCACTGAGGTAGCTCTTACTGAATCCTTTGTATCCACTGTGCATCTGGATAACTGCACTTCAGGCCATCTCTTTGCGTGGCATGTTGCCAAGTCAGCATGGTTAGGCTTGTCAAGGATACTAATGCCAAGCAGCAAGGAATTTGGGATAATGAATCCACTCTGTGTAACACCAGATGCAATGCGTGGCCTTTGTTGCAAATTTATTCTGTTTTCATTTGCTTAACCTTTATGTTGCCATTTCTGCTCATGCCAGAAAACACAGTCTCTGAACATGGAAGAGCTCAAAATTCGATCACTTGGAAACTGCTGCTCAAATGAATTGTGGTACAGTAGGCATGTCAGCAAAGAGAAGCAAAACGCTTGGATAATCAGTGTCTACTGGGAATATCAGGTCTTCAGATGACTGAATCATGAAATGCCAGAAAATCACCACAGCCGGATTAGAGTGTGACATTAGTTACTTCGCTGGCACTCGGCCAAGCAATCTGCTCAGACTCACTACCTGAAAAGTCCCCGAAGAAGCTGTGTACTCTGACAGATGTTGATTTTTAATACTTTAGTGTCTTTTATCCCTTTATCAGCTTTTGTCTGCATTTTTAAAATGAGTTGGTCTTGCTGAAGAAATGGCTTGATCCTCAGTTAGGAATCGGCTAGGGGTGCCAAGAAGCAGGAATAAGGCTGCGGGAAACTGGATAAGGAGGTAGTAATTGGAGAGCTTGGAGAATGGTTTTGCTGACCTGTTTGGTGTGCCCTCTCATAAGGGCTGTGCTTTATTCTGATCTTAAATTTTACCCGCTTAGCTCTTGGACTGAGCCATGGCTACAGAATGGATCAAAGGGAAGAAGTGTTTTGCACAGACTTTAGCACCACTTAAAATTTTGGGAAATGTCCAAACGTGAGGAAAACCGTAGGCTGTACTTTTTCAAGTTAGTTCAGTTGCTCTTCACCTAGTATTAGAGGATGTGTATGCAGTTATAACAGTGGTTTTGAATTGATTCGTTGTTTCCAGACATACTTAGTTTCAAGAGCTTAATAGAGACTGGGAAATGAAAATGGCTTTGAGATTTCCCTGGTTCCTGCCAGTATAGAGCAGGAGGAGGAGGAGGAAGGGGAGATGCCGTCTGTGATGGGCTCCGGACACTTGCAGTTCCAGGGCAGTGTAGAAGCCTGACCAACAGATACAAGAGGAAATGCTTGCTGCTTTAGCATCTTAGATACATTTTAACATCAATGTAGTATCCCTTTTTTCCCCCCTGCAATAATTAAGACTCTGCTTTAGGGAAGCTTTTTTTTGCCGTAATTGATTGTGGTTTATTCTATGTTGAATGCAGCTGAACTGAAAGTTGTATAAAGAATGAGATCATGCGGGTACTTGAACAAAGGTCAATAATTTCACATATTGGCCATAATGTTTAATAAATGGACATTACTTGTTTCTTTCTGGACATAAACCTTTCTTTACTGCACAAATCAGCAGAGGTTTATTTTAAGTACACTAACTTGGCTGGTTTTCCATGACTTACAAATTGACTCACATACAGCAAAAATATGCTTTGGATCCAGGGGAGGGGGAAGGAATGTATGTCTTCTGTAGCACGTGAAGGCAAACACTAATTTCATGTAAAATGATGAAAGGCAAATGAAAGCTGTGCTTTCCTGCAACTTTATCATGACTGTCTGGGCTAGGCTTGGAAAAGAACATTAAAAAAAAGTTTTGTGACTTGTTTTAATTGATTTCTCTGTTGAATACAGTTTAACTCTTCTCTCTTTCTCCTTTCATCAGAAAAATGAGTGGTGGGTTGGCACCAAGCAAAAGCACAGTGTATGTGTCCAATTTACCCTTTGCTTTGACAAACAACGACCTGTACAGGGTAAGTTTTTTTTAAGAGCTGCATTGTTCAGGTTAAACTTGTTGACAACAGTTCTGAATGTAAATACAATACTGCTATATATCTTTTACTTAGAAAAGTATGTCTTGATTAATTTATTACTAATGAAATGCAATTGTCAGTTCTTAAATCTTTTCATTTTGTTTTATATTTCAGATATTTTCAAAGTATGGGAAAGTTGTCAAGTAAGTGACCTGATATGGCCTGCTATTTTTGTAGCTTTCATTTTAAATATTTAATGTCTTTGCTTCACTTGAAAGTCTTGTGCTTTTTATACTTTAAGTATGAATGTGGAACTCTATTGAAGTCCTGTTCATTTTTAATAAAGTATAAATTTAATTTAACAACTGGAAGTTCTTGCAGGTACATGCATAATGTAAGAATATTTGTGCTGGGGACAGGTTTTGCTAACCACTTCTTAAGAGCAAGCAGAATGTTGTCATTTACCAGTGGTCTTTTCTCTGAAGTAGTTGAAACAATATTCTTCTAGCAAGTATTGTTCCCCTTCCCCCCGAACACCGCCTGGGACACAAGTGGCTAAGTGTGAAAGTGGGAGCTTCTACTTATGTGAACTAGATGTCACAATTCCCACAAACAGTTCGCACAATTGCAACGTACGGTTCCTCTATTTGTGGTTCTAGAGGGACTTGTTATTGTGACTGCTTAGTATTATGTTTAAGATTAGATGTAAGGCTGCAGAGTAATGGCTTTTAATATGTAGGGTATTCATGAACAGTACTTGTGAATACCTGCCTCTGTGTTCAAATGATAGAAATAAATGCCACAGTAAGGAACTTGCTGGTTTGTTTCTTTATTTTTTTAACTGGTCAGAATGATGAGACTCAAGACTTCAGTTTTTAACCCTACACCACCAAATATCTAACTTCTAGTAGCTGTTGTAACAATCTGTGAGATACAGAGCTACCTTCAAAGTCTTTGAAGTCTCAGGAGTGTGTTTCAGGTGACAAATAGCAGGAAAAGCCAAACTATAACTTTAGAAAAATGTATTTTTTTTTAAATTGACCGAGAGGAAAACCCTTATGTAGGGCTCTGGCAGACATGCAGTGACCAATACAACTGGGCACCTGCGGTGCCTGTTGTTTCCAGGGTGGGGTGTCTGACATGGTTAAGTCAATCGCTGAACTACTGATTTAGAAAAATCCTGAGCAAAGGTTGTAGTAACGCTGGTGTTTATCCATTGAGGGGCCTGTTCTCCATAAATGTGACACTTCTGACCTCCCTGCTATCATTTGGTAATATACCTATACTGTGTGTGTTTGGGGGTAGGGGTCTCCTCCTGTCTTGGCTTTTGAACTTGTTTGATAGGAGGATGAGAATTGTATGAAGTATTGGCTGTATGATGTATTGCTTATTTCAAAGGTGTCATAGCAGCATTCTCTTTTTTTTTTTCCTTTTTTAATAGTTTCTATCCTTTTATTTGCTTTTTTTTTTACTGTCGTAGACAACAGAAATGGTGTTTTCAGATGCCTATGCAGAAGAAATCCTGCACTGCATCCTGTGTGAAAGTAGCTAATTTAGAACTTGCATTCTGTCTGCGCAGTTACTACTTTCCCCCACCTATATATAGTCTTGCAAAAAATTCACTTACTGACATTAACTTTTTCCTGACATTTTGTCTAGTCACTGCCAGAAGTTAAACCAAAGGTAAAAAGAGTCACAGAATACTATGTGTAAAATACTACCGTGATATTTTTTTTTTATCTAGCAAAATTTGTTTCCTGTTTGCCTCTGTGCAAGCTGACCTGACTATAAACAGTGGAGAAACTGTGGGATTCTACTGGTATTCCCATTTCCCTGTGAAACTGAGGCTAACAAGGATCAGTTTCCTGTTTGTAGCTAGTCATTAATTCCCAAGAAAAATCTTTTCAAATATTAGCTTGATTTCTATAGAGTCTTTGTTCAGGGACTTAAAACACTTTGCAGAAAGGTTTACGATGACATCTAGGTCAGCTTTAACTTTATTTAATTAAGCTTTATTAGACTTTTTTTTTTTTTTGAAGTGTGTCTTGACTCAGCAAAATCATGCTCACTTTTCTTCTGTACTACATTTCTTGCCCCAATATATCCTGGCTATTATGATTGCATCTCAGTTTGTTCAGTGAGAAATCAGACTTTCTAGGGCTTCAAGAGGTTGCTGACTTCTTAAAGATTTGTCACACTTGTTTCTTTCTATGCCTGTGTTATTAACTGGTACGTTTGATATCCCAATTAGAAGCTTGACAGTCATATTAGGGTTCCATTGGAACTCTTGGAAGAGTTAATAGAATTGTTCTAAAGTCAGCTTTATTGACAATTCAACTCAATGCGTTCAGTTGGACGCATCCTTGTCTGAGAGGCCTTGGCAGAAAAACTGTTCTAAGCTCTATCTTTCTGTGAATTCTGTATTTGGGGGAAAATTGAGCTTTCTTTACCGAGCTTTTATTTTATACACTTTTTACTGTGTAGGTCATCTGTTACTTATGCAGGTTTGCTGGTAGGCCTTCTGCATTGAAGCGGGGCTGTTTTATTTGTTTTGGTGGTTTTTTTTTAAAGCGTCCTATTACTTACAATTTTGGCTTGCCTTATGGCTGAACCTTGTTCTGCCTGTGGTGGACACAAGGAGGAGTTTATTCCCTACTTTTTAGCATGTGCTTTTATTTTTATGTACATGGAGACTGGTATCCTGTTTCCCACTGTTTGTTTTTTTAGGGCTAAATACGATTGCTGTTAAGATTGAAAGACTTGAGGTTGTGTGGGTTCCACCCCTGCTTCACTTCTTGTCATTCTTTTTCTTCGTTGTTTTTACTGGGTCTAAATCTGTCTTGAATTTTTTTATGTGTTACTGCAGCTGTTGATTCCAATGTTAGACTGTAGATTTAACTTTATATGTCATGTAAAATAACACATGCATCCATGACCTGCTTGGATTCCAGTTGGAGATATTTGTAGAACAATGCTGCATATATGTATCGTTTCCTCTTGTGAACCTGTTTAGCTGGTTAGTCCTACACGAACATAGATTTCTCAGTTTGGGTGCGGTTCAATACACTGTGTTTTTCAGCAATGTTAGCAATGGTCAAGGTTACTCCTGAATTTTAATTTCACCTCCCGTATGTGTACTTCCCTCCAGTTAGGTTGTCTGCAAATCTAAAGAGTATGTTGTCTGTTCTTCAAGTCATCCAAGGGAATAAAGAATGATACTGGACCCAGAAAGACCCCACATACCTTTTTTTAAATCATCTTCACTCTACCTGTAAGCATATGGCCAGGTTAGCTCTTCCTTTGAATTTCTGTTTAGCGAGCCTTCCTATTGTTAAATATACTTTCTCCTTTTTGCTATATAACAAAGCTAAGATCCCACTGAGATCTTTAAGGAAAAAATGTCTCTGAAGTAATTTTAGTGTATCAATAATGTGGTTATATGTTTTCAGAGTTACTATTATGAAAGACAAAGACACCAGGAAGAGCAAAGGAGTTGCCTTTATTTTGTTTTTGGATAAAGAATCTGCACAAAACTGTTCTCGGGCACTTAATAACAAACAGGTAAATTGTGGAAAGTTGTTATGGCAGGAGGGTTGGGTTTACAGTCCCAAAATATTTACCTTTTTTTTTTTTCAATTTGCTGTAGTTGTTTGGAAGAGTAATAAAAGCAAGTATTGCCATTGATAATGGAAGAGCAGCAGAATTCATTCGCAGGCGTAACTACTTTGATAAGTCTAAGTGTTACGAATGTGGGGTGAGTAAAACCAAAAATGAACTATTATATTCCATCTTTTGACTCTGTTGTGGTTTAACCCCAACTGGCAGCTAAGCACCTCACATCTCCTTGCTCACTCCCTGCCTAGCGGGATGCGGGAAAGAGAATTGGAAGGGTAAAAGTGAGAAAACTCGTGGGTTGAGATAAGAACAGTTTAATACTTGAAATAAAATGAAATAATAATAAATGGTAATGAAAAGGAAAATAACAAAGAGAGAGAAATAAAACCCAAGAAAGACAAGTGATGCAAATGAAAACAGTTGCTCACCACCAACCGACCGATGCCCAGCCAATCCCCGAGCAGCGGCCACCCCAGCCAACCTTCCCCCGAGTTTCATTGCTGAGCACGACGTCCTATGGTCTGGGATCTCCCTTGGGTCAGTCGGGGTCGGCTGTCCCGGCTGTGTCCCCCCCAACCCCTTGTGCCCCCCCAGCCCCCTCGCTGGTGGGGTGGGGGGAGAAGCAGAAAAGCCCTTGGCTCTGGGTGAGCACTGCTCAGCGGTGACGGAAACATCCCGGTGTTACCGACACTGTTTCCAGCACAAATCCAAAACACAGCCCCATGCCAGCTGCTATGAAGAAAATTAACTGTACCCCAGCACAACATATTATGAAGAAAGATGGCTGAAATGGCAAAACTTCATGCTGATTAAATGCTTTGTGTGATCACAATAGTTTCAAAAGGTGACATCAAGTATAACTGACTGAGATATTACTTCCTTGGAGGGGTCACATTCAGGCCCTAAAATGCGGCACATAAGAAGTTGGTGAAGTTGACGGTCGTGTTGCAGAACGTGGTTGCGTTCATCTTCAGGGATGCCAAATGAGAAGAGTCAATGAGAGAGTGTTCCTCATGCCCTGTGCCTAAAAGGCTGCCTAGTCAGTCGGAGCAGGGCTCAGACATGGGGAGGAGAAGATTATCACTACTTTGATAAGGTACATTTTGTATTTTTATCTTGGTCTCTAAGAGAAATAAGGGTTTGAGTCTCTGTCTGCCAGTTCCCTACTAATGATTTCGAACCTATTGGGCGATGGCAGACAAATTCAGCAGCTATTGTACTGAAGAAAATCATAGTCTGAGTAGAAGGTAGAGATTTAAATTAGGAATTTGCATCGAAGGCGGCTGCAGCGTGGTCACTGGTCTTACCTGTCCTGTTTGGCCTGCCGGATGCCTGGACAGCATGGGACGAGTGTCGGCTGGGGGGAGGCCTGAGCGTGTGGCACTGCAGGAGATGGAAGCTGAGATCATTGCAGTGATGGAGCGAGGAGGGGAAGAACGGGGCATAGAACATAAACCTGTAGGAGAAAAGGTTTATTATTTCCACTCTTCAAAAAACAACTTGTTTTTGTTTGTGAGCCTTGTTTCCAGACTTCAGAGCCTCTAGCTACAGAAGACAACAAAAAATATGCCTTTAAATATTAGCTATCTGGCTGAAGGCCAGATCTTCCAGTCTTGATCTGCCTCAGCATTGCATTAAGCTACACTTCCTATTGGAATTAAAATTAAAATAACAGACATCAGGTAATACCCAAATACATTCCTGTATTGGAATCTTGAAACAGTTCCAAATGCTATTGTGTAGAGATTTTCTTTATTTAAACATATCGCAGAAACGTGTATTCTTTCAGGTTACGACAGTACGATATGCGCTAAGGAAATTCCTTTGGCAGCAGTATAAATCTCTGTAGCTTCTAGCACTTGTGTATGGTCCAGCCTTGCAGATGTCTGTGAGAGGCTGAAAGAGTTAATGTCTCAAACATTGTGGCTGGGCAAGTTCTGCATAACAGCGGACCGCAGGCGAGAAGCCGATCAGCAGAGATCGGCGCAGGACATCAGCAACAGGACTGGGAGGGCATCGTGCCAGAGGATGCACAGTTCCATGTTCTGAGACGCTGAGCGGGGCAGCTCACCATGCATGGGCAAAGATCAAACCATGGTCGTGTCTGCAGGGAGGGGGAAGTTACTCCCCAAACGATCCCCAAGCCCACCGACCCATTTCCCAAAGGTTCTGAAAGCACAAACGGTGCGAGTGCCCGCCCAAAGGAGGGGCAAGGAGATGATAAAAGGACACAAACCGAAGCCCCGCACCCGCACGCCCTCCAGAACTGGACCTCTAGACTGGCTGGACCAACGCTGGACCCAGGACTGGTGAAATCTTTTCCTCTGTCTCTCTCTCTTTCTCTTTTTTCCACAACCCCTACACCTCACCCCTTTAGACACAAACCCGTTGACCCAGTCTGGGACTAGGAGTGGATCCAGCCGCCCCTGGGCTCTTCTCTGAGGAGGAGTCTGGAAAGCAAGGGGGTCCGCTCTGAACCTCCTGACCCAACGGGAGGGATCTCCTCCTTCCCCGAATTGATGTATATGCTTACCACGGGTTACACGGTTTACCAAGGTAGTTCTGTGCCAATTCCTGTTGAGAGAAACCATGCCACCTACTGTTACACCTTCCAAGTTCAGGCTGCTTCTGCCATAAATAAAACGTTCAACTGATCGTTTGGTGTCATTTCACCTTAGTTTGGCCCGAGGGAATTCTGACCTCGCCACAATCCCTCCCTGGTCTGTCCAGCCCGGGTTGTGACAATGTCGTCCAGCGGAATCTTTTCACGGCGTTAGAACGTGGGCGCTGCGCAGGAACCACCTGCCTTTTGCACAGAGCAGTGGGGTCTTGCAGAGGAAGATTGCTCCTCTCCATTTCTTCCAGAGGTGATCCGTTTTTCTTCAACTTTTCTACCACTAGTTCCTTTTGCTTTGCCATTTGAACATTCTTCTAATTTCCAAAAGCAGGAGAAAGGACAGAAAGGACAAAAGTCCACATGAATAGGAAGTAAAAAGTAATGTTTGCATCTCAAACAGAAGTAGCACTGTCTTTTATTTTCTTGGCAGGCTAAGATGTTTTTCTTTTACCTGGATGCCAGTTAACCAAGTGTGCTTTAAAGGATGTCATGAAAAGACACATGAAAAGTGTTTCTTTCACCTTAGTTGATCTTGACTCTGGTCTATTCCCTTGATTAATATAGATGACACTAGAAATTACGCCAATTTTTGTTCCCCAAAACACTGAGAAAATTCATGATTTAGCTGGCAACCCCCAGTGAACGCTGATGAGTGGATTTTACTGTCTATATTTAGAGTCTAACAGTCTCTTTAAAACCTGATGCCTTTGGTCTTTAGTGTGTTGTTACAGCCATCTGCTGTAGATGAAGGTCTACCTCTCTGCTTCACGAAAAGGTATGAAATCATTTCTTTCTCTCCCAAAAAGCAGGCAGTATGCATGACAACACGCAGTATCAGCTGGCGGTAAAAAGGCAAATCGAAACAGAGAATACAAAGATATTGACCAGGCATCGTCCCCTCTAGATGGCTGTCACGGCGCAGCTACTTACCCATGTCAGATCCATCCTTCAGAGTTGTTCGACACCTGCCGAAAGCAGCGCATAGCAAAGCGGCTCCATGGCACTGAGGTAGCCCAGCGCCAGCCCTCCTGTCCTCCGCTGGCTGCTCAGCTCCGGGCAAATTCAGATCCTCGCCGGTGGTCCACGTGGGCACGCAGCTCCAGGTGGGCACGTGCCGCAGTCAGCAGGGACGGGTGGCACCAAGGGGACGTTACCTGGCTGCAGGCTGGTGTTTAAGCCCTCGGGAAATACCCGTCTGGCGTGGCCCCAGGGCAGCGGAGGGCACGCAGGCAAGCGGGGCGGTTGTCCTCCGAGCACCAAGCCTCTGGCTACCCACAGGGACGGTGCCCTGCCCTCAGAAACGATGCGTTCGGCACAAGGCGCTGAATTCTCCTCGCCCCCCAGCGGGAGAAGAGAAGCAAATATTTTCCCAGATTAAGGGCCACGGAGCAGGCAGCGCTCCCCTCGCCGGCGAGCCCCGAAGCGAGCAGGCTTTGGGAGCACGCAGTGTCAGCGGCTCAGATCCCCGTGCCAGTAGCCGGATTAGCCGCGCGGTGATGTTCGTTCCTGATTCTCACAGGGAGAAAGATATAAAAGCACAAAGTTCCCAGAGGCTCTCAACTCAAGGGATTTATCCTGTCCAGACAGCTCCCCGTAAGCAGCCGCTCCGCAGTGCCTGCAGCACGGTAGCACTCGTGGGATGCAGCGGCTGGTTTGTACTGGTGCAGCCAAACGGTGTTTCCATGCTGCTAAAACCTCGTAGGACCAGGGCTGTTGTATACAAAGCACCCGTTAGGCGCTGTCCCCGGCCGGCGCTTCTCCCCGGGTTGGTTTTCAGACGGCGCAGCCCCAAGCCGTGCCAGGGCCCCGCGCAACCAGTTGGCAGCGGAGGTGTCTGCGTCCCGGGGCTGGCACTGCCAGCTGCACAGGGGTTTTTAGTTTTCCATTCAAAATCTTCAGGATCACCGTAGGGTCTGCCAAAAGCTCAGTTCCTACGACTAACTTACTTGTATCTGCGACTCAACGCGGGACGGGGACGCGCACAGGGCTTTAGGGCAAGGCTGCGTGTGAGGAGGCTTTTGCCGATCCTCCTCTTACGCCTCGTCGTTAACTGCTATTATTTGTCTTGCGAGTCCATGTTTAGCCAATAATATTCTTGAAATCATATATCGTTTTCTCTGCCCAGGAGGTTTTTAGCTATAAATGTCGAGACATATGCGTCAGTCAGATCTCCTCTATGACAGCACTCTGAAGCAGTTAATTATCCATCTCAATTTAACTGTATTCTGGCAGAATACTCTAATGCATAGCAGACTCCCTATGGATCGACCTGCAGCTCGAAGAGCTGTCGAAAATCAGCCAGTTCTCCACGAAGCTCCGCTGTGCCTGCCCCGTCAGAGCACCGCAGTACCACCGCAGGCCTCCAAAACGTATGCCGAGGCCAAGATGATGCCTCTCCTGGCATCAAATCTCAAGACCTTTCAGCCAGCTGCAGTCCCTGATTTGATCTCCAGTAGAAAGTATGCGACAGAACGATACAAAGGGGTCTATAGGGAGTGGGTGTATTTATATACGTAAGCCTTGTACAAGTAAGTTAAAACACGTGCTGGGATTGTAACAGAATCTGACAAAAAATAATACCTTAATGGGAAAAAAAAAACACAACAGAGATGAGCTCTGCAGTTTTTGTGGCAGCTTTTATATAGACAGTTTAAACTTTGTGCTCCCAGAGCCAAGAAAGAGCATGCACGATGACTCCACCGGGTTCTGCTCAGTGGAGTTTTCTATCGCTAACCTACTTCATTGACTTTTCTGTGATGTTGTGGATGTGATGATTTAGACAGCAGTACAGGAGAAAAGAGGGGAAAACAATTCTGTTTAAACAAGGGAGGAATCAATAATTCAAACTCTCAAGACGGAGCCAAACATGCTAATACAAATGACCTAGAAAATAGCATAAACTTTCACTGTTATTAACTGTGTGTTGGTATACAGCGCAATAACCCGCTCCTTTGGGGTTTATTGATTCCAGGATGTAGGAAAACAGGATTTTTTTATATAGAAACAGCATAATCACTGACTTGGTCTTTTTTTAATCAGTACTAAGCAAGCTAGAAGCCTTCACTCTGTCAGGAACACAGGGTTACAAAGGGCATGAACTTAGCTAACATGGTTTATTTCCCTACCTCGCTCCTTCCAGAAAATCCTTGCTGTGATGTGATAACCTGGTGGCTTCTGGCCAGTACTCTCCCTGCGCTCAGCCCTCCAGCAAACATAAACTAAAATGGGTATTTCCATGATCAAAAATACTTAGCCTCTGTTTCTTTTTCTTTCTTTGTTTGTCTTTCCTTCTGTCTTTCTTTCTCTTCCTCTCTTTCTTTCTCTCTCTTTTTCTTTCTCTCTTCCTCTCTTCCTTTTCTCAAAAGAAAAACCAAACTAGGAACTTGAACATTGGTAACATAAAGCCATCAGGAAAGAACATCATCAACTTCTGAAGCAAAGCAAAGTCCCTTAATGACTAGCCATGTATTCAAGAGATTTTGCAAGCACTCAGTTGACCACACAGTTCTGATACAAGAAAGAGGTAAAATCAGC
This sequence comes from Aquila spilogaster, assembly GCA_024606505.1. NCBI lineage: Eukaryota > Metazoa > Chordata > Aves > Accipitriformes > Accipitridae > Aquila > Aquila spilogaster. The sequence continues at coordinate 42,535,866 of JANHGO010000069.1, forward strand.
ATGACTTTTACTTCTGTCAAGTTCTGCATAGGCTTCTTCCAAAAGCTCTGAATCAGATTTGGAGGATCAAGGATATATTCCAGTGATTTTAAGAGACTTGGCATCAGTCATGGATATCTTAAAGGATTTGAAGCCATGTGCTCTGAAAGTTAAGCAAAAACATATGTGTTGTGCATTACCTGGTGAACTGATAGATTGTGGGATGCCAGCATTTATTCCAACATACAGCATAGCAGAACGGGGGGGAAAATACATAAATTGGGCTTTACGCTGGATGACAAGGTATTTTCATCGATGAAGGATTTACTCACCGTAGCCAACTTTACTCCACCCCAGCTCAGGTACCTCCATTACCAACACCATGTGTAGGAAGCCAGCCAAGCAGTCTTCAATGAGCTGTTCAGCCCTGAAACAGCCCAATCACCCTCACCTCTGCTCATAGCAAGCAGATCTCGCCTAGGAGAGCTGAGCTCGTTGCTGAAGCTGGGTTGGATCCACCTGGATGGCTGGTTACCTCCTATGATTATAAAGGGAAGCTGAGGGAGGCTAGCTGCCCCAAGGCAGGCAGCCAACATATGGTTTTTTGCAGCAAGATCTCGAAATGCTGGAAAACTTAGATTAATCATCAGTGAAATACTTGAACCTTATTATACCACAAGTAAAATCCTGTGGGATGTCTGCTCAAGAGAAATTGAATTTGTACCACCCTAGCACAGACAAAACTCAGAGCAACTGAAGTGAAGGAGCTAGTACTGTGAAATATGCCACTGGAGAAATAACAATCAGAGAAGTAAGAAGATTATTTCTAATGATATCATTAAAATCAAAGTGTCATTGACAGTATTAGCTTCTCAGGAATTAATGAACTAGAACCTACTGTGAGAATAATTGCATGTAAACTCCAATAATATTGATGTTATGCCAGAAGCTGTGATGTCTATCGAGAATTAATTTACAAAATCAAAACTCAAAGGAAGTCAACTCCATTTATGACCTTTAAAAATGCAAGTAAACACAGGATGCAAAAAAAATTCACAAGAAAGCACATTTGTAAAACTACAATGTAAAACCTTGCATCTAGAAGACCCTTTTCTAAAATCACAAATATACGATCAGTACTTGAAGCATTTCTTTCTAGATTTCTACATTCCTGGTCTACTAACTGGTGTTAGTAGACTGGCTGGTGTTCTCTGCTGATTTCTTGGGATAAATATGAAAAAAATAACTTACATCCTTTTGCAGCTCTTCATCCCATGAGTAGATTCTCCATGAACACATCGACGAAGGAGAGCTAGAACGACCAGGGCAGCCCCTGCCCAACAGTGCTGCAGCAGGGCTTGTCTCCAGCTCCCCACAGCCCTGCCCTGACCGGCCACGGGCCCTGCTGAGCCGGGCCCACCTGCAGGTCCACGTCCCATCCCACCCCATCCCATCCCCATCCCGTCCCCATCCCCAGGGAGGTATCCGATGCCCGGGGCTGGGGCTGGCCCCAGTGCCCCCAGTGCCCCCAGCTCCCTGCATGCCCCCTGGGTTGCCAGCCTCGCCACGCTCTGCCTTTGCCAGTGATATCTCCTATAGCAGTGCCAGAAACTGTTCAAGGTATTCAAGCAGCTAATGTGGCGAAGCAGCTGAATTTGGCAGATTTGCCATAGAGAGCCTTAAAAATCCGTGTGGTTCTGAAATTAAGTAAAATGTACGTTGGGTTATAGCGTTACTGTGCCTCACGTGTAACAGTGATACAGCATGGTGGATTGGGAGTGGATCTGTGAAAATAAGATCTGTCTGACTGACTGGTAACTGGGCTTTTTTTTTGGTATTGTTTATGGTTTTAACTGAGCAGGAGGCTTTGAAAGAGCAACGGGTGGGAAAGAAGATCACGTCTCCAGATAGCCATCTCTCCGCAAATTTTGCAGACCCGTTCAGCAAACATGCTGGATCTATTTCCTTTGAAGGTTTCACCTCTTTTCTTGAGCCAATCTCTACTGGGAAGGATCAAAGGAGAAAATGTAGAGTGAGCCGTTCCCAGGCCAGAATGGACTTTTCTTTGCAGAGGACCATAGCTGATGGGGAAGGGATCCAGGGCTCTCCCGGGGATGTCAGGCCAAGAGGAGCACGGTCCCCCTGTCCCAGGGCTTGGGGCGAGAGCAGGCGGACAGGATTGCCGTGCTAAGCCCCAACAGATGTGCAGCAGCTCTTGCGATTACGGACAAGGAAGAAAGACCTCCAGCACATTATGTCTGCAAACGTCATGTCCACTGCGTCTTTTTACCACTGGGGAAGCTAGGAACAGCATGAGAAAGCAGTAAGAAGTACTTCTGAAAGCTTTTATTCCCTTCTGCGTCAAAAATAGTAAAGAGTGATATGAAGATTACAGAGCTGCAAAAATTCAGCGGAGAGCAAAGAATACATCCTAGAATAAGTGGGCGCAGTGAGAGAGCATGCCTGATCTTCATGGACTCACTGGTGAGCGGCGAGGATGGAAGAGGTCACGGAGCAGAGGACTTTAAATGAACAAACCCAAACTATTCATAGGTCTTGGATACAGTTTGTAAGCATTAGGAGAAATGAACGACTAAAAGCTGTCACTAGCGGTACCAGCAGCTCTCAGAGGATACCTCTTCCTCAAACAGGGCTGCGAGGTTTGGGTCTGAGCTCTTCCACAGAGAGCTGTGCAAAGGGGTTAAACAGTAGCTATATCAAATATGCAATCACTCAGCTTCTCTGTGGTATAACTGCAAGCAAGATCTGGATAATGCACATGTACACTTGATTAAGGGCACGTGAAAAAGCATTATGTGGATTTGTGAAGATACCCATTAAAGTATCCATCTGTTTGGGTTTTTTACTTCCTTTGGCTCATAACAGGAAGCCTCCATTAATTTCCTTTATAAAGTGTGTATTCAACAAGAAATTAAAAGTAATTCACATTAAAAAAGAAGAAAACAAGTAATATATGTAGAATGAAGATGTTTGGAAAAAAATCCTTCAATTATGGATGCTAATGTTTCTGTCCATTAGGCATGAAAAATTAATTTTCTTGAACGGATGTATTAAAATTACCTCTCATTACAAGCTGATGACTGCCAGATGTTAACAAACTGTTCCTAAATGCTTATCATTATGTATAATAATGACTAAGCTCACAAAGTGTTTCGTGCTTATGTGCCTGTAAGCCACAGCATGGAGAGCAATGGCTATATACTCTTTTTAAATGATAATGTGTGATGTAAAAAACAGTTGCTCTCTACCAGACAATAAGAATCAAAAAAACCCCACTTCAGTCCAGAGCAGCTGGGAGCCTTTCCACTGCATTTTGTGGTCAGTGTTCCACCTACAGGTAGATTCATTTCTTGGCTGGGGCTACATCCACTATTTACTTAGTCAGTGCCCATATGCTAGATCAACTGTCAAAAGGATCAACCATAGTAATGATTTGGCTGAAGGGGAAAGGAGTTAAACTGCAGATTTTTGTATTCTTTTCATCATATTATCCATTAAAACCCTCCCCAGAAGGACAACACAAAACCTGATCCTGCCTGGAGGCATTTGTGGCAGGTGCCGACTATAATGACTGATAACACTGCAGACTCAGGCTGGGATGATTGCTTCTGGAGGATGCCTACAGCAAAGGTACAGAAGAATTTCTTTCCTCTCTAAAATGTTTATTTTCTAAATGCTGTGCTGTTTTTATGTCTCTCCTGCCTTCATTTGTTCCTTACAGTAATGTCCCAGTCTGTGCAGTCCAAGCACTTGCTGGGTAAAGCTGCAAAAGAGTTCCTAAATTTTCATTCTTGCAGCACTGCACTCCTCAACAACATGGAGGGATAGGAGATACCCTGAACTAACTTCCCCCCAGTAATGTGTGTTAGGGGAGTTCATTTGTCAAAATCCCGCTCTATTTAACATTGCACTGAACTCGGTACAGCCGCCTTTCATTCCAGCTTGATTAAATCTAGCCAAGAGCCAAGGGAGTTGTGATCCCAGCCGAAATCTCACAGAGCCTGACCTGCAGGGCTGGGGGAAGCCTTTGCCCTCCTGGGCAGAGCTGAGATTTGCTGCGTAATTCTTCTGTGCCTCCCTGGCTACAGTTTTGTAGGAAGGGAGACAAGACTGAAGCGTCGAGTTGCTATTGCTAGTGGGAGAGAACGGGGATGGTTTGGCATCTGTTTGTACAGGTAGGGACAGGCACAGCTTTCCTGGGAAAGGTCTGCATCCCCCGTGCTGGGAATTCTTCCTCGCGGGCAGCAGCAGCAAGCAGGCTTACTCTGTGGGGCTGTGCCAGCAAAAGAGCCCAGAAGAGCTCTGTATATTCAGCAGGAGGAGAAATAAGCACTAGGGCCCGCTTTCTCCTCACTGAAGCTGCTACCCCCGCAACACATGCACCAGAGACAGCTCTGCACGTCCACAAGGACACTGACCTGAGGGAACAGCCCTCACCAGCTCAAAATCTCCTTATCTTGGTAGCTCAGTGCCTTTCAGTTGTGCTTAGAGATCTTTGCTTTTCTCATGTATGATTCATGAGATTTAGCAGCTACACATTGTTATGGAAAGCATTAAAGCACGTATGGAAAATCTAATTTTCTATACCACTTTGATTGGTTTGCAGTGTCTTAGATCAGCTAACAGAGTAAGTGACTTTTTAGCTGGAAGAATTTCTTAAACCACTGAATTTGTTTCAACTCTGTGTTTTCTGTTTACTCCTATCCTGCCATGTAGAATTTCTCTCCTTACTCTTTCTTTGGATGAAGTACAACTGGCTGAGCTTAGCACGTATGCTAAAGACCTGAACAAGTTGACTGACTTGTTTAAATCCAGTCCTCAAAGTCTAAAACTCCCAACAGTCCAAAAGCATCGCTCTTCCTCCAGAGAAATACGGGAAAGCAACAGCACAGTGTGGACTTGGCTCCCTACGGCTACCTCCCCTTTGCACAGCCTGCTGGGGTTTACTCAGTGCTGGTCAGGTCCCTCTGGGAAGACTGGTGGGGGGCTCTGAGCAACAGCTCTGGCCACCAAATGCCAAGCTGCCCCCCCGCCGTGCAATAACTGGGGATGGGGGGGGAAATATATGCCTTTTCCTATCACCCAGTTGGTAAACGTCCCCCAAATCTGTCACAAGGGCAAGTATGTTTTGGTTTGTTTTGGTTTTTTTTTCTTTAATTGCTCTGGGGAGTTTCCGATCACAGCTCTACCTCCCCGAGGGACTCAGCAGGGCACGGACCGGACCGTTGCTGGTGTCCTCAGGACTTCAGTGGTGATGAACATCGGCTTTCCCCCCTCGGAAAGTCAGCAGCACCAGGAGAAAGGGAAAGGGAGGGCAATGGGCGCTCGCGGCAAAAGAGAGACGGCGAGCGAAGAGACGCAGCCCTCGGGCACTGCCGGGCTGCCGTGGGGAGGCTGGCACGGCCCCGAACGTGGCTGCTCCCCTCCTGTGGGGCACAGAGGGTGCGTTGCCCTGGCCCAGGCTGAGAAAAGTGTCACCTTCCCTGCGTGGTCCTTCCCCTCCCCCTCCGTCCTTTCTCTAATTTCCCCCATCCTGTAACTCCCTGCTCCCTGACTGAACGTGCAGGATTGAATTAGTGGTCCAGACAAGTGACGGATGGGGAAAAAAACCTTCCCAGCTGAGAAGGGAGCTGCCGGGAGCCAAAGTCTTCGTGAAAAGGCAGTGCTTTCCCCAGCCAAAAACGCTTGCTTCTCTCCAGCCAGGCAGGCACGTCTGCACCTCCACGCGGGGTCCCCTGAGCCGAAATCCGGCTTTCCCAGCCGTGACACCGTGGGGACCCGGGAGTTTGAACTTGAATAAGGCCTCGGAGCGGCTCATTAGCTTGTGGGATGACGTCAGCAACCCCTGTTTATGACTACTGACAGAAATTAGGCACCTACCGACTGAAGTAACAGCTGAGCAATGTTTTTTTGAAGATATCAGTGGCGCCTAACTGGTGGGATCAGGCACCTACATACCTTTGAGGTACTCGGCCAAGGAGATTAAGTGACTTGCCCACGGTCACACAGGAAATCTATGGCAGAGCCAAGAACTGAAACCAACTTTCAAATGACTTAACCACAAGATTATCATTCTTCCATGTATTAAATTATTAATTCTGATGCTTGTCAGGAAGCCTGAGGCACAGGATGGGTGCTTATTAATTGGTGCCAGACACATAAACATGCACATTGATTTATGTATTCATATATTTAAAACTGGATGAAAGAACTATCCAGTATCTCATTTTGGATCTTACTTTAGTCGCTCTCCTCCTGGTTTACATAGAGTTGAGGATGCGCTGGAAAACGACCAGTTTTCTCCCATATATGGAACGTTTGCTTATGGGTCTATACATGCAGTAGGATTCATTAGAAGTTGGGAAGGTTGGTTTCACCGTGTATCATCCCAGTCCATCTTTCAGATTTAGACACTGTTGTCACACATTCCTGGCCAGGGCTTGTTTCTCCATTAAGCCAACGTGGCAACGGTATATTTTCGCTAGCCTGGGTTGAGTTCAATCGCTTCTAATACCTGCGGTTCTTTTGTTATTCTTTGCTCCCTTGAGAAATGAAAAAAGAAAATATCCAGGGAAGATGGAGAGCGGTGACACTGCCAAGGTTTAGGCACTGAACCGGGATGCCTATGTCAGGAAATGAGTCTCCCTCGCCTCCTTTCAGAGCCAGTAGACGAGGGTAACTTCTCTGGGGGTGACTCAGAGAGGAGCCTCGGTTATAGGCTCTGACTTGCCCGCTGGGGGAGACGCTCTGTCTGCACTGACTACCAAGGGAGGCCAGGGAGGCAAGGCTGGCGAACGCAGGCATTTAGGCATTTAAATGTACGTGCTTTGAATACGTTCCTCACACCCTGCACACCTCCTGCTTAAGCCTGATGATGTACGGTGGTGAGGACCGTGGAAATACTGCATTTTTATTAGATGTTGTACTCTGAGCTGATACGTCGCTAGAGGGGGGATGAACCAGCCAGATTAAACGCATCTGTAATGACGCTAGTGTGAATAACCACAGGTACCTTCCAGTTCTGGTGTCAAGAAAAGGGGGACAGTCGAGGCCTTTGCGGGACCTAAGAACCCGAGCCTTCCCGATCAGCTCCCAGCAAGCAGCTGAATACCAGTCATAGCCTGGGCAGGGGAAGGTGGTGGTAGTGGGGGCATTGCTGAGTCAGAAAGTTTTAGGGAAAGCAAACTCCAGGAGCGGTGGGACCAGAGCTGAACGTACAGCTTAGACTGCAGGACTGTAAACCTCCGCCAGCAGCGTTTCACTGCGTTCCGTACACCCCATCTGCTCCATAGCCGGACCTAACCGCACGGAGAACGTCCTGCCAGCCCCCAGGAGCTGTATGGGGTCTCTAGGTAACATCAGTCACTGATCTTAACATATCCTGGGGCAAAATATTTTGGGGTTAGGTTGTATTTTCATCAGACGGTAATAATCAGGTAATTAGGGTTTGTAAGCCAGGTTGGTGACTTTTAACTTATGTAACCTGGTAACCAGCTATATATCTGGGTATTTGTGATCAGTGTTTTACAACAGTATGGGAGCACTTCACCATGTGTAGTGTATTTCACCCTGCAACAGTTCGGTAATGTAAGGAATTAGTATTATTGCTCCTCATAGATAAGGGCCTGAAAGACTTAAATGCAACTGAATAAAAGCGCGCGAGTTATTGCTAAAAGGTAGAGATCATTCATTGTTCTCCCCTACCCAGAAGGATAAACGATGAAAAAGTACCTCCTATATATACATAGCATATAGTATCTCTTCCTTCTGCAGCTTGCCAACAAAATGCAACCGGCTCGTGGTTCAGCATTTGGATTATTTGAATAACACTATGTGCTTTAGCATGGCAAACACAAGCATGATATGCAGAAGGCGTGAGCAATGGGTAGACACAGTGACAAGGAACATCAAATAGTAACTGAGGAAAATGCATTTAATCAGCTTTCCCATTCAAAGCCAGTGTAATCTTGCTTTTTCCGTGTCTGTCTCTCTTGCTGGAGTTTGTATTATATACAGTCACAATCAAGCAATAAAGCTGTTGGTCTCAGGGGAATTTACTGGGTGCTTGGCCCTTCTGAAATTTAGGCTACTTACACAGCATCCTAGCTTTTGGTTTCTTATAGACGTATCTTCATCTAGCAGTTCTGTGATACTAGTCGGTATTTTCAGATGACAAATCTGCATATAGATACCCAATGTGAATTTTGAGTATCTGTTCAGACACATTTGGGTGCTAGCTAGATGGGTGTCTTTAAAAATCTTTTTTTCCTCAGCGAGTTTTCCCCATTTCTCAAGCAGAGGAGGTCCTGCACCTAGGTGGTATGCTCAGACGAGCTGATATTGGCAGTGTGCAATCTGCAGGGCCTCGTGCGCCGAGGCAGTGTCTCTGCAACCGTCACTTTTGGAAAAGGTTCTAAAAGTGAGCTCTTTGGAAAGGTGGGGAGGGAAAGGGCTTGGATTAGGGAACTTTTTTGGTAGGTGAGAAGCACAGCTGCTGGAGGAGAACCTGGAGGCTAGTTTTGGGAAAGAGATGTTCGTGAGAGACGGGGTGGAGAGAAGCACTAGGCTGTGGTCCTGGTTTAGGGGTTTAGCAGTAATATGGTGGGACAGGAGGAAGCTGAGGTAGTGGAGAAGTGGGAAATGGCCATCGGGGAAGAGCATGGGCAAAGTTGTCCTTTTTGGAGAAATTTTGACATTGTTCACGACCTTGAATGTCTAAATACACTTTGTCTCAATCTGATAATGAAATAATTGTATTCTGGGAGATCCCCATCTTTAACCAATTCATCCAATTCATCAACCTATTCATCCTCAACCAGCGTAGCCCTTGAAGACCCCGTGGTTCAAGCTACATGGGCTCAGCATAGCCAAGTTATTTTAGCTAGGCCTGTATACACAGGCGCAGACAAACCCGTCTTTCCCACTCCCCCCAGGCCAGCCAGACATAAACGAGGTTGGGGCCGAGAGCTCTCCCCATGAGCGCACTGCCATGCTGACAGAGCCCTGTAGCGCTGGCCTGCGCCTTCATGTTGGGTCAACTTGGAGAGCAGAGCTCACATCAGCCCGCCCTGCTGGGTGGGCACCCCTTTTGTGTCCTGGTGCTGGGGTGGGTCCTACTGGAAGAGTCATTCCAAATGCTCAGTGACTACACACTGGTTTCTAAGTACCCTTCTCATTTCCTGATCTAGTTGTAAGGGCCTTTGGGTTTTCTGCGTGCACGTGTGCAGGTTTTTTCCTTCCTTTCTCCATTTCTTGTGTTTCCCCTATAAGCATCAACTTTCTGTGTTTATCCTTTCTTGGCCGCTGCCCAAAATGCTGCCGTCAAAACACATCTGTAGAATAAGTGGTGAGTTTTTTAAAGGAATGTAAACAGCCAATAAACTGTTATGGGTTTTGCCCACAGAATCCATGCAGCTTTGATTGTTGGTACTTGTTTTATTTTATTTAATTTGTTGTTGGAAATGTCTTGGGTTGGTTTGTTTTTGCCAGAGAACTGCTGTGAGCCCCACAGAGCGAGTATGACAATGGGAGAAGCAGTTTTGGGTTACTTCGGGCAAAACTTCAGGGTTGCTGAGAAAGTCCTGAAGGCAGCAAACAGGTCAAGGCAGGCTGACTTCTTCTCTTGGCTTCATTATAGGTGCCTGCAGAAGTGTCACAGCAGATTCAGGCATGTGGATGAACTAAGAAATTTTGTGGTTTCTTCCACATGGATTTCCATAAACTTGGGGCAATCTACTACACCTAGTACACTAGTATTACTGACAGAGAGAACAGGTTGCCTACCCAAAGGGTGACAGATAAGGAAAAAAAAAATAAAAATCCTTAAACCCTGCCAGTGATGGCTACTGCGAAAGGGTGATTGCAGGTTGCCAGTGAGAAGAGGAGCAGAAGGTGGGGAGGGAAGCAGAGGGCACTCTAGGGACTTTGGCCACAACCTTCTACTTAATCCAAAGGAGTCATTTGTGCAGCTGCAGCTGCCACAGGTTCATTCAGCTTCCAGAAAAACACCAAGACAAGTGTACGTTCTCCTTCTGTGATTTTTAAGCTGTAAAAGATGCTGTAAGGACTGTACACTGTGGCACGCTAGCACGACCAAAGCTTTGCGCTGGCCTTGTGCCACAGGCTGTCCACGCTCAATCATATGATTATTGGATCTGCAACAGTAAATGATGTGGTCACCTGGGCTGGAGAGTCAAGGAGAAGTGGCTGAAGGCTAACCACGTCATTCATGGTGTGCCAGTGCCTTCAGAAAATGCTTGATTAATTAAGAAAATGCTGGACTTCAACTCTGATGCCATGACTGACAGCACCCTACCAGGCCCACGCCGAGCCCCCTCCACAGATGCAGAGTAATCCACCCACCAGCTGCGGCCAGGAGCCTTCATGTGTTCCCGATGGTATATACTTGCTTGGCTAATTGAAAACTATTTTTGCATAAGAATGAAACGAGAAGCCTATCTGTGGGAAACTGCTCTCTTCGGTCTTAATAATGCTGCTTGGAGGGCTTGGATAATTGATGACTGTGGAGAGCAGGGTGGTGGTGTGTCTTTTCTCAGAGACACGTGAGGTAGGACTGGGGATATATGCCCACAGAGAACACTTGATTAGAAAACTATGGTAAGAATCTTGCTCTGCTGTAGCTACAGCCGTACCCTTCTAGGAGAAGAGCCAATTTCTTAAATTTCTGTTGACAAGTTGAGGAAATTTAGATGTGTAATTGAGTGCTTTGGGTAACATGTTGAAATACAAGAGAAGTGGGGGAAAGGCCCCTTCAGAAGCGGCACGAAGGTCAAATTTCTGCCATCCCCTTACTCTGCTATGCATTTCCCGTTCCTAACCAGATGCGTACCTGTGGAACATGAAAAAAAAGGGAAGCATGTGTGAGGCTCGCTGTCACTGCCCTGCTATAGGTCTTTCTTCTCCACCTGACAAGAAATAATGGCATGTTAGGAATATGTTTGTTTCCAACCAGTTGTTGACATAAAACTTGACTATTATTTTACTTTTGCTGGTGCCTAAGGGCAAGACAGAGATTGCAACACACGAAGCAGACGGCTAAAACAGGCAGTGACTAAAGAAAGAGGCATCTGGCAGGAAAATCCAGACCACCTAAGTAAGGCACTTAGGTTTTCTACTCAAGGGAAGATTTCTGCCTTTAAACATTGATCCAGAAAGCTTTCCGTGTCAAGCAGGGATCAGGACATGGTAGGCATAGGAGTACACCTGAATCTCTGCCACCCTTTGGCCGTGGAGCACCTGCTTCAGGGCTGCGTTCGGCTCCTCTGTCCACGGAACGTGGAGACCTTCAGGTTCGTGACAGGGGTAACGGTCTCCTGTGGGGCCAGAAGTGCCGAGGCTGCTTCCATGCCGGTGGTACTGGCCTCTTCCTCAGGCGGCAACTGAGCTGCGGCCTCCGTTAGAAGGAGCGCCTGGATAATCTCTGCCTCCCAAGGGATTACGGTCCCTGCCTCTAAACACCAACCAGTAAAATACTCTCGAGAGGAGGCCCGGGGAGGGGACACGTCCCTGTCCTCCTGTCAAACCCCAGCCCGTCCCGACAGGAGCCCAAGAGCGACGGGGCAGGGAAAGAGCCAGCGAAACGGAGAGGGGCAGGCAGCGGGCCTCCTCTTGGAGGAACCTCCTTCCACCCCTGAGGAACGGGCAGGCGCCCGGCTGGCCGCGGACGGGGCTTTGCAGCTCCTTTCTGCGGGAGCCGCGCGTGAGGGAACTTGGCAGCCGGAGCCCACCTCTCCCGGCTCGAAACAGTAATTACGGAGCGGGGAGAGCCGCTCGTCGCAGGCGGCCGGTGCCAAGCCCGTTTCCCTACCACACCGGGGAGCTCCCCAGGAGAGACCTGCGCTCTCCTCCGCACCCAGCCGAGCCCAGGTTATTGAGAAATTCTCCGTGCAGCCGGGTTGCGCCCGCGCAGCTGCGTGATCCCTCCTGGGAAGCGGGTTCGCCTGGATTGGGCCCGGCGGAGAGGCTGGGGCAGGACAGAGGTGAGTCTGACAGAGAGAGCGGGCCACGAGGGGTGGCTCTGCGTGTGCTGTCCTTTTCGTCCCCAAGGAGGAGCAACCTCGGAACCGTTTCTGATGTCTGCTTGCCGATGGGCTGTGGGACATTTTGGGGGGGGGGGGGGACGACGACACACGGGACGTAGCACACGTGGGATTGTCCCCGGTGCTATCGTCACAGGCGCTGGCAGCCGCTGCGCCGCGCGCCGCTTCGCCGGTGATGATACAGCCTGAAAGGACGCGGTTCGGCGTTTAGGCTGCAAAGTTTATCAGAGTTCGGCGTTTAGGCTGCAAAGTTTATCAGAGTTCGGCGTTTAGGCTGCAAAGTTTATCAGAACGACGTTTCCCCTGTCCGACGTTTGCGTTCCCGTCTCAAATTGATGGCGCTCTCAACTGGTTGGTGTGCATGCCTAGTGTCCTAAGCGGGAAGGAAGAGAAAGCTTAAAAAAAGAGGTATAATTAAATATATCAGTGCAATGTATTTAGTGCTCTGTGTTATTTACTAGTGAAAGATGACGGTCTGCATGGAAAGATGTCAGACAGGGCACGGGACCTGTAAAGAGGTTAAAAAAATTAAACGCAGTGGATGTGATTCTGAGTTTGAACAGTAGCAGCAATCTAACAACTCCCCCTCCTGGGGTCCAGCCCACCTGGAAATAGAAATACTCTGAAATAATCACTAGTTTATTTAATCTGCATCTCGGTGGCGTGTTCAGCTTCAGATTTAGCTCTGACATCTTTTGAACTTGGGGGTGACTATGTTTCTCCTTAAACACTTCAGTAGGAGTCCGACCAAAAATTATACCAAGTCCTGTACAGACTAATGCACATGAGTTTTTATATTCACTTCAGGAATACCATTGTCTTACTCTTGATTACTTGCCCCGGTAGGGTTGGGCCCACAGGCATTACAGCAATGTAGTTTATTCAGGTAAATGGAGTCCTTCAGACATATTTATGAGGACCATCCATCTTGAAAGAATTTTAAAGTATTTTCAGCACTCAGTTGAGTTTCCAGTTGGTCGTATGAAAAAATGTGATATCCCCTAATTTTTTCTAAGCCATTCCTCATTTTCATTCTTGTGGTTTCAGGATCTGTGTATAATATGACACTTGTTACTGTGATTTATAGCTTTAGGTGAACAATATGCTGTATGTGGTGTTAATTGCACTGGATAGAATCCAGAGGCATTAAAATGCTCGTCTTCCCTCCTCTGTGCTAATGAGCTTTGATTTCTAACCTGTCAGCAGGGTTTATTTATTAGAGCATCATGTTTGTGAATCTCCACAGTAGCTCGAGCGTCAACACTGTCATCCAAGCACCCTCTATTCCCTCCTCCCCAGCAAAGTTTTGACACAAGAGAAAAATTGGTTTGCGCTGAGACTTGGCTTAGGCAGTGTCTGAATGCACGTTTTGGGCAGTAAAGGTATAATGGGAGTAAATACAAGAGTTCGGGAATGGCTACTAAAAGAGGAACTGGTCAGCTTTGGGAAAAATACACCTTAAAATGATACTCCTGATCAGAGAATGAGATATCAAGTATTTTCGTTGGAGTGGATGGAGTCATTTTGTCTAGGACTTTGAGCAGGTGGTGAGAAATCCAGAGCTCCTAATATCTAATAATAGCTCTGAAGGAGTTTCCTTTTTTGGTTTTAGGGTAGTCAATTAATCTCCCCACTTAAGTTTCGCATTTCCCAAACAGGGCTAAAAGCTTCTTACTTCTCTCAGATAAGAATAGGCTAATTGGTTAACATCCACAGAAGAGACGTACTAGATAAAACTAAGTACTGTCTTTCATAAGAAATCTGGATTTTCTTCTTAGTTAGTTATAAAAAAAAAAAAGCTTTGACTTTTTCTGCTCAGTTTGGGCATTACCTCACACAAGCCTGTCTAGCATTTGACAGTATTTCTATCAAACCTTTCTATCAAATAGCAAAACAAGGGCATATACTCTGAAAAGAAACTAAAACCTTACATTAATATGTCAATGTGGTAACACTTCAAAAACGAAATGATAAGCAGACAGGACGTGTAGGAAAGAAAATGTAACAAATGTAAATTCCGCTGTGAAGTGTTTCTTATGATACGCACTTGATGTCATCAAATGCAGTATGTTTTGCTGCAGATTTAACTGGAAAAACAGGAATAAAAAACATGAATAATCAAGGCAGCTGCATCAGTGTTACATCTGGTTCCTTATATTGTAGCTGATATAAAACTTTAGGACTTTTTTTTAATTATCTGGTTAATCCAGTTTGTCTTTCCCATTTTTTGAAAGCCTGAATGTTTATGTTTCCTACATGGTTTCATTTTTTTTATTTTGTAGCTATAACGTTGTATTGATATAGGTTTTTTATTTAATTCCCATGTTTGTTTTGAATTAAAACCAACCCGTCTGCACTTAATAACATGAACAATTAAATATTCTCAGCAAGATTCTCACTGTGCCAGCTGAGCGTCCTCAGAAGATTTTTTTTTTTTTAATTGCTTTATATGTTGCTTTTAATTACATTCCTTTCCCAAGCGATTATATCCTCGTATAGGCCCCATTCCTGCAAGCTGTCCTGGCACAGAAGCAGAGAGTTAAAGGCAGAAGAGTGCTGGGAAGGACTGCCAGGGGAAAAAAAGGCCTTTCGGTCAAAACAGAGGGATGCCAGGAAAGCTGTAAGCCTTGCAAAGGCTTCTCTCTGGTGAAAAAGCCAAAGAAAAAGTCAAATTGTTTTGGAGGGGCGAGGAAGCAGTAGGCTCCTGGAGAATACTGGGAGTTGGCAGGAGGACCTCCTGGAGGACCAGAAGGAGGTTTGGAGTACAGGAATGGTCTTCCTTTGGGGGGACAGAAGTATAGTGTGCCTGGGGCTGGGCCCCCTGAATTCCAATTTTAGCACCGCAGGGTTAGAACTTGTCTGCTACCTGAGGAGAGGGGTGCGATGGTGCATGGTGTCCCCAGGGGGAAACTTTGCAGGGAGGAGCTGCGATGCCCAGGAAGACCCAGCGCACGTGGCCGGCTGCAAGGCCGTGAACTGGAGAGGAAGAAAAGCTGGTAGGGAAAAGTCCACCTCTGGTCACCCAGAGTTTTCCTTGGGAAAAAAGAAAACTACTGACGGAACACATTTCCCACCAACAACGTTAAAATGCCCGTTACACTTACATTGGGAAAGGGCATTTGCACCAACTTTGAACGACTGCAGGAGTAAATTGTGCAGGGACAAAGTCCTGTTCCCTGCCAGGACTAAAAGCGTTATGAACCTTTGCAGGACTTTTGAGGTTACAAGAGTTTGGAGCGAGACGCAACTGTTGCTATAGCTGACAACTGCCAATACAGATCGATTACCAGCTAACACAGATGATGAACTTCTGTTGTCCCACTGACTGGAGCCAAGAAACCAAACATGCATGGCTTTAAAACTATAGATTTTAGCATTAGGACTATCCCAATTTACTGACCATGTACATACATGAGCCAAACCACTTCAGCATACCTTTTCTGCACTAGTCTTCATTTCTCCAGCTCAGACTGAAGATCGAAATACCTTTGGTGATAAAACTGTGCATCTTCATATTTGAAAATGTCTTCATTTTAGCTACTCAATCTTGTTATACCTTCTAAAATGGAAATGGTTCTATTGTCTTTATTTGGTGTATAGGCAGCTTGCAGGTCTAAGCGTGATGAGATTTAATTTAGAAAAAAAAGGGTTCATGTTTTCATACATTTTTTCCCTAGTAATCAGAACTAGACAGCAATATCTGGCGGAGGGTTGTTTCCCTTTTAATGCAAGTTGCATTTCTGACATGATTGCATGATTCCAGGAGGCCAGGCAATGGCAGTTGACTATAAAAATGATGGTGGTTTAAAGCAATATATTATTTTTTAAAGATTCTCACTCATTCCTGCCTTCCAGTTGGAGTTTCTACTTAATCAGTTAGACCTTTGCAACCTAAAGAGTTAATTTCACATTCTGCACAAATGCAGTGGTGGAATCAGGATCAGCCTCACATTAGGAATGCATGATTAGTTGCCTGGTAATGATGACCCTTAAATCCTTGACTTGGTTATTGATTTCCAAAATACAGTCACCCTTCTATAACAGTAACCTACATTCTTGAAGTCAAGGTTAATGACATTACATTAACTGTATTCAAGTGCGTATTGTTCAAATGAACTCAGCTTATCATGCAATCCAGATTGCTCCCAAGTGTCACCTCTTTATTTAGCAGCTAGCAGTCATAATTGATTTTTTTGTAATATTTTTGAAGCAAAGCTACCTCGTAAGCACTAATGAGCTTGGCTGAACGTGTATATGAGAGAACACAAGGAAGGAAATTATGCAAATTTTAATACTTAAATTCTTCCTTTGACTTTTAACAGATGAAAAATAGCTTTTACCAGGTGAGATGGTGTTGCCTTTATGGAAATAATTCTTGGAGGACCTCTTCGGCATAATTTGGCCACTTCTTAATCAAGTTTTTCAAGGAGTGCAGCCAGTGTTGTGATCTCCACCTCAAGTCTAGTGTCTAGAAGGTAAAAAAAGAAACAGAAATGAGCTGTGTTTTCTCCTTCTGCAGTGGTTTTCTCCCCACAAAGTTGTTCCCACTTATGTCACTTCAGTGAAGAGGCTGATGTTTGGCAGCTTTTGATTTCTTCAAGGACTCAGTGCATCTGCTAGAGGAAAGATTACCAAAAGTAAGTGCAGAGCTGCTGTACAATATTAGAAATGGGGAAACAAATTTCATTTCTTTTAGTTGCTTACCATGAGAAAGGAAAGCTGTAAAACATGAATTTAGATGTGTACATAGGGTCCTCTGTACAAGCCGGCTCTGAAAGCTGGGGCAATTACACCTTTCTATATCCAAAGGTGCAGGAGAGCTCAGGCCCCCATTCTGGGAGCCCGATATGAGGGCCAAGGCTATTTCTCTAGTAAAAACTGGTTTTCTGGAGCAGTGAATACCAATAAAGTGAGGAGATAAAGGAGAATTGTCCTTATGACAAAATGTTTTACAGAAAGAATGTGAAGTCTGTCTTTTCCATAAGGGTCACTGCAATATTAACACAAGAATGCATTATTATTTCTTTCTTATGATACACTAATACACCTTTAAACCAAATTTCTTGAGGGGGCATAGATGAAGAGCATAGGTATCTACGTATCTATGTTATGCAATAGTAGCATATACGTATCTACAAAGAAGCACGCTCTTTATCTGGTTTCCCCATTCCTTTTACCCTTCATCATTGCTACTAGATATCTATGCTGTACGCAGCAGTAAGAGGAGGAAAGCAGCTGAGTCATTGCACCCAGCACGTTTGTACTGCTGCAAGCTCAAAAATTAAGATAATAAAAGTGCAGTTGTACTGCATAGAAGCAGCAGGAGCATGAAAGCCAGTATGCGCCAAAAATAAGGCAGCGACAGCTAATTCAGAGAGTAAGTTAAGTTTCTGTGTCAAATCGTGTATTCAGCATATATTAATGCTAAAGGAGCCAGAGCAGGGAAAAGCAAGTCCACCTGCATCCACTTGTGTATGAATTATTTTTGTGATCTGCTGAATACAGATGTCCTTTAGCCACATAAAAAATCGGGATGGGAGATCTTAGGTTTATAGCCTTTGCACTGTGCAGTAGCTGAGATTTTTAATTTTCTTCATTTGACTATGATTCCCAGACTGAAAAATTTTCCCCTCGTAAATAATTCAGGTTCTCTTCCTGTGACTGCAACACAAGCCTGCTTTTCTACCTGCCAGCACTTATGTGTACAGCACCGTATGTAAAAGAGTGCCCAAATTAAAAGATTTATTAAAATTATCGCTATGAGAAACTTAAAACGCTGTGGGTACCATTTCTTTGTTGTAAAGGGCCTTCCATGACTTCATTTTGAAGACGCTTTTCTTCCAATCCGAGTCATCCGTGAGCCTACACAAGAGACGCTGACTGGCACTCTGCTCCTTGGCTATCTGGTATTCTTCAGAGAGAAAATAAACGCGCCCCCAGGGTGGGGGCCCTGGGAAAGGGCATTTGGCAGCTGAGGTGCAGGGGATTGCGTGTTGCTTTGTGGAAGCGGTGGCATGCCCTTGGAGAGCCCCAGGAGGGCACCGGCTTTTAGTGCCTTCTCCTTGGGGAAGGAGCCGGTCCTGCAGGCCATAAATCTTCTCCAGCCGGCAGAAGTGCTGTAAGGCTGGCAGGAGGACAGCACCGCGGGATGGGGAGCAACGGGCGGCTGCGGTGGGGACGTAGCAGGAGCAAGCTTCAGAGGAGTAGTGGCCGCGGCTGCAGTGTTGCGGGGCTGGACGGGGGGTGGTGAAGGAGCAGCGGAGCGTTGGTGCGGCGGTGGCCGAGCTGAAGCCGTGGAGAGCACGTTTCAAGGTGGAGCTACTGTGCGGGTCTTGTATCTAGAAACAGAGGTGCGAATGCTTTAGCTGAAAAAGGTAACAGACCTCATATATTTCATATCCTTAGAGAAGGGAGATGTACTTGCTAATCCTCCAAGCCTAGGCAGTGAGCTGTGAGTGATGTAAAAGCAGGTAGCAGCTAGCTACCGCCTCACTCAGCTGAAAGGGGCAGTTCAGGACTATTGCCAACACACCTTGGAATACCGGTAGTTTCATCTAGTGATAGTTATTCAGATTTTCTAAGCTGATTTTAAAATTATTATTCTTCCCCAAATCCCACCGAAAAAACCCCAAACACAACCAAAACAAAAAAAAGAAATGTTTACTTAAACCTTTCTTTCTACATAATTTTTTTTTGCCACCCAGGAAGTATTGCTTGCTCTTAAGCTCCCAATTTCATTTAGTTTCCTACATTTGAGCAGCATGAGGAAACACTTCAGTGTTTCAGATAAAAGTCTCTAGAAAAATGAACCTGGCACATTTGCTGCCTGACACTGCCTGGGATACATTCAGCAGCAAAGATACAAAAGCTTTTATCCTAGTGCTTGTAAAAGTA
The DNA here is from genome assembly GCA_024606505.1 of Aquila spilogaster. NCBI lineage: Eukaryota > Metazoa > Chordata > Aves > Accipitriformes > Accipitridae > Aquila > Aquila spilogaster. The sequence continues at coordinate 42,554,819 of JANHGO010000069.1, forward strand.
CACCTCAGTGCTACATCTAACTCTGAGCAGATGCTGGGATTTGCCTTCTTGCAATTATTGGGAAAAAATGGGGCATACATTATAAGAGATCTCTGATAAGACCTCCAATGCTGGTGTTAATTGGATGTTTTTTCCAAGATATATTTTCAGTGTTGTTTCTCTCTGCTTGTCTAACTTGAATACTCCTGAGAACGGGGAGATGACAAGAATTAATGCCTGTTTGCATTAACCCGAACTTCATTGTCACTTAATTAACCATGATTAATGTCAGGAGGCAAAGGAGAAGCATCAAGCTGTTTTCAACAGCTCTGTACTGATGAGTTCAGAAAAAACAAGTAGTGGCATTGCCATGTTGATTACAATAAATTCCAGCCAAAAGATGCATTGTTTTGAAGGCAGGGTTTATTCTTCAGCCTCTGACAACATCCTGGTAAATTGCCAGTGACTGTAACTCCTAGAAACCTCACATAAGAAGCATGAACCAAAAATACAAACACTCTCCCCAAAATTAAAAACAAAGCAGAAAATATTACCCAGAATCACTCCGTAGTCATGAATCTGTGTAAACTGTATTTGGGTAATATATTTTCAGTGATTTCAGGGAAACAGAACAGCCTAGTTTTATATTGGCACTATTCCTTATTAATCTCACAAGTTTAATACACAGTCCTGATCCACTGCCAAAAATAAATCCATAGGTTGATTAGGATACCTGCTAAGTCTCGCAAAGTAGACCAAACAGCTGTAGACTAGTGGGAAGAGCAATAGATGTGGCAGGCCTGACATTTTAACTAAGGTGCTAGAAACATCTCAGCTCTCCAAGAGCTCTTTTTCGAATCATTGAGAGGGGAAAAATGAAAGAAATGAAAGTAAAATTAAGATTGATATTGTAACTTTCCTGAGTTCCTCATTGGGAAGCCTGGGACTTGCGATGGCAGGGTGAGTGCCTGGTGGCTGCCTGTGCCAGGTGATGATCTAATCTGAAGAATTAGGGTAAGGGGAGTGATTTGAAAATAGACAGAAAACTGATGAATTATTTTCTCCAATGGATGTGGCTGTATAATCTTTCTAAAGGTTCAAGAGAAAGCATGCACATCTGTTCTTCTTTTGCCAGAAGGGAATGTTTCTTTTTCTTGCTCGTGGTCTGGGAGCTCCATGAGGGATCTCTTGCTCCCTTTTCCTCCCATACTAGTGTGTGTGTGGGGGGGAATGAAGTAAGAATTTCTAAGCGGCGAGCTCTCGAATGGAAGCAGCACAAGGCAATGGTTGGGTGGACTTCTACTTTCCCCTCTTTCCCACAAGAGTCTTTGCTTTTTTATGTGCTTCTCTTCCTACTTTCTGCTGTGGCAGGGAGGAGGCCTTAGCTCACAGCTCCTCACTAGCAAAGGAGGAATGGAAAATATGACATAAAATAGAGGAGCCACAGATGAAAAAAGGGAGGGACAGAGAGATGGACAGAGGAAGAACTGGGCATATTGAAGACTGGAACAAGGACAGTCAGGGACTAGTATAGGGAAAGGCAAAACAATTATAGGAAAAAGTAAATCAACTCATTAAAACTAAGTAAGAATGAGAAAACAGAAGAGGAGTAGAAAAAGTCTGAGTGAGTAAAGGAAAGCAGAAATTTGTAGGTATCATTTTCTGGATCTGTGCTTCTATGCTGCATTTAAAATAGTAGATTAATTTTTTGTACATTGAAAGTATTTCCTCTTGTTTTGTTGGTTGTTTTGTTTTTTACCTTGCCTTTTGAGGACTCACTAGGTGGTCTTGCAGTGCATTGAGAACTGACTATTCACAACCAATGTTTGTTTATGGAGAAGACATTTTTACACACACATTGTAGAGCTGTATTTTCATTGTAGCATGGAATAGGGAGCAAAAGCTCAGACAAACTAAAGAGGAAGGCTGATCTAGTCCAGCCAGTGAAACCTGCAGTTTGTGCTCTCCTTTTGTCCATTTGGCCAAATTATTTCATATACAGAGGGAAGTTATTCTGCTGAAGACCCACACTGAGAGCAATAATCCTGCTATGAATACATCCTTCGAGGAATTTTCTTGTTTACTCAAGGAGTGAGAGCTCTAGTTTTAGAAAAGCTTTCCCCTGCCTATTCATTTCAATTGGAGCTTCATGCAAGGAAAGAAGACCTTTTCCGTTACAGTTGAAGCGATAGGAAACAGCTAAAGGAATAAAACTGTCATGGGTGACCACTAACTGATGTCACTCTCCTCGAGCATTCAGCAAGGCAATCATTTTAGGGAGAAACAATTTGCAAGTAGCACCATGTTTTCACTGGACTACAGCCTTGCCATTTGTAATATCTAGCTATGGTCTTTGGTTGTGAGCTCTAGTGCCCTTGGTGGGTTTTAGTGGAGTCCATTAGGCTAGTTACGTAGGCTTTAAGAGCATTTAAATCTTAGCCACATAATTATAATGTGCTTTGTCATCTGGCCAGCCTGGGGAGAGTAGTTAGTGTGAGTCATGTGAATTAGAACTTGATAGTTCATAGTAGCATTGGTGGTTTTTAAACAAATTTCTCTCTCTCCCTCTTTCTCTCTCTCCTTGAATACACTGTCGACTGGTTTCTGTTTTCCTGAAGTGAAGGAGATAAAGGAGTCTGTCGTCCCCCTCTCAGTCCCCAGTACCTGGATGTGGAAACCATTGCACAACACGGTAGCGGAGTGAAAAGGTGTCATCTAAGTGTGTGACGTGTCTTTGTGCAATGGCTAAATGCAATAGAAGGACATTTTATTGCTTACTCAGCATTTATTCAATTATTTCTAAAATTATATCCTTGGTCAAGTGATTTCTGATTTACTAGTAGGAATGATCTTATAAAATTTTGAACCCTCATTCTAAATAATTATGCTGCTCTAAACATGTTCTTTCTTTCTCCAATAAAAAAACTAAATGAAATGTTGTGCATGCAAGAATCTGGAATAACAAAACACGATAGTTAAAATTTAGCTTTAGCTAACAAATAAAAATATTACCATCAGTAATTTTAATCTGCAGAGCAAAGCTTTGTCCTCAAAAGTTTTCACAGCCTCATTTTTCTTTCCAAAATAAAGCAAACCCTGTTCTCAAGAAACCCAGACCCATCCGGCCAGTCAGATGCATGACTGACCAACAGAGAAAACAGTCTGGATTTAATTCAGGACTAATAAACATTGTCAAAGATAAAGTGTAGTGCTAGCTCTATGTTGTAATGTGTCTGCATCTAAACCCACCCAAAATGTGACATACTGAATGGGAGAAAAACACTAAGAGTTTCTTTTCCACCTTCCATACGTACTTCCATATGTGAACCATGCTGACAAAGGTGCAACACTTCCTCTGGGATCTCTGGAGTATTTCTTTTGGTCTGCTGCCAAGGCAAATCCTGTCGTGAGGGTTCCCAAGGCAGTCACTATGAAGGTTAGGAACAACAGTTGTGGACAGGCGTTGAGTCGACCGCTGGTTGAAAAGATAGATACCTAAATATAAAAGATGAGACTACATATCAGTGACTGGGATCAAAGTAATCCTTTGATCCAGTGTACTTAATTTTTTTTCTGTGGCAATTAAGTTTAGATTTTTTTGTACTGGTTTATCTTAAAGTGACTGCAAGTTTATCTAAAACATAACTTATGGTATTCCTGGGCTGAGATAATCAACTAGGTATGGAATAAGGCCCCACATGTGTTTTCTTCCCAGCTACAAGTTTTATAATATCAACAATGCTTTGAATAACATTTGATAATTATGGAAGCATTTGGTTTCTAGATGTTTGTGCAAATGTGTTGTGTTTGCAAACATAATTTTTGTCATGGGTACTTCTGTCAAGTTCGGTACACACATGCCCTGTTTCAGTTTGCAGTTATTTCTGGATGCCTAGTCAAACCTTGATAAGACTAGTTTAATGTCATGTGGTTTGCCTCTCAGTTAAAGCAGGTTAATGTTACATACATATAATATTATGGCAGTTTGGCCATTCTAGCTTGATAATTCTTTACTGTGTGCCCATATTCACTGTTCCCTTCTAGCCTGTGAAAGCAGCTTGCTTGTGCATCACAAATGATGTACTGTTTAGAGAGGGGGAGGTAAAAGAAGACATCATTGCAGAAACCTGAAGAAGAAAGATTATATACAAATTTTCATTTTTACGTATTAATAATGTTCTAATTTAATCACTAATGTTTATTTCTAAAGAAAGACACATAAGTCATTGTTCACATTCTTTTTCAGAAAAAGTTCCTCACAGGCAGTTGGTTGGGAAGCACGACTTCGTTCCAAGAAATCTTGACCCCATAACATAAGACATTCTTGAGCAGCCAAGTATTATCATTAATAAGGCCTTTGTTTGGCATTCATGCGCAAATACAGAATGTTATTTGCTCTTCCCCATTTATAAATGGCCAGACCCTCAAAGAGCCTTAATCGCCTTAAAATTAGGTGGCTAGATTCTGATGCAGAATCCAAAATCCTGTACATGCCTGGGTGACCTCTGTGGTGCATGGGGAAAACCAGGCACCCCAGAAGGAAATTTGAGATAACCAGTAGAGCAAGCAAGAAGCTGCTTAAATGAAGCACACCTATGTTCTCAATTACCAGTGGGAACAGTGTGCTGGCCAAAGCACCATGACAGTACAGCTGTTCGTGATGCTGTAGTAAAAATGCATTGGGCATCTGCTGAGGTATCAAGTAACTGTTCTGGAGATCTGTTCTCTCCTCTCCTCTGACCACGATCTCTTCCAGTGCCTGGGGAAAATTCCCCGGAGCAAATGCAACAGTTACTAGTGGGACAGAAAAGGGAGGGAATGCGCCGTAGGCCAACACGACACAATGTTAGATGTGCTCTTGCATTTTCCTACCTAGGTCTCTGCTGTCCCTTCAGGACAGCCAGGATCTCCATGAAAGGAAGAGGGAAGGCCTCTGGAGTGAGAAAAGCTACAGCTAGCACAAGATAAGCTGTTCCTGCTCAGGAATCAAACAATCAGCAGGAAAATGCCTAATAAGTAGATAAAAGAATTGCTGTGCACTGAAATGTGTCTTAAATCTGGCATTTACTCCTGCAACTAGTACAACCAGGTTGGCGTTTGCAGCCAACTCCCTCTTCCAGGTAGGCATCACGTACTATTATTCTTCCTCCCTTTCTAGTCCTTACTTCAGTGATGGGAAAACAAGAGGCTCATTCAAATTTCTCCTCCCAGCTCACACCTATATGGCTCAGGTCCTTAAAGGGTGCCCTAGCCCCCCGTCTGCTGGCTGTTTTCGGATCCGGACAGGATCTCTCCTTCTATCTGAGCTGAAAATAAGGTCAGAAAAATCACAGCCCTACTGGAACAAAAAGAGGGATTCTGTCTTCTGCTGATTAAATACCTCACTTGGATAATTGTATTTTATTCAAACAATCCTGGGAAAAACTAAAAATCCAAGGCACCTGAAGAGCTCTAGTACCTATGGGGGTATGAAGAGGTTTGGCATTGCAGCATTGCACTTGCATTTATAAACCCACACTATGCATTTGTGTGCTTCTTTCTGGTGCGTAGCCACCTTAGCAGGAGCCTTTCGTCATTTCATCAGGAACAAGGGAAACCTCTTTCACCAGAGACCCAGTCCCACCTTGGTGGAAACAGCGGCTCTTAACCATGTTCATGGAGAGGCATGAAGAGCCAGAGTCTTTGTACATGGCATTTCCTGGGCCTTAGCTGTGCTGGAAGCATGATGGGGAGCTGGCCAAGTGATCCCAGGAAAGGAGGGAGAAGTTATAAACCCTTGAGGATTTGTGATTTGTGAAACCCAACTGAAATACAAAGCGTGGGCCAAATGCCAAGCATAATGGATGTATTGTTGCCTGCAGGGCTCATCTTAGATGTATAACCCAGATCCTGAAGAATTTTTCAATTCTGATTCCTATTTTTTTTCTGGCTCAATCTTTCCTTAAATGGAAATCAGTCAACTGGATTTAATGTGAGTGAATGCAATTACTATACTTGTTTCTTTGACTGTATGAATACTATTTATTTCTGCTTCATGGTCTACTCTGCATAGCTCCCCACAACTTCTTTTTTTCTGATTCAGACTGTGCCTTTATCAAATCTGCCTGCCATATAAATATGTGGCTTTTTTTCTGGGCCTCATCCAAAGGCCACTGAAGTCAACGGGTTCATGAAAGGTTCAGAGCCAATTATCACTGCCACTACATCCAGCCATGTTCTTTTCATGTAGCGTGTTCCGCTTTTATAGTGCTGTTCTCTTTTGCCAATATTAAAACAAAACCTCCATCACAGTGCAGTGCAATCTATTTAATATTCAGATTTTGATTTTCCTTTTTATAAGTAACAGCTTTTTTCATAGCATTCCTTATCTTGCTGGGATGGTATGTGAATCCACTGAGTCTAATGATAAATTGCTGAGCATAAATGGAACTTTAGTTCTCTATGTCAATGAGTAATGTTTTGCTGCTTAAATAAATATTACTGTGAAATGTATCTTTGATTTACTGAGTCTGTACTAAAATAGATGAGTAACGTTGTTCTGACAGCAGTAAAAAAATGGTCAATCCTTTCTCTTGCATGGCATGTGGGAAATTGGCATTCAGAGTGAATATTTAAGAATGTTTGGTTCATCCTCACCATTAGACTTCATTTTTTTTTAAACAGAATTGTAAAAATGTTGATTTAACTTCATTAAATCAGTAAAGTGAATTCTCCCACGCAAGATTTTTTTCCTTCTTTATTCTTTGCATCTAAGCCTAAGAACATAATCTGCTGAATGTCTCATTCTGGGTTGCTGTTGAAGCTCCCTATTCATCTTTGCACTCTTCAGCTCCCATCTGTCACAAGCCATCATTCAAAAAATTCCGCACTTAATAAATTAAACAAATGAACTGTACTTCCCTCTTCTCCGTTTGAAGGGAAGAGGCCAAACAAACCCACCTCCTGAAGAGCCCTTCGGGCTTCTCCACGTTACCGATATTCCCCAACAGCTTCAAAGTTTACGGGACACAATGGGACAAAGAAAGAATAGCTCTGTATGTCACAACGACAGACAGACACCCAGGAGGATACCGGGACTGCAGCGCAGTACGACTGGCTGCTGCGAGCAAGATCAGTGCCAGCAGCAGCGAGCATCCGTCAGAAGACATCCAAAAGCCCGACTGCGCCCAGAGACCCGAGATCTCGCCACGGTGAACCTGGATTTGCCTGTAGATCCTTGGGCTCCCACTAAACTCTTCCCCTTTTAAGCAACCACCAGCTCAAAGCTGTGGCATTTTAAAAACTCTTTCATCCTCTTTCTGTAGACAAGAAGGCTATAAAACCCCAAACATTTTAATCTGCTTACTAGCCTTTAATTACACTAACTGCCAATAGGTTCTATTACTAGTCCAAAGAAAATACTGGCTGTTGTGTATTTTTTTTAACTGTGATTGATGAAGCATATTTGTGTAACATTAGGTCATATTTGTCAGGGTTTAACTTCTTAGTTGGCAGCTACACCGTTAATTAGCAATATTGCTGATAACCTCTATTTTACATAACCAGCAAGCTGTTTTTCCGTACAAGCTGGCAGTGGAAAACAAGAAAAGGATATTTCCATGGTGCCACAAGTCTGGAGTAGGAATAGTCGGAGAAATACACGCTACAATGTTCTCTGGGATTACGGTCTGTAAAACATGCTTTATTTCTTGACAGGCATTATTTTCTTAGGTGTTCTTATTGTGGCTTCCTTTCCTTTCAGTCTTGCAGTATACTCCTCTCAGTGTTTTGGATGCTCTCTGAGTCCGCAGTCAGGCCAGTAGCATATTCCTGAGGTCGCACATTTCCTGTTGTAATACCCTGCTTTCAGCTTCTCACATATCTTCCAAATTTTGTCTGTTTGGAATGAAATTTTCCATCTAACTTCTTTTTTTTTTTTTTTTTCCAAAGGTATTTCAGCTAAAGCTGTACTGCCGGTTTTCAGCATAAGGTATGGGATAAAGAATATATTTCTACCGGTCTCAAAACCGCGCAGCATCTTTTATTTTAAATGTTGTAGTGTCTTCTAACATTTGGAGCTGGGATATGAAGTTTCACAAAAGGAGAAACCTTATATCAGGAGCTTATCTTTTACTGTCACTATGAAAATTCACCTTTGGCAAAGTGACATCTCTTTGAAATACGCAGTTCAAAACCTCTCAGTAGAAAGTGATTGGAGTTCACCAATTAAAGTCTCCGGAGATGAGATTTCTCCCTGTCCAAGCTCCCAGAGCACACCCAAGGACCTTGCAGCCCTAAGCGTGCATATGCTGTTCAACTTGACATTAGTCATTCTGCACTGCATTTTCTGTAACATGGGAAAAATACAAAGTCCGTGTCTCAGAGGAGCTTTGTGAAATTAGGTCACGAATGACGGTGAAGCACGTACACGGTGCAGTGAAAGGCATTGTAAAGAGCTCTTGAGGATGTGAATAATCCCGCTTTTACAGCACAGCTTCATCAGTGCATAAGAAAGGCGGCTTGGGCCGTGCACTGAACAATGGAAGGAAAATAAAATTGTGTATTGTTACTCATTAATTGAGTACAGTCAGCTTTTTGCCCTAAGAAAGGACCTGTGGGAAGGAAAAAGGGACATGAGCGTGTGATGAAAGATGGCATCCTAGGGCACACATGCACTACCTTGTTGCTTAAAAGTTGTGTGGGCATTAGGTCATGCATTTTCTGTCTCCTGAGCTCTTAATAATGGTCTTTAACCTAATCTCTGTTACCTAGCTCACAACTGATAGGTGAAGAAGAATGTCTTTGTAGTTAAAGTGCTGACCTGGGACTGGGGGACAGCAGGCTCCTTTCTGGATTCCACCACACAGGTTTTTTGTAGAAACTAAATCTATAAAATGAGTATAATTTTTTAAAATGCAGTTTATTTGCCCATTGTCTATCACATCTATTTGATGGTTTTCATTTCAAAACTTTTTGGGAAGTTCTTGTCTCTTATTCAGTATTTGTCAGCCTCAGCTGAGGCCTCTAGTTGTCATTTTAAGAGAAATAATGACTTGGTGAGCTCTGTTCCAAGCTCACTGAAACTAAACAAAGCTTTTCCAGTGACTACAGGAGCATCCGTGACGGCTGTGGGAGCTTCTCTCTGAGCAAACTGCTAAGCACTGCGTCTCTGCTGAGAAGGGCTAAAAAAACACAGGAAAGCAAGAAGCTGGTCTTTTTAACTTGCGATATATTTAAGAGGTTCGAAATAAATTAGACGTGCAGTCATGGGTGGATTGATTACGTCGCCCAAGAGGCAAAATGGGAGGTAGCCGGTGGGACGTGGTAGGATGTGCAAGTGGCACTAGGGGCTTAACGTTCAGGCAGCTGGAGGCGGTTCTGTGCTTCTAAGATAGGACCGAAAGCATTTCATAGGGATCATTTTGTGCACTTCCGACGCACTAATGTAGAGTCTGCTGTGGCTCCGTGGTATAATAGTAAGTGTAGCCTTACAACTTTGTCCTAGGGTGTAACTCTTTGTACAGGTGCAAAACTCTTTTGCCAGTGAAAAATCATTGCAGTCCCAGAGAAAAAAATGGTTTACTATACTACTTAAATTTAATGTTGTAGACCTAAATGAAGTAAGAGTGTCTCCCGGTTTAATGAGTATTTTTCTGATGTTTACCGAAAGCCTCCCGCCCAAATCCAAACTTCAGCAATTGTGGTTGTAAGACTTAGAGCAAAAAGCAGAAAAAGAGGAGTGTGAACAAGGCAAAAAACAGTTATGCAGAGATCCAAATTACACCGTCTGACTTTAAGCAAAATTCCCCAGTAACTTCAGCTTGTGCTCAGAAATCAGAGCTCTGACAGGTACACCAGAAAGGCATTCTTGTAACTTGCAGCACAGCGGTACTTTGGAGAATGTTTTGTACCCAAAAGCAATGCTATTGAATCACTGAGCCAAGAGAAGGAGCTATGTTTTGATTAGGTACACAGCCTTCCTCTGACAGATTTCAAGACCTGCGCTCTAGCAGATGGCACTGTAACAAACACAGTTGTACTTCTCTCAGGTTGCCTGAGGAATTCTGCGCCCTTGGTTTTGGCCGCGTGACATTTTCGTGAACCGCTATTTATTTTCTTTGTCTCGGGTTTTTGCTTTACTCCTTTTACAAGCGGTTCTTTATCCCTACCTCAGGTGCGCTGTTTCTTTGTGCAAGAAGCCCAGCCGGGAAGCCACCGTTAGCTTCGCCGGTGAGGCGGAGATGGAGCAGGCTGCGGCTGGGCTGACGGGCACCAGGTTGTGCCAAAACACTGCCAAAATGCGTGGCACAGCCACCGCTGCCCGGGGCTGAGCTCCGGGGGGACCTGCTCCAGCCTCAGCCCTCCCGCTGAGCCCTGCACTGCTGTGCACCGCTTCAACCGGGCATTTCTGCGCCTCTGCCTGCAGAACGATGGGGGAATTGCCTGCGGATGGCCGATTCCTTGGCGTTCTCTGGGTTTCGTTAAGTGTTCTTTGAACTTTTAAGAGAAGACCTTGGGGTCTACAGAGAGGAGAATGCCACCTCCGTCTCTCACTCTTGACTTTTTTTTTAGTGACTAATACAGATGTTTAAGATTCAGTTGGTGCCAAGAAGGCCTTTGATTGATTCCTAGAAATGGTAGAGAGGATGTAACTGGTGTGACCCCCTTTTAAAAGTAGTAGTCCCTTTTCAAAATGTTGAAAGGGGAAAGTGCTGAAATGTGTCTATAGCAAGGGAAGCTGATAGACGCAGAGCTTCTCCGTCATCTAGAATATAAGCAAAAAGGGAAGTTCGGCTTGAGGTTTCAGTACAGAGGAATCTACTTCCAAGTAAATAATGCCATTATTTTTATTGCAGAAGTATGGTTTTATTATGATGTTATTGTAAACATGCACTTAAAAAAATTAAATCCATTTGAAACAGGAGACCCTTTTCAGGAGGTATACAGTACAGAAAGGAGAATGATTCATAGGGAGAGAGAAGCAGATAAACAGCCAGCCTTGGTGTATCTGTCACATACACTATACAAACGTTCCCTTGCATGGCAGTCATAGCAGCGCTGTGAGTTACAGGACAAAGAAATAGTAGGTCATATCTTATCCGTGAATTTTAGCCTACAGTTCGGCACTGATGACGGGAGTTCTCTTTTCTTAAATAGATGAGCCAGTAAAAATATATGTCCTTTGTTATTCTTAGACTATATATTGCAACAGCAATATAGTGTAGCTCATTGATAAGAAGAAAAAGCCTCTGATGAGAAAAATTCCTCTGTTGCTCCCTTTGGGAAAGAGCAGCAGGAGGACGAGACTGGGTACGCAGAGGTACGGTCCTGTTGACTTCAGCACGAGCTGGCTCACACCTCTGCGTCAGGCCATTTTCTGTCGTGACCCGACGGTGCCGAGACACCTCTGTAAGCCCTTCTGAGGACTTCTCACGCAGTGATCCTCCACATACACCTCCTCCTCCTGCACACCCCTTCTGCTTTATGTAAGTAGTTTTTGTAGGAGCCAAAGGGGCAGAAAGGAGGAGGCACGCCAGCGTACGGCAGCACGTCTTTCATCTTTTGGGGCACAGCCTTGTCGGGGGGCAGTGGGGAGGCGTGCCACGCCGAGAGAACCCCCAGAGCGACTACGTTTTGGGGAGAAACCCTTCCTCTGTGCTTCCCCAATGTGAAGGGGGGGGGGCATACAGGTTTCCCTTGATCCTGGCGGGGGGCAGCCTGGCGTGCCCGCTGCCTGCAACGCAGAGCTCATTTTCCACTCGCACGTCTGCCCCATTGGCGTGCGGAGGCAGCTGCCCCGAGCCGGCGAAGGCTTCTGGCGGGGAGGGCACAAAAGGCTCTTTTTCCATCCACCTCCACCCAAAGGGCAGGAGCACGTCGGGCTGGTGTTTCTGAATACTTCATTGAAATCCTGTGCTAAATCTCCTAGAAACTAAGCAGCCCAGGCTTGCTCCCAACAAAATCAACGGCAAATCCCTACAGATGATAAAAGGGAAAACAGCAACCCCTAAATAGGTGTCCATTTTGATTTCCCAAATGAAACGAAAGGTGCAAACTGCATTTGACAGTTTTTCAACTAAAACTAATCCTCACTTCAGCTTATGTCTGAATTATTATTTAAAACGTGATAACATTCCTTTGCTGTATTGTATTCAGACATTCAGGATCCCTGCAAAATATTTATTTTGGATAGTCCCTAGATCCAATTCCTCTTTTTATCAATAGAACAATATTTATGGAGATCAGGCTGCCAACTTTGCCAGACAGACGCCCTTTGCATTCAAAAGAAAACATGATTCATCGGAGGATCAGCATTTCAGCTACAAATTAAACTTTTCTTTGATAGGCTGAAAGATACGAGTCAATAAAGGAAAATTCTTGATAGCTGGAAAGGAATGTCTTCTTTGAGACTGCCAATATTCAGTTCTGATCACTAATATCTTAACTGATGGAAGAGATTTTTTTTTCTTTATCTAATTATATCCCAGAGGCAATGTTTAAAAGAAATGGAAAGACAGTTATAACCAGTTGTGCTGTGTAAAGATGTCAGCTTACTTTTGCCATCTCTTTGAGACCATGAATATCTTTTAATGTACTTGTGCAGCACACAGGACAAAAGTGCTCTGACCCAAACCTAGGGTTCTCCAGATAATACATATAATTAGCATTAGGCATTGTAAGAACAATAACAGCAACAACAATAGTAGAGATATTACAGACTTGTGGCTTGTTATCTTTCAGTGCACAAGCCTATCACACATACAAAAATAGACATACTCTAATAGCCACAGTGCCCAACATGGTAGGAAAAATAAGCTCTATGCTGGGAGAAAAAATCCGAAGATTTAGTGATCCTCATTTTTCAGAGCTGTTACTCCCAGTCTTTACTGCACAAGTAAACTTACAAAGTTATTTCTCGTCTCTCTCTAAGTAGTACCATGAAAATACGTAAGGTATTTTTCATCATGTACCCTTTTAATGATAATTAAATATCACAACCCTACCTTTCAACTAATTGCAATGGCCTTGTTATTTTTGGTTTTGCCTGACTATGATTTCAAACTAATGATCATTAGTAACAATAATAGTCCTCTACCCTTTTATCATGCCTTACATCTGCGGGACTCTATGTTAAGCATTACTACGTGCATTACACCAGTGCTTACACTGAGTCACAGAGGTTAATTAACTTATTAAAGATCTCAAAGCACGTCACTGGCAGAATCAGGAATAACGACAGTCAGCCCTGAGCTCTGCTCTCCCTGGCCTTGACGCTCTGAACAGTTCTTGCTAAAGAGTTAGCCAGACTTTGCAAAATGCTATTAATCACTAGAAGCTGGACTTCTTTAGGAGAGGATTATTTGTGTGGAAAGGGAAGGAGGGAGTCATTTCATTGCTAAAATGAAGCTGAAAGTGGGACTAATGGAAAGAAAAGCTCCTACTTGTCTGAATCACACTGCTTGAAGGCAGTGGGTGTTGCAGAGAGTCGGTAGTATTTGTTAAGGAATCTCGGGATGTCAAGTGCACAAAACCAGTCTGAAGAGTGATGTAGTGAAATTCAAAGTTCCCAAACAGTACAAAATCAGATCCGATGACATTTTACTAATCTCACCGATGTCCTCTACAGAGAACCTGGGGACAGGGGAACTCTTAATATACAGGCTGCCAAAAGACCACGGTCAGCTAACTTTTGCCTCAGAGAGACTGCCACTTTTCAACATTGTCCTGGCCAGCACTAAATGACTGCTTGCTCAAACACACAGCCGGATAAATTCTGAGCAAGCAAGACAGCTTGGAAACTTTAAAATCTGATTACTACAGAAAAAAGATATTTTCTGTGTCTTTCCTCTTCCCTACCACCTTGCTGTTTTATTTTAACACAAGAGCCTTTGACAGAAGCTGTTAATGCTGCTTCAGAGTCTCATGGGATGGAGGCTGGCATCGGTGAATTTAAATTGGCATTTTATGCTGATGGTATATTAATATGTATGATCTAGCAGGGACTTCAGCTTTTATTACAGTTTGAATCATTACTAATTTTGGCAAATTTTCTGGCCTTAAAATGAGCTGTAATAAACTTGAAGCCATGCTTCTGCATAGACCAGATAACACACTTGCCATCTAGATTTTCCCATTTAAGCTGAAATGCTAAGTTCTCCCAATCCTCAGCTTATGTATCCCCTGTTTCTATGTAAAAGAGAAAACTCTGACAGCCAAACATGAAATCAATAGAAAACATTTTGCTGCCCCTTGATCCATTTTAAAACATAACCAAGGGCCAAATCTGGCTTATCTCACTTAGATGGAGAGCCCATTAGAAGTTAGTAGCAGACTTTTATACTAAATTATATGTTATTGATCTGATTCTGCTGTGATAGAAGCAGAACCTGATGCAGCCATAATACACCTAGAGGGTGAAGGGAGGCAACGCCATAAAATACATCTGAGTGGGCTGAACAGGACAATACTAGTAGGTGTCAAGAAAAAGCACATTCATCCTTTCTAAAAGCGCACCTGATTTTCACCACTTTTATCTCCTGTTGATGTCACTGAAGCATGTGGCTGCTCAGCATTTCTAAAACTCGGGCTTCTTTCTTAAAAACCCATATAGGTTAAAAAAATAATGATGAGGTAACACAGCAGGTAGGAGCCGTATTAGCACTTTGACAAAGCACCCCATAACAAGACTATCAGGCTGTACACGTCAGTCCTCAGTGCAGGAGTAGGTAGTCATTTAAAAGTTGCGTTAGTACACCAAAATTAATGTTCGTGAATCCATGATGATAGGCAGCTGAGGAACAGTGTAGCTTTAACTTGTCCAAATATGCTTCAGTGGTGTCACCTCTGATCTTTCAGGTCTGAGTCTCTCACAAAAAGATGGGTAGAAATTGTTGGTCAAATTCAAAATATTAAAGAAGAAGTTTTCAAGCATCAGAAAGTTAATTCTCTCTTTCTTTCCCATTTTTTTGCCTCATTAGGATGAGAACTATTAAACCATGAGGTAGAAAATTGCTAATTCAGCACTCTTGACATTTCCAGAAACAGAAGAGATCAACGTCTTTTGTGAACATTCTCCCAGGAGACGTTCAGCTAAACCACATTCCCTCAGGTACTAAGATAAACAGCCACAGTATTTTTACTGTGGCTTTACCTGTACGGATTTTTCAGTTGTATTAAAACTACTTCTTAGTGTGGTCTCCTGGGTATGCTCTGCACCCACGAGGGTACTGGGAGAGCACCCCTCTTTCCTCCGAAAGCCCCCAAGCAGCACGGTTGCAGGCTGATGGGTGGCCCTCCACCCGCCACGGGACACGGGTGAGGGTAAGGGGACAGAAAGCGTGGAAGCGTCGGTCACGGAGCCTGATCCCAGCTCCCCGCAGTCCCTTTAGTGCTGTGGCCTTGCAGGTGTTACCCAAAATGCTGTAAAAAGCCAGCGTCTCTCAGAGGAGGTCACGGATTCCAGCCTCGCCGAGGGCAGACAGGGAGGACCCGTGGGAAGTAGCAGCGAAACTCATTCACCTACAAGGAAAAAAAATCACAAACTGGAGCAGGTTCTGTCTGGTTTTAGTGGGGGTGGTGAACGAGAGATGCTGATAGAAAGAATAATGGCCTAAATGTGTTTTTAGAATAACTAGTCAAGGTGGTCTTCCACACAAGACAAGTAAAATAAATCCTAATTGTAAGTAAAGTAAAATACAAGCCATTCAGATGGTTTAAGTTTACTTGTGGAATAAGCAATTGTCTGTATTTTAATTCAGACTCAATAATACGTAACCTGTAAAAGTGTAGCTTTAGGAAAATAGGGCTCGGGAAAAATAAGGCTAAACAGTTCGGGAGGTGGAAAAATTACAAAATCCAAAAGCATGCCTTCTCACTGCTCGTCATATTTGCTTCTATATTATGCTGATATTTTTAAAGATTTACTAATGTAAATAGTTACTCCATATTATTTCTACTGTCAAATGCAAACACGAGACATTAATGTTATAAGTCTCTAATGGAGGAGGTGAAGTATATCTAGGAATCATGTTTGCTGGAGCACTAAAATACTTTATTATAGGAGGAAATCTTTCTTTTTTAGCAGTGCATTATTTATGTTAACATAAGCTGGGTCTCAAAAGGACTGGCCTTGGGGTCAGTTAAATATTTGGAGTAAGTATCGCAGCTTTCATATGTGAGGAATACCAACGGAGTAGTGTTCCTTGGCGTTTTTGATTAACCTGTTTTGCACATGGAGACAACAGGCATGGGGGTTGAAGAGGACACTCCAAAGTGCGTAAACGACAGTAAGTGTAACAAACAAATAGATGACATGAAAGAAGCAGCAGCATATTCTTATATGCTCATCTTAAGCCCTATATGAACACTAAGATATTAATTTTTCATTTCCCTTTTGTGTCTATTGCTTCTGTATTTCCAATCTGGTTTTTTGTACTGCATCTGGTAAGAGGCTAGTAACACTGGAACAGTGCATGGATTCTTGTATTCCCATGCACTGATTGTAATTATATTTTAGTTACCATTTTAAAGTGGTTTCTTTCACTTTTGTCTTGTTTTCTTTGACTTACTAACAGCGTTTTCCAGTCTGTGTCATGTTAAAATGCATAAAGTAATCAGAATTCTCTGCACACATTTCTCAGGCTGCTCACCTGGCTTAGACTAAGGCCAGCCACATTCTGGTGGCAATGATATTTAAATTTAATTTCAAAGGCTTAATTCATGGATTTACATAAGAGTCCTGAAAATCCTACCACAAAATTCCCACATTTTTTCTTTTTAGTTCGTCATATTTCACACTGAGCTTTCCTTATGTTTTTGAACATGGTTTTCTTTTCTCCCTTATCAGTAGATATGCAAGCTAATGCTATGAAATGTATAGGCAGTTTTCTAAACGCTGTGCCACGTTAACACTGGCAAGAGACGTGCAGAAGCCAGAAGGGTGGTAATATCCTGAAGCATTTCTACTAATCTGAACAGCTATCAAAGCCTTCACTGAGATCTGCTGAGGTTAGAAACTGAGTTTCTCCTTCTTTCTCAGCACCTTCTGATGTACCTGATTTTACTGATATTGGGCAAGGTGACTGCTTTTCCATCCTTGATTTTTAGGATATTTTACTGCTTGAAAAGGAAGCCTTAGGAACTGCCCCTGTGTGTTTGCTGGTTGATCAGGTACCGCAAGGGCAAGAGGACTTAACCCTACTCTGCAGGGACCGTCGCCAGGAGCAAGAAGGTGCTCCCTTTCCAAACCAGTTTGGGCTCTGTCGTCTCAGCTGAGCCTGGCAACAGTGGGTGGCTCTACTCAGTGACAGAAACTGCTGAGGTTTCATAATGTGAAAAATCATCCCTCCCCTTAGATTTTTGTCGTGGAGCTAACGGATGCTAAAATAGACGGAAAGCTTTTGGTATCTCAGGGAGCAGCTCTGCACTGAGAGGCGGTGGCCGCAGCAGGTGAGTGCGTTGCTGGCTGGCTCGGCAAGGACAAATTTAGAAACTTGGACATCTGGGGATTGCAGTTTCCCTGGGAAAGGGAAATGAGATCGAAACACCCAAGGCAAAGCTCCCATGTTCCTTTACATTTAGGGCCAGCGTCAGCGCCTTCTGCTTGGGCTGCGGCTGGACCCTCGGTTTCGGCCGTGGTGTGCAAGGCGGCGCGGGCAGCACGGGGCAGGGGTGCGGCAGCCAGCACCGGCTGAAGTGAGCTTGTTATCAGGCTGCTGAGCGATGATCCAGCTGGCTGCGGGAATGCGGTACGGGCCTGAGAAGTGTGAGAGGTCAACACGCTGGCAGACCTGCTTTCTCTCAGCCTGGCTCTCACCTCTTCTCGCTCCTTCGTTCTTGCCATGTTAAAAAGTAGCTTTCCTTTAACACTGAACAAGAAAAGAAAAAAAAGAACAATTAGGAAAAAACACTGTTTGAACCCTAGGACAAGTGTATCAGTTTGTTTTGTCCTATGGGTCAAGCATACAGTCAGCTCCCACCTTTCCTAGTGCAGTTTGCAGCTAAGAGATTTAGAGAACCGCATATGCCCCTGCACTCCCAGCAATCCAGGCGCCTGCATTCCCCTTCTCCACCTCCTCCTGGGCTCAGAACGCTGCTCTCGGCTTTCCTTTTGCTCTCCCATTTGACTTACTGCCTGCTCTCACTGCTGCCTTTCCTGACCATCAGAAACTTCTTGGTGAAGGCCAGGCGTGTCACACAGACCTGAGCTTCCAGGTCGGGAGAAGGCCTTTGTCTCCTAAAGAGAAAGAGGAGGGCAGTCCCGGTTCCCTGCTTTGACACACGCTTCCAGTTTATGTGAGTCATTTTGACCCAGAACCTAAAGAATTTTAGTTATCTACCTCCTCATCTGTAAAACAGGGACAACAGCACTTTCCTCCCTCACAACTGTTTACTGTTAAAATACTCTGTTAAGAAGATGTGGAAAAGCCACCTTTCAGTACTCCTATCTACCTATAGACTCGTCGATGGCATCCTAAATTTCAAACAGTTCCCAAAAGGCTTAACGAACAGGCACGCTCAGGAGCATTTGGCTTTTACAGCACTGGGCAGCTCAACTCCTAGATCACGCAGAATCTCAGCGCTCCTTTTCGTCCTCCCTCTGCCAGGCTCAGCCGGCTCGGAGCACACCTCCCAGCTCAGGCTTCACGGCACGCGCCGGGAGGTGCTTTTACCCACCTCTGGTGTCGTGAGGTGCACGCTTCTCTTCTGACTGCCCTAAGGACTGGTGCCTTAACGCGGCGGCTTTGTTAGCAACGGGCATTGTATAGGGACTTCAGTCGAGCGCTGTGAATTCTGCCGGGTAGCATTAACAGTAAGTGAAAAGTAGTTACAGGACTTGCTTGAGGCCATTCGGTGGATAAAAGAGGCAGGTCCAAAATCCAGGCCTCCCACTTACTGCCTTTTAAGACTTGTTCTCATGTTCCTAGTGGTCAAGGTTGATTGTTGATACATTTGACATCAAGCATAATTAAACAGAGATCATATAGTGTCTTTGCGCCAATGAACAATTTATATCACAAATGTTTTCTGTGTGTAAACTTCTTTACTGAATATCTGCAGTTTTGGTGAAGTTTCTTTCCTGAACTGATGGATGCAAATGCTTGTTCAGGTTTCAGCAAATAACTGTGAGCCTTCAGACTTGTTTTTACTCCTCCGTCTTAGGGACGCTTCCTCAAACTCTCTCTTTGCGTGCTGCGATTATAAACTGTGGGGCAGAGAAATTGCTCGCTGAACTGAAAATAAAGGAAAAAAAACCCCACCTTTTGAGGTGATTCTCTACAATGAAACATGAGTTATATGAACTAACTTTACGCTTATAGTGTCTTCTTTGCCAAAGTGCAATGGCATTCATTCCTTCCAGACATCTGATGATAGGAGGTTTTAATAGGTCAGGGCTAAATTCTGCTCTCAGAGTGATGTTGCTGAGTCCTCCTGGCCCTAAACTAGTTACAGGGTTTCACTAGCGTCACTGGGAAAAGAATCTTCCTTTGAAATCCTGCAGATGAATAGTAGGGCAAAATGATTATGAAAATGGGGGGGGTAGGGAACAAAAATACATACTTTATTCCCACACATGCGAGTTGAAAGTTCATCGGATTTTTCCCCATTAACTTCAATGGAACCAGGAGGCTTCCAGTTACCTTCAGGATTTCAGAGCAGTAGTTCTTATCTCGGGATTCTTTCATCAGAAGATTTGGGAACAGCTGTATAGTTCGCATTTTAAACTGCAGATCCTCTTAGGATGAGGCAAGAGCTACGGGCAGAAATAACCCTTGATTTTATACTTGAAATAGCTCTTCCTCCCATCTCTGATGCCCAAGAGCAGCAGGCTTTGCGTGCTGATAAAGACCTCCCTCAGCAGCAGTCACCCCGCCAAATCCTGCCTCAAAGTCGGCGTGTGTGCGTCTAGGTACGTGTGAGTAAGCAAGCAAGTGCTTTCCTACTTCAAATTACTTTTGCTGCTTTACCAGGTAGAGCAAAAGGGAGTATGGTGGAAGCTGTTGAAGATACGGACTGTCCTGGAGACAAAGATACGGGCTGTCCTGGAGACAAGCCCCCGCACGACATTTATTTGATCCACGAGCGGGTGCAGTCCCGGTGCGAGTGGTGGAGCTGTACAGGGCTACCGCAGCCGTGGGCAAACGTTCCTGAGGGCACTGCTGTTCCTGTGCTCCCCGGCCTCTCCCCGTCTCACTAAATCTGCATTTCCCTCTCTGACCGTCGCAGTGAAGCCGTGACTGGAGTGGCTGTATGAAACCTGGAGCTGTAGGTGCTGAGACCTCGGATGAGCAGACAGAGTCGTAATTATGTTGTCTCTTTAAGCACAATTTAGGAAAGTATGAGGATTGCGTTCTTCATTTCCTGATCACGTCGGAACTAATAGGACTAGTTGTAGGAACAATCCCACGCAAGCACATCGGTAATGTTTGTCTGTATTTTTCCGTGTGTACCCCATTTCCGTGGAGGTCTGGTATGCAGACAGCTGTTACCTCTAGATGAGTTTTGTACTTTTGTCTGTATTACAGGTTCCTGCGCTGGGAAATTACTTTTGATATAAACCCCGTCGCCTGTGCTGCCATCCGTGCCGACATCTTGGCAAAGAAAGATAGTTTCTTACTCCAGCGTGAAGAGGCAAAGGGCACGACAGCCTGGAACCATTTTGCCAGTGCACTGACATTTCACCAACGCCCAAAGTGGGCCAGAAAGGACAGGGTTTTTTTTTTTAAAAGTATGCCTACGATGGGATTCCTAAAGCTCCATTTAATTAATCACCTAATTTAAAAGAAGCCTAAAGGCTCTGAGGCTCAAACCTGGCTATATCATCCCTTCGGCTGCATTTGTACTGGTGAATAAAATGTGCCAGGCGCCCCAGAAGGACTCCCCGCCTCAGCCCCAAGCTGTCACCCCCGAAGCAGGGCGGCCACCCCAAACTCTCTCCTGGGACTGGCCCCTGCACCCCTTGTGTTGTGCCCGAGTGCCATTCGGGACGCTGCTCGCAGGCCTCGGCCAAAACCCTTCCAAGCGTCACGCCAACGGATTAACAGAGGCAGTAGCAGTTTCACAGATCGTGTGCCAGTGTTGGGGCCTGTTCTCTGCCCGGTTTAATTTATGCGTGCAGATGTTACTGCCTGTGTTCAGATCTGAGATTCTGGGCCATATATAAGGAGGTAAAGAAGATACATCGGGATGTTGGGACAGAAGAGGTGGTATAAACAAATGCCGAGGGCAAATGAATAGTTAAATTCAAAGACGGATGAGAGAATACTATTTTTTAATCATCTTCTGTAACTTCCAGAATGACACTGATTCTGACCCCATGAGCAAGGCAATTAAAATCAATGGATATACTAGATGATCAAAACCCAGTATGAATAGCATAATTAGTTACTCAGGGTGTCCGATTTCCTTTTTTGTGTGAGAGAATGTGATTTTGATCTGCAATGAAATATCTTATAATGTATTATAGGGCATTTTCTCCAAGCTGAGAGGCTATTTGATGGTGCAGTTCATTATTTCATGGCCGTGGTAATCCAACTGAAACTGTGGGTTTCTGTGTGGCAAGTCAGAAACGGTAGGTTGCTGGTGCTTCTCGGTAATGTTTGGGTCTGTAGATGTTCTGTGAGGCATTGCCAGTTGTTACTGTTCAAAATTGCTGAGAAACTTTTGTTAAGCAGATTATGGGTAGACGTAACTGAGATCTGTGGTCCCAGGTACAGTTCTAGGGGCAGGTATGTGCAGAGTTTTCCGTCTTGCTTCGGGAGAAAGGGGTGAGTACTTGCCTCTGCCGCGTTGCCCCCGTGTTGTCGTCTTAGTCACGGGAAAGAACCATTCATTAGTGGGTCTCAAAAGCCCTGATGGCTTTCCCGGAGGGATGCTCTTGGGACTCAGGGTTTGAGGCAGGAATTGCAGAACCGGTGAGGGCACCCCCCGGCTCTGCCTCCAGAGCCCTCAGTCCAGAAAATATCCTGCGATCTGGGCCGGGACAGGCCAAACCTGCCGTCCTTTCCAACGGCGACGGTGTCTGACCCACCCGTGAAGGAGCCCGCTGAGGAAACCCCTCGGCGGGCTCCATCCCGCTCTCCTCTGGCAGGTTTTCCACAGGGCTGGGGGGCAGCAACCTGGCCCTGTGTTTTCAATAGTAAAGTTATGTGGGGAATGCGTTAGGGGTTTCATGTTTCAGTGTAGGTTGTGGGTTGTGCGGCAATGAAGGGGTAGAATCCGGGCTGGCTACTGATCCTAAGTACGCGCTTCCAGATTTGGCCGCGTTTTAGCTTTTCTGAAAACGAAAGCGTTGTTTATACACATGTTGTTGTTTAAGAGAGCTCAACGAGCAATTTTGTTATCCCGGCTGTATTTTTGTTGGTGCGGCGACAAAGCGAGCGCGATTAGCGCTGAGGGGGGGTTCGGCTTTCTGCGCCCTGACGGGAGCGAGCCTTTTCGAGAGAGCGAGGCCAGAGGCACCCTCACACGCCTGCACTGCTTACCGGCACGGTACGAAAAGCCCCGAAAGCCACTTTCCCCGGGTCAACCTCCCCCCTCCCCCCCCCCCACCTCCGCGACCACAACGGCGGGGCCGCGGCGGGAGGGCGGTGGGCGCTGGCCGGGGCCGGCGGACCCCCGCGGCTCGCCCCCTCCTCGCCCGGCGAGGATGCCCGGGGAGGGCGGACGGAGGTGGTGCCGGGGCTGGGCGTGGGGAGGCAGCGCCGGGGAGAGGGAGGGAGGTGATGCGGGGGAAGCGGCCGGGAACTGCAGCTCGGCGCTGCCGCCCGCCTCCCCCCGGCGCGGCCCCGCTCCTCCGCCCGCCCCTCGCCCGCCCGCCGGGAGCGGCTCCAAGCGGGACCGGGGCGAGTTTGGCCGTCTCCGGTCGCGCCATGGGCTTCGACCCGTCTCGCTTCGCGGCTCCGGTGGCGGCGGAGCTGCAGTGCAAGCTGTGCGGGCGGGTGCTGGAGGAACCGCTGTCCGCGCCGTGCGGGCACGTCTTTTGCGCCGGCTGCCTGCTGCCCTGGGCGGCTCGGCGGCGGCTCTGCCCGTTGCGGTGCCGGCCGCTGGCGGTCGCCGACCTGCGCCCCGTCTTGCCCCTCCGTAGCCTCGTCCAGAAGCTGGAGGTCAAGTGCGACTACAGCCCGCGGGGCTGCGGCCGCACCGTGCGCCTGCGGGAGCTGCCCGCCCACCTCGCGGCGTGCCGCTACGGACCGCCGCCGAGCCGTCCCGCCGAGCCGGAGCCGCGGAGCGGGGTCCCCCTCCCCGGCCGCTCGGGGCGAGGAGGAGGCGGCGGCGGCGGTTCGGCGGGGCGGCCGGCCGGAGGGCATCGCTGCCTGCGGGGGCTGCGGAACGGCGGCGGCGGCCCGGAGCCGGGTCCCGAGGTGAAGAGGGAGGCCCTGCGCTGGAGCAGGAGGGAGAAGTCGCTGCTGGCGCAGCTCTCGGCGCTGCAGAACGAGGTGCAGCTGACGGCGCGGCGGTACCAGGCGAAGTTCGGCCAGTACGTGAGCCACATCAGCAGCATCACCCGGGACCTGGCGGGCAGCCAGCCCGGCAAGGTGAGCGCGGCCAAGGAGGGCAGCGGGGCGGCAACCCCCCCCCCCCCCACGCCTCCGGTCCAGCGATGCTCTCCCCGGACCTGCTTTTCGCCGTGCCCAACTTGGGAGCCACCGGCCGAGGTGACGGTGCGAGCGGTGTCCCCGAGGGGGGGGGGGGGTAGGAGCCGGCAAGTCACCCCCGAGTCCCCGCCGGGACCCAGCCCGATCCCCCCCCTCCCCGCCCCCGCCGCGCATCCCCCGGGGTGATGGAGCCACCAGCCCCGACGGCGACCGCGCTCCTTGTCGGTCCCTCTTTCGGCGGCCGAAACATCGAGGGCGGCTGGGCGCTTGCTTGGCCGGAGAGGATGGGGAGGGGAGGGGGTGGCAGCCGGCGAGGGGGTCCCGGTTCCTCCGGGAGGGGTGTTCGCATTCCTCCCCCCCCCCCCGCCCCGCCTCGCAGGGACCCGGCTGCCCTGCCTGCTCGGTTTGCTGCAGCTGGGACAGAGCTGAGGGGCATGGAGCTGGCTTTTAACTCCTCTTTGAGGAGCCGGGAAGTTGTCTCAAAAAAAACCGGAGCGTAAAATTATTGTGAACTTGTTGGGAACGATGGTGGAAGGACCGCAAAGTCTCTCTCGTTTGGTAGAACGGAGTAAGAGCTGACGCTGTCGATAGCAGAGACCGGTGCAGTGCTTCGCTCTCTCCTCAGGTCTGATGGCATTGCTCAGATAGGGACTCGCCTCCTTTAGGCTAAATAAACCATCCGAGAGCACTGGTGAGCTGGCTTAACTCGCTGTAAGGGAGCTGATTTTTTTTTTTTTTTTTTTTTGAGCGTTAACTCCTGGCTGTAAGATTGCTGTGCAGGCTGTGGCACTGCTGGTTGCAGCCGTGGTGAGGAGCGTTTTAATGCAACGAATTTTTCTTCTTACCCAAATCTTCACGGACCCTTGGGAAGCAAAATCCCAAGTGGAAAAGGTCTGAGCAGCCAAACTTGCTCCTGAAGCAATGTAGCGTGCTGGGCATCTGACTGCTGCACGGGAAATGGGAAAGGGGATGCTGTTTGCAGGACACCTACATGCCTAGAAACATGGGTCTTCGTGGCACTGAGCAACTTTGTGTTTGGAGACTTGGATATTTAATCTTTTTCTCTTTTTTTTTTTTTATTTTCCTGATTTCCTTTGGCTAGCTAATGCATGAGGCGTAGGTTGCTGGCTCTGGGAGGTGTGCTCATACATCTGCTGCGTCCCTTGGCAGATGGGGTAAGGTCATATGAAGAGGGGCAGCAGTGACTGTTAAGGAGCGTGGGGTGTGCGAGAAAAGCAGTGGCTGTAGAAAGGGAGGAGAGAGATCTGGATTTTCAGTAAGGAGTTGGCAGGAGGTGTGGGGATGGGCGTGGAGGCATCACTCCTCCTGGGCAGGAGCGGGGGATCTGCCATTGCTGAGCAGTGCCAGTAGGTGCTGCTGTGTGTACTGCTGCGCAGAAACCTCTTCTACAGATGGGACCAGGGTAATGGAGAAAACAGGCGTTTGGAAGAAAAAGTATCGATAAAGTAAAAAACGTACTTCGTTAAAATCAAAGGTATCGTGCGGCAGTAAAACATTTCACTGTCGCAGTTAATAAAACGTGGGCTTCAGCGTTAAGCGTCGTATTTTGAACGTTTAGAAAGGTATACCTTATTTAGGTGTCAAATTTATGTTAATCAACTAATTTATAGAGACCGGCAAACTCAAACACCTAACAGTGCTGCATGAATACAGATTTTTTTTTTTGTGGGGAGTATGGCCTCTGAAATGTAACTATGATCATATGTGAACAAGGTAAAATAAGCTAACTCGCTGTGCTAGACACTCGCAATATTTTTTTGCTCGTAATTTTTTTTTAGAAAATTATTTACCTATTCACTGAAGGAAAAGGTTTCTTTCTCTTTTTCATTTTTAACTTTGACTCCATCACTGTTGTCGAAAGTTTGCTTCGTATTTTAAACCTTGTTTAGAAAAACCTACTTTTTTACAGGCACGGTTTTGGATTCTTTCTTTCGGGGAGAGAAGTGAAACGTTGGGATGAAGAGTATGGTTTCATTTTCTGTGTGTATCTTCCCTGAAAGTTGCTATGAAATGTGTACCGATACGACTTTGGGGTCTGAACACTGTAATGTGGTGTATTTTAACCTGTATGTTTCACGTCTGTAACGTTGACGCACATAGGGGTTTTCAGCGGTGCTGAACATTCCTCCCACCAAAAGCCTGCACTTTTTTCTGTTCAGCACTGAAGATAATCGGGTGTTACCTGTTACCTTTTAGTGGCGTGTGACTTCTCCTTTGTTTTTTTTTTTTCCACTGCAGGGTCTTTTGTTATCTTTTCAGCCTAATTTCCCTTTAAGCCTTATCTTACGTATTCTCCAGCTAAAAATCTTTTGTACATTAGTGCTTTCACTTAAGATCTTCTTTTTGAGAGTGTATTCTTAAACAATATTTCACCTCTTGCTTTTTAGGGAGGAGAACCCAAACCATTAACGATCATGCTACACCGAGAAAATGATACTTTGGGATTCAATATTATAGGAGGACGACCCAATCAGGTAACGAGAAAAGTAACTGTAGGTTATTTTGACCATGCTTTCTGTTACTATATACACTGTTAGTAATTAAAGAGTTACTTTCGATGACAGTAGGTATGGAATCAGCTCCGTACATAGAAGAACTGTATATTCTCAGGTGTTATTAGAGTCATTGTTTTGAAGACATAATCTTGTGAGAATTGGTTTATTCTCATTTTTCAGGAAAGGTATTCCCATTTTTTTTGCTTTAAAACTTAAGGCTGATCTGCACTTAGTTCCCATGTGAGTAATATGTATTCATGCAAACTGTTCAATGGAAATCTCTGGGACTACTTATAAGAGTCATTGTTGCAGGATTAAGCCATTGGAATTTTTGGAAACAGCTTGCCCTTTTTTTTTTTCATTTAAAGGAGAGATGAAAATTTGCTCCTGTAGCTCAGATAGTTTAAGCACATGTGCAGCTCTCACATGCCTGCTTTCAATTTTTCTTTCTTTGTGAACTGAAACAGAGTTTTCATCGACCTTGTATCTTAAATCAATCTAGTCTCATCAGTCTAGGTTTAGAAAGTTCATTGGAAACCATAGAATATGCATAAGGATTGCTAACCCCCCCTAGAATATGCATAAGAATATGCTTTTTTTTTTTTTTTTTTTTTACTTCATCCTTCCAAAAGCATTAATCAGGACTGTCATTACATATGAAGGGTAAAGAAACCTGTTAAACTGGAAAATTAATAGTTGATTAAAAAAGGCTTGGTAATAATTATGCACTGATCAGGTTCTTGCTACGTGGGAGAATTGTAACCTCCTACTATTATTGAGGAGGGGAATGGGACCCTGCATATTAGTTTGGCAATCTTCTGCTCTAAAGCTATATTTAGCGGTGCCAAAGAGTCTGTTCCCATTAGCCTAAGAGGTTCACTGTCTGTGCTGCAGAATTACTGCTCCCTGTGGGTAAATACGAAGACCAGCAGTTATCAGATGCTGGTGCTATAAATCCAAAGCAAGACTTTCTTCAATTTTTCTAGTGGAAGGATGAGACAACAGGTGGCTATAAGATAAAATACACGTGCTTTGATTATATCCATATTTTGAGTATACCAGTAACGAAGTCCAGACAATCTTTAGTTTGGATTGCAGTGTGACTTCTGTTATTTACAGCTGTAGGAGAACTGCAGGGAAAGGGGAGCGTGGTGTTCAGCTTTCCTGGGATGGCAGCTGAGCTCCTCTGAAGTAGTTACATGCTGACAGTGCATACGGGAACAGTTTTTTGTATTACAAACTGTTAGGGTTTTTGAATGAATATTCTGGAAGTTTAAGGAGTAAATGATAAGTATATGAAGGTTCATAGCACTGTCCGTGGAGAGAACTGCTGACCGGAGGGAAGGAAATGGTCATGGTCTTCCATCAACACTGATAGCTGGAGATGGAGAATTTGGCGGAGCTGTCAGGCAGAGCTGGGTCTCAGGGTTTTTTGAGTCTTTGAAATTTAGTTTGGAAATTCTGTTTTCTTTTATTCTCGTTGTGATAAATGTGTATACCACAGACGTTTGACTGGCAGTTCCCAGATATCAGTATAAGGTCTCATTCAACATATCTGGAGCCAAAGGATATAACAGGATTGAGTTGACTCAAATAATGAAAATAAAAAACTCTCCTCAAAAACTTAAATAGTGGAACAGGAATTGTTTGGTAACCAGACAAAAAGAGTTCATGAAGGCGATCTGCACATTCGGGTTGTTCAGGGAAAAAGTGCCCTTGGGTGAAGCGTCGGCTCTTGCAGCGGAAGAGCAGAGCAGTGGTGTCATGACGTTAGTCACCTACGTGGGCATGTGTTTCTTCACCACGCGCTATTGGTGTTTTATAAAGTACAGCGTAGGTTTTTCCCATTGGAAAGCAGGTGCCTCTTGGTGACCCGAGGAACGTACACCCATACTTTCCGTTGGCTGTGTTTCGTTGCAGTCCATAATGGGCTTCCCCGCTGTCCGCCTTCTACCTGGAGGGAGGAGGAGAGGAAGGGAACGACTCACCACAAGCTTGTCTTTTATTTTTGTCAGCAAGGGACTCGTTGACTCATTTCGCATGAGGTGATTCATTATTCTAATGGAGCAAGGCCGCTTTGATGCCCGCTTTTGTCCTGGGCCCCAGCCCCGGCTGGCTGGAAGGACCGTCCCGCGGAGCAGGCTGCGGGGGCTGTCCCCCCCAGCCCGAGGACACCAGGGCAAAGCCGGGCTGGAGGGAGGTGCGTGCCGCCGGCACGGCTCGGGGCTCCTGCGGTCACCCGAGCCCGGGCTCAGGCAAAGGTCGGCTGCACCGACCGTCTCGGTAGCTGCCCTCCGTCCCCTGCCGCGCCGGGTGCCGGAGCTCTGTGTGCCACGTGCTGCCTTTTTGGGTCTGGTGGATACCGGCACGTGCTACCGATGGGGACCACGAGCCAGACTGAAATATCCTTCTTCTTACCGGGTCATACATTACTCTTGAAAAAGCCAGCGAAATGTCTTATGGAAAAAAATACGGGTTTATGTGGGCGACGGTACTGTAATCTAGCCTTTTGTTTTCTTAAGGGAAAAAACAAACTGCGTCCCTCCTGCGTTTTCATTAACGGCTATTATGCTGCTTTCATCAGGGTTTCATTTCTTACTGCTTAGATGGGAACTCGGTGGAGGTCTGTTTGTTCATCATTTCAAAATATTGCTGGAACTGTTAATAAGTTTCCCTTTTGCTTCTTACCTGACAGCTGTGAGTCTCTGTGACAAAAGGAAAAAAAAAAAGGAGTTTATGAAACATTGTGTTGAGCAAATATTTGTTAACCTGAAATCTACCTGGGTTGAGTCTCCATAGGACAGTTGCCACAGACTGTAAAGCATGGTTTACAGCGGCTCCATTTTTTGTTATGCCTTTATCATTTCCGTAACAGAAGAAATTATAAAACATTTTCCCCATGAGCATATAGGACCTAGACCTAGAAACCTGTACACACATGAATCATGCTATTGGCCAGGGATTCGGCCAGGGATTTACCAGTCACAGAACGAAAATAAGCATCATATAAACTGCTATCCAAAGCATAAATCATCTGGAAAAAGATGCCTTCATTTATTGCTGTCTAGGTTATTATTTGTATGAACACTTAAAAATACTTTAGGTAGGCAGTGTCTGCTTGGCATTGTTTCTTTATTAATAATGATTTAGAACTGTTTTAAACTATCATGCGATGAAGTAATTTTAGCACGTGCAACAACATCAGGTGTATCGTTCCAGCTGTGGTAGATAACTTACCTGCTTTAAGTTTGACCTTCATGCGAGTTGTACTTAGCAATGTGTAAAGATCAACTGGAAGCGGGTTCTCTTTTTGTCCACAGCTGTATGGATTTCACAGTTGAGCAAGTTCTCAATCTCCCATGTGAACAGGATTTATGAGGTTAACCAATTCCAACCAAATCCTATCACTGTTACATGCCAACTAACTAATGCCACTTTGTTCCTTGGAGCTTTATTTTCAAACGCGGAAAAAAAGTTTTCAAGCAGCAGTACTGCAGGAGCCCTTTCCCTCCTGAGAGAAGCACTTGTACATCCATTTTTATGAGTATCTTCCTCTGTGCATTTATGTACTAGTCACTGTCTGCTGTGAAGTCTGAGGTCTGCTTTAAATATTTTAGCTGGGATCTGATTACCATTGCACCCTGTGTCTCATTTAGACTAAAATAACCAGAAGTAAATGGATAATCTTATAAAAAATGCTGGAATAGTTCATTAATTCTGTCCTTTTGATTAATGACTAGTTTGTGTTAAGCAAGCAAGTTTAAAAAAAAAAAAAATCCCAAGGAGCTTAATGCTTAGTTAGAAAAGCAAGCTGCATATTTCAGGTGGATTTGCATTTTTCATTCCTGCTGATTTTAGTACCATCTCATTTCTTGTACTAATGTGGCCCTTTTTGCAACTTCCCTATCGCCTGGTACAGAACAATCAGGAGGAATCTGCTGAGGGAATTTATGTGTCAAAGATTTTGGAAAATGGACCTGCAGACAAAGCAGAAGGCCTGCAAATTCATGACAAGATTATTGAGGTAAGGAAAAAAAAAAAACACCGGTGGATTAGTCTGTTATATTATCAGATTAATCAAGGATTTGATGGTTTTTACACTAAGTATGTTGTAATTTTCCTCTTTTGCTGTGTCTAAACATGATTCTTGTACATGGAACTGCTCGAATATTTCTCAGATATGAAGACACATGATGGATTTTTCCAACAACTAATAAACGTATTGGTCTTGGGCTTAAGCTGATTTAAGCGAGGCAAAAGGTGTAGACACTGAAATAGCAACCAAGAGAGGCATTTTGTATTTCTTTTCATTAACTTGAGAAAGAAGGCAAATGACTCTATGGAAGTTCACAGGTTTAGTGAATTGATTTTGCCCTGGGTAGGGGGTATTACTAGTGTGACTCTGGGACACTGCAGAGAAGCTGTGCTGGGAAGCAGTGCCGTGAAACTTCTTAAACAATTAGAGAAAATACTTTCTGCTATATGATCAAAAGTAGATCATCTCTTCTTCTCACCAGGACCAATATAGCTCTTTCCCAGTCATGTAATATGCTGGCATGGATATTTTAAAGTTTATTCCTGTGTTGTATGCAGTCTTCTCCTGTAAAATAACTGTAATTTAAAAATTATAGTTATAGGTTGCTGCCTAGCCTACACGTGTAACCATAATTAGCCCTCTAAGAGGTCTCGAAGGAACGGTTTCAAACGGTCGCTGAAATAGATTCCTTAGGGTGCTGTCAAAACGGCATTTCGCATCGCAGCTCTAATACAACTCTCTGAATGACAGCACGTGCCAGGAGCTGCTGGGTTGGTTTAGGATACACCACTCCAGCCTCGGGTTTAGGGGAGGCTTAGAAGCACGGTGTGAACTTGCCAGTTGGACAGGGTTTTGAACAAAGACACACGAAACAAGTGGATTGGGAGACAAAAGCAGAGTGCTGCTGCTGGCTTCTTGCATTATTTCGCTGTTAAGGACTAGAAACGTAAGCCAAGAGCGTTTGAGTGCTGGCGCTGCTCTTCATGTTGGGAGCCTAGACCAGTGTGCAAAACCAAATTATACTTTCTTGTAAAAGAAAGCTGACGCTCTTAGCTGGCAGGTACATGTATCTCCGGTAGAAACCAAGCTGGCGGAGCGGAACTGAACTTGCAACATAACTCTTATCTCCGTAAGACATACAAAAAGCTTTCGCAACCCATTTTTTTTGTAACAGCAGCCCTATGCTGAAAAAAAATCTGTTTTCTTCCGACATTACTATTTCGCATACCATGTTGTATTTTCTACAGACTGACCAGCTATATAGTTTTATGCATTTGCTCAACACTTCCTGCTTTATTTTATTGTTCTTTTATAGTGCCTTGATTTTTAGGGCAAAATGGAGTGGTTTTGGAGGAAGGAAGAATAAAATCACAAACCAGCATTTATTAAACGTGAGGTAATTTCTCAAAATGCCACCATAGTTGGTGCTTGATTTTTATTTTGTTGTAAAATTCTGGCTGCGTAAGATCCTACTGAGATTTAAATCGCTACTGAGAACGTACAGATTTCAGTTCTATGTGAAACTACAGATCCAGTCTAGCATAAGTATTCATACAGCTCTGAATGGAGCACCCGTTGCACCGTATTAATGTACAACAGCTTTGTATATAATTTTTTGTATTCAGGGAAGCATTTAAAAATGTTCAGGGTTAGGCCAAATATTCTGCCAAATGTTTCAGTGTTTCAAAATTTGTTAGACTAAAATAAAAAGAGGAGGAGAAATGGTTAACATTAAGACTTTCTAAATGAAATGCAAAAAAGTAATTATTCCTCCATGCTAGATACAGGAAGCAGCTGGAGGTAAAAGGTTGAATTTTTGCTTGCCCATACATAGCTATCGATGTCTTCTTGCACCAGTATGCCCTGCCAGCACTGCTGCGGTTTGTTGTGAAGGATCGGTATGAAAGCTTTTGCTGTGAGGAAATAAGTCGGATGGTGCAACTGTTTCAAAAATGTTGGCAGATACACAGAATATGAGCTTTGGTGAAAAGTTGATAGGAAGTGGGACTTATTATTATCGCTTGCTTTTCACTCATTTGGTGATCTGATCTAATGGGTGATGTTT
The DNA here is from genome assembly GCA_024606505.1 of Aquila spilogaster. Lineage (NCBI taxonomy): Eukaryota > Metazoa > Chordata > Aves > Accipitriformes > Accipitridae > Aquila > Aquila spilogaster. The sequence continues at coordinate 42,586,991 of JANHGO010000069.1, forward strand.
TATGAGACCATTTTTCAATAATCAAGAGCAGAAGGGACCGATGTTGTTCGAAGAGCTTTTAATAGCTTCAGTCAGTTGTTTGGCAATGTGATGCCCGGGGTGTTTCTAGCAATGCGTAGCTAATGGGATAATGGACAGAACTATCCCATTAAATCAGGAGAAAATCTGTTCTCAAGGCGTGTTGCTAAATAAAGAAGGTAATTTGTTTCAGTGCTTTATCAGATGTTTAACAAATGTTAACTGCATGTGGTTGACTACAGTGAGTTGTGCACATTTCAGATGACCATCTCGTGGGTAACCTAGTGCAGCAAATGGATTTCACAGTCCTATGGCATTGGCAGCTGGGATTGAGAGCCAAGCCTGGCAGACATAAGTAGTGCTGCCTTTTACTTTATATACGTCATTACCTGTGGCACCAACTTTGCCAAATAATTGTTACGGTATTTGAAAGGGTGCCAAGGGAAGAAATCAGATTTCTTTCGTAAGGTTATTTATTCTAAGTGTAACAACGCCACACAAATGACTTGAGTACCTGGAGGGTTTTGAGATCAACGTGCCCGGCTTATGGGCCGCAGAGCCTTTTCGTCACCTTCATCTGAAAAGGGATGGTGTTTATTTGGGCTTTACCCTCGTGCGAGCGTATTTCGTGCTTGAGGACCTGAGAGCTGGAACAGATGCGGGTGGGCTGGCAGGGTGGTGGTGGGTGAGGGTGACGGGGAGAGGTGAAGGGCGACAGCCCCAGGGGCTCTGTGTGAGGGGCTGCCGCTCTTCAGAGGGTTCGGTCACAGGGCCCTCGCCGATCGTTTTCACTGTTCCGCTGAGGAACGGGAGATTTCAGGCATAGCTTTACCCTCTTTATTCAAAGTTAACTCCTCTGTGAGAAGAGACTTGTTTATGGCCTGTAAAGCTGGCTTGGGACAGCGATGTGCACAAGCAGCATTTTGGCGATGTGTACTTTCAGGAACCCTGTTACAAGCCAAAAATGATCATTATTTGTTCATCAAGGAGAAACTCTTCCTCGTGAATTACTTCTATGTAGCAGGTTCCTCCAGATGTCATGGTCTTCTGCTGCTTTCAGAAGTTTTTATCCAGAAATCTGGCTCCCTAATTTAACACAGTGCAGCATGTGTTCCGGGACTAAACACTGATCACATGCTATAAAAAGCATCTCATAAAACTGGATGCAGCATCAATATCTGTGACTCCCAACATGAAAGCCTTGGATATGAGCAGTGGTATAAAGCTGCCAGACCTCTAACTTTCAGATCTCTGTCTTCTTCCTTTCCACCCTGCCTGTGAATTCCGAGAGGAGGAGGCAAGCAGCAAGCCATGCACAGGACTGTCTATTAGTCTGTGCTGGTTCAAAGAATTCTGGTTGCTGCTGGGAGAAAGTACAAAGTATGTTTAGAGCGGTTCACAGTTCTATAGCTATGCATCATTTCATCTCCCCCTCACTTCATGCAAATCCTTCCTACTGAATAAGTTCACTGCTCATCTTTGCTAATGCTAATAGGCTCCTCAAGGCAGCATAAACCAGCTATGATCCTTGGCAATGTTGCTGATACACAGAACTGTTTTACCTGCTGCTTTTTAAAATAGATATTTATAGTTCTGAGCAGTAACACTGGAAGTAGCTCTTTCTGTATGGAGGAAAAATTTACTCTCTCAGTTTGCAGTCAGTTCAACTTCACACCAGAATGGCACCACGTTGGCCAGAGCTCCAAGTACGCTAGTTAATGCCTAGTTAACAAGCCATTCAGAACTAGTTCTTTATACTTGATTTGGGTTGTTCTTTATATAATATTAAATTTTACGGAAATTGGTATGTCATCTCCTCTGGTTTTGAGCCCGACTTTAGAAAAAAACAGTGACTGATTTTCTCAAGTCCTCTTTCATTCTGTAAGTCACAGCGTCTTGCAAAATACTATTGTATTACTGAAGTGGGATAAGCTGATTTTATCTTTTTACTTCAGCATCGTACATAAAATACATGACCAGGACAGAATTTGCAATCCCGCAAAAAAAAAAAACCAAACCAAAAAACCAAACGCAAGCAATATTTCATCAATTTGAGGAAAAAGAGCTACTGTTAATTCACATTGCCTAGGAGACAAAGCCCTATAGTCACAGCTGAACCTTCTGTAGTAGGTTTGCCAAATAACAAAACAGCAGTGAACAAACTTGTGTGCAGGTAAAAGGGGCTTAGGCTGAAGACCAGAATATTCATTTGAGAAACTGTGAGCACGTCATCGTCTGGAAGGCTCAAGTGTTTTTCTGTTCCTTGCACTGCAAGGCAAAGGCTTCTGTTCTTTTACTCTCAAGTGAAATGAGGATATTGGCCCTTTTGCATTTTAGTCAGTTGATTCTCATTAATTTGATGGCTAAGAAGCAGGCATGATGGAGAAGAGAGGAAAGAAAAACATTTTTAGTCTGGGATCTTTAAGTCTTTTTGAAAAATGAGATGGATGCATATGTATCGTGACTGTGTATTTTGTTTATGCAGCCTGAGCTTCATAAGTATGTAATAAATAAGGCTTCATCCCTTATTCCATGTTTCCCTTTGTTCTTTTCACTTTTTTGGAGAGTACACACACAATGGCTTTCAAGCGCATGTCGGCAAAGCCAGTTCCAATAAAGATGAAGTCTTGAGGCTTATCCTGGCAGAAGTAACTTACATCTGCAAAGCGCCTACACAGAAACTTTTTTAACTATTGCCAGACTGCTGACTGTGCTGTGTGTCAGCCTTGTGATGTTTTATCTTCTGCATGTTTCTGTCATTACACTCACTATGTTGCTTAAGCAAAATCTTTGATACTAGTCATGTTTATTTGGCTAAGAATCTCCACTGTCAGATTGTGGCTGTAGAAGTAGTGAGCTTAAAAACTGTCTTCCTGGGATCAGAGCTAGAAGATTTGGGATGGCTTTGAACCAAAGCTGCACATGATGTGGCCAGTAAGATCTGGGTGGTGGCTCAGGAAACTTTTATATAGCTAATTTTAGTGGTGTGGATTTCAGTGTATCTAAATATGCCCAAAGCAGCCTTAGGTACATTAAGTTCTCTTAAATCCTTAACAAATTCATAATGTTATGTTGCAGGTAACCAGGTCTGGCACCTGCATTCATTAGATAACTCCTAATTAGTCTGAAAGATCCCTGGCATAATAAATTAGTTATACCATAGGCTTAGAAAGGTCTGTAGCCTCTTTTCACCTCTCCCTCACCTGTTGAGATACAGGTTTTTTGACACCTGATTTCTTTCATCTGTCTGCAGAAACTTTAAAAAAGTCAGGTGTGACCAGGTCTGTACATAACTTCATTTGAACAGGAGCTACTGCCCGCACCGACTTTTTTACTTAACAGAAAGTCTTGGAGTGCTTCTGCAAGAAGTGAGCGATCTGGGTTGTGGTCTCTGCCCTGCCTGCAAAGGATTGAGCTTACCTATCCAGGTGATTGCCCTCGTTACCAGGGCAGAGGCTCTCCTGTGTGAGACCAGCCTCCACCCATCCTCATCCTCTTCAAAGTGAGCTAGGTGCCAGCAAGCGTTTGAGAGTCAGGACTATCCAGCGATAACCTGCTGTGAAGTAGATGCTGGTGGCAGGGAGCTGTATCTGGAATACCGGTCCTGCCCTTTTCTAGGTAAGCGCTTGTGCCAATACATGAGAGTTTTCCTCTTTGTTGCAGTTTTGCATCTTAGATGACGCTTTCTTGAATGATACTTGCATTTCTGACTTCATAGTACCTTGACTTTGAGAAGGGACGTAGCAAATGCTGTTAACCAGGATATCCTCTAGCTAGGATACTTCCCGAGATATGAAAGGTGGGGTTCCCTGGCTGAATAAGTACCAGGAGCTGGGGTTTTCCTCCTCCTGGTCTTTGCTCTAGCTACTGTGTTATCTAAAAGGTGTTTAGTGCTCCTGATGCCCGCTCTCAGAAAGCTGTGCCGGAGGGATCAGGTGGAGGTGGAGGAGCTTAGCGTTCGGTGTACTGGCTGTGCTAGAAGCTGACATGTGGGCACCCTGGAATGCCTGGATTTTGTACTTCGTTACCCGAGTTCCCAAATTTCAGTAGCCTAAATTTGACTGGACTCGCTATAGGTCTTTAGAGGTGCCTGCGTTCCTCTCTATTCACTGATCTAAAATGCAAATGTCGTGTTTAGGAAAACAGGTTATGTTCCTTCTAAAAAGCACTTAAAATTCCAGCAATTTACTGTCTCTAAATTCTCTTTAAAAAGAGAACATGAGACTCTTGTTTATACGTGACCTGAAATGTCTGTATTTTTTGCGCTGAAATAGGTTAGAGAATGGACTACTGAAATAATTACACTTTCATATATAATGTTTTCTTGCAAATCTTAGTAAGACTTCACAAAATACTTTCTATCTGAAAGAGAAGAGAGAAATAAACCAAAACAATATTTAAGAAAAGGAGAACTTGGTGTCAGTAGGGTAGTAGTGAATAATGACTTCAGGTTTTGTGATCAGAAATTCAGTATTTGATCCCTTAGTTGACCGAATGGAGTCTTACGTTCATAAAAAGGCAAAATATTATTTTGCTACTTGTGTAAAGCAGCGTTGTGAAAAATTCTAAAATGCCTTGGATTTTAAGAAGTGATTCTTTTTTTTTTTTTTTATCTGAAGTATAAACTGAGAAGTTTCTATCTGCTGAGAACTTGCTGTGGACCCAGCTCTAGAGAGGTGGAAGCCTGTAAGAGGGTGTCCCAGCTGTGTTCGTTTTGGGGCTTGTTCTCACAGACAAACCAGGCACGTGTGCAAGTACAACGCTACCTTGTTTTTGTGGAAATACGTGTGCTCACAGTGCTTTCATCTAAAAAAAGTGGAACTGCCAGACATGTGGTTGGAATATGACAACCAGACGAGCTCTCCAACTGGTTTATTTGCAGAATTGGTGTATTCAAGAGATAAGGCGGTATCATCCTTTTCAGCAAGTCTCTTCGGCTTGCGAGTCATAGCTCTTTTGAGATGCAGCTAGCTGGTGTACTGCACATTTGTATGTGCCTGGATGCTCCTCTGTGAGGGGCTCCCAGTAAGCAAAGCAAAGGAGATGATACTGGGGTGGCTTGGAACAGGGCACAAGGCAGATGGGGCAGAAGGAGCAGTGCGGGAGTATTTCTGAAATGTGACCCAGCATGAAAGGAGTCAAGAGAGCAAGCTAAGTGGAAGTGATGAAAATCATCTTTTACAATGGGTTTTTATGCTACTTCTACCATGTTGGGTATTTGTCTATGTGGCTTAGGTTAGGCATGATAGACTTTGGGATCTTGCATGCACGTGAGTGTGTGTAACCCCCTCTCTCCAATGAGATATTTGTGTTTTGCTCTGACTCTGGTGGATCTCCACAGCAGCTGGATCACTGTAGGAGCAGAAGGGGAAGAGTGAAGGAGAGTATGCAAGGAAGAAGAAAAACGGAGGAACTGAGCTTTACAATTAAAGAGTACAAAGCACCGATCTTACGTTTCCACAGCAGTGTTTTCCAGTGCTTGCCCATAAAGAGGCAGTGTGGGAGGAATGGAGGGGATGTAGGAATAGGGGTAACTGAACTGTGGAACAGCATCATCTGTGCACGCTGCCATGAACCCTGATAGGGAAATAAGGTGGAACGGTACTGGAGCAGAACTATGATAACTGTATTGTGTCTGCAGAGTGGGGCAGTAGCCAAATTGGCAAGCCAGCGGTGCTGTTAGGTGGGAAGGATTCTGGTTAACCTGTGGAAGAGCTGACTAACATAAGAACCTGCAAGATCCCATAAACGGTGTTGCTACCATGCACCACAGATCCCTAGGCACCGTGTGAAGGTCTGATCACACCCATCTCCTCCGTAAAGTGTCTAATCTCACCCCTGAGGGATAACGTGTCAGAAACTTGGCAAGCTGAAACTCAGCATCTTCCTAGATGCCCTGTTTGAGCTTGTCTTTGCTGCATGTCATCTTTCTGTTCCTTCCCATGATTTTTTTTTTTTTTTTTTTTTTAAGCTTTAAGGTAAACCTTGCAAAACAATGGAACTTTAGCACAATTCCATCTCACCCGGCAGCAGGAGCAATGCAGTTTTATATGCAGCTGAGGTAGTAGGTTTGGAGGAAATTTTTTGTTTATATGAGGTTTTAGAGGTGTTCATAAGCACTTTCAGGAATGCATTGAACTACTTGACTAACATCTGTCAAATGCTGCTACTTTCATCCCCTTCCCAGGAAGAGAAGGGCATGTGCAGGGGAGTGTTTTGTTTAGGAATTTTTCAAATAATTACATACACACATATTTACATGCTGGTGTCTGCTTATGTTAGGGAAGACAAGGTCATAGAAAAGTGTCTTTATGTTTGTTGTTGAAGGTGACAAGGTTTTGTGATGGTGATCCTTGCTCTTTGGTCTTTGGTCTTTGCTCTTGGAGATGATTTTGGGTCGGCCCTGAAAAAAGTGCTTTCTCTTCCATTGACAAGCTGAATCTCCATGACAGTTGGGCTGTAGGTGTGATTGTGTATCACTGCCTTGGTCTCGGACCAAGTCTGTCTTATAGGTAAGGTGGACTTGATGGTTGGTATGGAGCTGAAGTATCCTAACCTGGTGAACTCCGAAAGGTTTGAGAGGAGGAGAGGCATTTGCTGATGACTTTCCTTAACCTTGTCAACTATGTAGTGAATAGAAGAAGTCAGAAGCTTCAGAGAGCACTTCACGATGCATCAGGGGGAGCCAACCCTTTGAGGGTCATATGATGAAGACTAGTGGGAATAATTGATGGTAAGCCCAGCTATGGAACGCTCTGATAAAGTCTGAGACCATGCTGAGTTTGTTGCTTAGAAGTGAAGGATGTGCGAGAAGCCGCGCCTCCCACAGCACATGCTGCTGGCACCCCAGAAGCTCTTGGCGTTTTCAGAAAGTGAAAAGAGCCTTCTTCAGCCTTTCATGAAGGTTGTTCTTTATTGTGGTTGAGACAACTTCACAGTTAGAGGAGATGACAGCTTACATATGTTGTGTGAATGCAGTGTTTTATCCTCTTAAGTCACCGAATTGATTGTTGCAATCCAAGGATATATGCTCCGAGAGCTTTGATCTCTTCTGCCCTTTTTCTTAATCGGCTAATTATATTTGTAAGGAGTAGCTAATCACTGTTCTCTATAATTGGAGGCTGAGTGAAAAAAGCCATTAGTGTCTGCCAGTGCAGAAATGCTCAAAATGAAGTCATCATTCATGGCTTCACTTAAAAAAATTAATAACCTAATTTTTAAGAAGCTGCGAAATGCAGCAGTGTGCTGAATGGGAGAACGCTCCTCCTTAGCACTTGTGAATAGGTGTAGTCAGAAGCGTGTACAGCATTGTGCTTTCCAAATGCTTTGAAAATTGAAGTGATAATGTAAAAAAAGTTGTTGTTTGGAAACTGCTTCTCTCCAAAATGCAAAATTCTGCAGCATTTAAAACCATACTGTAATGGAAAAACTAATTTTCAAATTGGCAAGAGCAGATGTGGTCTCTTCAAACCACCATCAAAGACTATGCTAAGTACAATCAAATATACTAAGCTAAGTACATTTGTTGCTAATACACAGATGTTTTAGTAAATGTATGTCTTGTTTGGAATTGCAAATCTAATGTTATTTTACAACTTTTTATGTAGACCCAACTTGATTGAATCGCTGCTGCTGCAGGAAAGGAGCGCAGAATGACTCAACGCTGTTTCTTTATTCAAATAATTTTGGAAGGCATTTTCTTTATGAAATATTGTTGACAAAATAAGTCATGGCTGCTATGTTTATTTACATAGTAAGTTTATGTTATGTTATTTACAGGATATGATTTACATAATATTTTCTTTGAGGAATATGTTTGTCTTTTCAAGTAGCAAGACTGGGAAATAGAGAGGGGGAAATTACAGAAAAGAATTCATTCGTAACTGTTGACATCCTGCTGTTTTCTACTTGGTTTTAACTATGAAAACCTTATTTGAACATCACTGTATTCCACACACCCATCAAATAGTTTAGCTTCTTTAAAATTGGATAAATTATGAGGCTGTGTGTCTAGAAGTGGTCATCTAATGTAGGAGAAGGTCCAAAATAGGTTGATATAGAACATGAGGGGTTTTTTTCCCTTCATCTCTCTTTTCCTGACCCTTTGGAGCATCCAACATTTGAGGGACCCGGTGGCTCGGAGCTTGCCCATCTGTTTCTAAGTAGGGTCTTTCAATCTTGCATTTGTTTCTTTAAGCATGCTGCTCAAGTGGGTTAATATCTGAAGTCCTTCCAGCAGCTCGCAGGAAGAAGGCATGCTATTTTAAACGGAAGGGATTTGCTGTCTTGCATGAATTAAAACATCTGGATCCCTACACTTCTCTGTTACAGGCTGATTGAGTTGGGCTAGTCTTTGGCACATGGCAAGTATGGAGCCATATGGTCTTCGTGCTGTCAGCAAGCCTTTTCAGCACATACCTTTGCCTGCCCCCCCCAGCCTTCTCGGAATGGTAACTGCTACCGTGGCTCGAAAGATAAATATTCCAGGAGCTTTCAGGCTGTCGTGCCCTACTTGAATGGATTAATTGCATTTTTGAGTGGTGTAACATCCGGCAGTCTGGAGCAGAAAGCTGAATCCTCCGCTTCCCCTGCAGTGCTCAGAGCCCCGATCCAAACTGGGCACCTCGTGCTCTGCCAGGTGTGTAGCAGCACTTTCTGACTTGCACTTTGGGTCCCTTGCATCTTGCTTTCTTAATGTCTCCTTGAAATCTCTAAGTGCTCGGCACAACTGTTTTTTAGCATGCTCTGGATGTGTGGTTAAATGGAAAACCAGCTGTTTTAAGACGTTTCTTAGCAGAAATTTACTTTCTAGTGACCAAAAGAATGGCGTTAAAGTCATAATGCACTTGCTAGCATGTCTTTTTCTTTCTTTCTTTTTTTTTTTTTTTTTTTTTTAGTGGTGAGCAGGAACCTTTCCTTATGAGAATAAGTGTGATATTTTCTAAAAATATAGGGATTCTTCCTTGTTTTCAAATATTCAAAATACTTTAGACACTTATCTAAAAAATAAATTTTAATTATTTCTCTATTTTTCATTTTTATTTAGAAAAAGAGTAGGAAGAGCGTGAGGGACTAGGAAGAACATTTGTATCTTTTCAATATAAAAAGAACCTGTGCAAAACAAAAAATGGTTTGTATAATTTTTTGTAAAGAACTCTTACTACTCCTAGAATTTCTCATTAAATAAATGTAGACCACTGTTTTCAGCCTTCTTTTCTGGGTCACTTACTGTACCCTTGTACTAAGAGTGTGGGGGGTTTGTATTTTCTCCCTCCTCCCTGCTATGAGGTAATGGAAATCTAAAGAATCAGTATTCATCACTTAATCCAGAGGTTTTATCTTTTAATTAACATAAACCATGGACAATATTATAAAGATTAAAGAACACGTTGACATTTCAGAACACAATTCAGAGAGTCAACTGCTCAGAAAATGCTGTTAATGTCTTAACTTAGCAGAGCAATTTAAGAATAAAGTTTTAATCTGATGGCTTAAACTTGTGTCTTATGTTAGTCGGAGTTCCACAGTCCATTATGGCTCTTCTGCCAATGTCATTAACAAGTACTTTGGGGAGTTCCAGTACAAAATGAAGAACTTTGTGTGTACATTAGTGACTTCTTTCTATGTGTGTTGCTTTGCATTTGCCTCTTTCTCTTTTGTGTTGTGCTTGCTGTGATTTTTAAGTTCTGTAGTTCAAGGAGCTACCTCCGTGTGTACTTTGAAGCACGTCTCATACAGGAAACAGTTTATACTAGCCATTAAAGTTATTAATTTGAAAGCCAGCATGTTACTTGTTAGCATGGTGAGTTAACTGCTCTGCTTTGAATTCTCAAATCTGCTTGGCCATAGTTATCAGTTTCCTTTTTAATTTAAAAATTTGGGGACAACTTGTTGGGCTCATCTCAGAAGACCTCAGTTCTGCCTAGAGCCCTTGGGCCACTATTTCCTACTGATTGGCTTTGCAGCGGGGTTGTGGTCCTTCCCTCCCAATGAGGTTGTTAGAATGGCAGCCTTCAGGTTTTCTTGCAGTAGAGATCTACAATTACTTTTGAAGTTAAAGAAACAGGAGGAAAAAAAATTGACTTGACAATGTTGGAGAGTATTTTCAATGAGATAAACATTGATGAATTGTAAGCCATTAGGTTAGTTGGAAAATCCTGTATATTTTAACTTAAATCTTTTATCAGAAGAAAAATAGTTCCATCGCTTGTTTTCTAAACACAGTCAAAGAAGAATGTTAAATGCCTATGCTTCATCTGGTTACCCTAGTCTCTTAATCAGTCGGGACAGAGGCACAGGCAGAGGGCAATTTGAGTTATTTTAGCCACTATGTACAAGATGCCTTTTCATCTGAAGTTTCCTGTCTGTTTTCATTTATATACTTTAAAAACAAAAAGTAGCCACTCCTGCTTTCTTAACCAGAATCGCTGCTTAGTGTACAAGTACCAGCATCTTCTCTGTGATCTCAAAGTCCTTGTTGTCTGGCTATGCTACCTTGAGTTATTAAAGATCTGTTCTGGGAGGAGAAGCCTAAACTCCATACCCAGTTGCTAAGGTTTTCCTTTGATTCAGCCACTTAGAGATGAAATGAGACCTTAGAGGCTAATGGAGCGGATAGAGAAACATGTGCTAGACTACCACAAAATAGTGGAGTCCAGTTATAAATTGCATGCACCGTCATCGATGTTGCAGTTTCTGATGAGTGAGCTGAGTTTTCCCTAAGTTCATATATTGTACGTTTTATCAATAAGTGACTGGCCAAACCATGATGAATCCATGTTATTAAGTAGGAGAACAATAACGGGTCAAGTTAACCAGCCTGTGCCAAGCCATCTGCCTGACGTTTACTTTTTTGAGTACTGATCGTGTGTTCAACAGGGTACAAAGCCTGAAAAAAGAAATGCTGATCTAAAAAATAGTGTCGGAGAATCTAGAGCACACAGGACACTTAAGATGAGATTCCTCTTGCCTAATGCTAAATGTCTTAATGTTTTCTCATTCTGTAAGTACTGAAGATGAGTTAGGCACCTATTTTTAGCAAAGGTGATTAGTTCAGGCTGAAATATTTAACTTGGTGACATCTGAGTTAGGATGAGATTCATCTGACCCCTCAAAGAAGAAAGTGGTAGTGATGCATCTTAAACTCTTCGGAAGTTTCATGTGAACCAACTTCTTTTTATTGTTTTTTTAGTGCTTTTGAAATTAGATTGTTGGGATAAAAGGCCCCTTCGTACAGAGTTCTTCACTGTAAAGCCAGAACAAAGCTTACTGAATGTTGTGTCATCCAAGAATGAATAAAATTAAAGAGGAAAGAATGTAACTTGTTTCATTCACCTTCTTGCATTATGTTTCACATAGGTCTGATATTCCATTCTTCTGGAATTACATATTTCACTGATCTAAATGGGAGCTTGAATGTACAAGGAATCAGTTTCCTTGTTCATAATATGTAAAATGCCAGTTTAAGTATGAGAAGAGAAATTCAGGTACGAAACAGGGCTTGGAATCCACCTGCTGTGCTGTGGTACTCCTGTTTGAGATGGCCTGCTCCAGCTCCATAGTCTTAATGACTCTCTCAATGTTATATTTTTCATTAAACAAACAAAACAAAATAGGCATACTACAACAAGATCAAGCCTTATTCCACGTTCCAGATATTTCGATTGCTAAATTTTGAACATTGTTACTGAAAATCTGGCAGGAGTTAGCATGAGAAAAGATGGAACTTGAATGTAAGCCCTGCCTATTTAGAGACTAGCTTTGAAATAATTTAACACATGGTTTCATGTCATATCCAGTCTCATTAATCTCTGTATCTTTGGGACTGGAATAAAGTAAACCCAAGCGTTAGAAGGCCATCAGTATCCCGTAAGAGGCTGGTCAGTGTACCGCTGGTTTAGCTGACTCTGCTGTAGTGGAAGAAACGATGTGAACAGCTCTGTCAGCTGAGCGCAATTCCTACATCTCAGCTTTGACTGTTCTCTGCGCCTTTTTAGAAGTCAACAAACTCTGATTTTGGCAGTTTTGGGAGGAATCTGAGTAGCTGTTCGTGGAACCTTGGTGATGGGGTTTAGCGAGCGAAGATGCAGATGTGTGTTTGACATGGTACGGAGCGCCAGCCATCCAAGCAGCGGAGCGATGCTTCGTTTTTCGGCAGTCTTCAGAGGGATGGAGTTTGTTCAGAGAAACAGACCGTACAAAGACTAAGAGACTGGTGACATTCTTTTGGCGAGAGAACAATGTGAATTATCTCATTGCTCAAAGTAAGAAATTCCAGTCTGCGCTTTTGTTGCTGTTGGGTTTAGTGTGTTGTATGGAAATCTCAGGTACACAAGGGAAGGAAGGCAGTGCCTTTTATCAAACTAAGACAGTTGTAAAAGGTGAGCAGGCTTTGGGCAAAAGGTGCTTTCATTAAATCTGGCATAGAAGGATTTATTATATATATCTTTAATATAAGTTTTTGGGTTTGTTTTTTTGGGTTTTTTTTAGGGGTTTTTTTGTTTTGTTTCCTCAAAACCAGGACTGAGAAATTAAGACATGTGGGGGTTGTTTCCTGCAGGATGTCTTTTTTTCCTGTTCTTAGTCATCTTTTTTGATACAAGTTTATTCTGGTGCTTCATGGTTAGGTGTTTCCACTCAATTTCAAAAAGCATATTTGCACAGTGGATGAGCATATCAGGTCTTAGGATGCACACATGTGAGATGCATTGATTCTGAGGGTGCCTCTGTGGGGAGGCATTAAAAGCTACAGTTGGAAGGATATGTTGGCTGTAGAAATATCTTGAAGTCTTTTTTCGGTTGGTTTGTTTGGGGGTTTTTTTTTGGTATTTTGGGGTGTTTTTTAGATTTGTTTTTCAGTCTCTATTTGGTGTTTATTGGTCTATGGCACACTTGTGTCTGGTTCTGAATTTGGTGAAATTTGGGAGATGGGGTGTTGTTTAAATGCTAACAGGGGACTTCTTTTTCAAAGTTTTGTGTATAAGTAGTTGGCTAGCTCTTAGAAAGCTGTTGCACTTTTTCCTACATCAGATGAGTATAGAAAAGTGCTTCTGTCAAAAAAAAAAAAAACCAAAACCAAACCCCACCAAACCTAAAACAAACCACACCCCAAACCGAAAAACCTCACTCCTGTCCAAGTATACTGTGTATATATAAATAGTCTGTATATGAAAATATAAATATAGAATTTAAAAAAAGGCAAATAGAATGGTCCTGTATCCCTGCTATGTAGGACTGTAGTGAATCAGTTGTTCTTGCTATTAGTAGTGAACTGGCATTGAGAGGCTACGGAGAAAACAGGGAACACTATTACAGCAGATGCCCAAACACCAGTGTAAAGTATAATCCTTGCCTCATGAATTAACAGTCTAAATAAATGAGTCAGACTAAAAGAAAGTGACAAACACTTAATGTTCAGTATGGTGGTTTTCAAAAGCCCTTTTAAATCCCAGATTTCTTAAAATACTCTTTAGTGGAAAGGTTTGTAACATTTTATTTGATACAGTGAAGATATTAATGGGCTAGGAGGTAAGGCGCAAAGGGATATTGTAAAAGGAACATCTGAAGTTTTATCTATTAAACAGACTTTTCCAGTCTTTTTTTTTTTTTTTTTTTTTTTTTTTAAATGGTTTTTTTAATGTTCGTTCTGGATATAATTAAAATTT
>JANHGO010000069.1:42600772-42662385 GCA_024606505.1 Aquila spilogaster
TACTAAATCCAGCAGTGCTTTGACATTTCAACTGCCTTATAAACACATTAGTCTAATGAATTAAGACTTATGAATTGTGTTGATACACAAGTAGCAATAGTTGCAAATGCAGGATATTTTTAGCCCTCCATTCAATGAATGAAAAATAGATAATTTTCTTTCTGAATTTGATGAAAAATGAAATGTGCTCTGTGTAATGTTTATCTCTGTTCATTCTGCTCTCTGTTGATGGATGTGTATTAACAATTTCCATTTCCCAAAGAACACTAATCTCTCTTATGGATGTGAAAAGTATGCAGTGATAAACCAAGGGGAAAAAAAAAAAACAACAACCAAACACAGTACTGCTGAGTAAGAAGCCAAACAGGCCATTCATCTCAATCCAGTGCTGGGCAAGTTTAAAAGCAATCTGTCATTATCTTGATGAGCAAGCCACAGCTTTTGCTAAGTATACAGCCCTTTGCTGTTATTTATAAGAACATGTCCTTGAGTGGACTATGAACAGATCAGACAAAGTGGGTTTACTGGGTCCTCTTTTCTTATACGACTTTTTGTCCATAAGAGCTCTGTTTTCAAAGACTTTCTAGGCAACATGCCAGCCCGGAGATCTGTTCAAAGGAAACAAGATGGCTTTTAACTACACATTACAGTCTTAGGACTTTGCTTCAAATACTTTATTTTATATAAATGTTTCTGGTTAGTCATACTGATGTTCTCTTTTTGGAGTTTTTACTTTGAAAAGTTTCCTTTTTTCCCTCCTAAATCCAGAAGGACTGACATTTGGGAAGGCTGGTAAAATATGGGTCTCTAAGTAGGACACAGGATGAAGGCTCAGGAGATGGGTGAGCTCTCCTTGATTCTCTTTGTGGCCTGCTCACAATGTTGGACAGCTCAGGTTGGGGTATGTCTCCACTACAACCCATGTTTTGGGTCTCCTCATGCTTCAGAGAAGAATCATTAACTGGGGAGGGAGCCATGCTAATGTGCTACGTGATGTCTGGTCAAGACCTGGTTTGCACCAACCCAACAGGAACATGGCTCAAGTGACTGTGCATTTGTTCATATGGGTGATATGCTGTCTGCTTCTCTTCCCATTTGTTGTGGTTCAAGCCCAGTCAGCAACAAAGCATCATGAAGCTGCTCACTGACTCCTCCCCCAGCCCAGTGGGATGAGGAGGAGAAAATATACAGAAAAGCTTGTCGGTTGAGACAAGGATAGGGAGGGATCACTCACCACTTATGATCACGGGCAAAAGACAGGCTCAACTTGGGGAAGAAACAAGATCAATTTAATTTACTACAAATCAAGTCAAAACAAGGATAATGAGAAGTAAAATCAAATTTTAAAACCCCTTCCACCCACCCCTCCCTCCTTCCCAGCTCAACCCCACTCCCGATTTTCTCCACTTCCTCCCCGCAACAGTGCAGGGGGACAGGGAGTGGGGGTCGGGGTCCGTTCTTCACACCTTGTCTCTGCTGCTCCTTCCTCCTCAGGGGGAGGAGTCCTCACTCTTTCCCTGCTCCACTGTGGGGTCCCTCCCACGGGAGACAGTCCTTCATGAACTTCTCCAATGTGAGTCCTTCCCACGGGCTGCAGTCCTTCATGACCTGCTCCAGCGTGGGTCCCTTCCACGGGCTGCAGTCCTTCAGGCACAGACTGCTCCAGCGCGGGCTTTCCCATGGAGTCCCGGTCATCTTGGGGGGCATCTGCTCCCCCGCTGCCCTCCATGGGGTGGGGGGGGACAGCCTGCTGCCTCACCGCGGGCTGCGGGGGCATCCCCTCCTCCCCCACTCCTCCTCCTCTCCTTCTTCACTGACCTCGGTATCCGCAGAGGGGTTCCTCTCACATTCCAATCCCCCGACTCACTGGAGGTTCCCCTTCCTAAACCTGTTTACCCAGAGACATGACAACTGTCACTGACGGGCTCAGCCTGGGCCAGTGGCGGGTCCAGCTTGGAGCCGGGGAAGCTTCCAGCAGCTTCTCACAGGAAACACCCCTACAGCCCCTCCCCAGCTACCAAAACCCCACTACACAAACCCAAAATACCACTACTGCTGTCTTTTTCTTTTGCATGAAGAGTACAAGCTTTCCTGACCAAAAGAAGACTCCTGTTTCTCTCCTAACTGTTGTATAGTACTTATAGTGTGATGTTAACTTGAAGCTGATACCACTTTTAAGATAAATTAAGTTTATGGGGCTGTAACTTTTGCCAAAAAAAAGAAAAAGGAGAAAAAAAAAAAAGAATCAAAATTATATGATCTATATCTGAATCTTAATTAAGTTTCATTTTAATGTTTAATCTTGCTCTTTTGTTTACTTAATACGTAAATGAATTTACTAAAACTATGGTTGCAGTATAATATTTGGTAATTTAGGAGAGGTTATATAACGTAAACTTAATTTCAGAATTTTTTTATCTGAAGGGGGAAAATAATAAAAGCTATGTAAATAAGGAAATACTAGCATGTCCCCTTGAGGCAAAAAGGAAGAAATATATACTTTGTCAGATTCTGAGTGTTTGGTCAAGTAGGCTGAAAAAACCCAAACCAATATTAAATAACTTAAATTAAGAAAACATCCATTGGATAACGACTTCATCAGCTGCAGAAAATATTCTGTTCCTTCTGACTTTGCATGGGATCTTTATAAACTACCCTGTGCAGTTTCCCTGGAAGAGCTTTTCCTGGAGGAAAGCTGGGCAATGGCCAAGAGCTGCAGAGGAGTGAGGAAGCACCAGCAAACCTGGTAATGTTGTATTGGCACAGTTCCTGGCAGCGTGGGTTGAGGCTCCCCTGAATGACCACCCTCTGGGAAGTCCCTTTGTGTTTCTGTGCAATGGCCAAGGCAGAGTGAGGAGCAACCAATGGTGAAAACATTCTTCCCAATCTACTGAATTATTCAAAGTAAGTAGGATGCAAACAGCCATGAGTTTAAGATTGCTTTCTCATCAATGTTCAACATGTTTTAAAAGGCTAACAGTTTTGAATAGTATAGTAGTCCAAAGTGTAGTGGCTGTCACCTGTGAGGAATAATTTGGACAGGAGTATGCTTTGAGGGGAAGGGCCTATCCTTAAGTGTCTTTTATCCAGAAAGAGGGCAGAAAGATTACGTCCACATCTGCAGTGGTTAACCATTGGCTACAATTCCAGTCTGTATTAGGCAAGCTTGTGCAATAGGAGAAAGATACTTTTATAATGTGACTTAAAATTAGTTTGAACACATTTCCTTGTAAAATAATGGCCAGGTTATTTTCTAATTTGTAGGGGAACTGAGACATGACATAAAATAAAACTATAAACATAATTTCTTAAGTCAGCAGTAGTTACCTCTTGAATAACATGTGTACAATGTCTCAATTGCCAGCAAAATTTTAACTTTTGTTTGGTGCCAGAAAAGACTTAGATTATTACATGATTTGGAGCAAAGTTTAGGAGACTAGTGAGATGACTGCTGCTGTGTAGAACCTTAGGCAGGTTAATTCTTCTATGTGCATCTCTTCTACCACTGCAGTATTTTGGTTTTTTCCCCTTTGTTTGCAACCAAAGCAAATGGAAAAAGTAGAGAAACTACTAAATGCTGTGTAACTCATAAATGCATGTACAGTACTTTTGTCAGATGTTGCACCTGTTTAAACATCACCAAAACATCTCAAACATGATTGTTGTTCCCCACACTACTCTGATTTTTACTAATTTAACAATCTACGAGGTCAACTGAGCCCTTGTATCTAGTGAGCTGTCTATTCTAGCCATCTTCCCTCAGTACAAAAAGAATATGCACTATTTAAATTAGTGTGCTGAATATGCCCTGTTTGCTAACTGTCCAACCATGCAATGCCTTTCATTATTGAATCTGGTTCCTGGAATGAATATGATAAAAGACATGCTGGCTGATGGGCTTAGATTAACAATGAACCTAGTAATTGTCCGGAAATATATATTTAATTCATAAAAAGTCTTAAATCATGACATAATGATGAGGAGGTTTTTAAAAGAAAATGAAATACTAGTAATCACAAAATAATTGAGAATGTTGGAACTATTCTTTTTCTTGACAGTATAAAACTTTTTACCATTTCTTTGCCGACATGTATAATTTTCATTATATTCACATATGTAAAATAAATTAAAATTAATTTACATAGCAATTTTTCTAGAAAGCAGCCACAGCTACAAAG
This sequence comes from Aquila spilogaster, assembly GCA_024606505.1. Classification (NCBI taxonomy): domain Eukaryota; kingdom Metazoa; phylum Chordata; class Aves; order Accipitriformes; family Accipitridae; genus Aquila; species Aquila spilogaster. The sequence continues at coordinate 42,604,951 of JANHGO010000069.1, forward strand.
ATAGGTCAGAAGAATGAAAATAATGCATTGAGGTCTGTCTTTTTGCAAGAGAATTAGAATTTTTACAGAAGTAATATAACACATAATGCAATAACACATGATATAATCAGGCATAATAGGCTGAAATTAAGGTTAGGGAGATTAATGCTGACTGTGTATTAAAAAAAAAGAAAATCACTGTCTCAAATTAGGTTCTGAAACATTCTTCCAATGGGTATTGTTGAAGCCATGATTCTTGCGATGTTTCTAATTGCACTAAGAAATGTACATGCAGCAGAAATTATTTGTTCAATGTGTGCAGGTCCTGCAAATCTTACCTTGTCCATTGGTCTTTCATTCGTTCTGTATCCTACATTACCTATAAAGTAATCTTAAACCAATTTGGGCTTAAATCTCTTATCTCAGGACTTTATATTGGGATGGTTATTGTTTCTGTGAGCAGTGGAAGCTGTTGAGTCCTGATTTGATGTCCTGACCAGGAAGCTTCTTCCAAGCCAGGACAATTGCTTACTCCAATCAACTGTAATCTGCTTCTTTCGTATGCCTGGTTATAAGCCATCTGATTCTGGACTCTTTCAGCTGCACTGGGTAATGCGATGTCAACACAGGAGTGTGGTGAATCCAGAGCCTTTTGGCTTGCTTAGTCTTCTCAATAAGATGAATCACAGCTCATTTGTCTATGATGAAAGTTTTATGCTTTCTTATGCTTTGGTTGTCATAATGAAGACTGAGAAGCCTGTTGATTTTTCCTCTTCAAATCTACAAACTTTGCATTGGACAATCATCCTCTTCTGTTATTGTCAATAATTCTGTCCTTCTCAAACAGACCAATGACTTTAAATATTTCCAGGAGCTTTAAGTAAAGTATCTCTCATCAGTGCATCATTAAGGATGTGGAATAAATGTCTTTAGTTGTGAACAAGCATGAAAATCCTCAGTTCCAAATGTCTTCCTTGCTGCTCACTGAGCCTTAAAATAGAGGTTTAACCTGGAGTGCCTTCTGAGATGTAATTGTCACTACAAAAATCTGCTCTTTCCACCACTGTTACTCAAAGTACTCTGCCAGAATTAGTCTTCCTTCACCATATTAGATGTTATACTCTTATGTTTAGGTTCCATCTTTTGGGACTCCAGGCAACACAAGAGATGATCTGTTTATGACATCTATCAGATCCTTCCATTCTCAATGACTCTTGTGTGCTTCACAATTTGTATAAAAACAGGTTACCCTAAATCTTACAAACAAAAAATTCTGATTGTAGATGATGAAATAATGTTTAATGATTTTTTTTTTTTTCTGCGTTTGGTACTTGCTGGCACCTTGGATGACATGCTTGAATAACTACTTGTATAAGAAATAGTGCATTACAAGAACTTTTAATGTATCATTCAGTCATCAAGTTGTAAGAATGGAGATGATGTTTAATGACTGCATGGCACAAAAGTTTAGGGGAGGATACTTCATTTAACTGGAGGCTCAGATGCAACATGGCTGTGGCTATGGCTATGGCTATGGCTATGGCTACACCAACCCTGACCAAGATGATAAACTTTTGTGATACTGCCTACTAAATGGCAAGTAGGCTTTCTCTCGTTTCAAAGATTGGTGAACCCTGTCCCACTGAGCAGTATAGACATGATTGTAGGGATGTGTTTCCAAAGCTGACGTGAACTACATCCTCTGAAGTTTTCTGCACTGATCTTTAATATCCACAAAAAAGGTGTTTATCTATTTCAAAAACCTTGTATCCCAATGATTACTAACCTTAAAAGCTTTGTATTCTTCTGCTGCAAACCACTATATATTCCTTAAATTCCTGCTGTTACCGTCTTAAATGATTAAAACCATAACATTGAGATATGGACTTACATATTCTTTAGGGAAAGAAATGGTGTATTACTTAATCGGAAACAGAATTTGGCTATTTAAAATATTAAAGAACAAGCTTGTAAGTGTACTTCCATTATAATTTTAGGACACAAATTATGGAAATATGAGTTTATTCATATTGCTAACTTCAGACATCAAGAAACTTTGAGTAAAATAAGACTGAGAATTAATTGATATAGCTAATCTCTTAGAACTGTTAAAATCATACAGACCTCACATGACTGTGGAAATTAGGTGCCTACTGCACTGTAACCTCTGTCTGCATTATTAACTAGTGTAAGATTGTATTCGAAATAGACTGTGCTCTCTCCAAGAGCTGATATGCATTAATTTATCACAGAAGGACAAAAACCTGAGATTGTATTTTGACAAACATCCCAAAGTTTGAATGCAAAATTGAACCTTTTATGCACTTCTTCCTGCAGCTTTGCTGACTCTTTTTTCCTCATTGGATATTCCTCCCAGTGCTTGACTGCTTCACAAGCTGAATTGTCATCCCACCTGTGTCAGTCACAGGATGTTGAGGAGTTCAGCCCTTCTCTTATGCTAAGACAAGGAAATCTGTGGCTTACTTCATCAACCATGTATGACAACCGACTGGTGTAAAGAGAGCATAGCTGAGAAATTGCCCATTGCTTTAAAAGGGATGGATGCTCTTGGCATCCGACTCTGTAGAGCCACATCTTCCTTGCAGACATACAGCTTAATTTATCACTACAAAGTAGCTCTTTAAAGAACCATTATTGTGCTGTCAAGCCAAAAAGAGGTGTTTAACTACACTACAATTTTCAAATTCTCCTATTTCAGACAAACCAAGCCCAATCTCATATTCTGAAGTTATTTCTGAAGTCTCAGGGAGGGTTTTTTTCCCTTGATATATCACTGAGGAAGCACTGTTGGGTTTGCATCTGATCACATTTGAAGACAAAATAATCACCTTCTGCCTTCTATTTTTGAAAGGAAAAATGAATTCTTACTTCATAGCCTTCAAATACAAATACTACTTCTCTCTCAAGTGAGAAAGAAATGTTGTCTCCATCCTACTTTCATTAGAGAGTCCTACTTAAATGGGTGATTTTGTTAATTTTATTTTTTGAAAGATTCAAGGCCATGCAGCACATCATATTTACCACTCAAGGTACACAAATCACCTCAGATTCTAGGTGTGAATCTGCCCATTTGTTCCTGCTGGCTATCTGCACAGTTCTCAGCTCTTCATAACTTCGCCGCTGTTCATCATACTCGTAAAATCTATATCTGCGCTATCAAGGGAAATCCAAGGACTTACTCTCACAGAACAAGAGCAGAGAGGGATCTGCAGCCATGTAGGATGCATAAAAAACTTCATTTCTGCTTTATGCCATTCAGTCTATTCTCCACTTTCCTTGTATAATATTTACTACTCTGCCTAAGTGGTAACTGCACTACGGAGGATAGTGTTATCTAAACTGAAAAATTAGAACAAATGAAATTATTGCGATTTGATATAGAAACATCTTCTATAAAAATACATTTTTGCTGCTCCTGGAGACAAAATGAAATCATTTTCTTCTGATAAAAGATTGGCTTATTTGGAGTAGTGCTTGATTTTTAGCACTCCAGTAATCCTACTTCTTTTCATTGTAAAGCTTTGACCAAGACCTCCTCTGACTCAATTTCTGCCCAGGAATCAGTCATAAGTGACTTTTCTGGAAGAGCTACATGGATACATCTGTCTTAGAGGATGTCCATTCTATATTTTCCACTTATTTTGCAGCTTAGGTATCGGAAAGTACATCACTGAGATGTTTTGTTTAGATCATGTGCTGGCCCTTCAGGGACAAAGAAGGTTAGTGACTATGACAAAATATCAAATACCCAAAGCTCAATTATTTTACCAAACAATTTTCACCTCCCTCAAACCTGGTAATAGTAAAAAGGGTCACACCATCACATGCCTGAAGAGTACACATCAGCTATTAGCAGAATTAAATACCAGCATGTTATGACATATATTTCTCATAACAATGTCCCCACTCTGTGACACTCTGAGCCATGCTGCATGCCTCTCCTGTCCTCTTCATCCCCAGGGATGAAGATCTGCGTGGCCTTTCACTTCTCAGCTGCAGGGGAAAGAAAGAAGTTGGAGGTAGATGCCCTCCCAACCATCCCTAAGCCAGCAGTAGTCTTCTTTTCTTGGATGAGGGCTGGGCAGAATCAGACAACTCATGGTCAAACAGTGAGGTCTTCAAGCCCCAAAGCAGGTAAAGAGTAGCTCCATGTTAGGGACTTCTGTGTTTGTGAGATCAGTTGGTCTAAATACTGGTAAAGGAAGGATCAAGGAGAAAGCTTTTTTTCCCCCTTTTCCCTGTTTTTTCCCCTTTTCCTGGTTGTTTTTTCCCTTTTCCTTCTTTTCCCTGTCTTCTGGACCTTTCACTGTCCAGAAGGTTACCTGTGATATTTGCTGGTCTCATAATGAAAGATGCAATTATACTGTCCATCACCAGCTGAGTCTCTGGTCCTTATTGCATTCACAGTACGGCTTCAACAACATGTCCTTTGTATTTGTGAGAAGATTCCATTACCAAATAACAGATCATTTGTGTGATTTGTAGACTAATTGGAGGCATCACAGAGCATAGACCACTTCACAACTAGTATATGTTTTATATTCCTTTTGTAGTTTTTGTGACCAGTTCTCACATAGTATCTATGGACTGTAATTGAACATCAGTGAGGAAGAAGAGTAGGATTTTCTGTCACCATTTTCTATATGGCCAGGAGGGGCATAAAGAGTTCAGTCCTTCCACTGTGCTTTTCCTCAAGCATTGAAGGTACTAGAAGCAAAAATAATATTTCTACATGTGCTCTGTAGAGTGCAGGATCTGCAGCGTTTCAGATTTTTGTTAATAAGTTATCACTATGTTGAGCATTATTATTTTTATTTGACTTTCATAAAGATACTCAGTTTACCTATGATCCTGAATGAGGTAGAAAAGCAGTACCACCTTATGAACAGAAATGTCTCCAGGATGGTTTATGAGTAAAGAAACAGAAATGCATTAAATCACGTGGAAGATCAGATATGTGGCACTAATTCCTTGTGTGGGTATGCACATCATGTCAGTAGGTGCAAGGCTGACTACCTCCTTTTGAAAAACTAAAAAAGAACATTTCCAGCTGAAAAACTATTTTATATTTTGTCTCATTATATATATATACACACACATATAAATACAGACATACATAAATATATATAAAGAAATCTCTGGTTTGTTATAATCAGAAATAAAAGCAGAGCTTCTTCAGGTGAAAAATTACTTATACTGCTTTGGGATTTACAGGATTTGAATGTTTCATCAAAATTATTTGAGAAAATTGGCTTTTGCATTGTGAACATTTCATATAAATCTAGCGTTACATTATTATTATTTTACTGATTCACAAAGACTACATATACAACTGGTGTAGAATTCTTTCAGTATGATATTTTTTTTGTTCTGAATGTGTTTACTTTTGACTTGTTCAGTTATTGCCAGCATTTCAAAGAGAAAAATGAAAAAGCAATGAGAGAAGTCACAGAGTGAAGAGAAATCTGAACTGGATCTTGTAGCACTAAGCATAAATCTCTTCTTGAGATAAACTTTGAATTGAGGACCAAAAAAAATGCATGTGAAAACTCAAGACTTCACAAGCCTATACAACTAAAGAAGGTCTTTACAATAGCTTTTGTAGCAACGGGATCATATTTAAAATGCCCAATGAAAAGTTCCAGCAATTCTAATGTTATTAAGTCTCATGTGCTAAGGCAAAGATTTCTTTTTCTCTTTGTTTTTACATGCTAGACTGTATTGCCTGCTATAAAATCTTCATTTTCATAATGTACATGAATAACTTGCAAGCTGTGTAAATGTTTTGACACATGCATACTGTTTCTTTTTATGTATATAAAATAATTGCCCTACTATCCATCATATTATAAACTGTGACAAACTGCATATATGTGTTTTTTCTTCACTTGTTTTTAGCTGTGATAATTCAGACATTTCCTTTGATTTGGAAATTTTACAGCCTTCAAAAGTCCATGGGTGGGAAAGAGAAGGTTACTTATTGTAACCTCTGTGGTTTTACTGTCTTGCCTGAAACATACTAGGAAAAAATGGGTGGAAAAAAACATCTATTACAAAAGCATTCAAAAAATTTTTTCAAATATAACAGTAGTTTGATTAGTCTTTAATTGTATGGATTTACATTTTATCTTGAAGATAACTTTTTAAAAACTGAATAAAATTTTACTTCAGTCTAATTGTTTTGCACATTAATATAGTTTTGTTTGAACAGCAGTATTTATTAAACAATTCTAATCAAAATGGTATTGTCTTAGAGAACCTAAGAGTTTGTTTGTTCAAATAGCTGCAAATATATAAATTATCTTTCTGTTACTTTCTTCTAAGAAATATTAAAGCAATACTGCAAACATAGTTACTTCAGAGAACCTTTTCAAAGTAAATAACTTTAAAATTCATAGGAAAAGATCTGATATGAAACTCTCTGTCTGGACTACAGTGAGACCGTTACAACTGCCAGTGCATTTTGCTGAAAAATCTCACTAGCCAGAATGTAAGCTTGGTTACATGTTTGAAGCCATTTGGTAATCTAAAAATACAGAGAAATATTGCTTGATATAAATTGCATCCATTGACCACAGAGGCAAATACAAAAAAGCAAGTACTGAAGCCATTTATTGCGGTTGGCACAAAGCTAAACAAAGTTCAAGTTAAGTAGGAGTAAAGAACCAGTCGTTTTGGTTTAATTTGGTTATGTTGATAAGGTTATTTGAAAAAAGAGGGTAGTTTAATTCCTGCAGTACAAGACAGCGGTAAGAAAAGGAAGAGTGAGGAGAGAGGAACACTTTGAAGAAGAGAAATAACAAGATGGAGGGGACATGAAAGATTAGCACAAGGCAGGCAGGGTATGGACGGATTTACATACCGTTAAAATTTGGATCTCTGTTAGTGTTTTTCAGTGTTTAACAGAATTATGAATTTTAATTCCCATCTTTTTAACTTAATCATTTTAAGATATTCTACAGGTTTGATTAGAAGTTTGGTCTACAAGACAGGGATTGATTGCCTTGTGATGAATGCTTATCTGGAAATACCGGTTTCTACCCTTTATTTGTGTCAGTAAGTTCTGGTGCATTGCACATGATTTCACTGACATGGTTTGTTTGCATTTGCTAACATATGTCTCAGTGTGGGACCTCTGTGTGTGTTTTAATGGCTGTCTTGTGTTGGCAGGCTGCGTTCGTTGTTCTGGCAAGATTTCTCCTGGAGGATGCTGTTTTGTGTAAACTTTGATGGATTTGGTTTTTTGTTTACCGTCAAAAGACTAGAAGGAAAAAAAAGGGTAAGTTTTGGGGAAAACAGTTCATTTAAATATTTCTGGAAAATTAACTTGAAGCAGTTGTTCCCAACTTGTGCTCAGCTTGAGGACTGAGGTTTCTTCATAGGCAAATTTTACAAAGATGTGAACTTTTTTTAGACCAACAGACACTGCTGGATACAAACAGAAAGCTATCTTCAATCTGGAATAGGAACAGCAATGCCCCTTTGTCGTGTTTCCTAACTTGAAGAAAATCTCTGGAAAATCTCAGAAAAGGAGATATGGATGGGATTCCCCCATCAAAATTGATGTCTAATCCCAGAAGAGGTGCTGGACTCTGCAGTAAGTACAAATCTGCTTCAGGGCAAATCCTGTCCTGTGCAAGTGGAAACTACTATAAGAATTATTTTGAGGTGTTAGGTCTTAAAACTGAATCCCATGCAAGAAAACTACACTGACAGAAGATATTCACCACAAAAAAATGCAATCCAACACTAAAAGAAACAGGAAGCAAATGAGGAGAAAAAAAAAGGTATCCAACACTGAGCATTTCTTCTCAGTACAAACTTCCATCAATAACCTTTAGCTTAAAGGATCTCTACCAACATTAAATAGAAGATAAAAACCTTACAGAATTTTTCATTAGCAATGGAAAACATTTTAAGTTATTTTCCAGTGTATTCCTAACTTCTAGTCCAGGGCATGAGCCATGACAATTTTTTTCAAATTTCTTTCCTATGGCACAACCTAGGCACGTTTGCAATTTTTTTTTTTTTTTTTTTTTTTTTTTTTTTTTTTTTTTTTTTTTTTTTACATGGTTTTTGAACTGTGCGTTCTGGATATCATTTAACTTTCCCTTGCAACTGTTTTCCAACTTCAGCTATTATATGACCATAAAGCTGTGCTTTTGGGATGAGATTTAAAATTTCTTTTTAGAATTTGTGAGCTGTGTCTTCCTGTGTTCAGAAGGCAGCTACCATAGTTTCTCAAACTACTGCTTTACACGTGAGGATTTGGAAGTGATTACGCTATAAAAGCTGCTGTGAGGAGCAAACTAGAGTCTCTTCTCTCACGGCCTGAAACTGTAATCACTTCAGAGATAATTTTTTTTCAAATGCAAATTGTTTCTATGAATACTACAATACAGCTTTCAGTCTCCAACCAAGGCACTGTAAAGTATGTTTGTAGTAAGAAAGATCATTCATCAAGGTGAGGAAAGTGAATGATGACTGCTTTTTCCTCTCTTCTGTGTCATGCAGTTCAGAGCGATACAGTTAAGGAATGGGGGGGGGGGGGAAGGACAGACTTGGGTGCACATGCTCATTCTGTCCTGCAGCAGTGCTTTAAGAAGTTGTGAGCTTTTTAAACTGATTTGTAAAATTCTGGTCAATCAAAATTTTATTGCTCAAAACTGGGATGGTAGTGTGATGGTTGATTCTTTTCCTTTTGTGGATAACCAAGGGACTGGTTCTGAACGGGCAGTGATTATTGTCCACATTAAGACCGAACAGTGAACACAGGGGGGTTCTTTTTTTATTATTATTTATTTTAATTTTTTTGCAGCTGACTCAGCCAGCATCTAGAAGAGTTGCTAACAGTAAAAGTTGATTGTATTAAATTTGATGAGACGTGATGGCAATAATAGCTCCGCACCTAGGTTCTGAGGCTGTCTGCTGCTTTTGTTAATGCTGGGCCATGCTGTGGCAATTAGGACTCGGTACGGCAAAGCGAATATAGCCATATGGCTGTGGCTATTCTGCCAGCTCCCAGAAGATCTTACAGGAGCGAACGGTGTCTCGTCTCTGTCCTGGTTCCCCATCCTCCCCTCTTCTCCCATGTGTCCTGCCAAGGAAAGGGTAGCATCCACGATGTGCACCGGTGTGGCAGATGACAGCACCAGCATCTTATGGTACGCTGCCGTCTGTGACTAGGTAAGTCACTGTGTGGTTTTATTCCCGTAGGGAAAACAAAAAGACCTCTGGCCTTCAGAAGTCATCAACTGGGCAGACAAATTTGATATTAACTCAAATTAAATTACCGTGCTTGTCAGCACGCACAGGTGGTGTGTGGATCTGTGTGATGTGTTCTCTATTCATAAATGGCTTCTCTGAAGAAGCTGCCGTTGATTAGGCTCAGTAATGGTATAGACAAACCTGAAGTGTATGCTTGAGCAGTCTAAACCGAAGCTGTTCTTAATATGCCGTGTTGAAAGAAGGGAATCCCTAAGGATCAGTGTCCGACTAGTCAACTGGGAGCTGCACCCAATAAAGCCAGTTGATTTCAGGGCCGTCCGAAGCCCATTTACAGAGAGCACAGGTATTTTTCTATGGTTCCAGGTCAGTATTGATCTTAGAAAAGTTTGACTGGAGTGTCTGTAAATTTTGGTGTTTGGGACTTGTATAGAGGAACAAACTACAGTAAAGTCAGCTGCAAGTGTGTATCTTGAGGTAGATTAGACACACTTTAACGTTTTTTAAATATTTCATTTGATATATCCATAATGATCTCTGAATATAGAACAAATGCGTGTCTATATAAAGCTTTCCAAAATCACCTTGATCTGATGAAGCTCAGTCTGGCATCAGTCTTTGCACATATTTTTAAAGTTTATGAAAATAATGTTTCTGTCTCAATTTGCATAATAGGTGTTCTGGTTGTTTTCTGGTTTGTGGGGTTTGGGTTTTTTTGTTTGTTTGTTATCTAAAAAGAGCAGTCAGTGTTTTTTTTTCTTTCAAATAACATTGTTCAGTTAAATACCAATGTTCAATACTAACTGAAAGCCTTGAGTAAATGCAAAAAACCAACTTGTGTGTTGATTCAGATAGATATTACTGCAGCCGTATGATTTGAGTCACAGCTGGGAAATACATTTTGCAACAGTTGAGAATAAACCCTATCTCAGTAGAAAACAAAGCAAAAAAGAAATACTTGTGTGTCCTACTGGTTTTAGTGCTGTTTATCCAAAAAATTCAGTTTAGATAAGTGAGTTTTTTTCCAAATTTAATCATCTTTCCGAACAGTTAAGTGTCAAAAATACATTGCTCTCCCTGACAGGCCAATAATCCTTGCTCTACACACTGGCATAGTGCTTGTAAACCAGATAAAAATGTTGTTTCAGTACGCTGCATCTTTACCATGCCAAATGTAGGTCGAGACTGTCGTATTTTTCAGGATACAAACTTTTTCTGCCCTTAGAATTGTATTTATTTATTAGAGGCCATGTCTAGCTCTTTTTCTGCCACCTGCTCCAGCAGAGACCTGGGGTAAGTTCTGGACGGAGAAACACCCCGCTGGCCTCAGGAGCTCAGGGGAAGGTGGTGGAGGAGCTCGTGGCCTGGGAGAGGACGGGAGGTGCTGAAATATTGCAGTAGGTGTGGGGAGCCTGCACTAGAGGAGAACTGGTGGGAGAAGTAGGGTGTTGAAATGGGAGAAGCTGGGGTATTTTGGAGGGGGTGGCTATTAGGGTGAACTTTAGAATGTGGGATGAGTGGGAAAAACTGGGGTAGAAGAACTTGGGGAATCAAAATGGCTTCTGACGACCACTTTTTTTTGGAAGCTACTGTATTAAACATAGTTTTGAGGTTCACTTTCAAATATGTTTTGATGCCTTTCTGTACACTGGTGAATTTCCATCTTTCACAACTGTAAGTTAGACAGTTAATACCTGAGTTAAAGGCACATTGTTTGATACTCTGAAGTTGCAGACTTTGTTAAACAAACATGTTTTTGCCTGGAAGTATTTTATTACCTTTTTTCCTTAACAATAGAACGATCCATCTGTAGGGTCACATTTGGCTCTTTGCAGAGAAGCATGCTACATATTTTTGTCCCTTTCCACACGCTCACAGTTTGCAGGAGAAAAAAAGATTCAGACTTCCCTGTTTGTGAGACAAGGAAGGTATTGCTGAGGAGATAAGATTTTGGAAGATCTTTTGGCTACTGCAATATGAAAAAGTCATAGAAATGTATGTGCTTTTTCTTCCTCGTCTGTCTGTGTTTTAACCCAGCAAAAATGTGCTTGCTTAGTTGTTTTAATTTGTCATCATAAGGTGCAAGTGATCTCATACATGAGCTAAATCAACAACTTCACTTGCCTCAAGTTGACTCAAAGCATTGTGAAAACTCTCAAGCACAGTGTACTGCATAAAGAGTAGTTTCGGTGAAATGCAACTTTTAAACGAATGTGTGTATATCAGGAACTGTTGTACTGGAAAGTTGTACTGTTGTACTGGAAAGAGACAACTGGTTGTATTCATGTCAGCTCTGCAGGCCTTGTCAGAATCTGAGTATCTTGGGACAACGGTTGGTGAAGCCAACAAACCGGTGAAGTCAGTGAGAACTGAAGTGAATAGGCTAAGACTCTGGACAGAACATTTTTCCTTCTTACTTCATACTTTTATCTGAAATCTTACTTTAGGAAATATTTCTTACTTGATTTTGACAATAGAGAAAACTGTTTCAGTATTTCCCTGTAAAATCCTGCTGAAAATATTTTGAAAACTTCGCTTCCTTCTTGCACACCTGTAATCGGTTCTGTTTTTCACTTAATGCTCAGATCACTGCATGTTGATGTCAGATAGTTGAATTAAAGAAATAGTGATGCTTTTATTGTATCTCCCTTTATCTCCTGGAAATTAACTCTCTATTTCTCCGCCATGCTGCTCATGCATCTCACACCTTTTCTCATGTTCTTGGTGCAGAAGCCTTCAGATCCGAGTCGGTGGCTGCAATCGTCTGAAAGCAATCAGTCTTCTCTGTTCTTACTTTTTAATGTATTTTTTGGTGCTGTTTGATAATGCTGTTCAAGAAGATGTTAGAAGTCAAGGGCCAGGTGACTGAAGCCATGAGCTGCTGTCGGTAAGAAGGGGAAGGTGGTCGTGCTCCTGTCTAAAGAGCAGGGAAGGAGGTGGTAGCAGGGAATGTGCTTCGTGGATTGGAGAAGAGTCGGGCAGTCTCCGCTTTTGTTATCTGCAGCTTTTCTGTAGTTAATTAATGAGTTTAATTCTTGTCATTTGCTTATCTTCCGTGAGCTTAATTGCTTGGCAAAGACTTTGTTTTACTGTGTATTAACTGCTGTCAGGGTTTTGCATTGAGAACATGACATTTATTAATGTTTTACATTATTGTTTTCTCCCCGGTCTCATAAGCTGAGTCGAAGCACAAGAAGTGGAAAAGGCTTCACAGCAATGCCAGGTGGAGGGTCTTGGTTAGTTCCTGATAACGTTTGAGTCACACTTAGTATGGAGGTAGGTTGGTGAGCAGCTGGTAGAGTCTGTGTCCTGTAAACTAATTCAGAGATGCTTCCTCGGAGGGAAACTCAGCTGACAGGGATCTGTGCCCAAACAGTTGGAGCTGAAAGGTGGTGGGTTTTTTTTCCATGTTGACTTTGAAATAGTAAATGTCCAGCTTATCCAGGAAAATAAATCTAAGGAAGACTTATCAACATTGCAGACACCAGGATCTTCTTAATGACAATCCATAAGATCTCACTGATTACAATCATAATTTAAAATACATGAAAAAGACCAAAGTATTATGGTTTAAACTGATTTCATGCTTGCTGTCTAAATTCCCGTGCAAAACAGTGAAGTCGGAATCACAGCCAAGGGCAAATAACAGTGCCTTCAGGTCATCACAACCCTCGTGAATGCAAGAGTTACTATCTCCCAGTTTATAAAGCGGGGAAGTGCTGAAAAGCAATAAGCTAGAGGTGAGATGAAAGCTATCCAACGTGCAGGAGCTGCGAAATGTGAAACTGAGGTCTGCCGCCTTGTATGTGGGACTGAAGACCCTGCTGTCCTTGAGGCCTCTGGGCTGTCCGACCCTTGTGGTAGGGGTTTTCGTATCGTCTCCGTCAGCCGTTGGGAGGTCTGTTAGTTTTACGTTAGGGACTGTTTGTGTGCTCTAACCCAAGGAGAGAAGGTTTGCTACTGTGTCTAGGTTTGTCTGTTAGCCAGGAAAAACTATCAGAGTGTTAGAGGCCAACTCAAACCACAGTCATGTCGTTTGCTCCGGTTCCCCGAGTAGGAGCCTTGCCTTACAGCAAGACTTCCCTTGATTTTCTTACTGGGCTGGATCAATGGCTAATAAATAACACTCTGAAATAGAGAAGAGCCACGGCTACTCCCCATTGACAAGCTGGGTATTTTATTAGTGATTCTGTCCACAGAATGCTAGCTGTCGAAAATAGTCACACAACCTCCTTGCCATACCTGGAGACGTGCATTAAGAAACAGAGGACATCAACAAGGCAAGGACTGTTCATTAGGGATAGGCTCTGCCTCGTTTTTCCTCAACGCTGTATTATGCACTGCTGCTTAAAGCAACAGTATATTGTATGCTCAGATGCTACTGCTTATACAAATATTTGCAATAGTGGTGGAGATGATTCTATAAAAACTGTTCTTGGCTGGTTGGAGACTTCAAAATTTGAGCTCCCAGTAGTGCCTTTGTCTGGGGCAGGCTTGAGAGTGTGTTGGGTGGGACTGATTCTGCTTGAGAAATATGAGGCTAATCTGTAATTTTTGTCATCTTCCTTGTAGTTCCAACAACTGAGAAACTGCTCTGCAATATGGAGATTATAAGGGGTCTCAGCAGAGAGTTGGAAGAACGCAGTGTGGAACTAGTAGTGTATAACTTCAAGTTCAGGGGTAGGAAATAAATTTAAATATGGAGGTTATGCATTTTACGGAGGGTAAGAGTGCTTCTGAATAATTTTGCAGTTCAGTGTCTTCATACTGTGACCTTGTACAGTGGGTAAGGATATTTTATATAAACTTTTTTGCTATTCTAGAAGACTTGTAAAAAAGACTTTTAAAAATCAAAAATAGTGTCCTCTCCTTACTTCTAATAAAAGTCACTTAACTCTAGAGTGATTATTACATGAAGCATTAGCTGCCTTGCGATAAAATGCGAAATGGTCATAGTAGTACATTTTATTCATTCTGTTTCCTCCTCCTGAATGATTAAATGCTTTATTGATGAATGAATTTGCCCTTTCAGCAGAAGGTATTTATACTATGAATAATTCTATTGCCATTAGAAAATTCCAAAGGAAATATTTCTGCAGACATTGCTGTTGATTTTTATTTTTTAGAAATAAAATATGAAACATAAGAGTTGTAAGTATATGTTTGGTTGTTTTTTTTTACTGTAGAAGCTTTGCTGAATTCAGAGACTCTTTTTGAAAATGACAACTGTGGAAAAAACATATAATTACTTTCTCCTTCAGAAAAATAGTGTGCATAATTATTTGAATGCATGTATTTATATACACATGCAAGCTTTATTGTGTACCTTAGTCTTTCATACCTGACTTTCATGCAGACTAGCCTGCTCAGTGGGAATTCTGCTGAGGTCTGTGTGGTTTCACACTGGGTGGTGAGCATTGCAGGTGACGGACCTGTAGGATTTGCCTGTAGGTGTGAAATACCCCGTGTAGTGGTTGTGGCGGTGTAAAAAGCTTCCAGGAACAGCTGCCGCCGTGCTCCGGGGCAGCACCCAGTGCCATCAGCAGGATTGCCATTAGAGTCAATCTGGGGTTGCTCCCGAGGGACTCGTGTACAGAGAGAAAATAAAAGTGTACAGAACCATGGTTTTACATGTGTAACAATAAAAGGAAGGCTGAGGAACACCATGATGAAGCTAGTGTGAAAGCAGATGTAAGACTGAGAAAAGGATGTAAAAATGGAGAAACTCATCTAATGCACAATGAAATACTGTTTAAATTGTAGTGCCCTCATGATTAGTGTCCTCTGATTTCATGTGCTGTGCAGCAGCTGTGAGAACCAAACGATGACGGCTCTTTCCTCTGGCCTCCCATGCCCAGGCGTGGAGTACGGCTCACCTGCTAAATCTACTCACGGAAATGCTGAAACTGCTCGGGAGGCAGTACTATAACTTATGCTGTCCTACGACTGTGCTACTGATTAAGTGTTGCTGATCTTCGTGTCGGATCAGAGCTTTCGCTCCGTGTATTTTGTCCTTAAAGAATACAGATGGTTTTCAGCAGCAGGATCTACAGGCCGTGGTGCACGGCTCTAATTCATCAAGATCATGACTTGAGCATAATGCAGGCATGCCTCCCTACCTCCTCTTTTTCGATTTACTTTATTCAATAATGCTAGCTGCCGGTGATGTTTAATGATGTTTAATTACTGTTTGTTGATCCTGTCAGGAAGTTTCCGTGGGCTGGTGCAGACATTTCTAATCCAACTGTTTAATATTGGCTCATGGCTGATTATAATTTTGAAAATATTGTAAGAGCATGGGAAATCCAGATAATAACACTTAATAATAGTTTTAACGCTTAATCAAGCTGAGCATTTTCATTTACATATATTACCTGAAAAGCTAATGTAGGCCAGCACTGATTGGCAATGGCAAGGGTTAGTTTCAGGTCCCAGAGGTCCTTTGAATATTATGAAACAATTGACTTCTCTGGGTGTGGACATCCAAAAATCTGGGAGGCAAAGCTATGCTGTTTAGTCACTCAGTGAATCAGATTTACCTGTTGATAAGAACTGGGTTAATGAATGTGTTTTAAAAAAAAAATGAACTTTTTGGAGAGCAAGGAGAACTAATGCTGATGAGGCAAGACCAATTCCCTGTTGACCTCAGCTGCCTCCCCTCCTGCTCCATCAGCCTGCCATGTCTGAACCCTTCATTGGGTTTACTGGGGCAGTACCCGCAGCATCTAATCTTTATGGTTTGCCTGCAATTACTCCTCATTTACAGGTGGTTGTACAACATAGAAGAGTCCCACTGGCTGGCGGGTTGATTTGTTGCACCTGGAAAGGGCTGTCAGTTGTTGGGACTATGCAGTTTATCCCACCTTTAAATAGTTGCTGTTGTTTTTCAGATGAGGCCCTAGAGTGCTCATCGCCAAGGCTGTGCAGTCAGCTGCTGCCCTTAGCCTTGCCTGTGGTAGAAGCACATAGTGGTTTTGGACTTGGACAAATGCTGTAGCAATTCCCAAGATCCACGTCAGTGCTTAGCCACAAACAGAAGATGTCTTGAATGATTTTTGTTTCTTTCTCCATGTTTAAAAAGCAAACCAAAAGCTTCCTGGAGTCCATCTGTATTTTCACTACTAGTGCTGCAAAATACTGCAAGAGTGCTGTAGGGTGCATCCAGAGTGACTTGCTTGTCCTAGCTATAATGGGTACAGGTGCGTTGCCTGTATGCTTTGCAATATGGCGATCATGTTTATGTTTATACCAACTTTAAAATTTAGGTAGCCTTAACAGATATGCTTCCCAACTTTCACAGCTCATACATGTAAAGAAAACCTGTTTAGGCTTGGGTAATTATTTGCTGATTCACCAGCCAATACTGACAAAATTACTGTTCCAGTCTTTAGTTCTGTAGGAAAATACACATGTATTTATGCAGTATATGTATGGGGTACACATATGGGTATGTTATGTAGAATCATAGAATAGTTTGGGTTGGAAGGGACCTTTAAAGGTCCCCTAGTCCAACCCCCCAGCAATGAGCAGGGACATCTTCAACTCGACCAGGTTGCTCAGAGCCCCGTCCAGCCTGACCTTGAATGTTTCCAGGGATGGGGCATCTACAGCCTCTCTGGGCAACCTGTTCCCATGTTTCACCACCCTCATCGCAAAAAAAATTGCTTCCTTGTATCTAGTCTAAATCTACCCTCTTTTAGTTTAAAACCATTATGCCTTGTCCTATCGCTACAGGCCCTACTAAAAAGTCTGTCCCCATCTTTCTTAGAAGCCCCCTTTAAGTACTGAAGGGCTGCAATAAGGTCTCCCCAGAGCCTTCTCTTCTCCAGGCTGAACAACCCCAACTCTCTCAGCCTGTCCTCACAGGAGAGGTGTACCATTTCTCTGATCATTTTTGTGGCCCTCCTCTGGACCTTCTCCAACAGGTCCACGTCTTTCCTATGCTGAGGACCCCCGAGCTGAACGCAGTACTGCAGGTGGGGTCTCAGCAGAGCAGAGGGGCAGAATCCCCTCCCTCGATCTGTTGGCCACGCTTCTTTTGATGCAGCCCAGGATAAGGTGGCTTTCTGGGCTGTGAGCGCACATTGTTGGCTCATGACCAGTTTTTCATCCATCAACACCCCCAAGTCCTTCTCAGCAGGGCTCTTCTCAATCCCTTCATCCCCCAGCCTGTATTGATAGCAGGGGTTGCCCCGACCCAGGTGCAGGACCTTGCACTTGGCCTTGTTGAACCTCATGAGGTTCACATGGGCCCCTTCTCGAGCCTGTCCAGGTCCCTCTGGATGGCATCCTGGCCCTCAGGTGTGTCAACCACACCACTCAGCTTGGTGTTGTCTGTGAACTCGCTGAGTGTGCACTCCATCCTACTGCCTATGTCATTGATGAAGATATTAAACAGTATTGGTACCAATACGGACCCCTGTGGGCGTCTATATGTACGTATAGTATATTACAGAATGTGTGTATATATATTTACATTCATAGATCTCAGTAAAATCACTGAAAACCATGCAACATAAAACATGTCAATTTTTATTGATTAAATTCTGGCCCTTAAATGAGAACAAGAGTTTTGACGCTGACGGCAACTACTCTGAGACTTCACTCTGTGCTTAGTATCCTGTTTGTTGGTATACCTCTAATCTTGTACATACATGTGCATAGCTTCTAAAACCAGGTAAGTGTAATTACAATATTAGGACATGAACACTCTCAGTGTTAAATATTTCTGTAAGATTTTTTGCAAAATGCGGGCCCCAAGCATCATTACAAATGATCTTGTGATGATACAGTACCTTAAAAGTAGAAAGATGAAGGTTAAGAAGAAGGAAAAACGTAGGATTGGTCTTTTTTTTGCTTTTACTAGATTGAATGGAAGCTTTTACTTCATTACAACAGGCAAGCATGTATGTCTGTTCTTTCCATTTGGAAACAGCAATATCTAATCCTTTCTCCTGTGTAGTGGAAGACTGGAAGTGTTGTAGACTTTCCTCAGCTTTCACTTGAAGTATATGTTTTTATATCCTATACCTTTTCTTCTTGGTCAGCTTATCCGGAATTTCAACTTAGTGGATATTACTAAAAATAGTAAAGATTTCTGGAAGTTCAAAAAAACCCACAACCAAACCAAACCACCTCTTCAATATTTGAATCTGAATACATTTTATCCTTCATAGTTGTTTCTTAAAGTCATCGAGCAAAATAGGGTAGAAGAGAGCTGGTATACTTAAGGTAAAGAAACCCAGACAATAATAGTACATAGAAAAATCTCTTCAGGTCCCTTTGCTGATCAGAAAGAAAGAAAAATTGATGCAATTCTTTATTTTTAATGTGATTTTTACAAATTTCATTTGTGATGAATTTTGATAAGCTTCTACCTGTTGTGATTAAGCCCTACCACTCTATACTAACCATTACAGTGAGAGAAACAATTTTTATTAAAATACTTGAAAAACAAGTTGCTATCAACCTATTATGTGTAGGTACCATTCATAACATGTTTGTTGACTTTTGTGATTGCAACTTAGTTAAATGATTTATAATGTTATGAACCATTCAGAAGGCTATTAATGGCACTTCTGTCTTGTAAAATGAGCCAAAAATCATACATCTGAAATTTGTTTTCTTTTTTTATAAATGTCGTGAGAATAGACAATAGCCTGGACCAAAGCAATAATACAGTATGGAGCCAGACAGACTGAACCCTGTATTTGAGGGTAATACGAAAGGTTATTATCCACCCTTTCCTTAATCTTCCTGTACCAGAGAGCATAGATAAGGTGTTTTCAAGCTCTCTTCAATCTATTGAACAGTGGCAGCCATTCATCAGGATCTTGCCATTTACTTGTCACAATAATGATCTTGCAATGCAGTAAGGAAATTCATAGTTTGATGCTTTTGCTTTTGGGTTAACCTTAATTAACTGTGCCAGATTGCTGGGTCAAAAGTTTGACTGGCTGACTGCATGCTTTTTTTATAAACATTTTGAAAACCTAAGATAACACAAAAAAAATCAGAATGGCATTATCTGAGTAGCTTGATAAATTTTCTGATAATGCAATAAAAGGAATATGCTGCAATGACATCTTGTAGATGCCTGCATGTAAGAATGTGGTTTGAGTTAAGTTCCTAATTAACACGAAAACGAAGTCATTTGTTTTTCCTCCTGAAATATCTTTGCTTGCATCCAAATAAGTGTGCAGGCTGCCTTTATCTGGTACATGAAAGTTTCCATTTCATTACTTATTTGTAAGAATAAGCCCTCGTGGAGAGCAGGGAAGCCTAAAAACTGCTTCTTTTAAAGTGCTCCTCAGCCTCAAGTCCTTCAAAGAAAATAATCTTTCACTGTGCATCCAGTGACCCTCTGGAATAGTTAGTGACGTGTTTCAGACTGAAATAATTGCTACTAGAGTTGATATCTCAGAGTTTGTTTTCTCACATTGGAATGGACAAAGGATCTAAAGACACACTAGAAATATTATTTGAAAATTCATTTGCTTGAAAAAACAACTTCCAGCAATTTCCAGACCATTACATTTAAATTGACAGGTGTGATTGTAACCAGTCTGAAAGGAGAGCGTGGTTATTCCTGTTCATGTCAGTGGTGGTGGAATTTGTGTTTTGAAATGCAAAATTTGGTCTTTGGTGCACATCTGTATTTTGAGGAGAAACATTCTATCCCTGTAGTAAGTAATATGAAATGTTTCCCAGTAATCCTGCTGTTAAAGGAAGCAGGATGACTGGGTTTTAGTAAGTGAAGTCTGTGGAGAGTTTGGATTTTCTTTCGCTGTGTATGCGGTGTCAAACACTACCTGGGAAGTTACAGCTAGCATTTTCTGGGCCTGAAGTTGCAAATCAGAATCTCTGATTCTCTCCTTGTCACTATTTCCCATTTTTCACCTACAGCATTTCTGGAGAAAGGAAGCTGCTGTGAACACTCCTGTCTGTCCCAAGACAACTTTATCATGAATGGACAGAAAGTGTTTTACAATTTTTTGTCTAAAAGTCAAATGAGTTATCTCTCTACCAGGGTCTGCTTGTGTTGGAGATGGCAGCAGTATTTCCTCTGTTCTTTGACTTTGCCTTTGATCAGTGGGTTTAGGGGAGCATTTTTTTGGTAGCCTAGAAAGATAAATTTTTTCAAACTCAGTATTAAACTAGCACTTCTAGGGTGGAGGAAGCATAGTCTTGGAAATCACCCATTATAGACAAAACCTAAGTAACTCATAAATATGAGGATTAGTCACAATTGGATCCAAATTCCAGTTTGGACAGCACCATATTAGTCCAAACGCATTTTTTGTCTGCGTTTTTCCCTTGGGTGCTAAATTCTTTCCAGTTTCCCCACACTACGTTGTTGTGTTGAGCCATTTAATCTGTTGTCCAATGAAGATTTTCAAGTTCTACACCTAACTGTAAAACTCTTAACATGCAAACACCAAAGGCTTTGACTAGAATGTAGCCAAAATTTCATTCCAGCATTTTTCAAAACCGTCATTATAAATTAGTTAGTATGTTTATTTTCACTTGGTATAAATGAAAAAGAAATCCATAGATCAATGGAGCAAAATACCCGCAAAGACTGTAAACCCCACTGTGAGCCTCTTCCCAGTAGAAGCTGGGAGAGTGTACTGGGGAAGGTATGCATTTGCTCTGCTCTGACCTTCTTCCCTTGGCTACGGATACTCATCAGCTGCAGAAAGGACCTTGTGCTTAATGGACTTTTGGCTTTAGTCAGCGTAGTTCTTATGGGAACGTTTTGTGTTTGGTGGGGTTTTGGTCAAATCACGCTCGTTAGCAGTCAAAGTCCCACTGCTGCCTGGGGTGTATCTGCACAAGAGCCCGACATCCTCCTCCAACAGCCTGGCTTCCTGCTCCAGCTCTGCCTCGACCGTGCGAGCATATTCAAACCCAAATGTCTGTTTTTGTATTGTAACCCTACGATAACCTTGAAACAAATCGTTTTTTCTGTAGGCCACTGTTTCCAGTGCCAAAGAATTAAATTTTCCTAGTTAACCTCACAGGATGTCTAGGCGGGTGGTTTTTTGTTTTAAGTTGGGTAAAAAAAATACCATTTTCTCTGTTGGAGTATTACTGAAAGTGTTAAAAAAATTGTTTTTGTGTTCTTTCCTTATCTGGCATGTTTGATAAAGACTGCTTTTTAAGACTTGCTGGTGAAGACATCATCCTCTTCTGATGGTTTCGTTTTGGGTTTTTTTGTTGGGTTTTTTGTTTGTTTGCTTGTTTGTTTTCTGGGTGAAGTTCCTGTTTTGTGTGGTGTCTGTTTGTGTTATGTTTTAGTAGTGTCCAAGGCCTGTTTCAGATAAACCAGGCACGGTGACTTCCTTCAGCTGAGAAGGATACACACAAATTATACTTCACATTCTGCTGAGCCAAATGTGCCGGTACAATATGTTTTAAAATGTGATTGCTCTTTAACTTACTTCTAAAAAAACTTGACTGCAGAGAGTGGTATTAAAGTAGACTATTTGGTCAACATGTAAAGGGAATTTTGCCTGGTGATAGCTGGAGAATGGTGAGCAGTGACAAAGATTTCATTATGTATAACACTTGTTGAGTCTTGAAGCAAACCTTGAAAGAACCCCAATGGTTTTCGTTCCATGTTTGCCGACTTCAGCACTCTCATTAAGGGTGATCTTTCACTGATACCATTGACAAAAACTATTGGGGAAGGAGAAAAGCCAAAGGGATTGCCATCCTGCAGCACTAGCCGTTGTGAAGGATGCATTGGGAAAGTTTGTGAATGCCCAGCATCTGTACAAGCAATGCATTTGGCTTGCGTAGCCAGCCTCCTGTTGACTCACTTATGGGGAGTGATAGCAAAAGAGTAATGGCACTGATTAGCAACGAGGCTGATGTTACTTAGTGTCTTGGACAGGAGTATAATTTATCTCTAAATACAAAAATCCTGGAAAGCAGTTTATAAATTATGCCCTCAGATTCATTGAAAATGTCATATCTCTCTATTCTAAAAACCATAAGCGTTTATGATTTATTATTCTCCCAGTCCATGGTTAAAAAATGTATGTATGTGCTTTAGTGAAATGTGAGTATTAAGATCTGGATGGATGGCAGGATGTCTTTATTACAGAACTGAGAGCATCAGCGTCTGTACTGCCATATCTGAGCTGTAATGTCATGTCGATTAATGTATGAAAAGTTGGACTGATGGCAAAGTGCATAGTGAGTAGAAACAGTAAAATATAATTAAGAGGAAACAGGCAAGTGGGGGTTTTAGGGGTGCATACCCTAGCTCACCAGACTGTTACGGTGAACATCTCATTAGAGAGCGTTGCTTTCTATAGGCTTTCAGAATGGCTCAGTAGACAAACACATTATCAGATTTATGATGTTTCCTGAAGTTAGAAAACAACACATTGCCGTATTCTAAGTAATAATGAATAGTAGTCTACATAAGTTAAAGCATTCTTCGGCTTTCTTTTCCTAACATAACATTTTGTGATTATATGTTTTTTAAAAAGCAGAAGAGAACACTTACTATGTGGAACTGTCATGAAGATAAATTAAGTCTGCTTCTACCTCCATTGAAACTCAGGCTAAACTCTACTTGCCCTCAGCTTGGAAGGGACCAGTTAAAAAAAAAGAAAAAACAAACAACGAACCAACAAAACCCAACCAAACAAAAAAACCAACCCCAAACAAAAAAACCCAGACCGAAACACCCCCCTCCACCCAGCCTCTTGAAATTCTTGATTGGTTCAGGGCTCTATTTTGCAGTTCATAGAATCTACTGAAATCAGAGATGGTTATTTAACCCTACGACAGATGGAGCCGGGATGTCTGTATCATCAAAGAGAGGAAAAATGAATTGTGAGTGAGCACAGAAGTCAGTAAATATGAGAGTAATTGGAGTGGGCATGCTGAGAGGATAAGGAAGGATACATTGCTGTCAGTTTTTTTCCAGCCATCAGCTTTGAAGCCAGCTACTGGTCTGTGGAAGTGACCTCTCCAGCCTAAGCTGGAAGAGGTTAGAGGGTTATATAAACGCACAGGTCTATATAAACCTTTCAGGGACACCTATCCAGAGTGTTTTTCATGACGGCAGGACAGATGTGCTTCTTGCAGAGGATGAACTAGGTGATCTGAATTTGTCTTTACTTCTGGAGGTATTTTACAGCTTGACCTTGGTTGGGAGCTGGAGTTTTCAATGTACTTTGAGGGCTTCCTCTGGCTTCTGTTATTAAGATCAGGAAAAAAGAGGCTTGATTAAATATATAATTAAATTCTGCATCTTTGAAATGCTGAATGTTACTCATTATTGGAAACATGAGGCAGTTAAGACAGCGATGGACTGGACTCAGGCTGTCAGGCTATAATATCCTTTTAACTATTGGAGATGGAGCTTAAAACTAATTACCTAGTCTGTAATACTCCCATTACAAAGTTGTTCCAGAACCTTGTTTGTGTGGTAGTCATAGACGGTCTATCAGTTTCCAAAGTAAGTGATTTTATAGCCATTACTGTCAGCATTAGCCTTTAGCTTAAATGACTCCTGTCTTTCAGTTTGTTGCTGCAAAGTGTTTTTTAGCCCTCGGAGTTTTTGTTTTGTTAGGTACATCAAACAAAGCAAGTTCTTTTGTTTTTCTGGCAAAATTGAGAACTGGGTCTGAGTATGTCTAGGCAAGGAAATTGGGCTAAGATAAAGCATGGTGATGAATTAGAGCAGGAACTAGAACAAGCTGAATGAGGTGTACTGGGAACTGTCTTGTGGGTAGTTAGTAAAGGCTCTTGTATCATCTACTCAACCTCCTTCCTTTCTGGCGTTTGGAATAGACAGAAGATTGTGAATCTTTCCATTACATGGATGTCAGTAACTATCCGTGAAACCTCCCGGTAGAGTGTATTTCTCTTTCCCTCCCGCTAATTCTGTGGAGCTCAACAACCTCCAATTGTCCTCAGTTAGACTTAGTGCAAAATATTAGTGTAATGAATCTAAAAAATCACTGTTGATGGTCCCTGTGAAACATGTGATACCAGATGGTGGAATTTGGAGTTGGGTGGGCTTCAGCTTCTTTTTCAACTTCTAGTATATAATTTTATACATTGATTATACTGAGAAAAGGAGACTGCAGAGGGAAGTTGAAAACTCCAAGTGGCCAGGAGTTAAGGAAATGTCAGACTTCTAAGTTTTGTGCATGAACATACAGCACGATTTGGCCTTCCGTTATAGGACTGCAGCTGTGGGATTTGGGAGGAAAGGGGTTGTCTTTTTTCTCTCTTTTCAGGTGGCAGTGGTTTGCAGAATTGGACAGAATATGCTAGATTTCATTTTCCTTTGATATTAGAGGACTACTGAATTGGAGCTCTTTTCTTTTTTATTTTTTTTTTTTTTTTGAGCAGTTGGTCCCTGTGTGTCCCTTTGAATATTTTTTGCTTGTAAGTTTGTACCACATCTTGAGATGGCATAAAATAGATCTGGAGAAGCATAAGAGGGTAGCTGACATTACTTAATCAAATTACCAAAGCTGTTATTTGACGGATTGCATCCTAACCTGGCTTTCCAGTTTTTCAGTTTAAGTTGTCTGCTTCCAGGCATCATCTTCAGTTTGTTGGGAAATTAGTTTAATGTTGCTTTGGAGAGCACAGGGGACCTGGGGAACGCTGGTCAGAGGCGAAGACGTGGTGTACACCATCAGCAGGTGTTGGGCAGCCTCCTGGAGCCCTGCCTTAGGGTTGCCTGCACCTTCTCCGTGACAGCAAGTTAGCCGGCTCACCTGCCTTTGCTTACAAGAGTTGTGTGAGTAGATGGCTATGTTTGTAGAGGAGGAGTAGGCAAGTTGCCTAAAGAGATCTGGTAAAGGAAGAAGAAGATTCTGGCAGCAGGTGAGAGGTTAGGCTACCTGGAAATGCTTGCTAAGGAAAAGGTTTTTTCCCCTCCCTATCCTGGCACATTAAAAACACGCGGTGGCCGTATGCTGTCCCTGTCCGCATCCTCTGTCCCTCCCAGTATAAGCATGCATTTAGGAGAATGGGTCCCCTCCCAGGCCTCTGCCCTCCTGGTTTGAGGACTGGAGGTGCTAACTGGGGCTCAGCAGACAGTCAGGCTCTTGGTCCTGCAGCTGGATTTCAGCTGCTCGTTCGTGCTTGTTTGGCGGCTGCTAACAGGATCTCGAATAGCACAGGAACATTGCCTAAAATCACAGCTTCCATGTTTAATTAAAATTGATTACTGATTCAAGAGCTTGTTAAAAGAAGGGGGGGGAAAAAATCAGCTGGAAGGCTTGGCTGAACTGCATGGCTTTCATATAGATAGCTTTGCTCCTGATGAGCTGAAAAAATAGTTCCCCTTAAGGAAGGGCTTGAGGGTTTTATTTTTCAACTGTTAATCTTGAACCTTTAAAGTTAGCCTGAAAGAATGTGTTTATTTTTCTTGTAGAACTTGAAATGTCCTGTACTAAATAAACATATTGAACTCGAGGCCACTTCATATCATGAGCTTGAATTATCAGCAGAGCAGTATGAAAGATCTCCGTTCCTGTCCTGATAACAGTGATAGATGCGAGAGACCCTAAAGAAATCTATCTTCTTTTTGTCAAAGAAACAAGAGTGCCCCAGGTCAATTCTGGAAGTTAAAAACAAAGCAAAAAGCAATTAACTATTCATTACTTGTGCGTGAAAAAATAATTTGTGATTTTTTTTTTTTTTTTTTTTTTTTGGCAGAAGAAAAATGAATTTGAAAACAATGCTTAGAATACAGGACCAGTTGCCATGTGTTATATTTACTGTTTTGAGTGAGGAAGCTGAAGGGGAATATAAACTTCTTGGTTTTTGTGCATGTCTGCATGAGTATAGTTATTTCACAGAAAGATTTATTGCCATATCTTCCATGAACCATCATAGGTTTGTAAAAATAAAATTAAATAAGTGAGAAGGTTTGACTGCCAGAAAAGCAGTGAAGTGAGGACCTGGCTATTGAATTCATTACCATTTGAACTGGAAGATTTATTAAGAAATATCTAGTGTATCTTTTAAATTCTGTGCAAAGTTGTTGGTTTTATACCCACAGTAACATTTTGCAAAAGGCTAAAAATCCAGCCAAGTAATGCTTAAGCTAACAACATCTGTTTATGCATGACAGCAGGCGCACTACTGAACTCTTGTAATGAGTTTTCCGCTATCCTTACCATGCCATAAGCCACTTCTTGCTTTTTGGTGTTCAGTGTAACTGCAGAATTTATTCCCAACATCTATTGTATTTCAGTTTCAAATAAGGGGTTTTGAACACTGAAGAATAAGTAGCAGCATCTGTTTGACCTCATTCATGATATAATTTCCATTTCATGCATCTCTCAAAGGATCAAAATGTCAGGAAAGCAAAAAGTACATTAAGACCAATCAAATAACACATAGCTGTGCTGAACTCCTTAAAAAGCTAGAAGTGCTTGTAAAGGAAATGTACCCTTGAAGTGATTTGCTGCTGTCTGGTATATGTTTAACTATACCCCTTTCAAGATCATTTCTTTACCTCTGTTAAATGGATTTTATCACAGCTAATCACTACAAAAAATTGAGGGGTTTATGAAAATGAGATATGATATCTGGCTTTCAAGGATCAGGTGAGACCACACCTTTTGAATTTACAGAACTAATAACTCACATAGGGAAACACTGATAGAAGGCAAGCGTGCAAAGACATGTTTAGGTTTAAGGGTATGGATGGCGTTTGAACTCTAAACATTTCCCACCAACTGAGCTGGATACAACCTCTACTCAGCCGAAATGTTGTAAAGGAAGACTAAAGATGGGCCAAAGGAACTAATTCTACTTCATGTTTCAACTCAGCAGACAGTTTCTGCATCTCAGCTGGGGAGACCAGCCGCTCTGCAGCGATAGCTTGCGGTTGCCTGACTGTACCAGAGGAAGGGCATGAATAAATCCAGTGTAAGCGATGAGTGATTTTAGAGCCCTTGAGCTTGCTGCTAGAGCCCTTTAGCTTGCTGTGGACAGTGCTGTTACCTGGCAGGTTTAATTGCCTATTTAATGGCAATCTCTCCCCTGCCCCCCCTTAATTGCACCTTCTACAATCCTCTTTTATGATATCTTGAAGGCCAGACATCTGTTGTTAAATAGAAGAGCTCAGATGGAGCTACTCTGAGATGCAGGTAAAAATATCAATGTTATTCTGGTCCTACAAGACTGCATTTGAATTATTCTTTCCAGTGTTGGAAGAGATCTCCTTTGAGAGCCTGACGTGGATTAGTGCTGGGGATCTGCCCTCAAAGAGAAGAGAGGCTCCGTGTCTTGCAGTGTCTGAGGGTGCTTTGCCAAATATTCGGGCAGTTTAGTGTTGCAGTCCCTACTAATACGTATTTATTTCACATTTGGCAACTGTGAGGGGAGAAAAAAGCATCCTGGACTCATAAAGCTTAAATAGCTTTAGCAGCATGAAAAAGTCAGGAGAATTTAAATTCCTGAAACACTACTACCTCTTCAGAAGCTCTGCCGTTGTAATAAAGATTACTCTGTCAGGGAATCCTGGATATTGCATTCATGGATCTTTTAAGTCAGTGCTGCAGCTGTGTCTGAGGAGCTCTTTCTGAAAGTGAAATGAAGTCCTTTTTTGTCCTAGGTATATCATAGAGATCTGTCATTCTCATTTCCCAGAGACTTGCAAGAACAACTTTCCCTGCTGAAACAAAATTTTTACTTCCTAGAGCCTTCACTTTTTTTTTTTTTTTTTTTTAAGGGTAGCTGAATTGGAAACCTTGTGCCTATAATACAGTTGTAGTCGTGCTGAGTAGCGGATGCCCAGGAAGGGAGAGCAGCTTCCTTGGGTGCAACGTGCTGTAGAGGACACCTTCACAGAGCTTCCATTAATCTGGGCAGCGCATACCAACTGGAATTGCAACCAACAGACAAATCGCTTGGATACTGTTGTGGCATGTGCATTACGTAAATACGCCGCTAATAAATTGGGTGTGGGAGTAAGAGCTGGGGAGAATACATTTCTGATTTCAAGGGGAGGGAGGGGGCATGGATATGGGTTATTTGACATAGAAGCAATCTGCTAATGAGGCGCTAAAATCTCCGTAGGCTCTACCCTCTCTTTTTACTAGAAAATTCATGCCTGTGGCAGTAATTTGAGTGATCCTGGGATCTTAGCCTGAAAGTGAGCTGCCTTTTCCTGTTCTCTCATTGCTGGCTGTATTTGTGTGCCCTTTGCCACAAGGGAGGGTGAGATGTCCTGCTATGTCTTGGCTCTTTTCATAAATTTGCTTCATATTTGGATGTTTTCAAAGTATTTTGCTACTTTTGCAACTTTTTCATAAGTCAGTGGCTAATTCCTCTTCAGCTCTTGCTTGTATGGGTAATCAGTTTCTTGATACACCCATAGAAAAGGCTGAGTTTATATCTTTGGGAGTTGATCGCTGACCCCCTTTTTTTTTTTTTTTTTTTTTCCCCTCAGGACTAATCCAGTTCTTTAATGAGTTGCCAGAGGATGTTTTAGGCACTCCTTGTGCCAATTTCTAATAACACACTGTTCTTTACTTGCAACAGCAAGTATGCCTATCTTTGTTAGTCATGAAAAAGTTAGAAGCATCCTAGCAATTAATTCCTACTAATACACATCCTGCCTCTCCACCTTATTGCAGCACTCAGGGCATGCATATTCAGCCTAAATACTGTACAAGCTGCAAAAAGACACTAAGACATTGATAATATAGTAGCACAGTTATTACCAAAACCTGTCTAGAAATATGAGGGGGGGTTTGTAGCATTGTAAACATAACAAAATTCATGTACCAATATTTACTTTAGCATTGTAGAGGTTTAGAGAACAATCCTGTTCTCTACAGCTTCTTGTGCTGCTGTTCCTATATTGTCTGGATATTCCTACATGAACAAGATGAGAGGCAATCAAAAGATTTCTATATCAAGAAAGGAAGGATGGCCAATAATGCAACATGAGTTGCAACGTGGAATTGATCCACGCTCCTATCTCTCAGTATTATGCAGTCATGAATCTATCAACTGATTTTCAACCCCTGAAGTAATGAGTTAAAAAATATTTTGCCATTGTTAAAAATAAGACAGAATCTTTTCATTATTACTTTTTGTTGAGTTTTGGGGGATTCAAACAAAATTTCTTGCTGTATTGCTGATCAAAAAAGGAGGTGAAGGTCAAAATCTTGGGCATGCAGCATAGCAGTCAAAAGTGAAGAGTTTCTGCACTGTGGTCAAAAGAGCTTACAGCTTGGCTTTTCGGTACCACAGTGCAGAGGAGTAAAGGTTGGAATTCAAAAAGAATTTGTAATAATAAAAGTACTAGAGTGTACAGGAATCCATGTAGTCAGCAGTGACATAGCACTTGTGTGCTTCTGGTACTAAGCCTGTCTTAACGTCAGGGAGAACACTTTCTTCTGTTTGCTTTGTTCCTGTTGCAGAAATTCCTAGTTTAGTTTTTCTTACTTACTCCCGCTAGTGACATTTGTTAAATGGGTAATGCAGCCTGCTCATTTTTCATCCTTGCGTTGAATTTTTCTGTGCTGTAAAAATTTCCAGGTAAAGACAGCAGCGTGTTGTCCCTCAACAGCCACAGAAAGTGCTTTCCAACCTGGGACAAAAGTTGGTGTCCATGATTTGCCATTACTTTGGAAAATTAAGAGATATTGATTGGTGCTTGAACAGTCTGCTGCGGTAGGAGCTTTAGCAGAGTGTCCACCAGGACTTTGACCCTGCCCTGCACCCACCCCCCACTGCTGTGGCTTCTTTTAATACCTGTTGCTTCACTCTGTCTTCTAAAATGCCAGCACTGTAATGTTATTTTATGTAGTTTTCTGACCTCATACTGGAAAAATCTATTAATCTCCTCGTTATTATTATGCCCTGCCAGCTGCTAGCTCACTGCAATTTAGGCTATTGCTAAACCCTGCTGCTTTACACTCCCTCTGGACTCTTTTGTCTTCTTGTTGACCACTTCTTCTAAAAGTGCTGGCTTCTTTCCCACTCCGCTCTATTTGAGCTGCCCGTCATCAATCCTCCTTGTTAGTCTTATGGCTAGTAGCGTAGGTATATTTTGACTTTTTGAAAAGAACAATTGCTACTCCTACGTTGGAAGTTAAGATTGGAAAATCTGTAGAGGGTCTGTAGTCCATGTAATGCTTTTGTGTTGATTTTGTGATTCAGTTTCTGCTGTGATATGCAGCAGCACCTCCGACGTGATGGGGATTCCACAGCTAGGTGCATAAAGCAGTGTTTCTGCCAGTCCATCAGCAAGGAGCCACCTTCTTTCTATATTCTTACAAGATCTTCCTGGCAGGTTTTCAACACCCACTAGTTAAACAGCTGCATTTTTACTGACCATCGTATAGGAATGATGAGAGAGTACCCCAAGATGTGGACAAAGAAAGAGGAGTTCCTGGAGCTGTGAGAACGGTTTTCACTGTCTTGCCCTCTTTAAGGTCTGCAGTTTGACTGTGTGTGCTGGCAGAACCCAGCAGGTGATCCCAGCTGGGGTATGTCTGCTCATGGTACCCTCCTTCTGGCACAAAAATACCTGATGGTATTTTTCCTTCTCTTTTCTGTTTGTGGGAGCTGGGACATGCCTGCCTTCCAGCCACTTGTTGGGATTTTCTGCTTTTTGTTAGTTTGTTGTGGGGGAGATTTTTTTTAACACAAAGATGCCCAAATAATGCCAATTGCTTCGGGCAAGGTATGGCATTTTTGGTGTCAGAGCGGGACACAAAGGAGAGACTCTCTTCGTGTACAGTATGTTACTTGTGGTAAAGACTTGATTTTTTTTTTTTTTTTTCCCCCCCAGGCATTTTCAGCTATGTTTGGCTGTGTGTGTGTGGGCAACCTCAAGGGGGATTAATAAAACCCTTCATCCAGGTGGGTGTGGGTAGGCACTGTATTGGTAGTGCACGTGAGAGCCAGTCATGATGACAGCCCCCTTCCCCGTGAGACCGAGGTCAAGATGACCATCAGGCAGGTGTCACACCACGGGGGACACGGTCTCTTCTGTGACCGTGGCCAACGGAGCCGCTGCCGGGTGAGCGGGAAGGGCTGGAGCCGGGCTCCTCGTGATGGATGTGCTTGGGCAGTTGGAGAGCAGCAGGGAGGGCTGCGGGGGACGTGCATCCCTCGGGGAGATGCTCCCTTCTATTCTGCACATAATATTAGCTGCTTCCATGCAGCACAGGATTCAAAATAGTTTTGGAAATAACTTTTCTTTGTGAAATAATTCATCTGGCCGCAGGAGCATGTCATACTTCTTTCCTCCCCCACATGCCACGCTGGTCTGCGGCTGCGTTTCGGATGCCGATGGCTGTGGGATGGGAGACTTGCCCTTGGCCCAGACTGGGATGTGGCAGGAGCGCTCGGTCAGGATATGACCCCTGCCCCTTGCTGGGTGATGTCTGTATGGGCACGTTTTCACTTTGGGTCATTAAATGCATGCAGTGGCCTGAGACGCAGAGTGTTGGAGCCTCTTCTGCTCTTGCTTTCTGGCTGTTATCCATAGGGATTTTCAGACTAGTCCTTCAGTCTAACACCGCTCTGATACTTTAGAAGGAAATCTGACATGGAAATCTCTGATTTTTCTCATGGCCTTTGTGACCTTTCAGGTTATTTTATCTTGAACTAGTCCCCTGTCTCCTGAGGGTTTCCTCACCCACCCCTGTTATTGTCCATTGCTCAGTGCTAACCCTACTCCCTCCCTACCTTCCTTCTCACGCTCTCACAAACAGCTTAATGAATTTTAGAAAAAACAAGGATTTCTTAAACACTCTGATAATTTTCATCTCATGACTTTCTCTCTTTTTTTTTTTTCCTTTAAAGCCTTTTTCAATGATAGAGGTGATCATACAAAGAAGTTCTCATTACTCGCAGCGACCTGCTTTTTCCGAAGTCTTACTGAACCGCTAAAATATTGTTCCCCAGAACAATATAGCAATAAATCTCTGACTTCAGCACCTACCAGGCAAAAATCTCATTGTACTTGAATGAAATCACAAAAGGTCCTTGCGTGACAGGTCGCTGTTTTTCTCCTGGCAGAGTCTGGAAGCAGGCAAACAGGATGCCGGGGCTCTCTTTCTTCCGCGATGCGAAATGAAGTTCTTGGGCTTTTCATGAGAGTAAAAGCTGTCTCATAAGTTTCATTCTTCCCCGGCAGTCTTCTGAGGAGCATTGCTGCTTCAAGCTGGGGACATGGAGGAGCCGCAGCTCCAGGCTGTGCCTGGGAAGCATCCCCGTTGAGTTGCACGTCTCCAACCAAAATGGCCTTTTCTCTCCACCTGCGAAGGGCCGCTGGTTGGCCTCCGTGAGCCTTGCTGGTCAGGACAAGGGGAGGGAGACAAAATGATGTGCTGTACGGCAGAAATGCCCCTACTTTTAGGGGGCAGGCAGGCAGGAGCTGCTCCGCTCAACCTGCGTCTACTTGGAACAAATAAGGGTGCGTGTTGGGCTTTGTGTAACCTGGGTCACGTCATCTGGCAAGTAAACAGCTGAGCTGAGCATTCAGGTTTTCTGCAACTCAGTCCTGTGCTTTAATCGCTGTTCATCACTGTTCCTTTCATTACTGGCCAAAACTGTAGCTTAATTCCCTGTTGCAGTATTTCTAGCTCAATTTTAATAACTTCATGTTCCCCTGTGAGTGTGAATCAATGGCATCGTAGAGGCTTTGAGGCTCTTGCTACAGTCATCTTAAAGCTTAAGTGATTATCCTTGCTGCTATAACTAGATATGTTTTTAATCATATATTGAGCAATGTGCCCGAGTCCTCCACATACGTGCTGAGACCTATATGTGATATAATGCTGCTCCCCGTAGCAACTCCAGAACAGCCCTGTACTAACTCCAGGACAGCGGTTGTGTGGGCCCTGGTGAAAGCCTTTGGAAAACAGCAGGCTCAGGAACAGGTCTTCTCCATCTTGTCCTCTCTCACCCTCGGCTTGCTAGCAGCACCGTAGCTTCTGCCCGAGTATCTTTTGCAGTATTCGAACCTGGATGTTTTGTGAAGTTCTGGTTCTTTTCCTCATTGCTGAGCTAATTCACAGGGATAGATACGCAAATAAGACCTGATTAAGAAGAAAGCAATGCTTGCTACTGCTTTATTTAATAGAAGTCTTTAAGGATCAGGGGCTATTTACAGTATAGCGAGGCTCTTGTGGCTTTACTTTTTTTTTTAAGACAACAGTGTGTAATGAGAGTTTTGCTCACTGAAAATGTAATTCCAACATGATTAACTCACAGAGAGTTAATCTTACTATAATTAAAATGTACTGTTGGTTTTTTTGAATCCAAAGTCATTTTGCAATTAATAGCATTGACCTCTACGTATGCGCAGGTTAAATGAAGGAGAAAAGCACCATAACCAGTGTAAAGAAATGGAAAAGAAGCATGGATCCTTTAGAGGGAGAAACAGTAACTCTTGCGCTTGCAGAAACTCATTGGGGAAGTGCTTG
This sequence comes from Aquila spilogaster, assembly GCA_024606505.1. NCBI lineage: Eukaryota > Metazoa > Chordata > Aves > Accipitriformes > Accipitridae > Aquila > Aquila spilogaster. Next base: position 42,638,622 of record JANHGO010000069.1, read on the forward strand.
TTTTGCAACCCAGGGCAGAAGGGAGGCTGCAGCTCACAAGGTTAGAGAGCTTGTACAGTCACTGGATATTTCAACTGCATGAGGGGCTGGCACCGATCCATTTGCTGAAAGATTTTACAGATGTCAGCTAGGCAGGACTGTTGTTTTAGGCAGCCAGTGTGAAGCAGGAAATGACCTGTGTGGAGCAGGCGGTTAACGAAGAAAGATGTGAGCGAGTTGCACCTCTCAGGGACAGCTGAAGGCATGTCGTTCTGAAAATTAACCTTATATCCTTCAAGTTCAACAGATCATCGCATCTGGTGTTTGCACACGATACAGCTGAATTCTTGCTAAAACCCTCTGAAAGTTGTTGTAAGTGTAACTGTAAGCTGGCTAAGAAAGGCTGGATGATGTCATAGCGTTTTGATGATACAGAATTCTTTCTGCAGAGACAGAGATGAGATACGTCTGCATGTATTGTGTTGTACTCATGGTGTAGGAAAAGTTGCACTGTGATACTATTAGTCTTTGACTAGACTTGGCACAACTTTTACAAACTGGGAAAATATTGTTCCATATGTGTATATAAATGCTTCAGGGTAGAACAGGGAAAATACAATTTGTATGTGTAGCAATTTATATAAAATGGGTTAAAATAGCCTTAAGCAAGGGTAGATCCAGTATTAAATTAATCACTACCCCTTTAGACATTCTTATTTGTTATTTTATACTGTCAAGTACCTAGAGGTGATGAAGGTAAGTTGTGTTAATGAGTGCAATGTGCACTTTTTTGATGACTGAAGTGGGCTATAACACACTTGATAAGCAATAATTAGCTAAAGATGCCAATAGATGGAAAAAAGTGTGTATTCTGACAGAAAGGCAGAGCATAAACAAAGCGGAGGCCACCATGTTACTGCAAGGGGGGTGTGTGTCTCTATTCAGACTAAAAGAATTTTAAGAAATGTAGCGTAAGTGATTGATAGAGCATAAAATGATCCTCTGCAAGGTGATTTATATAATGTCAGAGGTACCCGTAAGCTGGATTTCATACTGCTGTTCATTGGGTAACGGTCAGGAAGTGTTTATATGTCACCGTTTAAATACAGAAGATGTGTTTTACTCATGCACTTTCTGGGAATGTCTTGAAACACTTGTTTTAGGTCACATTGAAGTAAAAATGGTGTTTTGCTGTAGGCTTTTTTACTGTTTTGCATTTCCATCTCAGATGGAAAATCTCCCTTTGATCACTTGACACCAGTAGAAGTGATCTGCTCCAGAAGAACGGATGAGATGGTAGAATCTCTGTCACATTTAGAACGCAACACAGGGAGATCTTACCTTTGTTCGTCAACAGTTTGCTGATAAGAAAAGCTACTAATAGTGAGAGCATCAGGGCCATAAAAACTTTTCTGTCACATGGAATCCATAAAGCAATGTCAGTTGCTTTAACTGACAGATTTGCTGAGTTTGCTGGTCTGACACAGTCTTCAGTGCAATCCTTTTGCATTCTCTCATGTTGCAGCATTTAAGCTGAACTAGCGGTACAATTTTCATACCAATTTTGTTTGCCTTTTTTCTTTTTTCTGTCCTTTTTTGCCTTACAGGAAAGAGAGACGTGATCCAAGTTAAAAGTTAAAATTCCTATTTAAAATATATTCAGAAGTTCAGAATACTAATTTGCAAAATGGGAAGGCTATCTAAATGATTTCCTATCAAGCAGGTAGCAAGTTTTATGCCTTCTTGATTCAGTAATCCGAAGTAAACAAGGTATGTGCTACTCCACCTGCATGAATTTATTGGATTTAGCAAATGTATCTTCAACAGTTGGCCATGCTCTCTGTACCAGCTTTATGGGTGCTCCCAGACTTCAGTAACTGCTTTTCGAGACAACCTCACATGCTGCTTCCTCCTGCTGTAAGGCTAGCTTGGCTGAAGTGTGTCTATCTGATCACTAGCTGAGTGCCCCGGTTAGTTTTTTTGATGCTGGGCCTTTGTTCCTGAATTTATTTTGTTTCCTTAGATACAGGGCCCCACAAGGTCAGGATCCGCACACCATGGTGGCAGCTGCCAGAGCTTGGCTTATTATCAGTGCTCTTACCTACGCTGTGTATATTCAGAATAATGGCAGTCGATTAGTTATAGATATGTCCTGTTAAATAGCTTGAGGAAATGCACCCTGTGTGGCTTTAACTCAGAAACCATAATGATAAGTTTTCTCTTTTATGAGCGCTAGAAGTATGCAATGAAGACAGCAATAAATTAAGCTTTGTTAGCTTACAATTTACTTTTATTAGTCATTCATTTTTATTAACTTATTTTACGCACTTACTGTAGGAAAAATGTTGTGGTCCAAATGCATTATGAGCAATTTAGAGAGTATTGTTAGTCCAGAATTGTTAAGCAGTCTGAATTCATCAAGATCCTTTCTTGGCTGAAATGCGCGGTTGGGTTGGGGTTTTTTGTTTCTTTTTTTTTTTCCTTTTCTTTTTCTTTACACATTTTCAGATGAGACTTGCTCTTAAATCTCAGAAGCAAGTAGACCCTATGGTAGCAATTTTTTTCCAACTGTATTGAAGAAATAACAGCACGCTTGTGTCTTTTGTATCATGTGGGATTCTATCCACATCAAGGGGCCCTGTTTGTCACCATAGTTTCGTATCTCTGAAGTTCAAAGGGAAATGCAGTTAATCAAATCCCAGACCCCTGACTTAGATCTGCTGTGTTTGATTTCCATCAGTCTTCATGGTTATGTCATTTCAGTGGCATAGTGTTTCTTCCAGCTATTGCATATTTCCCCAATATTCAGTAACCACAATGCCAGTGAAGGTCAGCAGATGAGCTTTCCCTTATGTTGCCTAAATTGGGAAAACAAATATGGGAAAGGGTTTCTCTCACTGGAATTGGAACTTGCAAGAATATATTATATTAATTATACCTAATTTTATAACCTTAATTATGGTATTTGTCTTTTATTAATTTTTATTGAGACATTCATGGCTATGGTTTTGTAGATGCAGGCGAAATAGTTCAAGAAGCCGGAATTCGGTGCCCCCTTGGGCAGTAAGCCTTATGGGCCCATGGTTGGGAAGCGGGAACTCGACTTAGCTGTCAGACTAGATTTAAATGACAGATTCCCTGCATGTTTTCAGTTCCATTATAGAATGTTATTACAGTTGTAAAACAGTGCAAAATCCAAAATGTGCATTTTCAAAAAGTGTTACTGAGGTCAAAAATATAATACTCAAAATATATTTCTGTGTACACTTATTTTTCTGATTCAAAAATCTGATCCCTGTGTTTGCAGTATTATAGACCACATACACATTTACTGTTTTTACTCATGTGTGTCTTCGTCTCTCGACTAATGGTTTTGTGCTCAGGAGCTTTTGATTGGTCTTTTTTTTTTTTTTTTTTTTCCTTCTGAATTTACTTCTAATATGTCATTCCACATATGCATAACAGCATGTCTGAAACTCCTGGAGTGATTGGAGGGTTAAGCCACGGCCCACATAAACAAACATGCTGCCTCTTCAGTCTCAGGGCTGTAAGTCATTTTGTCAGTTGTCTTATCTGCTATCTGAACTCACTTGCTCTTTCTAGCAGATGTTGCCAGAGCAAGGGCTGATATTCATGACCAGAAATTGAAGCTGACAAAATTTGTAAAGAAGCAGCAACACAAACCAGGATAAGCCACTATAATTTGCTGTATTTGTCAATACTGCGTTAGAAGGAGGTATTTTGCAGCCTGGTGACATGGATGATAAATGACTGTTCGCTGCGTTGTACCACATAATCTTGATGAACTGACACGTCATTGGGAATTTGTATCCTCAGGGCAAGCCGCTGAGGAAAACAAAGTTGTTGAATGAAAGTGCTCTAGACAGTCAAGACAGTCAAGTCTTTTCATATGTAATTTGAAGGTGTACTAAAAGTGCTGACAAAACCAAAATGATAAAGTGACTGCTGTGTCTCAGTATTTGCATTTGATGGGTGTGTCTAGAAAGAGTTATTTCCAAGAGTGTCTGAAGGTGGGACTAATTACTGCTGTTATGCTAACTGATTTCATCATGGAAAAGCTAATGATAGGAATTCACAGCCAAGTCATTTGAAGTCATTACTGCAAACAGGAGATAACCTATATTAAGAAGCTGCAATGCGTAATGGTATGGTGCTGTTGGAACCCAGCAACAGTCCACCTGATCTTCTGGCTCCTCTTTAGCAACGAGACATACGTGGTGTAAGGTTGCTTTTGTTGGCATGTATTAGCAGGCAATTTTTTTTTTCAGTGCGTCAATTTTGTACATTAGTATTTTTATTAATATTGTCAGAATTATTGTAATGCTGGTATAGCCAGGAACACCATCGCCTGTAGAAGTGTCCGGGTTAATTTAATCAGCATATGCTCATTGGTGCTTGCCAGCTTGGAAAAAACCAGCTTGGTTTATCAAGTGAATCCCGCAATGTTAAGCAGAACAGATTTTCTTGAGTTATTGCCATTGGCCTTCAAGCTCAGATGTCCACAGCAACTTGGAATTTTTCTACCTATGCTGAGAAAATGTTAGTAGACCGATCTTTTGGAGACGGTTGAGGGTGTTCCTCGGGGTAGCAGAGGGAGTTTATCTTCTGCTGTGGCTACCAGCTCTGAAGGTTAACCTGAGATAGTGCAAAGTTGCTAAAGATTCAGGTGTGTGTTGCCCATATGATGCTTTGTTGAGAAAAGCAGTCCTTTCTCTCTTGTGAAGAATATTTTCTATAAACTTTATAACTAAATCAAAAACTTGAGAAAATGTTAATTGGAGCAGAGGGAAATGGAAAGCCTTTTTTTCCTGTCTTCTGATTTAGTAAAGGTATAGGAGTTTTGACTACAGATTTTACGGGTTCTCCCCAAATATCTAGCTGATTAGCTCTTTGAACCACAGGGTCAAAGCCTGCCTGCAGCTACCTTTTTTTCCCCTTCTTTGCAATGCCTCCAGCAGCACTTCAGAACATGCAGCCCACATCAAAAAAAAAAAAAAAAAAATCATCTCCTTGCTCGTGGCTGGTCAGGTAATCATTGAACCTGTGCATCTTTGTCTCATACCAAGCACCTTCTCTTCTCAAAAAAGACAGACTCTAAATCTATCATGTTGACTTCAACTTTTACCAGAAGAAAACATTAATAGAAAGCTGATGTAGGAAATACTGGAGCATACAGACCTTGAATAATGTTAGCGCTTTCAGGGATAATAAATACATTAACACTTCTTCATTGGCGATAACAAAACATACCTGCTCAGGCACATCGCAGCCTGTGAGCCCTAGAGCGCCTTTCCTGGAGGATTAAGCATATTGAGTGTGGAGAGACTTACATTGGTAGTCACTATTTTTTTCATCAAATGTGTGTGTCTGCTTTCTCTTTCTTCCTTCATGTTTCATTGGGACAAAGACAAAAAAATGTTATCAAAAATTTGAGGAAACTTAAGGCTACTAAAAAAGCAACTCCTCTCTATTAAAAAATGGACTTTGAAAGCTTCTTCACTGTTGTCTCATGTGTGCCCACTTCATGAGAATGAATCTGCTGAAACAAGATTTCCCCACATAGGAAATCTATGCATGTTTGGGTTACTTACTGAAATGTCTGAGAACTGTCTGAATGCAACTCTTACTATGGTTTTTCACGATAGAGTGTAACTTGGTGGAAGTGAATTTGCATCTTCTTTCTATGGTTTTCTCTATGCAGCAGTTGCTGAACTTCAGAGTAGTCTGTGCCTTTCTATAAGAAGAAGCTGTAATAGTTTGGGAAATTAGGAATATTTTTCTTAATTATTAAGGTTGTCTCTGATTTTCATTAGCTAAGACTGTATTGGTGGGGAAAAAATAGCCTTACATACTGTAAAACACAGGAAAAGCTCTTACTACTTATTATTGTAATCTATTGGAACTGAAGTCATAGTTAGCGCTCTTGGGCTGGGCAGTGTTCAAATAAAGAACAAAAAGATGGTTTCAGCTGTAGCTTGCAATTCAGGTATAAGCCAAATTACGGGGGGGAAAAGGTTGGAGCACAACGAAAGAGGTCATCATCATCGGCTAGATATTTAAATTCTGTTGTTTGGGGGTTTTTTTCTTTTTTTAAAGTTGCTTTACTGTTGCAAAGGAAAGTTTTAAAGAGGGACTTAAAGAAAAACCCAACTGCAGCGGGGTTGAAGAAACTCTTCTGATGCAAAAAGAAAAGAGAAAGCACATCACCTATCTGGAAATACAGCAAACAGGGAAATGAGACTGATGCCATGGTTAGTTAGAAGCATCTTGTTTGATGCAAAACAAGTCTTTGCAAAAACGGTAGTTCACAAAGCCAAAGGAACAGGCTTGGAAAGTTTTATTTTCAGCCACATTCTGAGTGGACGTAAACAGGGAAAGGCTGAAATTACTGCTCTGTTGTCTCTCTTCCCCCCCCCCCCGCCCCTTTTCCCCCCTCCCTGCTCTTCGCTAGCACACTGGATGTGGGATTTGGCTGAAAGAGGTCAAATGGGAATGAAAGAGACAAAGGAGACAGAGGGATGGGAAGGGAGGAGAACACGATAAATAAAGAGTGAAGAAGGTAGGTAAGAATTTGTTACAATTATTTGAAAAAAAACCAAAAGTTATGTAGTTATGTGGGAAAAGTAGAGAAAGGGTCAGGGCACTTCGTATATGTGTGCTGTAAATGGAAGGCTGGAATAGTACATGTAAATGTGCTGTAAATGGAAGAAAGCAGGTGAGAGAGCGTGTGCCTTGAGTTTCACATGAAAAGAGTGAGAGTGGGGCCAGAGCCCCCGTAGGTCAGAGAGTCTGCGCTCATTTTGGCATATACTTGTTGACACTTCCAGAGTTTTAAGAGCTTGTGCTCTTACAAGCTGGCTTTGAGGCAATAAAAACTTTTTGTTTATGCTTTTAAACATTAAAGTCAAGAAGGTGTTATAAGTTTGTAAAATTTTGCAGCTTCAGAAGCAAGCATTTAAAAATGGAAATATGTCTAGAAAAGACTTCCTTCAAAGCTACTGATTGCCAACAGCTTCTACCGCTTCTCCCCACCTCACAAATATGCACAGATTTTTTTAATTTTTTTTTTTTTATTTATTACCTGGCAACTCTTTACAGGTATATAACTTCTCTTGGCTCTCTTTTCTTTTCCTATCATTTATCTTTCATTACCTGATGATGTAGCTTTGCATCTTTGACTGTCTGAGACTTGCAAGAATCGTTGCCAGAATCACGTTGCTCCTTCCTGTTTGGATCCGTTTAAATGATTTCTTTTAGCTCCTTGGAATCGCATGACTGGAATATAATTCGTGATGTCTAACATTCACCTGTCCTGTAAAGACTCTCCAGGCTCATCCTCTGAGTGAACAAATAAGTCTTTCCCCTTCTCCAGTCAGAAAATGGTGGCTGAGGTGAAACCAAATCAGAGACTTGCTCCCAACCAGACTAAGTGTTTCTTCTGAAGCACCCTCTTAAGTCATCACCTGGTTTATATACAGGGATGCTGAAGCAATCCATGAGGTCAGGCTGGTTGGGTTTTTTTTGTTTGGTTTTTTTTTCTTTTTTTTTTTTTTTTCTTAGTAGCACCATTAGATATGGATCTCGAAATGAGGTGGAAGAAGTGGAGGAATGCATTTCTAACAGGAGAAGAGGAATGCAACCTGAACAAAATCTCGGAGATGTTATCTCCCACCCACATAGGGTACAATTAGTAGTCTATTTGAGCACCTAGTTGTTCTGCGGAGTAATTGCTTTTTCTGATAGAGGTTGGTGAAGAGAAGTGTGAATTGCTAGTCATGCAATCAAATTAACCTTCAGGGGTTTGTTTTTTTTTGCTGAGTTACAGTTTCCATCCTTAAGGCATTAGAGTGCTTGCGATAAAACATCCAGTCCTTCCCTGTCCTTCTTGTTAGTACTTGGGAAATCTGTTCACCTTGCTTTAAACTGAAATTAACTATAAACTTACAGGAATTTTTTTTACTATTGCCAGCAAATGCTTAACATGCAGTACCTTCAAATAAGTTTCTGGTGTGCAACAAGAGCTTTCAGGGGGCTTAATTCCTTTAGATTAACTGGACACATCTAGGGCTGGATTTGCGTGAGCAGTGGTATATAGACGTGGGGTCTGTGAAAGACATACGCGATGATGTGGTAGGCTCTCACCGAAAGTGGCAGCTGCTCTTTTAAGGGTACAGGTCATTTGATTGTGTTGGTTGCCTTCCCAGAGATGTGGAGGTGAAGTACTACTTTTCATCTTCAGTGTGAATCAACAGCCCTTTGGGATTTTCTGGTTCCGCTGAAGCCAGCTGTTCAGGTGAACTACCCCCCACACGGCACTTGGGTCATCCCAAACCTGAACCAGATTCCACAGTAATCCATAATGGTTTCAAAAGTTCTCCCTTCAGTTTGAAAGAAACTTGAAGTATTATTAGAAGATGAACAGTCTGCTGCTTAGAAATAAAGACAAAAGGTGCTATAGCCAAAAGAGCCCAGAGGAAAAATACTCTTTTGATCCATTTACTTTATTTGCCAGTACTTCCCATGTCATGTGTTCCACCATTTCCCCTGGAGTCAGACAGCTTCCTCTACTGTTTGCAGAATAAACATTTCTGCTTCCTATTGATCTGTAAAAGACCTATGCAATCACTTCTTTTTATTTTTTTTTCGCCTTTATTTTTTTTTTAAAGAATAACAAGAAGGCTGAAAGACAGAAGCATCATCTGCAAGCCACTCTTGACACAGAAGCCCCTGCAGAATCCTTCTCGATTGCTAATCCTTTAAGACAAAGATAACACTTATTCTGAGACTTGTGTAACAAATAAAAAAATCAGAGCTATGTATTTTTCTAAATTGTTTTGAAACTTCTCTTTTGCCTTATAGTGGCTGTTGTCAGAGACCTTTCTGCAGCCTTTCTAGCAGGTCATTGAACCTTCCCTGCTTTGTTCTGCACTTCTCTATCACAGCCACAGGATTGTCACATTGGTTAGCGTTGCTATGCTTCTGCCTTCTTGTTTTTTCTTTTCTTTTTTTATTTTTTTTTTAACACTTCCCCACCCTCTATGGAGTTTGTACCAAAGAATAACTTTGTTTGATATTGGCGTCTCTCCCTTTATACTTCCAGTTGATAATGAGCACTCTATTTTGAGGTTTGAGGCAGGATTTCAAAAATTTTTCTTTAAAAGCTGATCGAGTGTTGTGCGTCTATGTGTTTTAGAGTTCCCTCTTTCTTACGGAGTTTGCTGTTCTCGGCCTCAAACATACTTTGAAGATAACTTTATAAATGCCAACTTTCAGTTAATAATCTTTTCTTCACACAAATTGTTCTTCTGTGCTTGACAACATTTTCTTTCAGCCTTTGAATATTCCTGAATAGATACCTGTCACCTAGTAAAGTTTTGTTGCTTCATTAATTAATTTCCAGTCCTCCTCATTTTTCTTACGGAGAATAGTAATTTTTACCTCTGTTTTCTTTGTGTGTTTTTTTTTTTTTAGTTTTTTTTAAAAATACTTATCACCATAACCTGTTTTGTGTTAGTCAGCTGGCTTATTTAGTTAAACTTCAGTCATTTAGAAACTGTTCCATTAGTTTTAGTCAAAGTTGCAACTTTGAGAGAAGGACAAAGGAAGAAACAGCCTTCCTGAAATGCACTTTTCTTTGGGTAAGTATATTTCTGAGCACTTGAATATGCAAATATATATCATCTTCAGTACTTTAGTCTTTGTTTCTGCCCTAATCAGATAGTCAGATGCTGGGTGGTCTGAGTGTAAAAATCGCTTCTGTTCCTGAGCGCAAGTGCCAGAAGTCGTTACGTTCAGGAGCATTGGTTAGACCCAGTTTCATGGGTGAAAATGTCATAGCCAGTTTACTGGATTTCTCTTTCATTTTAGTTTGTGTTAAATATAATAGCTCAAATCTCAGTTCAACCAGCACAGGACGAGAATTGTTACTTGAAATTGCATAGCTTTTCTGGAGATGTTTAACCTTTGTAAGCTTTGGAGAACAAATCCCAAAGTGAGTGGTTAGGGCTTTCGCTAGAAAACTGTTCCATGGTACACTGGTTGGATATTATCAGAAAGGCTTATTTGTTTTGTTTGTTTGTATATATATGTGTTTTCAGACTTAATTAACTTGCACCTCATTATAAGAACAAAAGAAGAAAATGTAATTTTCTTCGATATCATCAAAATCAAATAACTCTTGAAGCAAATGAGACATGATTACTCAAACATCTTTAATCCGTAGTTTTTGCTACGACTTGTTTTAGCTTCATGATGTAGATCTAAGCTGGTCTCTTGTTCTTCTGCTGTTGGATGCTGACACTTGTCTGTATTTTGCTTATACTTAATGAATTTAGCAACCCAGAAATGCCTTTTGTCTCTTTTTTTCCTTGACCCCCCTTTATCCTTCTCCCAGGAAGATTGTACAGTAATGTTCAGAGATTCAAGTCTCCGTTTTCTTCAGGTTCACCAGGTCTTATTCCTCATACTTTAAAGATAAATGGTTTTAATTTACAAATGTTGATTGTGGTGGTTTTAAGGATAAAGCTAGGCAACTACAAGATGATAGATGCTGTGCTTAAACTTGTGCACTCCTGCTTTTTTAATATGTTAAATATTGCATTAAACTGAAATTTATTCACTGTTTATTGGTTGGTATTTTTTTTAATTGGTGAAATACACATTGTATATTTAGCATTTTGAGAACGAAGATAATTAAAAATTATCACTGGAGCAGCATTAAAATGTCTGAAAAACAACAACAAAAACCCCTCACCTTTTACTTAAAGGAGCATATGTATTTTAAAGAGTTGAGGAGGTTTGGAGAACCTGTGTGTGTATCTTATTAGATATAAGGTCATATTAGATTATTTGATATAAGGTCAGTGTGGATAGCCCTTCTGTGGCCAGTGCTGTGCAGGCTCCAAGGGCTGACTCCTGCAGGGGTGGGCCGTCTCCCTAAATGTACCAAATCGGTCCTCGGCACCGACGCGGACCTGCCGAGCCCCAGGGAGAGAGGTTGCCTGTCTTCCCTTCACCTGAACCGCGTGAAGCTCCCCGCCGCTCTTCCGTGCTCAGGGTGGCTGCCCCATCCGCATCCACCTCAAGATCTTTGGATAATATGGAGTGAGGAGAGTGCTTAGTGAAGAAAGTGTTTGGTTTATATTTGTGTAGCGCAAACCTCTTACTGCTCTGTAGGACGGGATGCCTCCGAGGTGGTCAGTTCCTCCTCACTTCTAACCAAGGCGGCTGCACTTGGGCTTAAGGGAGCGTGTGTGCATTTCTTTATCAAAATGCGTGAAGATATTTTTTTCTTTGAGCCACACTACGGTATTTTAAATTGTGTATTTAGCCTGGAAATAGTGAAATCTTCACTTCAATTATTTTATAAGCTCTAAGAATAGAATATCTTCAAATAGCTATGTAGTGTAAATCCATATGTCCTTTGTTTACTTTGGATGTCAAGTTTGGGTATGTTTAGATCTCTTCTACAAAGTTGTCTTTTTTTGGAAAATGTAGTTGTTTCCCATCTGGAAGAGATAAGCACTTTCATTTCAGGGAAGAAAAAAGAAAAGGCAGGCAGTCGTGCTGGCTGATAAAGGAGGACAGTGGTGGAGTCGGCAATTTTAGCGTCCAGTTCTGGGTAGGTAATTGAGTGCAAAAGTAGAGTTGGAGTCTCTTGATGAAATTTTCTTGAAAAGTCCTTTGCTGGCTCAGCTTCTACTTTAGTATTTTATAACCAGCTTTCTGACTCTAGGTTTCAAATTCAGCTTGCAGTCTGAGACTATTTTAAAACCTGAACGTGCAGTACACGTTACTTCATTTTGCAACTGAATACAGTAAAATGAATAGGTTGACAATTAAAATTTTGCAAATCTAAAAAGATAGCTAAGCAAGAGTGGAAACAAAACAGCCTTAATTTTCCCATTCCTAGTGCAACCATGTTTACTTCTTAAAGACTTTTAACAGCAAAAACATGATTGTGCAGTTGTGCAGGTAATCCATTAGAGGGCAATCTAATATTGCTCTGTTTGGAAAGAAGTCATCGGTGAGGAGACAGAGGGTAATGGATAGACAACAGGTACAAGCTTGATAAGGTTGAACTTTAGTTTTCTATTTGAAACTAAGCTGTTTTAATTGCAGAATGTATGTTAGCTCAGTAGTAGAACAAGGAAAATAATTTGAACAAAGAAGCTAATTTATTTGTTCTTGTTAATGACGTGTAAGTAAATATAATGGATTTGCATGTTATAATAGAACCTCCTTAGAATCTGCCTAGTTTAGGGAAGTGGCAGAAGGATTTGGAAAAGCAAATTCCATCTCCTCCCTCTAAGTTTAGTTAGCATCTGGTTATGGCCAAATTGCTCGGGCAAGAATTTTGTAACCTTTTTGAGGAAAAGCTAAGCACGTAAATTCTCTTTAAATAAGCAACTCAAGGCAAAAATTCTATTGAAATCAGAGCACTTAATATGTGTTTTAAGAACTTGGACTTTACTACCTTTATTCTCTCAGATTTTAGAAAGGTAGTAAATCATAAAACCTCAGAATGATGTTTCCAATTTTAACACTTAAACAAAATACTATCCCATAAACATACTGCTGTAAATGTAGTGTCACTGCCTGCACTGTGGAAGGAAGTGGTTTGTAAACTTCATACGTCTTGATCTTTCTGCAATCTCCTGATAAGTGCTGGAAGTGTGAGAAGGTGTGCCAGCAAAAACACTGCTTTATATTTTCTCTATTTCTGAAGTATGTGTTAGCAACCGCTGCTGAAAAGAGAACACTGACTTGGCTCAGCTTTTGGTTTGACATGATGTGGTGCCTCTTATGCTGAGATAGGCAAACAAACTTTATATTTCATATTTTATTATGTTACATTTTTGTTCCTTGACAGGTAGGAAAACGATTTACTTAATTAAGTCAATGGATTGGGAAGGTTCCTATGTAGGGTTCAAAAGTGCAGATGTGATTACCAGACTTCAAAGGCAGTTCTGGAGAAGTTTTAGGCTGATAAATTTCCTAAGTGTGAATGTGAATATTTAAAGTGATTTGCAAGGCATCCATTACAATGGAGCAGGCCATGGAGAAAGTATGGCACTCACAGTGGTGTACCAATCAATGATAATTGTATCATTTCATATTTCAAGGAAATCTTTTATATTGTAAATTGATAAAGATAGTCAGTTTGTGTAATGCTTAAATGCATTGTTTTCCATTTGGAAATTCAGCAAAAATAATCTAACTATGCCTACAAATTTAAACCTTTTTTTTTTATTATTAAATTTTCCTTTGCAAATATGAAACAAACTGGTAGTAGTGATTAGTATTACTGTAAGATGAAACGCAGTATAATATGTTCGTTTCTGCAGCACCGCAGCAAGCGGTGCTTATTCCCTGCGGAGTGAGACTGCAGAGCTGCTTTATTTTGCTCTGAAGTACTGAAATGGAGCTGCGGCATCCATCCAAAACCCATGCTTGAATGATCCAGTCTTTTATTAATTGTACACAGATGAGGAACTCTGGCTTTCTTTTTTTTTTTTTTTTTTTTTAGTCCTTTTTTTCCAGAGCTGCACAGAGCCAGCATATAAATAGTCCTAAAGCTATTCACTTTCTCGTCAGTACTATTTTTATCAGTGGCCTCTGGTTAGTGCTGGTTCCATTATGAAAATGTTTGCATGTGTTTCCCAGAGTGTCTACACACTCTGGAAAGGAATATGCAGCTCTAGAGTGTTGCCTTGTAAATATGGCTAAATATCACACCTAAAGGTAAAAAAAGGTGCTTTTTTCTTAAACTTCCCCCCCCCTTTGCAGGACTACTGCACGGCAGTGCTTTCTCTGATGATTTTGTCAGCTTCCCTTCCCAGTGGACAGCAAAGTCTAGCAAAGTGCTCTGAACTGCAGATGGACCTGCTGCGTCTGACGGTGTCACACCTTTGCTTGGGAGAGGTTTGGGAGAGGGGGACAAAAGGAAAAATTCTGTTTTGAGCATTCAGTTGACTGTTCACGAAAGATCCATGTAACAGAGAATTTTGCCTTAGATTTTTATTTACCTAGAGACTTTTTACAAGGCGTGACTAGCTGTTTTTTATGTGATGCACAGAATCTCATCTTAACAAGATAAACAACATTAATAACCTACTCAGCTTTTACCGTGGAAAATGGTGTTGTTGGTCAGCTCTCAGGGGTTTCGAGTATGATTGATGAGCCAGGTTTAAGTAAGTAACTGAAAGTTAAAAATCTACTTTGTAAAACCTGTCAGTCATTTGTTTTATGACCCCTTTTCATTTTCATGAGCCCAGGTAATACTGAGTTGTGAGCAGTATTTAAAGGCTGCTGGTGACAAGGAACTTGGCGGAGCACAAGGCTGGTCCCACCGCTGCCTGCCTTGAGTGAGGCTCCAGAACTTTCCTCTGATACAAATCAGAAGCACAGGTAGAGCAAGTAACCCAGAAACTGGAGTTAGCTCTGTTTCACTGTAATTCGGTAGTTAGCAATTACTCCGTGAGAGTGATGATATCGTGAGATATCAAGAAGGAACTATATATTCATTGCATATCATATTACCTGTGCCAAATGTCCTGGTCTGAAATAGTTCCAAGTGGGTGGCCTCCTTGGTGTGCTACTGGGGCCACCCCTGGGAATGGTTTTCTGAAAAAGTGGCTTTCCCAGCTGATGAGGAACTGGGGGTGGAGGGGAAATCTGTGGGTGAATGACTGGCTCAGGCCCCGACTGGATTGATTGTACTGGCATAGATGGTTATCATGTTTAATTGTTTTAGATAGCTGTGGTGGTAATTGTTGCTTATAAGTCTTGGAAAAAAATAATTATATAAAATCAAAGCCACATCATACGGGAAACAACTGAGTTCTCACAGGAGAACACCACCAGCTTATTATTTAAAGTAAGAAAAATGTGTAATACATGGAGCAGACTTTTTTTTCTTTTCAGTTATTCCCTTCTTCCCCACCCTTTTTCCTCAAAGCAACTAAAGGAGGGGAGGGGGGAAAGCAATTCTTGCAAAATGCTCTCACGCTTGCTAAGTTTAGCAAGCCTGATTTTCCACCCCCTCCTCTCTCCTGGGGATTATGGAGTGGGAAGATGCAAATTTGATAGTTGAGTAGTTTCTATAAAGAGTCCCCACCGCTTTGCTTGGAGGTCTCCACTGATGCCAAAATTGGAAAATGTATGGGGAAGTGTACAGTTGTTCAGGTTCCTGGTCTATGATAAAACAAATTGAGTGTGCAACAGATGGTGACAACCTAGCTAAAAGATTAGTCGCTACCTATGACAGTCCACTGTAGAGACTTTGTCAATATAGTAGGAGGTGGAAGAAACTATGCTTCTGCAATTACAGAGACACCAATTTCATAGGTGTACTTTTTTCCTTCTTTTTTTTTTTTTTTCATGGTTGAAGGTCATTAAAATGACTCAGGGTAATGTTTTCAGGCTACTAACTGGTTAATGATCTGTTGCTGTGAAAACTTACCTCCCTCCTCACATTGGTAAGGTGGGTGCTTAATCTAAATTTTAAAATGGTTACAACCAATTCATTAAGGTTTGAAGCAGAGCTACTGCATACTCACTACCTACAACACTGAAGGGAGGTTGTAACCACCAAATTTTGTTGCTACGCATGCTGCCTTCTGCAAGACAGATTGCAGTTGCAAGATCAAGGGGTCCGACTCTTGGAGATCATCTGAAAATTGTACAATTCAAGCACCACAGAAGTTAATAACGTTAATGCTGTCCATGTGGTCTCTATGTCAAATAAGTTTCATTAGCATTTCCAGTGTAATTCAAAGACCAAAAAAAAATCGCTTTTTGCCTTTTGAGAATGGCTTCATGGGAGGGAGTGCTACTTAAACGGTTTCTTCTCGAAGGACCCACAGCAGAGATTCTGGGTTGGTGGCACTTGATGCTTGGGGACAGCCCAGTCTGTGCTCCTGAACATCCTCTGTCTTCTGCTGCATGTCCTGCTAGATGGGCGTATGTGATGTTCTGTACGCCGCCTGGGCTACGGAGCGCACGGCTCCTCCTGCCGTGAGACCTCGGAGCGAGGTAACGCACATCGTAAAACCTTTGGTTCTGAAATGATCTGTATCTTTGCCAACTGAAGGAAGGAGGAGAATGACTTGAATGTCTGTCATCTTGTTTTGAAACCTGCTCAGTTCAGGCTTTTCGTTCTTGTTTCTGTAGGTCAGCACTGGCCCTGCTTTCCTATGTATGGGTGGGTGTGGGAATGGAATGAATGCTACTCATCATCATCTGGCTTGTGCGCATCTTTTTTAAAAAGGCAGTTTGGTGATTGTAATGTATTGGAGGTGAACAGTGATGAGGGCAGAGAAATAAATACATAAATATGTCTATGTATCGGACTAGACAACTGAATACCAAGATTCTAGAAGAGATTTTCATCCTTTTTTTCTTCTTTTTTGTTGTGTTTTCCTTGAATGCTTAAAAGGTTTCCAGTTGTTTCAATGTTTGGAGCTTCTATTTATTTTTTTGGAGAAATCTGCTTGTGTTTCAAGTCTGAGTGCTTGGTAAGATATAAAGACTTATCTAAAACTAACTTTTTACTGTTTCTCAAGTCAGTATCATCTAGTTGTTAGCTTGTCTTATAAATAATTCATTCATGTTAACATTCAGCTGTATACAGCAATATGTTAATTTCTGTATCATTTGCATCCACGTATCCAAAGGATGACGAGATGCAGATTAAAACGAAGGATTCCAAACATATATTATAGTCCGTGTTGACACAAGCTATTAACTGCATTAAGAGCAATGTGGCAGTACCGATGGAGGTTACCTAACATTACTTTGCCATTTCCAATGAAATTCTAGGTCACCCTATTCTCTGAGTGCTGCAGAGAAAAGGGTACGATATTTAGACGGATCAAGCCAGTGGAGCGCAGAGTATATGAAAAAGATGGTAATATATAACCAGTCCTTTCTCAGCAGTGGTAGGAAAACTGCCAAGCTTCTAGGCAGTTTACACTGTGGCTTGTGTTTTAGTTTTCTCAGTTGAATAAATTAATGAGTGGTCAGCATTTTTCTGAAATGTACTTCTATCATCCTGTTTGATCATGTATTTGATTATCTTACAGAGCCAAAGAGAATGTTTGTGATACCTAAGTCTGTAGAAGTTAATAATAACCATTAATGAATAGCACTAAAGACTTTTTTTCTGAAATATGTTGAATGTCATTCTCCCCTGCTTCCATGGTAACAAATAGAAACTGCAATGGGTCTTTTAAGCCTTTGCTTCAGCCAGTGGTAATAATTCAATTAAAAAAATGGGAACTCTGGCAATCCTGCAGTAACATTTACTTAATTGGCTCTTGGGTGCAGCCACCACTAAAAAGCTGGAACATTGTAAATGACTTCACTGTGCTTCTAAATAATTGGTTTCTCCTCTCTCAAAAATGTAAAGGCTTTTCAACCTGTGTGGGGTTTGTTTTGGGGTTTTTTTTGTATTTATGCTATACCAATTAGAGCCTTACCCCTTTGGCCCTTCACTTCCTTTTTCTCATTCCGAACCAGCATCTGTTTTTTCACATTCTCCTAGTGTGACTCCGAATACCATTCAGCTGGGATTGATCCCATTTACTGACTGCAGCCTGGAACCCAGATCGGTGCTCACCTGCAGCCATTGTGATTAATGAACATAAATCAGGGGTGACACACTCCTGGTTGCAGCTGGAATGCAGGTTGTGACTGGAGATGCAGAAGGGTAGGCTTTGCTGTCTCTGCTCCAGTTGCATTGGAAACAAATGGAGATAAAACACGTACTCTGAGCCAAGTTTTGCAGCCAAATGCATCAGATGAGTGTATGTGAAGCACTAATGTTCATCAGCTTGTATTGCTTAGAAGAAATAGAAGTATGTTTGAAAGATTATTTTAGGAACTTGGATCAGCTGTCTTTCCATTTTTGCTGGGGACTGTGGAAGGTTGAAGGTGAAATGAGTTCTGTTCAAATGTTAGTGGGGACAAAATGTTAGTTGGTGGGACAAAACCATGGGATATAATCTGATTTCTCTTTAAGAAGGGCTCTACTGGGATTAGTTTTCCTCTCGTGACTGATATTAAACATGGATTGATGGAATATTTATGGCAACATTGTTCCAGGGTTTTGTAGACTGAAGGTCGTTTTAGACTAAAGACTACATGCATTATAATTTTTACAGCTGAGCTTTGTCTGTACGGCTCTCCTAGCTAAGAATTTAAGCTCATTATTTTGCAGTAAGATTGTTTGCTTCCTGACACTATAACCTGATTTACAATGAATGCTATTAGTAGTCTGTTCTTTCTTAACGAATATAATCAGGCTGAAGACACATGGAACACAATTGACAAATGCCATGTATTGATTTTAAGCCTGACCTGATTGACGTACTAGAAGAATAACCAACTTGCCAATAATAGGCTATTTGTCTAGCAAAATAAGTGTTAAATCTTGGCAACTATTTGAAATTGCTTCAAGGGTCACCGCTCTAAGTGCCTCTTAAAGCAGATCACTTACAAAAATCTATGCATCCCCTTATCGCTCATATGCACATCTGCAAGCATCTAAAGGAACTGTTACAATACATGGAATGAGAGCGAGTGTAGAAGAAAGCATATGTCCATCATAAAACCAGGAATTATCACGGAGTTCTGGGACCATCCTCTTGGAAAGACCTATTTCACTTTCAATATGCAAAATTCATTTGATACAAAAAAAGTTTCTACTTTTCATTGATTTCATATGAGACTTTACTACAAGTTGTGTTTCTTTAACGACTGAAATAATATTTTCTTAGGAATTTAATTTTATATAGTCTCTTGGGTTTTTTTCCCCCGTTTTAAATCAGTAGCTATCATTAATTGCATCTATTGGAAAAGAGCAGCGACATTTACAGAGTGCAGAGGCTCTGCTGCAGCTCCTACCTATGATACCACCTCCCGTAGCCGATTTGGGTTTTCTGCAGTTGTTTCTGCGATGATGGTCCGTGCTTTGCTGACTCAGAATCCCTGCTGATGAGAGGGTTGATTAATTTGGGGTCTTCTGAAACAGCTGAGGGAGGCTGCCCAAAGGGCCATGGGCAGGGGGGACTGATGCCCCAGACTGGGCCGAAATGGGGTCCTGGGCCATGGGTGGGGGGTCAGGGCTGGTCAGACCCCCTGGTGCCCTCAGGGCCTGGCGAGGTACGCTTGCTACTGTTAACCGTGCGGATGAATCTTGGCGTACGCTAGAGGCTCACGTATAGCCGATGTATTAAAAAGTCTCTGTGGGAAATACGTGGTGCGCCGTGGTTCTTGTTTTGATTATTTCTGACTTGTCATAAAGGGTCCTGCTTGCAGTTCAAAGAGCAGGAAATTCAATAATTTAACATCAATCAGTGGAAGTGTGATACTCTGTTGGTTTATTTTTTTTGTTTCAAGAATGAATGTCATCAGTTTGTCTTGAGTGGCATGGGCCACCCAACTAAGTGAAGTTACAATTATTTCCTGGTCTGTTTTTATACTGAACATACTTGCAGACTGTATTTTTTCATTGCTTTGAGCTTTATCTGTAAAGTTGCTCTTTTTTTCCTTATGATGTGTTTTTCTGTAGGTGCTTTTTTTTTTTTTTTTTTTTTTATCCTGTTGCTGCCTGCTTGCTGGTGGCACTTTGAAGTGCAGTTTGAATTAACGCTGACACAAACACAGGAGCTTGGAACTTGCACAACTTCAGCATATTCCTTTTGAAATACATTTAAACTGCTGTCTTGCACTTAGAGTTTTGTGTAATTTTTAAGCTTGGCGTTTAAGCAGTCTGTGTCCTTTACGGCAGCAAGCGAGAGGGAAGCACTCCATGGTTAGATGTGTCACTTCTCACACTAAATGTAAAACTGAATGGGGGACTCCGGTGGCAATTAGATCAGCAGCTTTCTCTGGACCAGAGGCATCATCTCCCATGTTCTGGCCAGATTCCAGCTCGAGCAATTGTACTCTGCTCAGCTACTTATTTCCACTGGCTCCAATATTTGAGTCTGCTTTGCTTTTTAAACTGCTATTGTGTTACTCCCCAGTGCAGCTAAACTTTATTTTTTTTCCTTTAGTTGGCAGCCTTTCTGAGTGGATATGAAGTAATCGCTATGAATAAATCTGTTTATAGTAGACTTGTTAAGTGGCTGGGGTTCCTTGGTAGTCGGGTTATTTGTAACGTATTATACGTATTCGTATTATTTCCTCTTGTAGGATTACATAGGAGCGTGCATGTTTACAGGCATGGCCCATGATATTTAATGGTGCATTTTCGGAATAGACTCTCGTGTTTTGAGAAGTATTAGAAATAACAGGACTATTTTGACATCGTGCCTTCCCTGATGTTGGCAGAAAGATTTGTGTACCTTCTGGAGGCTTTTATTAAGTTGTAAAGAACCTATGTATGCTCAGTCAGTCAAGTGGGGACTCTGGTGTCGCCTTGTTCTTTAAATGACGTGTTGCATTCTTCATTGATTATAAATTGTACTGTTGCTGTTGCAATGGGGAAAAGTTTGTGTTTGGTTTTGTTTGTTTTTTTTTTTTAATCTTAAACTATTTTTTTAATGCGGAAAGTACTAAGCCAACAGTTTTTAACAGATCAGCATGCACAGATAGTGCTTTTTTTCCACATTGTGGTTTTAGCAAGTTTGTTAAACAAAACTGCTTACCTTCGCTTTGTGCTCCTCTCTGCCTCGCCTAGCCAACTTTCTGATTGCAAAATACTCCTGGACAAGTATTTTGCATACTGGGGTGCTCCTTCCTCTCGGGGTGACCCACCTTGCTCCTCATCCTCGGCACCTCTCAGGGCAGTAAGGCAGGACGTATAACCCCACTGCAGCGACCACAGTGCTGTGACATCCATGGATATCCCGGAGCTTTCTCCACGTGGTTATCTTAGGGTGGCATGTGTGTTACCTTGCCAGCTAAAAGTTACAGCTGTCTTCAGCGCAGCGTGGAAGCATCTGTCGTGAATCGGCTTGTGGATGTGCAGCACTGAACGAATGAAATCCTCAGCTATCCGGGACTCCACACCTTTAGCTGGGCATCTGGTTGGAGTACGCTGCGGTGGTCCTCTGGGAAACGAGCCAGAAACTAAGTTATTTAAGATTATTACAGTGGTGCTAATGATTTTGCAACCTGGTTGGTATGGGATTTGGGTAGCTGTAGTGGAGTTGCCTCACTCCTGACACTAGAGGTGATCCAAATTTACTGTCTTCAAAGACATAAGGGTATTTCCTAGTTTTGTTTCCATGCTTCCCCGCCCCTTTCTTTACAGAAAAGTTTCTTGAACTTGTTTACTTGAAATTTGCTTGAAAAGAATGAGAAGGCTCAGATTCTTGTGAAATCTCCTGAATGCAGCAGCTGGGGTTTTAACTGAAACAAAACCCATTCCCTAACCCTCCAAAATACCAAAACTCTCGGAATAAGATTCTAAAAATAAGGAAACTCTTGAAAGTTTTGAAGTGACAGTTTATCACCAAATCTTTCTGGATTACTGGCATATTGAAATGCTTCTTTTATTATTCAAATAACAAACAAATTCAATTATGCAAGAATTAACATGACTGAGAAAATTTACAGTGTTGATATTCTTAGAAGAAATTATTATGGTATTATATAAAATGATGCATACACCAGAGGAGATCCTGGCCAACAAATACACCTTCAAAATATGTACAATACTATGTATTTCACAAATGACCTGTGTGATGTGTGGAGTGATTTGCGCATTTTTTCATACCTTTACGTGGTGTCCTTGGATTTTAAAAAGTGTGTAATTGCGTATGTGGTGATAAATGGGTTAGAGATGCAGCAAGCTGCCTGTTCCCAGCAGATGGCAGGATATCCTTGTCTATCCCACCCAGCCACATGTTGGGTGCAGCCCAGGCTGCCTTGTGTGCATTTTGGCTTTTGATACATTATCTGATTCATGCGGTATACTTCCAACCTGGGCAGGCGCCTCTAAGGCTATGGAGTACTCCTGTACGTTGCTTTTGGGCAACTTTTATGAAGATTGACCTTACTTGGGACTACTCTGAGTCAGAAACCTTTGTACCAGGGTGAGATGAGGCATTGGGGAGCAGATGGTGCCCAGGTCCCTTGGGTGGAAGAAGGGTGCTCTGTACAGGTGGGTGGCAATAAGCTTGCCAGGTCCGTCTTGGCTGTGCCAAGTCACCCAGGATGGTTGTGAGATGGAAGAGTTCCTGCTGCTCCAGATGCTGCTGAGACTTTCAAAGAAACTAAGGTCAGGTTGTGGCAGGGCTGCGTCCGTGCTCGGCGCTGGGCAGGCAGCGCTCGTTAAAGGAAATCAATTTCCCTTTTAACGATTTAAGGAACTCAACGAGTGCGAGGTACAAATTCCTCTTCATGCGGGGAGAGAGCATGTTATTTTTAGAAAGACCGTTGAGTAAAAGGTGGATGTTAGTTAGATATTTCAGTCTGCTGCTAGGATTTTAAGGCAAACAACCCTTCATCTGCTCCAGAGCTAATTATCTTAATGGTCGCGTAGATCTAAAAGCTGTGGCCGTATGTCAGGCATAGGCCTCTCGCACAGAATATCTGTGTGCAGATAAAAGGGCACCTTACGTACGCTGTGTGCACACCACAGATGAAAGCAGCACGCTTTCTGTTGGGTTTGTGCTGTGATCTTTCAGTAAATATTAGTAGCGTATTTTAATGAAGTAACAGAGAAATGACTTGCATTTTGTATTGACAATAGTAGTTCCAAGTTAAAACAGAATAGTATAAAGTATATGGAATAGTAAGATTTAAGCCTTCCAAAAGAGAGCATAGTTTATGAACTGCAGAGTTTTGGGGTTCGTGAGAGCTGGTATTTTTCAAGGTGATAATTTAGATGATTGTGCTCATCTGTTCTGTGTGTTATGGTATTAACCAATAGAGGGAGGAAAACCCCCCACAACTGTCGTGATACCCTAGTATCTGTAGGGCCATCCCTGTTAACTACGTTCTGTGGAAGGCACTAGAAGTGTTAACATCAGGTCAAGACTCCTGTAAAACAAATTAATAACAAGCAAATAGTTCAGCTTATATCTGTCTATCAGTATAGATGGTGCTTTTGTGGATAATTGAACGGGTTTGAGGGCAGGGTGGCGTATTTTCTGTTTTTGCAATATTTTTAGCGAGGCGGTTTTACTCAGGGCTGATGAGCAGTGGCGGAGGGGGCCCTGTGTGCTCTATGCTCGCGTTGCCCCCAGCTGAGAGAGGAAGAAATGGAGCACAGCCAGCCAGAGAAGCCGAAATAGCCCTCGCTTCCTTTCCGCCCCACCTGCATCTGTAGTTGTGTTACTTAGCAGCACCTATATCAGCTCCTGTAGAAATTAACCTCGCCTTGATCTAGGAAACAAAATTCATCTTAGGGAGCCACTCTGTTAGCAGAAATCTACCTTTGAAGGGAAAATTACGAATACCACTTTCTACCTTTTGATGGCTTTTTTTTTATCCTTTGTACTGTTTCATCCCTCAGTGCTCCCCGATTCTGGTAGCACAGACTTTTTCCTTAGCCTCTTCCAAATATTAAACCACGAAAAATTAAGCAATGAAGGTGGAATGATAGCTGTGAGTGAGGACGATCTCTGCAGCCCTTTTGTTTTGTCTCTGTTGAGGTGAACATGTCAACAGCTGTCAGCAATAATGCTTATTCCTCCTACAGCAACGTGATGGATTGATATGTGTACCAAAATATGTTAGAAATTGAAATAAAATATGCATTTTTTCATAATTTATCAGCATTATGATGGCACAAAAAAGCCAGTCTTAT
>JANHGO010000069.1:42662486-42687872 GCA_024606505.1 Aquila spilogaster
CTGCTTTGTGATAATAAATCATTTTAGTTTGTCAGAAGGCTCTGGCTAACTTTTACTCCTGAGGTATGAAAGAATGCAGTGCCATACGGCTCTGGATGGCTTCTGAAGTGTTTAGGCTGGTTTTGAATCTCCTGGGTAATGTTTTGAGTGAGCGATATGGTTAGATAACAAGTGGCAGTATTTCTCGGGTATCGATGTTGCGATGCCTCCTGTTGTTTTATTGCCTAGAGTGGCTGATTTCGTCCTAATTGGAACTGTAGCTCTTCTCAGATGTTTTGTGTCTCTATTTGCAATATGGCTCCGTGTCTCTCTGAAGAGCTGTGCAAGAATGCTGAGTGGCAAGCTGCTCCGCTGCTTGGGCATCTTTTGGAGGGGGCAAAGAATTCAATTATGCTTTTGTTCTCATTTTACATGCCTAAGCCTGGGTTTAGGCAGTCACTGTAAAAAACTACCTTTCCTTCAGCTTCTCTGCATATCGGCCGATCCGATCGTTGCTGCAAACAGCCCAGATGATGGCAACACAGAGTAGGTAGAAGCAGACCTGGACTGATTATGCAAGATTAGAGAAACAACTACTTGCGTAAACTTCACTAAAATATGCGAGTTATCTCAAGTTCGTTAATTTCAGTTTAATTTTCAGAGACTTATGTGTTGTGGTGTTCTTGGGAAAGATGGGCGAGTCTTTCTAATCCATGTTTTCCTAATTTGCACAATTCATTATTTAGATTTAAAAAGATGGAGTCTTCCCACTTTCTAGCCAAGATTTAACAGCAGAAAGTATAGTGAAATGTCATTAATAAGTTTTATCATCTGTACAAAATATGCTACAGTGTATGTACAGCATGTCTTGAGGCATCATCAGAAAAAAAAATTAAGCTACATTTATCTAAACTGACTAATATTATGTGGAGTGTTACTGTAGCCTCTCTTTTATTTTTGTATGCTTCCTACTTAAAGAAACCTTTATGAATTACTGACCGTGGTTTTTTGTTGTATTTACAAAATTTTAATGGACTTTAATATCCCAAGCAATTAGAAGACCGGTCCTGTGTTTCTGGGTATACCTTGCAGTGTTTTTGTAGAGGTTGATATATATGAGGAACTTGAGACACCCCGAATAAAGTTAGCCCACCAGCTGTTGGAGATGCTGGCTTCTGCCGTCGGCACTCTCTGACCACCACCACCTTTCCCTTTTCTTGTCTTTGGTGAGGGGGAGCGAGATCTTCCATCTGCAGACTGCAGTGTGCTTTGGCAATGGCAGTGCTGGGCTTTTAGAGTTGCCTGTTCCACTTTTTGTCATCGTTGGATGTGTCCTTTCATGGAATACGATTCTCCATTGCACAGTTTGCTTCGGAGACGTTGGTACCAAACCCAAAGAATGGTTTTACATACCGTTGCTGCTGCTGCATGCCTGGGATGCTGCGGGGGGGGCAGTGGCCCTTCAGGGTGACCCGGTTGTTGTGTCTGGTGCCACACCGGCACTGTCACCGCTCAGTTGTCAGTGGAGACAACAGGGAGCTTCTGCACGGGCTGCACAGAGCACCAGTTCCTCCTGCTGCCCGTAGAAACGCGGGAGGGGCAGGGAGCTGCCCGTGTTTGCGTGGGGACTTCGTGACTCTCTTTGCCTTGCCCATCGCAGCCCGGGTGCTTCCCTGATCCAGGGCGTATCTGTGTACGTGGCGTACTCCTCAACGTACGTGACGTGCAGCTGAGCGCGTAGGAGTAGCTCGGCTCTCTTCTCCGCGAAGAACAGCGTCTCCCAGGTTTTCTTCTGTGGGTTGGTACAATTGAACGCGCCGCTCTGTATTCTGGGCTGTCTACTGAAATTACATTGCCCAGTCCTCAGCTAAAGTTTTCGCCAGAAGATTTTGTGGCTCTTGACTTGCATGCCTTTAGAATAATTGTTTTGTTCTTACAGAGCTCTGGATGGTGTAATTAGTCTCATATTTATGGTAGCTGATCTGTAAACCTTCTGGCGTCAAATAATTTAGTGATGTTTTACTCTGGAATTGTTCACAGGAAGTATTGTGTACGTTAAAGAACAGCAATATCTTTAAAAAGATTCTTTTGCAAATTGAAGTTTTAATGTGATTACTCAGTGTTGTGACTAATGGGGGGCTTTCTCTTGTTTAGAAGTTAAATAATAATAAGCAGTTCCATTAGTTTATTTAACAAACAACAGTGCACTTTGTCTTACAGAAAAGCAAACAAAATGGGGGGGGGGGGGGTTGCTTGTTTTAAAGCAGTGGTGTGCTATAACTTTCTTTGCCTTTCACCCTTTTCAGTCTGGCAGTGTGTTCTTATTTTTGTATTTTTCTCAAGTTACCCCACAGCCACTGGCTGTGCACCACAGTTCTATATTGCAATTTTATTTGGTTTTTAGGAGCCGCGTGCCTAAACTGAAGTTCTTACTTCTAAATGTTCAGTGTGATTTTCACAGGAGAACCTGACAGAATCAATGAAATGTTGTAGTCAGTCTTGTCTGATAACGGGAAATGAAGAATTTGCAGAACGAGCTTTGTTAGCTCTTGGTGTGTGGAGCTTCCTCTGAAAATAAAGGGAAGCTGATGCACAGAATAATGGAACGACATTGCAAATATTGGTGATTATATCAATAACTGTCAATCATCATTTCTCCCTACTTGGGAAACTATCCCCGAAGCCTCAAGACTCTCTGAACAATCATCTCTTTTATTTTTAAATTTTATTATCCTCAGTCCAAATAAACAGCAATTTCCTTGTTACTGGAAATGGGAATTGAGGAAAGAAAGCTCTGTTTGGGGTGGTTAAAAGAACTGCTTGGGCCAAGTCTCTGTCTCTTCCATGCAGCAGTCTGGTGTGCTCAG
The DNA here is from genome assembly GCA_024606505.1 of Aquila spilogaster. Taxonomy (NCBI): domain Eukaryota; kingdom Metazoa; phylum Chordata; class Aves; order Accipitriformes; family Accipitridae; genus Aquila; species Aquila spilogaster. The sequence continues at coordinate 42,665,333 of JANHGO010000069.1, forward strand.
TCCAGCGTGCAAAGGCGCTTGGTGGCAGAGCCCGTATGTCTGGTGGCAATACTGAGATCCTACCTGCACATGTGTGTTCACTGCACGATCACAGCATCACCGAGCTGGCTTTGAAGCATTCGTTCCCTTCCTTAGAAACTTTTGCCACAATATTTTGCTTGACAGTTTCTGATTTTCCTTTTCGGGATACCTTTTAATGCTTTCTGTATAGCTAACGCATTTTGAAGTCTTTGGTTATGGCTGTGGGCTTTTGGTGAAACAAGAATTGATCTTTTAAATCCGGCTGACTTTATCGTAACACATCACAAAGTGTAAGAAATGCTTCATCCCTGCCAGAAAGAAGTTGCTTTGGAAATTACAGGAGAATGTGACATAGACTATTTGATCTAATGGCTGAATGTGCTTTCAGCAAAACGTGGTGTAGACTCTGTTCTTTGATCTCATTTGTCCTCTTAAAACTCATTTCTCTAGTGTTTCATGTCTGTCTGCTCATTCTGTGTGTCATGCAGAGTAATGCAGTGCTGCAAAAATGAAGCCAGTAGCACAAGTTTTAATGCTGAAAACTGAAGCTGCAGAGCATTATCGCCTGTGAACAGCCTTATCACAGAGAGCCCTGTTCTTACAGGTGCTCTGTAAAGCTGTTACGGAGGATAAAACACCTGGAATCCTCAGATCAGAGTTTGAAGAGTTTGGCACTTGGACGCGTTTGGTTTTTCCTGACATCTGTATGCATTTCAGCTTGCCTTCGTCAGACAGTAAATACTCTACTTGCTGTACGTAGTCTTCACAATAAAACGCAATGTGAGAGGGAAGGAATAAGCACAAATGAAAACAGGGTTTTTCTGTATGTCTCCCTAAGACATCAAATGTACTTGCTGTCACTGATGAGATTTTTGATTCCGGTAACCGCATTGATGCATTAACCCGCAGAAGCTCCCTTGAAAGCAGAAGAAATAATACCTCTTCAAATTTAAGAATGTCGTAGCGTCAGGATAAGTGCTGCCTGGTGGAAAGTTAAGGAGAGGGGTTCAAAGCAAGACATCCAAATACACGCTAAGCTTTTACGAGTATATGGTCTGATGTAAATGGGAGAAATAACTAAAATCTTACTCACTAAAGGCTTCTCTTTATGCTTTGTGGGTGAGGGGAGAAGGAAGAGGCACCAAGCAAGGGGGCTGGATCCAAGGAGCTAGATTAGATGGTGTGAGGTGAAAGGGAATAACAGCTTTAAGTCAAAGTGAGGAAGACAGATGACCAGAAGTAGATACATAAAGGCAATAAGGAGCAGTAAGAAACAAGAGGGAACTGAGGCGGGTGCAGAGCACGTGTGAGATGTAGGATCTGGGCTGAGATCCATTACACTGGGGTCTGCTGCACTCTCCTGCTCGGTGTTGCACAAAGGATGTTGAGACAGGTTCACACACATGTGGAGCTTTCTTCACAGGACCCATAGCTGATGAGACACACTAGCTCTTACCAATGAAAGTTACTCTGGGCAAAAATGGACAGAGAGAAAAGAGAAAGAAAATTCTGCCCAGTGGCCAGCTGCACAGAGTAGAGATGGGGTCCTTGGGTCAGCATCTTCCCCTCTTGGGAAGGGTACGGAGCAGGAGTTAAGAGGCTTGTGCAGTAACAGCAGATAATTTTGACTTTTTCAGAGACTAACAGCAATTCAAAAGACACAGCCTAAGCTTCTTGACTCTAATGAGAAGATTTCTGTTAGCAACCCTGTGTATCAGCTCGGCAGAGCTGTAGTGAGGTGGGTGCTGGTCTCTTCTATCAAGTAACTAGTGATAGGACGAGGGGAAATGGCCTCAAGTTGCACCAGGGGAGGTTTAGATTGGATATTAGGAAAAATTTCTTTACTGAAAGGTTTGTCAGGCATTGGAACAGGCTGCCCGGGGAAGCGGTGGAGTCACCATCCCTGGAGGTGTTCAAAGAACATGAAGACAAGGCACTTCAGGATATGGTTTAGTGGGCATGGTGGTGTTGGGTTGACAGTTGGACTTGATGGTCTTGGAGGTCTTTTCCAACCTAAATGATTCTATGATTCTATGAATTTGGGTGCTTCATGTGCCCTTTTTTCTCTGTGGCCTGATGCCGCAGCAGAGCTTAATTCCCCCATGATGCAGGACAGTCCCCCAATGCCGACGTCCTGTCTGAATTTCTGGAGGTGAAAACACTTCCTATCTTCCTCGCTGTGATGTGGCATCACTCCTGAGGGCTTCCTCCCTGTCTGGGGTTCTGGGAGAAGTTTCTTCTCCACATGGCTATCATTCAGGTAAATATTTGCTATTTAAACTTGATTTCAGAGTAATTTTATGGAAATAAGTCTGTCTATAGACACGATTTAAAAAAGTTTCAGAGTAATTTCAGAGCATGATAAGAATGATGAATACAGAACTCTAATGGTACAAAGTCTGCCTCCCAACTTACCTTTCTCTCAGCTTGGATGTAAGTCTGGGCTCTGACAATGACAAATCCCTGCTTCTGCCTTACTGCTATTTATTTTCCTTTGGTCAGAGTTGTTTGGTTTATGACTTCCCCCCCCCACACACACACCTTGAAATTTTTGTGCTTAAGCTTTCCATACGAATTACTGGATATGACTATTTGCATGAGGAAAAGTACCTAAAACTGTAAAACACAAATGCAGAAATAGATATGCAGCACAATGTGTCACAACAGTACTCTTTCATAAACACTTGCTTTGCACTGGAGTAGAGGGATCATATATGAGTAAAAGAAATATTTCCTAATCCCTAAACACTTCTAAATCTTCAGCAGGAGCTTGGGAAAGATTCTGTATAGCAACATATAATTAGAGTCAAACTTTTTAAATAGGAAGTCCATGGACTACTTCCCAAATTACACATATGCTTGCAAGACTGCATTTGGGGCTATTCTTTCGATGGTGTTTGCAAATAGCCATTTAAAGGTTTAACCTCTTTTATGTGCAAATATACCAATACTTAAACACTTGGCTGCTTTCATCTGCAAGCTAATGCATAGCTTACAGCCCACACGGAGTCTGTTCCAAGTGGTGATGGTGGTACAGAGAAATGGCTCCACCGCGTTCAAGATGGTTCTTAAAATTCTTGTTTGTTACAGTATTTTGGGTTCAAACTCTGAATACAAACAACAGACTTGATTAGTTTTTAAAAATGTTGTATTCCCTCTGCTGTTAGGTTACCACCTCCTTCTTTTCTTGCTGCTGTATCCAGCCTATTTATGAAGGCAAGTGAATTAAATCACTACACAACTGGAGTATATATTTGGATTTCACTCTGAAGTGACTTGCAACACCTGATGGTTTATGGCTGATAGGTAAAAGAAGGTCAGCGTACAGGGAAAAACATGAAGTAAATTTTGGTTTTGAGTTTTCTGGATTCCAGTGCAGATGGAGCCTTCTGGGGAAAAAAATTAATGGTATCTTTATATGTTCTCTGCTATAATTCATTCTTCACGTGTTGCTTAACGCTTCTTGTAAAGAGACATTAATTGCCCTCAGTCCTCTTTTCAAATACATGAGTTAAAAAACTCTGTTCTTCCATCTTTTTTGGTAAAGCCACTTTTAAAGTCTTCAGAATTATTTCAAGATGTGTAAATGTATCATATCACCTTGCTGTGCAGCTTCGTAATTAACTTCTGCAGCCAGTTGTTTTGTTCCTTTTTTCTCCTAGTTCCAATTTCTCTGTATTCTCATGCTCTGAATTCTCTCGACTCCTGCAGCACTGCCTTTGTGAAAACACAGTGACCCAACAGAGTCACAGCTAGTATTGTGTGTAAGTAGGGGGCAACGGGAGTTTCTTAAAGCTTTTCATAACGTGAGACCCATAGTGATGGAGCATTATTGTTTAGGTATGTTTTGTGTTTTGATAATAGAACTTTCTTTGGCTAAAAACCAGAGTATTTTGACCTAAATGTCTGTGCAAGTACGTTTAAGCAAATCCGTGCCCAAGGGTTTCATTCTTTGTAGTTTACGGAGTGTGGAGATCTGGAAATGAAGAATGGCAGAAAGCATTGTTACAAAAAGGACAATTTTCCACTTAAAACATGTGACAAGTATAGACTAGACTTGTTTTCATTTCCTGTACCCATCAAAACATGATATATCACTTAACTATTGTTTGTATTAGAGAAATGCACTGTTGAAGTGCCTTTTCACTTAAGACTTGAATACATTTTATATTTTCATGTGAAAAAAAGACTATACCATGGCACTTACTATAGGTGTAAGAACCATTCATTCTAAATCATTTGATGCTATCTGGTGATAGCTCCAGTGTGGATGTAGGCTGCTGAAAGGGTTCAACTAGCTTTTCTGTTTAAACTTCCTTGTTGTCCTATTATCCAACTTGTTCTTCTGTTAGGAGCTCATTTGAGCTCTCATGACATTTCAGTATCTGCCAGGCCTGCAGCTGTTGAAGTTGGACTCATAGTGGCAGGAGTTCAAAGTTAGAGAATTAATTCTGTAGGAAAAAAATTCTAACAGTGCTGAGCATGGAGAGGGAGCAGTCATTTGGTGGATCTGTTACTAATGCCCACATGACCAATGTGGACATTTCTGCTTAGCCTGGTCCAGCACAACTGGTTCAGTTCAAATGGTTCAGTTCTGCAAGGCAGCCAGAGCCTTAAGTGCCCACCTCCTCTGTGCAGAGATGGGGCCGCGTTCTTTGTTCTTTGTCTTGAAAGATCTTGGGAGGAAAGCTCTGCACACCCAAGTTTCCGCTCCAAAGAGCTAAATGAGATAACCACACAGATGATTTCTGGGAATGTAAATAATTAAAAGAATGCATAATTTTGAAGGTCATGGTCTCTGGCTTTTTTTTTTTTTTTTTTAAAACTATACCTTTTAGCAGTATTTATCTGATTATTTGTTGTTCTGTTGGATTTGCAACTGAACTATGCGTAAGGTCAGCAGTTTTTATTGTTAAAGACCATTTAGGATCTCTTATTTATTGATATCTTGCATAATTTATATTTTCCATTTCCAGGTAGTAATAACACAATGTAATAGATAGTATTGGTTTCTAATGTACTGAATGGGGAAGCTGTGCAGAACAATGGGTTGATATTATGTTAGTAAATGTAATGACTGGATGTGTATCTTCCTTTAATCGTTGAGCTGTTTGTTGTGACCCACTGGTGACCTCTTTAAGAACAATTTCCTTTTCATACACAAACAGATAGCTGGCCTAATACCTTTCCTAGGTAATTATGCTGCATGTAGGCAGTGTCCACGCCAGGCAAATCAATGAATTGTGACTTGACCTGTTCCACTAGTTTCCAAAACCAGCAGTTTCTAGTGTTTTACAATTGAAATGGTTCTGTAACTGGAATAGGAGCTCTAGAAAACCTCTAATTAAAATAAAAATCTATTATACACACCTTGTTGTATGCAGCGTTTGCCTTGGGGAAAACACCAACAGGTTTCCAGTTTTCACAGTGATCATTATGATTTCTTTGAAAATGACCCCATAGAAAGAGTACTTTAGCCAGGTGCCATATGAAGAATATGGAGGGGGGGGAACCAACAAGAAAAACCCAGAAGCTGTGAAGAGTCCCCATGAGCCCATACCTTAATTTCAGAAGATATTTTCAGAAATCTCTATAATTTCTCAGCTAGTGGCCATAAAAAAATTGTATTGAATATGTTTTGTCTCAAATACTTTGACAAATTCTTGCCATCCACATTAGTAGTCCTATTGACTTGATTTTGTCCAAACTGATGCCATTTTGAACCATTGTTTCTTGCTAATCTTCCGTAACCATTTTCGGGAAGTCTCAAAGAAGAAGGGAAATATCTTCTCCAGACAAAACGTTCAAAATGGTGCAGGTTACCAGACAGTCTGCTTTTCTTGGTACTGAGAAGGGAAGGTTTGGTGAAAACTAATTTTTAATACATGGAAGTGCCTGAAGGACTGTGGTTTATTTGGACTATTTTGTACCTGCTTTTAAATGTTGTTTTTCTGCTCACCCATGAAGTAGATGAATCTTGAAAACACGTTTCTTCCCTTCCTGTTTCTGATGGAAGAAGGACATTCAGAAGGAAACGGCTGTTGTGACATTTCCAGTTCTGAAACCTCCTGTCAAAGCTGGGAGAGAAAAGCACTCCCATCTGCATTAACATCCCGCTTGAAGGAAGATGTGTCTTGCGCATTCATGTCCTGCTGCTTCAGTATCAGTATTTCTGTAGATCAGGCAAACAGAGTGATGACAAAGCCACACACATGCAAAAAACGTAGTGCTACAGCTAAGATTGTTATTATTCATGTGTCTTTTGGATTAGCTCATTCTTTCTTCATGGCCATTGCAGCATCTGACTAGGGTCCTGCATGCTGGAATACATCCAGTTTGTTGGCATGTTCGTAATGTGTCCTCTCGCTGTTTTTTTTTTTTTGTCTGCCTTGTGTTCAGTTTCACCGTGTTAAGTGTACGGTCACAACTTGTGACAAGGTGTAAGGAATGCCATTTTTTTCCTCTCTGGTCTTCTATAGCCAGCTGATCGCATCTGGATTTTGTGTCCGTGCAGTTCTTGGCTGTACCTGCTCAACCAGGATTTGGTGGGCAGAATGGGGAAAACTGGCCACCAACTGTCAAAGCTACCGACAAAATAATGTCCCCTCTTCTCCCAAGATCCAAAAGGTAATCATATTCACAGCGAGAGGTAAAACACAGGATGCTGAACATGGATTTACAGTGGTTTAGCTGAACTAGTTTATTTAAATTGTTAAGAATCTGTCTGTAGGCGAAGCCGTCCTAAAATGGAACATTTACCTCATATTTGGAGGAGTTTGCCTTTCCATCTGCTCCTATTTAATTTGAAAACTGGTCCGAGTGCATTGAGAAATCATTACATGATTACGTGCCTTCAGCTTGTACTTTCGGTTTCACCAATGCTGACATTAAGCAGATAGAACTGACACTTTTCTTCTTCCATTTATGTACTGGTGGTTGGCTAGATGGATGTTTTTCCTTTTGTGTACTATGCAAATTTTTGCACCAAGAAATTCACAACTAACTTAAGGTAGGTCGCTCATTTTCATGAAAAGTAGGATCTCTTTGCAACTTACTGGCTGCTACGGGGCCAAACTTACTGTCATACAGTGAAAGACAGTGCCGCTTCAGTTCTTCTATTCTTCTGTTCTTTATTCTGTTCTTTAAATTTATTTCTGTGCTTGCAGGGGTTCCTTATTAGTATTAAAACTGTCTTAGTAGTAAAACTACTGTGGTGTATAAAATACTACATATTAGCCTGGTTTAAACCAAAATACGAACAACCTCCAAATCTTGCCCTTGTTTAACTGGACTGTTTTAGAACTCCACAATCAGTTAAGTCATACCTTTTGGTTAAATTGGCATAACATTGCATACAGAAGAATGTTAATACCCTCTTACAATTTCTTCATAAAACATTAAAGCAATCAGGATGGTAAGTGTGAAGAGAATGCAAAAGAAAAGTGCAATTATCCTCTCCTGTGAATTTATTCACAAAGTAAATCTGACCTTGTGGATTGACCCATGTCTTTACTCTGCAAATTCTGTCTGATAGCCTAGAACAAAGGCAGCCAGTGAGTATTGGGCATGTGAAGCGAGTTGTCTCAGGACCATAGCAGCCTTCTGAAGATCATCAGCTTGTTTGACAGTTGTGTGTGTCACTTCACTTGTATACACTGTCTGCATTTCTTCAGTTGTGCTCGCTGTTTAATCTGAAACTTAGAAGTTACTTCTGTCCATGGAAATGTTGGCCACCCTTTCTCTGGAATGCAGCTGTGGATTACTGTAAATTCAGATTGGTGGCTTAATAGAAAACTAGCTCTCTTTTAAGGCTGAGATTAATTTTTAAGGGTTTGACTTTGTACGTGTGTCTATAGCGGTGTATGTGTGTGATTTTCAAATATTATAAAGCCATGGTGCATTGCAGAGAATGATCAAAATTACACATATAATTATTCCTTCATATCTTACAGTTAATGAATTATCTGCATCACATCTGTCAGTACACTTACAGGAAAATCTTCATTTCTTAATCGGAGTTTGTTTTCTATATCATTAATGTTGTTTGCCACTCTTTTACCATCTTCAGTATTCTCTACTAAGACAGCAGGCAGCTGATTGTTGTTTTTGTCAGGTCTCTACTTCTGCTCTCCTCTTACTATCACCTTGAATGAAAGCTTTCAAACTCTGTATTGATTAAAGCAACTGAAGCTTGAATTAAGTCCAACTTTTGCTAATACCCTGCCAAGTACTTAACCAAGTCAATCTAGAGATTGCTTTATAAGTCAAATTGTATTGTTGAAAACGTATGGGACTGAAACGTCATCTCTTGTTGACTATAACTATATGCAAAGCAAAATCATGAATCTTTACTAGATCTAGGTTATCCTTTGGGGTATTAACAAGTATGCTATGATGTTGGATCAGGCCAAGTCATATTCCAAGTTCAACAAAAAATTAAAGAAAGTGAAGACAGCATTACACCGTAAATACACATAGTTAAGGGTATATGTGAGTATGGCAGAGGACTCAGCTGGATTTTAAGTACATGAACTGTCTGTCTGATGACCTATATTCTCATTTTTAAGCTGCATTTAACTCTTTATGAAACTAATATTACTCGATATTGACCTTGGAATGTAATTTTGAAATACTGTGGGACACATTTCAAATGTAAATCTAACATTTACCTATTTGCTTCTATCACTGAAGGAGATGACGGGACAGCAGAACTGCACAGGGTCACTTTGAGTAGTCGTGCTTAAAATGTTAACCCAATCAGTTCTCCAGCAGCCAGCCCATGAAATTATATGACAAAACCACTTAAAACATTGAAAAAGAATGAAGTGCACTTTTAAAATACAGTATATTTTCTTTACCTCTGTAAGAAGGGAGGTCACGTTTTTTTTTCTATGATCTCGATTTCAGAATACAAAGTGTCTGGTTTGATGGATGAAGCATGTGGGTGCAGAGATCTGCTCATAAAAAGCATGTTGAAGGCAGAACCTAGCTGAGCTGCGTGTATGAACAGCATTACTTTCTGTACATAATCTCTCCAGTGAAAGTCAGTATGACTTCAAATCCAAAACCAGTGCCCCAAAATAATAGTGATATGACTGAAAGCAGGAGCAGCTGGAGACAGGGACAAAGGCAGGTTGTTTGGATGAAAACTTTCCCAATTTTACACACGGATTTGAAACATTTTTCATGGGGGGGGAAGAAAATAAACCTCGAATGTGTGTCATAAAAGCTCCAGAGAATTACCCCTAAAAATCACCTTTTAAATTATGTTTCATCATATTTCACTGAAGGTAACAATCAGCTAGAGGTTTATTGATTTATTGTCCAATTTCAACTAAGTCAGAAAATAGTGGGATATTGTGGCAGCTGTCATAAATGCATGAAGTCCTTTTCCTCAGTTCCTTGTTCTTCAGTATGTATCAGTACTCCATTTTAAAACTGCCCTGATGGGGAAAAGCCCTCTCCCTTCTTCCCTGTAAAGAAGAATGTTCCTCTGGCAGGTGAGCTGCTGCTCTTCACATGTGGCTAGCACAAGGTCAGTCTTCTGAGCTGTTTGTTCAGAGTACGTTTTTATCCATCACAGAACAGATAAACACCTTAACGTTTTACTGTCAACATATTTATTATCTGAATGCCAGAATTTAACATGGATATTTTTGTCTGAAAAAAATAAACAGTGCAATGCATGAACATTTCATCATAAGCTTTAACATAAATTTTATGGAAGAGTTCCTTCTAGAAGCTCTGATCTGATACCCATAAAATGAAAGCCTTTTGTTTAACTGTAAGGTGAGTAGAGAAATGCTGCAAGCTTCGTTTAATTTCCTTGCTGACTTTATACTTAATCACTGTTGAAGGTTTTTTGTGTATTTTCTTTGATCCTGCAGTCAAGTCTATTCATTAATTCTTAATGCAGACCAAACCCAGAACTCACTTTATCTTCCAGCTAGATTTAACAAGTTGCCACTGCGCCTTCTGGTATGCTCTTCTGCCTAGAAAGTGACCCTCTGCAGCTAAAATGGAATACTGAAGTAGCAGTAATTTGAAGATGCACATACAAATGTGACTTGCTTGTTTTTCGCTGGCTTGCAGGGGAGGGAAAGAAAGAAATTACGATAACGATGGTGACACATATCCAACATAAATGAAAGCCCAGTCTAAGACAGCCATAGATACATGACACTGTTCTTCCTTTTGTGAAATACTAGGATATGAAAGCCCAGAAGAGGCCTCGAGAATTTCTCATTCAGGTCTCTGTTCCAAGGTAGGATTAGACACATCACCATCCTTGACAGATACTAGCCAGTCTGGAAAACCTCCTGTGATGATATTTTCCTAATCTCACTATACTAAAAAGCATTGGAAAGAGTTGTTATTATATGTATGGGTTTGTTGTTTGTTTTTTGTTCCCCCCCCCCTCAGTCCCCTCTCACAGATTGCAGATTAAGATGATAGCAGCTTGTTCTATGGTCAGTGAACACAGAAAACGATTAATGGTCACCTGTCTGTAACAATTTCCCATATTGGAAGGCTATTACTGTCTCTCTTCTTCTTCTGGTAAAATGCTGTCACCCCAGACTTGTTGTAGTGTTGATGTCTAGCCAGTTGTTCCCAATATGTTTGTTTGCACGTGCGTTGTCCAGTTCCTCAAGGTAGTTCTGATTTTTAAAGTTGTTCTTAAAATTGTATAAAATTTTGTTCAACTCGGTAACATCTGCAGGTTTTATACGCATACAAACTATTCTTTTGTCCAAGCCATTCATGAAAATGGCAGATTTTCCAGGATGTGAGACAAATCCTTGCAGATCTCCTTGATACCTTTTCTCAGCTTGATGAAGAACAACTGATAACTGTCCTTTAAATTATGTGCAATTCAATCTTGGCCATATTTCCCTCTTCTGCTTCTGGGAATGTCACATGTGACAGCATCAACAGCTTTAGTGAAGTCAGGCTATGTCACATCTACTGCCTGTCCCTTATCCACTAGACCAGTTGGTCTGTCAGTGAAGGAAATGAGATTGGCCCGACTGATTTCTTCTTGGAAAATCCATGTTGTCTGTTCCTTATCGCATTATTATCCTTAAGGTCTTTAAAAATTGATTGTTTAATAATTTGTTTCAGTATCTTTCCAGTTACGGAAAGTAGAGCGACTGCTTTTCACTCCTTTCTGACTGTTTTTTCTGTTTGTAAGGACAGGTGCTGTGTTTGCCCTCCTGTCTCAAAGTTCTTCATTCTCCGTAAATTCTCAATAAACTTCAGTTCGTTCATTATATACTGTGCAGTGGCCACCACCAGGTCTGGCTGACCTGAGAACATCGAACTTACTAACATATTCTTTGACATCTCTTTTTTTTTTTTTTTTTTTTTTTTCTCTCCCCGTGCCAATACAAAATCTGTACAGGTATGTTGTTTTTTTCTTCTTTTGTGCCAATGATTTGCTTCCTCTTTTGAAGGGCGTGTGTGTGTGTGTTTTAAAAAGAGATTGTATTATGGTCTGTTAGAACTGTTACATTGAAGATGCTCTACTTGGATGCACTGTGAACTGCTACTGAGATAAAAGTAAAACTGGCTGTAAATCAAGCTTTCAAACAAGTTTAAGTTCTGTTGAGCCATCCTTCCTTTTGCATGGCTTCACAAGCTGAATTGAGGCATTGTTGTTTTGAAATGCATTTAAACTAGGCTCCCTGTAAAGTCTGTGAGGCAACAGCCATCCCTGCCAGAGCACTGTAGTTGAGATAAACACAGAATAATCTCCAGAGACGCCCATCTCTCTCCACAGACTAGCTGTGAAGTCTAGATGGGTATGGTGCTTACTTAGGCACCTAAATGATAAAGGTTAGGCTGGAGGAATGCAGATGTTCAGGACAGGCGTTTAATGGCACTTTGGTACTGAGAGATGCAGATAGGTGCATCTGCGATGCCTGTTTATTTCTTTATGTGTCAAAGGACTTTAAAGCTCTGTCTGTTAGATTTCTGTGAGCCCCACTATGACTGTATTGGTGAAGCAAACAGGGCTACGGCCTGAGCACTGTGCCATGGTTGTGTATGCCATTTATTTCTTGACTACTACATCACTGTTATATGGCACAGTTTTGGTCTATGCCAACTAGCGTTCTTGCAGACCGTCTCGCTCGTGAAATACGGCTTGTTCCAAGCAGGCATGGTGAATGAAGCCACTGTCCTGGGGATGAAAAGAGTACAGTTGTTTGGATCTGACCTGAGCCATCCAGGCCCCTCGCAATAAGGGGGAGAAGCGAGTCGGGTTGTGTCTGGCGTTTTGTTTTGGGTTTTTGGTTGTTTGGTTGGGTTTTTGGTGGGTTTTTTTTTGGTGGTTTTGTTTCAGGGTGGTTTTTTTGAGTGTGCTTCAGATACAGCCAGTGAGGTTGGGTCTTGGATCCGTCTGCTGTTCATGCACGTTTGTGACAAAGGGTAGTATTTACAATGTTGTACAACTAAATAAGTACCTTTGTGATATTAATTATATCCTCATGATACAGACTGGCTGGTCTGCTGTGTGAAATACCTCTGTATAAAAATCCTGACCTGTAAAACATGCTAATAGCTTAGAACATGGTCATTTACTAATTTCTAGCTATATTGTTACTGCAAAGTAATAAAAAGAAGGAAAAGACATGAAAGATACTTATTACTTTGCATTTCTCCATGGAAAATCAGTTTAAAAGTTACTGTTAAATGAGAAGAAAGAAAATGAAAAAAAAAAAGTGTGGCATCGGCAATATTTAATGTAGCACAAAAGATCAGTGGTCAGTGAAACCTCTTTGTAACTTGCTCTTTTTAAAGGTACGTATTCAATCTTTACTAGGCCTTCCAGCCTTGCAGAGAAGCATTGGGCTGGAAGGGAATGTTGCTCCATTTGAAACAGCTATCTACAGAGTGTAAGTACATTATAACTGCATTGATAGTTCCATTATCACAGCGTGACTCTATCAGACTCGGTGAGGTTGCTAAGTAATCAGTCAATTGCTGGTCTTTCTTAAGAAGTAGGGTTCTGAAAAATAAAAGGAATGCTGTATGGAAAAGTATTGCTTTTGGTGTTTATTTCCAGTGGTGGAACTTATTTTAGTAAAATACTGGCATGTTTTATTCAGAGATGGAACTGCATGGCAAATCCACACTTACAATATTGATGTTTTAATGTGAAGCCCTGCCGTACTGAATAGCGCTAATGTACAAGGTCACTTCAAGATGCAAAAGAAAAATGGATAAGAAGAAAATAGAGATGCAAATCTGATGGGCATGAGAGAATGATATCTATCACATTTGAAACGGGTCATCTGTAGCAATAAACTGCTAGTTTCAAAACTGATACCCTTACAGATATAATGATGGTTCAGAAAATAGCCACCATATCAGACAGAAGTCAGATTGCCTATTACAGCTACAGCCGGATCACCTTTACAATTGCCTGTTGCAAGGTGTCATTAAAAAGATTAGTTGAATCGTTGGGCAATCTGAACACTGACGCCAACATGTGAAAAGTCCAGTCTAGAGCCATTTTATTTCCTCTGAAGCATTTCTGGCATTAATATCGCCAGACGTTTGCTGTTTGGAAACTTGGCTTTCAAATCTATCCGGTAAATCTTAATTTCAGAAGTTTTTAATAGAAATTTTAAAGCATTATTTTGTGAAGAACTTGATCATTGAGTCTTAAGGCAACAGAAAAAAAATGGTAAATCTATTGGGCCTACTCTTGCTGCCTTAATTCCATATACACAAGTACAATGTATACTGAAAGAGCTAGCCAAGTGTGGAAAAAAGGATCAGGAAATAAAAGAACTGACAAAGAAAAATCTTAGAGGAATATTATTTAGAGTATTGACTATTCCAGCTGATAGAACATCTTTAACATAAAGTTGACTCTTTATTTGGTTATATACACTCTTCTGGGAGAGCCTAAAGCTACACTTGCTAGCAGATACTACTTATGGGACAAGGGGATGAAGATTTCTGTGGCCTTGATCTACTAAGATATTTTGAGACAACTTATTCCACGGTCTGTCCAAGCTACAGTAATATCTGTTCATATTACATATTTGCATTGGATATTCACCACGTGAAATCGATCATCGTAGTTTCTCTCTACAGGGAGCAGCTAGAGAGCAACTCCTCTAGAAGATGTGTCAGAGCAGCTAAGTTTAGCTCCTTCTCATTGACTTTTTTAGGGAGACCCAGGAGGGGTTTCTAAAAGCAAAATTGCTTGAGGCACGCTCCCTGTCCATTAGAGCAGTGGGTACCTGGTGTCGTTTGGGTCTGAGTAAAAAGGAAGCTTTGTTTGCCATTTCAGAAATAATGGTTATTCCTAGAGTGGGTTACGGGAATGGGTTCTTTGGACTTGTTTTTGTTATGTTTCTATAGCATTTGAGTGTGGACTTTTGGAGCAGAGCTGTAATTCAGATTTTGGATTCAGAACTGCAATATTGCCGCAACTGATAGTGAGAACCCAGTTTTGAGCGGTCTTGGTGCATCTTTATCAAGACAGAGGTGTATGAACAGCTCTGCCTTTCCTTCTCGGACCACAGGTAACCTTCTCAGAACCCCGCTCTGGTATCCTTGTGAGGAAGAAGTGACAGGAGATACCGCTGTGGCACACTGAGAAGTTGAGGGTATGGTGTAGCGCCATGTACATGTTTTGTGCAAAGAAGTTCTTGGAGAATCCAAGGTACTTCTGAGTCTTGAGCTCCTTCCCATAGTTCAAGAGCGGGCTTGTGACGAACTTGGGTGTGTGTAGTAAATGTGCTTTTTGGAGTAGGTGACATTTGTATCTGTGCGTTTATTTATTTGTCTGTGGATCCGATGGCATATGCTGGAACTTGTGTGGAGAACACTGAATTAATAAAAGCCAGGCGTGTGATCTCTCTAAGTATCCCTGCAAGGATATTTAGGGGCCTTGTATTCTTAGACAAACGCCAAATTAATCACAGTGCTAAACTAAAAGTGAAGCCCATACAAAATTTACTACATTTTTTTCATCATTTTAAAAAACACCCAAAAAACATCAGTGTGCAGTATTGATAGTGGTAGCTTTGTTTACACATGTGGTCTAAGTTAATAGTGTATATCTATTTTTAATACAGCTCTACAGTAGTGTTTACTGCTTTAAAAAGAAAGGAAAACAAAATGAAATTAAAAATCGCTGCTGGAATCCGTAAAGATAAATGCTGCAATATGGTACCATTTTCAGGGGAGGTGAGTATAAGGATCAACCTTTAAATCCATTTAACAGTTGAGGAGAAATATGCATATCAGACAACATTGTTATTACTACTGCATAAAATTTGGCAGAGAACCTGATGCATGTTTCCTGTATAAAAACAGTTCACTGCCGTGCAGTTCAGATCATTTGGCTGTTGTATAGGAGGTGCTTTTAAAATAAGGAAGGGTTCAGATTATTGCCTTCTCTCTATTTTTTTTGTTTGTTTGTTTTGTGTCTTTGGTTAGAATCAAGTTGTCCATGTGTGAAAAGAGGGTTTTGGGAGGATGGTGTCACTTCTAAATTCATTAATAAGTAACGATGCATTGATATTTTATGAATAATACTTCCCAGTAAATTTTCAGTACAGTATAAGGGAATTGCATATTCAAGAATATTATTTTTAGGCAATAGGTTTAGCAGCCTCCACTTATAATGGCTTAAAGATTTGTTTTTCTAAGATTTTTTTTTTTTTTTTTTTTTTTTTTTGTAGCAGATGCTCTAAGTTCTGATAGTTTACAGCCATATGGTAAAGTAGTGAACAAAATGTACTGCAACTTTCTGTTCGTGTTAAGCAGCTGTTCTGTAGTGTTTTAATATCAAATAAGCCTCAAACCTAGAAGAGGAGTTTTTCCTCATTATTGCTTATGGTAAAAATGGCCTCAGAATGTCAATCTCCACCCTTGTGGACTCAAATACTCTGAATGTAAATATGTATATTATTTCCTTGCAGAGTGTCATTTGAACTCTGTCTGTCCTTGTTCTCACATGTTTATTTTATCACAATGAGAGACTCCTCTGCTAGACAACTTACAGAAATTATTTTTTCTACTTCCATGGCCGTAACAGTGAAATAAGCAAACCGACATTTGCATTTCTCATTTGCTGCAATATAAAGTTTTGATCCACCCTGCAGGCATCTGCCCTTTGGGTTGGGCTAAAGACATTTCAAGAATCTGCTATAAAAAAATAGACTTGCAAGACTGCAATGAAACATAGAGGCTTCAGTGCCCTGTCTGGAAGACAGAGAATTTCACAATTTATTGTCAGTTTTTCTAATTGTATTGAAAATGCAATTATACACAATGATACAGAACACATTATTACAAAGTGGCATCCTAAAAAATACAAAATTGCCTTCATTCATGGCACAAAAGTCTCTATGGCTGCATCGTCAGTACTGGGCAAGTGTTTTGAGGAATTTTGCATGTGTTAAAACCCAGGCAGCTGAAAAGAATAATGAATGAGTTGGAGAAGGTAGGCCAGGGAATTTTGGTTTTCCCGTGTCATAGTACAAAAGCAAAGGAAAGTCAGAAGGCAGGAAATTCAAGATGAAGATATGAAATTTTTTTTCATGCAGTGTGTATTTTAGCTCTGGAACCTCTTTTTTAGGAAATTGTGAAAACCCAGAGTTCAACAAAATTCCACTCTTCATTTGTTATTTAAGTTGCTATCCAAAATATCCAAGGTTGCTACTAATTATGACAATATACACTTGTGGAAGGTGTATTTAAACTATGTGCTATGTTCTTTACTCCAAGTATTGACATATATCAGCATAAGACCAGATGTGGCAATGACTTATCAGCCATACTGTGATGCTCTTGGAAGACCTCTTTAAAACATCTAGTGCTGTCCCCTAGTAGAGACAGGGAGCAAATTTAGGAGGATGATGAGGTTGCTGCACATGACAGTCCTTATTTCATTTGTGGGAGAGTGGGCAACTGCAAGCTTGCATAACACAATGAGAGTGTTACTCCAAATCCATTCAGAGATCAGTTTTTGGTAATAATGTAAAAAAAATTGCTACCATGAATGGTTGCCTTGTAAGATGTATATAGACTTAGAAACTAATTTGCTAAAGATTATCAACTATACATGATTTGACCACCTGCCTACCTTTTCTAGTTCTCTAAGCCATGAAGTTTCCTATAAATAGTTTAAAATACAAGGAACTGTGTTTGTCATGTCATCTTATATATACTTTAGAAACAAAGTACATTAACATAAAATATCCTATTTTTAGACTGCATGTATATAATTCATCATGGGTAGAGTTGTTTTTTTTTTAAAGGTTTAGTAATTTAACTCACAGGAGGGCAGAGGTGGAGTCTTAAATTCAATGGGAGTTCCAATTCTTAAAAAGATTTCCTTAGCACCTCTGCAGCAAAAGAGCAACCACGTTCTATTTTTAGATTTATCCATAGTAAGGATAGAAACTCTACTCTGTATGTAACCTTTTAGTGGATTGTTACCATGAATGTGTTTAGTAAAACACATGTAAAAAGCATGTAAAAAGAGATGAAAGGTCTGGTCAGAATTTTTAGCTGGAAGGCATTTTTAACACTGCATGGGTTCATTTACTGTTGCTGTCTTGCAGGTACTTAGCATTTATAGACATTATACCCTTGTAATTGAACTTGCATGAATCATTTATTTACTATGCTGCACTTACGGGTAATATATGTCAAGGGAATTCATTTTTTATTACAGCTGATGTAGCCATTATGATGTCATAATATATATAAGGGTAGAGATATAGCTTGAGCAGAACTTCTGTCTCTTAAATCTGTGAAACTCAGCACTGTCTACATTTCTGTTTTGGAAGCAGAAGTGCAAGACTCAGTGGTGTAGCATTCTGCCAACCCTTGACAACAGCTTTCTGGTCAGGATAAAGAAATATTTTATCTAGATATGGCAGTGATAATATCTGCATTTAATTCGGTATTTAAAAAAAAAAAAAAAACCCCAAAAAAAAAAGACAAAATGTGGGAATTTGCCAAGTAAGAGTAACATACACTGTTTTCCTGTAGGAGTTTAAAAGACAGCGTGTGTCTTTTAAGGTTCAATTCTAAGAACAGACTTTAAGGAAAAATACAAAAACCATATGCATTATGTTCGTTAGAGTAACTGAGCTGAATTGCCTGATTTCAAGTCTAATTTTTTGTTTTCATTGGGGATATCACAAAATATCTCATTTCTATAGCTGCTTCCTAGCTGGCTGCTCTGCCAGGTCTGGACAGAGTAAGCGAGCTGGTACACAATGCCTACCGAAAGCTTCCCCCATCAAGAGATTCCTAATTCTTGCAGTCTTCGTGTCTTAGAAGTTCCAGTGTCTGAGTGAAGGACAGGGATGTGCGAGTTCCTCTGCACTGTGGTATGAGTGGAAAGTCGCTTGCTGTAGACAAAAAGCAGCTTGTTGGTCAAGTTTAATGAAATGGAAAATGTTCAGTAGATCACCTCTACGCTTTAATCTGTGGTAGTATCAAGCAAATGCTGTGATATGTAATTAGAAGATGGACAGTGGTCACTTCAGAAAATAAAGAGCTTTGTCAGCCTGTACCTATAGCTAGAATAGTTCAGGTATCATTTTGTGGACATAATGGACACAGCTATGTATTTAAAAGCAAACCACTGAAGTAGGAGCAACTTGTTTTTAGAAGGAAGCATCCAATGGGTTTTTAGAGATAAAAACTGGCTTTTGAATACAGAGTGTCTTCTGATGCTTTTTACAGTCCAAGAGGGATGGGCTCATGCAGGAGGAGTGAAAGGTTTGGTGCCGAAGAGTAATATATTTATGTTAGCCAAATCTCCAAAGAAGCGTTTCCTTAAATACAGCACATAAATCTCTAAGAATGCTTTGAGAAGCTTATTTTTGAGTTGTAATATCTCTGGTCAGAATGCCTTTTTCTGAGTAGCCCAGTGCTATTTTAATTGCTTAGTCGGATGCATCCTTTCAGCACTCAGACTAGACTGCCAGGAAAAAACCTGCCTGATTTCCATTAGTCTTTTGTCTTGTGGAGAACTGGATTTCCCAGGTTAGGGTTTGCTGACTCAAATTTTAAAAAATATTTCTAGACAGGCATACAAGAAAATGTAAATAAGAGCTGTCATAAATAAAATAATTTGAATAATCCTAGCTTAGAGGTCCATCTCTTTTTAGGAGAAAGCTTGCTGCTCTGTTTAGTTGTTTATGTGGTAGTCTATATTTCAGCAAAATTTAGAGCTCGTTACGAGCAACAGTTCAATTTAAAACAGAGAGAGAAGGTCTGTACCTGTGTTCTTAACAATCTACGATGTTCACACCAGTGTACAGGGTGTCTAGGCTGGGTGTTGTTACACAGATACTCTATCTAGCTCACTATACGTAGAGCGGTAGCATCTTAATGTTTGTTGTAAGCCTATAGTTGTCTGACATCTATTTTTATAAAACCTTACATGGTCGCTACTGAATAGTAGCAAAAGTGTTACAAGCTTTATATATACGCGTAACAGAGTTGTGGAGCAAGTCTAATAGCTGAATCTCCTGAACACTGCTTATGTTGATTACGTTACATTCCTGAGATGCATCTTCTCGGTAAAAACAGTAGGTTTTGAATCAGAAACTGAGTCAGACAACCCTTCTGGAAAGTTTTGATGAAAAGAACAGTTTTACAAAATTCTAAGTATCTGGAGACAGTCTAGTAAGAAAAAATGTCAGAAAACCTTAGATTTGGAAGAAACTCCTAGGCCTTTCACTTATTTGTTATACATATTGCCAGAGCTTCACCACAATAATTACTTTGAAATAAAAGGAAGATTTTTAGTGTTGTTTTAAAAATGAAAAATCTAAAGAATCTTTCCACTGTGCTTTTTTTCAGTAATATGTTAGTTAACCTACTAGGTAGAATAATAATTTATGAGAAAGGAATTAATACGTCATCTGAGAAGCTGAGGTCAGGTACGTACTTACTTGATTTCTGTAGCAATCAAATCAGGTACCTAAGATACTTTATAACCATCATTTAGTTCCCAGTTCAGGTTTGATGATTTTTCACTCCTATTTATGGCAGTTAACTATGCTAAAGATCCCCTGCCAATGTGTCTAAAGGAAAAAAAAATACAAAGCAGTTTTTCTCCAGAGGAAGGCTAAACCCATCTAAAATTGAAAACAGATCAATCAAGTGGTTCATCAATAAATATATACCATCTTCTGCAGTGCTACATGTGACCTGAGGCTTTGGGAAACATGAGCTCACTCTGAGGTAGACAGCCAAAGCACAGTTGAGTTATATTATCTTTTTAAAAGCGAAGATTGTCCTCTAATTTATTGAGGCAAGAGATAATTAATTCTCAGATTCAATACAGGGAGCCAAAGAATTAGATTCCATGTTTCCATCCCTAAATACAGCTTAAAATTAGAAGTTGAGAAAGCAAGAGGCTGTATAACAAAGTAAAACCGAATTCTGGTGATCATCAGACTTACACTCAAAAGTTTGTGGAGAAACCAGTCTGCAGGTGGTCTCTAACTCTCATGTTACCAAAAAATTTACAAAAAATAAAATCTCTCATTCCAATTTTGTTCCACCCTCTAGGGGGGAAGCAGGAACATCATTTTTCTTTTTCTTCCTTCCTTTCAGTCGTCTCATGGGGAACTGCAACCTTTTAGGTGATGATACTGCCAAACTCTGTTTCCGCATAGCTGAAGATCTTGACTGCAGAACAGTGCAGCTCTTACAGCTGTGAACCTCACATTTTTTCTTTTCATCTGTCTTATCTTTTTGAGTGCATCAGTGCCATTGCATATCAGGTTTCTGTGATGGTATGTTTTATCAGCTTAATGGGATAGATTGCAGTGCAGGCCCTCTAAATCTCCAGCCTAAAGGTAATTCTCTTCCTCCTGCTGCCATCCTTTTCTGTAAGGTAAGAATATGCCTTTACAAGAATAAAGAGGTTGTTTCTTATTTGTCAGAACAGAACAGAGACAACTAGCAGATCTATGTTAAACATGCGGTTCTTATTTCACGTTTAGAAGCTTTTAAAAAGCACACTATTACACTCTTTTGGAGGCTTTTGTTGCACATGGCGGCCTTCCTGACTGTAGGTTTTCTTTACACAACACTGACTGCATGTTTTCTGTGTTGCCTGTATTGCATTTTGATGGAGCAACTGGATGAGGGACAAAACAGGACTCAGACTGGACTGGAAAAGCAAGGTCAGTAATTCAGGGAAGTCATTTGCAGCATTGCTAGAAAACCCTAGAACAGCAAATTGTCTTCTACATATAGACCCAGATTAGCTGCGCTTTGTTTTGCTGGGATCAGGGCTCCCTCTTGCCTCTTCTTTTGGCCTCCTTCGTGTTGATGTGAAGTGTGGGAGTAACAATGTGCCCACAAATTTCTCTCTCTAAATGCATAACTGGCTGGTTGGCAAGTGTGAACAGGTAATCTGAAAAAACTTATGCAAAATCTCATAATTTCACTCTAATTTGAAAGGTGTCTTCAAATAATCTGCATAGCCTGGATGGTTTAATATGATTCTGAATTGAGCTTTCTGTGTAGGAACTGAAGTTTCATTGGACTTGTGCATGTTAAGTGCATGTAAATTCTCCTCCCTCTCCCCCATTTTTAATTAAACATCCAATCTTGTTTTCAGCAGTCAATTCTCTGTGTAGTTTATGGTACTAAATTATATCGGTAGTCATTGTTTGGTTGTGCAATAAGCTATTGTTAATTGGCATTTCCTCTTTAATAGACTCTGTTAAGAATTATGTTAAAATAATTGCTGCCAGAAAGCACAGTACAGAACTCTTAATTACTGGCTAACAGTTCTGTCCTTCAGATCCTTCCTCCAAGCTATGCTTTCATAGAGCATGTGCTTTTAATTTGAATTCAACTCCATAAAACTCAGGAGAATCTATTGTCTATCAAAGCCAAACTCATAACAACAAAGGATTTGTCACAGCAGATCAGACCTCAGGTCTCTGTAGTCTGATGCCATGCCTCTGGCAGTGGCTATTTCTTGATATTTTAAAAGAAGGTAAATCTCTTCCCAAATCACTAATGCATCTTATCCATTTGTGTGACACTGCACATTTCTTTCTAAACCTTGCAGTTCATTGTCTTACACCCTGAAGCATGAGATTTGATTACCCTTATTATCTTAGCTTGCATAGCTACAAATGTTATTAGCAGTCATAAAATTATTCAGTTCTTTTTAAAAATGTAGCTATGGTTTTTATCTCAGTGACCTGATCTGGCAGCCAGTTCCATTGACTGTGTAAAAGAAATGTTTCTTTATATTGTTTCTGCGTTTACCGTTCTTTCATTTAAAACTCCTTTTATTTTATGTGATAGAGAAAAGAGAGGAACCTGATCAGATTTTAATATATCCATCCTAATTATGAATACCTGTATGAAATTCTCTTTAAGTTGCATATCATTTCAGGTGCTATAAAGTTCTGAACTTTGTTATTTCTTTGAACCAAGAAATACTAGAGAATAAGACTTAGAACCAATCAATTATTTTCCTGTGATCTCCCCAAGATCG
>JANHGO010000069.1:42687972-42712116 GCA_024606505.1 Aquila spilogaster
CGCCTACCTGTGCAACCTGGTCTAGGGAGCTGCTTTGGCAGGGGGTTGGACTAGATGATCTCTGGAGGTCCCTTCCAGCCCCTACAATTCTGTGATTCTGTGAAAAGTAATGTTTCTTATTTTATTATGTTGGCCCATGACATCAGAGGCAGATGGTGGTGGTATGGCAGTAGAGGCTGAACCTTCCCACCAATATTCCATTTCATTTTGTTGCTGTGTGACAGATGGTAGCAGAGGGGATCTGACAGAATGGTGTCTGACATGGAAGTGCATATGAAGCAAAGGTATGTCACTGAATTCCTTCATGTGGAAAAAATGGCACCCATTGACATTTGTTGATGCTTACTGAATGTTTATGGAGACCAACCAGTGGATGTGAGCACAATGAGGTGCTGGGCGGTACATTTCATCAGTAGTGACCTAGTGACCTAGGTGGTTGGTCACCTCCTCTGGCATGGACAAAGTGGCATTGTCAATATTTAGCATAGCACAAAAAGATTAGTGGTCAGTGAGACCTCTTTGTAACTCTTCTTAAAGGTATGTGTGCTGTCTTTACTAGGCTTTCTGTCCTTGCAGTGAAGTACTGGGCTGGAAGGGAATAATGCTCCATTTGAAACAGCTATCCGCAGAGTGTAAGTACATTATAACTGCATTGATAGTTCCATTATCACAGCGTGACTCTATCAGGCTCAGTAAGGTTGCTAAGTAATCAGTCAATTGCTGATCTTTGAATCTTAAGAAGCAGAGTTCTGAAAATAAAAGGAATGCTGTATGGAAAAGTATTGCTTTTGGTGTTTATTTCCATTGATGGAACATATTTTAGGAAAATACTGGCATGTTTTATTCAGAGACAGAACTGCACAGCAAATCCACACTTACACTATTGATGTTTTAATGTGAAGCTCTGCTATACTAAATAGCACTAATATACAAGGTCACTTTGACATGCAGAAGAAAAAATGGATAAGAAGAAAATAGAGATGCAAATCTGATGGGCATAAGAAAGTGATAGGTATCACATTTGAAGCAGGTCATCTGGAGGAATAAACTGCTAGTTTCAAAACTGATACTCTCACAGATATAATGATGGTTCAGAAAATAGCTGCCATATCACACAAGAGTTAGATTGCCTATTATGGCAACAGCCAGATCACCTTTACAATTGCCTGTTGCAAAGTGCCGTTAAAAAGACTAGCTGGATCATTGGGCAATCTGAACACTAATGCCAGCATGTGAAAAAATACAGTCTAGAGCCATCTGAATTCCCTTACTACTACATTCAGGCACTTGATATTTCTGGCATTAATGTTTCCTGATGTTTGCTGTTTGGGAACTTGCATTTCAGATCTGTCCAGTAAACCTTACTTGGAGAAGTTTTTTAATATAAATTCTAAACCTTTGTTTTGTGAAGAACTTGGTCATTTAAAGCAGCAGAAGTACATGGCAAATCTATTAAGCCTACTCTTGCTACCTTAATTCTAACTTAAATATCTGCAGAATTACAGTGTAGACTGCAAAACCTTGCCAAGTATCAGAAAAAAAAGATTAGGGAATGAAATAATTGACAAAGAAAAATCTTAGAGGGATATTAATTAGAATATTGGATATTCTGACTGGGAGAACATCTTTAAAATGATGTTAATTTATCATTTGGTTATATTGAGTCCCCTGGGAGAACTGAAGATATGCTTGCTAGCAGACAGTGCTTATGGAATGAAAGACAAAGGGATGAAGATTTGTGGGCTTGCTCTGCTCTGGAGCCTGTTCATTCCCAAGTCTGTCCAGGCTATAGTAACACCTGTTCATAATTAGAACATATTTGCATTGAGGGTAAACCAAGAAGTTTTGATCATGCTAGTTTCTCTCTATAGTGAATAAGCTTCCATAATAACTCTCCTAGACAATTTATCAGAGCAGCTAAGTTTAACTCCTTCCCATTGACTTTTTCAGGAGTGACAGGAGATGTGTCCTCTAAAAGAGAAATCATTCAGGCACTCTCTTTCTCCATTAGAGCAGCAAATGTTTGGCATCATTTGGGTCCAAGTGAAAAAGAAGTCATATTCTTTGCCATTTCAGAAAGAATATTTGTTCCTTGAATAGGTTACAGGAGTAGGTTCTTCGAGGTTGGACTTGTTTTTCTGTGTTCCTGTAATGTTTGGGTGTGAGCTCTTGGATAGAACTGTTCAAGTCCAACTCTGATTTTGGATCCAGAACTGTAATACTGCAACAATAGATAGTAAGAACACAACTTTGAGAATTCGTGGTGCATCTGCATAAAGACAGAGATGAATAAGCAACTTTATCTTTCCTTTTCTGACTACTCATAGCCTTCTTATAACCCTGTTCATGTATCCTGTAAGGAAAATGACTGGAGATATGGCTGCGACATGCTGAGAAGTTGAAGGTACAGCGTAGCACAATGTACACATTATGTGCAAAGAAGTTCCTAGAGGATCCAAGCTATATCTGAGTCTTGAGCAACCTCCTGTCCTCCAAGTGTGGACTTATGTAGAAGTGTGTGTGTAGTAAATGTGAGTTTCGGAGCGAATAAGACAGCATATGTATGAGATTGTATGGAGAACACTGTAAAAGCCACTTGTATGATTCCTCCAATTGTCCCTGCAAGGATGTTTAGAGGCATCATATTCTTAGACAAAGTTTAGTTCTAAGCTAAAACAAAACATGCAAAATTTACGACTTATTTTTTCCTTTAAAAAAAAAAAAAAAAGAAAAAGCAAACATGGGTTTGCAATATTAATCATGGAAGCTTTTGTTTACACACAGGGTCTGAGTTGATTACTTATATCTACTTGTATGTTTTCTGTACAGCAGTGTTCAGTCCTTGAAAAATGAAAGAAAAAGTGAAATTAAAAATCACTGCTAGAATCTGTAAAGGTGAATGTTGCAATATGGTACGGTTTTCAAGGGAAGCAAGTATAAAGAGTCGGACAGAGATGCACGTATCGAATGACATTTTTATTTTTACTACATATCTGGCAGAGATCTGGAAGTGTATTTCATGTTTAAAAACAGTTAAATATCATTCAGTTCAGATCGTTTGGCTGTTGTATACTAAGTGCTTGTAAACTA
The DNA here is from genome assembly GCA_024606505.1 of Aquila spilogaster. NCBI lineage: Eukaryota > Metazoa > Chordata > Aves > Accipitriformes > Accipitridae > Aquila > Aquila spilogaster. The sequence continues at coordinate 42,691,063 of JANHGO010000069.1, forward strand.
AGGAAGAGTTCAAATCATTTGCTCCCTCTAGATTTTATTTGTGTGCCTGGTTAGAATCAAGTTATGCATGTGTGAAAAGATGGTTTGAGGGGAATGGTGTCACTTTGAAATAGATTAATAAATAATGATGCAGTGATATTTTATGAATAATCATTCCCAGTAAATTTTTGATACAGTACAGGGAAAATGTGTAATCAAGTGCACTACTTTTTCACAGGAGAATTAGCAGTCTCACTTAAAATGGCTTAAAGATTTGTTGTTCTAAGACGTTCCATGGCAGATGCTTTAAGTTCGATGCTTTAGTTTACAGCCATATGGTAAAGAAGTGAACAAAATGTACTGCAGCTTTCTTTTCATGTTTGGCAGCTGTCTTGTGTTTTAATATCAAATATATCTCAAACCTAGAAGTATTTTCCTTCATTATTGCTTATAGTAAAAATAGCCTTTAAATGTCAATCCTCACCCTGTTGAACTCAGACACTGAATGTAAATATGTATGTACTTCCTTGCAGAGTGATATTTTGAACTTTCTCTGTCCTTGTTCTCACAAATGTTTATTTCATCATGATGTGAGAATCTTCTGCTAGAGAACTGAAGAGTAAGTAAAAGTAAAAATTCAGTTTATTCTTTCTACTTCCATGGCAATAGCAGCAAAATAAGCAAACTGACATTTGCATTTCTCATTTGCTGCATTATAAAGATTTGATTCATCCCAAAGGCATCTGCCCTTTTGGTTGAACTAAAGATATTTCAAGAAACTTCCATAAAAACTCTTACAGTGAAGCATAGGGGTTTCAATGCCTCGTCTGCATGACAAGGAATTTTACAATTTATTGTCAATTTTCCAATCTTAGTGAAAATACAATTATATGCAATAACACAGAACACATAAAAATGTGCTGTTTATTAAAAAGTCAAATACTAAAAAATACACAGTTGTTGATTCACTTTCATCCATGGCACAAATGTTGTGGCTGCATTGCCAGTACTGGATGTGTTTTGTTCAATTTTGTGAGAGTAAAAACCTGGATGAATGAGGAATGAGTGAGTTGGAAAACATAGAACAGGGAAATGTTGTTTTCCCTTCTCATGGCATAAAAGCAAAGGGATATCAGAAGGCAGGAAATTTGAGATGAAGATGGGTAGTTCTTTCATGAATGTGTGTTTTAATTCTCAAATCTTTTTCATAAGAAACTGTGAAAATCAAGAGTTCAACAAATGGTCACACTTTCTCTGTCCAAAATGTCTAAAGTTGCCACTAATTACCACAGCATACACTTGCAGCAGTTGTATGTGCTATGATCTTTATCCCACCTTATAAGAGATACTGGGATAAGACCTGAGATGGCAGTGACTCATCAGCTGTATTCTGATGCTCTTTGAAGACTGCCTTTAAACATCTTATGGTCTTCCCTAGTAGAGACAGGAAACAAATTTGGTTGGATGAGGTGATTGGTCCACATGACCATCCTTATTTCATCGGTAGGTGAATGGACAACTGCAAAGCTGTCATAATATTATTTGTTTTCTTTGTCTAATATGCCTTGCTTTTGAGATTACCCTGATTATTGAAGTTAGCTTCTGAACTAATAGTACAGCAGTCTTCACAGAGTATATCTTGTACTGCTGTAACTACCTACAGCATAAGACAATGAGAGTGTTACTGCAAATCCATCTAGTAGGAACTAGCCAGTAATGTCAATAAAATTGCTGCCACAAAAGGTTCTCTCTTACAATGTATGTTGACATAGAGTTTGCTTAAGATTGTCAGCTACATGTGGTTCATTGTTGGTTATGACTACCTATCTAGAGGCCATTCTACTTCTCTGAGCCATTAAGATTCCTATAAAAACATGTAAAAATATAAAGAACTGTTTTTTGTGTTTTTTTTTGGTAGTCTTACATATACTCAAAAAACTAAACACATACATCAAAATATATTGGTTTTAGAGTGTATATGTCATCATATGTAGAGATTGTTAGGGTTTTTTTTAATCTAATAATTTAACTCACAGGAGGACACAGGTAGAGACCTAAATTCAATGGGGGTTCCAGTTCTTAAAAAGATTTCCTTATCACTACTGTGGCAAAAGTGGCCTAGTTCCATTTTTTTAATTTGTCCATAACAAGAATAGGAACTACTCTGCATGTAACCTTTTAGTTGATTGTTATCATGAGTGTATTTTGTAAAAACAGACGTAAAACACATGTAAAAAGAGATAAAAGATGCGGTCAGAGATTTTTAGCTGGAAGGCATTTTTAACACTGCATGGGTTCATTTCCTTTACTGTTGCTGTCTTGCAGGTATTCAGCATTTATAGACATCATACCCTTGTAATTGAACTTGCATGAATCATTTATTTACTAGGCTGCACTTACGGGTAATATATGTCAAGGGAATTCATTTTTTATTACAGCTGATGTAGCCATTATGATGTCATAATATACAAAGAGACAGAGCTAGAGCTTGAACAGAACTTGTCTCTTAAATCTGTGAGTCTCAGTGCTGTCTTGTTTCTATCGTGGAAGCAGAAGTGTCAGGCTTTGCTGTAACATTCTCTCAACCCTTGACAGTAACTTCCTAGTCAAGGTGAAGAGATGTTTAATTAATCCTAGGTATAGCAGTGATAACATCTACATTTGATTCTGTATTAGAAAAGAAAAAAAAAAAGACAGTGAGGAAATTCGCTATGCTAGACTAACATGCTATTTTCCTGAGTTAAAATGAGGGCGTATATCTTTTAAGGTTCCATTCTGAGAATAGAATGTTAGAGTAACTGACCTGAACTTCCTGATCTCAAGTCTAATGGTTTATTTTCATTGAGAATATCACAAAATACCTAATTTTTGTGTTTGTTTCCAAACTTACTTCTCTGCCAGCTTCTGGATAGAGAAAGCAAACTGTTACAGACTGCTTACTGAAGACTCCTGCTCTCTCCTCCGTCTAAGAGATTTCTAATTCTTGAGGTCTTCCGGTTTTTGAATGTCCAGTGCCTGAGTGAAACTGATCACCTATCCATTAGTTGTCTGTGATCACTCAGAACTAGTAGCACATGCTGGCTTACCAAACCACAAAAGCGTAATTAACGGGCAAGGTGATACTTATAGAGGGTATTCTAACGACAGGAAATTTCAGCTGAAACAGAAACATGGAAATGCTCTGGAATGAGTGAGCTATAACTGTTGAATAGCCTGTGATATCACAGCGATATCAGAATCATTTATATCAGGTTTATAGTATGAGAAGTATGTCCTGTAGCTCTTCAAGCCCCTTGACAAGATGGGTGGAAGGGAGAGATGAGCAAGTTCCTCTGCACCATGATGTGAGTGGAAGGCTGTTTGCTGCAGAGGACAAGCAGTTTGTTGGTCAACTTTAATGACCAACAAACTGCAACAGCTACCAAGTAAATACTGTGATAGGTAATTAGATGATAGAAAGTAGATGCATCAGAAAAAGAAAGGTCTTTGTCAGCCTGCTCCTACAGCTAGAATAGTTGAAACATCATTTTGTGGACATCATTTTGTATAAAATCTATAGCTATGTATTTTAAACTAAAACAGTGAAGAAGGAACAACTTGCTTTTAGAAGGCAACACAATAGTTTTAGGAGATGAAAACTGCTTTTTGAATAAACACTCTCTTCTGATGCTTTTTATGCAGGAGGAGTGAAAGGGTTGGTGCACAGGGGTAATATATTTGATGTTAGCCATATCTCTATGGAAACATTTCCTTAAATACAGAGCGTAAATCTCTGAGTATGTCTGTTTTGAGAAGCTTATTTTTGAGTTGTGGTATCTATGGTCAGAGATGCCCTTTTTCTGAGGAGCCCCGTGCTATTTTAATTCAATGGTCATATGCATCCCTTCAGCACTCAGACTGAAAGAAAAAAAAAAAAAGCTAAACCTTTCCTTTAGTCTTTGTATTCTGCAGAATTGGATTTTCCAGGTTGGGATTTGCTGATTCAAATGTGAAAACATTTTTCTAGACAGGCATACAGGAAAATGCAAATAAGCACTTTTGTAAGTAAAATAATTTGAATAATCCTAGCTTAGAGCTCCTGCTCTTTATAGGAGAATGCTTGCTGCTGTTAAGTCATTTACGGGATAGTCTGTATTTCAGTAAAATTCAGGGCTCATTAGGAGCAAGCTTCCAACTGAAAACAAAGAGAGTAAGTCTGTACCTCTGTTCTTAAGTGTCTGCTGTGTTCACATCAGCGTGCTGGGGTTTGTGCTGTATGGTGTTCAACAGATACACTGTGTCTGTATCTAGTAACATCTTAATAGTTGTTGCTGAATAGTAGCAGAACTGAGCTGTTTATGCATATATATACCCACACATTATCACAGAATATTTTGAGTTGCAAGGGACCCTTGAAGATCATCCAACCAACCCCCCTGCAATGAGCGGGGACACCTACAGCCAGATAAGGTTGCTCAGAGCGAGCCTCATCCAGGTGGACATTATATGTCTCCAGGATGGGGCATCCACCACCTCTCTGGGCAACCAGTTCCAGTGTCTCACCACCCTTATTATAAAAAAAAACAACTTCTTTCTTATATCCAATCTAAATCTCCTCTCTTTTAGTTTGAAGCCATTTTCCCTTGCCCTGTCACAACAGACCCTGCTAAAGAATCTGTCCCCTTCTTCCTTACAGCCCTTCTTTAGTTACTGAAAGGCTGCCATCAGGTCTCCCCAGAACCTTCTCTTTTCCAGGCTGAACAGCCCCAGTTCTTGCAGCTTGTCCTTATAGGGGAGATGTTTCATCCCTTGTATCATATTTGTGACCCTCCTCTGGACGCACTTGAACTCAACAGGCCTGTGTCTCTCCTGTACTGAGGACTCCACATCTGCATGCAGTACCCCAGGTGAGGCCTCACCAGTGCAGGGTAGAGAGGCAAGATCACCTCCCTTGCGCTGCTGGCCACGCTTCTTTTAATGCAGCCCAGGATATGGTTGGCTTTCTGAGCTGCGAGGGCACATTGCTGGCTCATGTCCAGCTTGCGATCCACCGGTACTCCCCAGGTCCATTTCAGCAAGGCTGTGCTCCATCCTTACATCCCCATCTTGTCCCCAGGTGCATGACCTTGCACTTAGACCTCATGAGGTTCTCTGGGGCCCACTGCTTGAGCCTGTCTCAATGGCATCCCATCCCTTGGATATGTTGACTGCACCCCACTGTTGTATCATCTACAAACTTGCCGAGGGTGCACTCAGTCCCAATGTTGATGTCATTGATGAAGATATTAAAGAGCACTCGTCCCAATACTGACCCCGTGAGTGACACTGCTTGTCACCGATCCAGACATTGAGCCATTGACCACCACTCTCTGGGTACAGTCTCACAACGTATGTACATATGTACACAAACATGTACATATATACATTTTTTTCCTAGAGAGAAAATAGCTGAGCAAATTTCCTGAGTGCTACTCATGTTGATTTGTGTCATGTTCCTTCAGAAGGGCACCTTAGAATTTTGTGAAGCTGTCTTTTTGTTTGTTTTCTGTTTGTTTTTTGTTTTGAACATTTTGAAAAGCATTGAATGGTTCAATTTCTGGTTCAAAAATGACTCTTTTTTTTTTTTTTTTTTTGCTAAGTACCTGGGAACTGTAACAAGAAAGTGTCAGACCACCTTAAATTTAGAAGAAACTTCTAGTTCTTTCATGTATTTATAATCAACTTCCTCAGACCTTAATCCCAACAATTACTTTAAAATAAAGATTTGAGGGGCTATTTTTAAGTGAAAAAATCTAAAAAAATCTTTCAGTTATGCTTCTTTCAGTATGTCAGCTAAGCTACTAAGTACTACAGAAATTTATGAGAAAGGAATTAATACATCATCTGAGAATCTGAAGCTGAACGTGTACTTGTATGTACAAGTACATGAAAAGATAATTCGTTACCATTTTTTAGTTCCTACTTCAGGTTTGACTCTTTCCTTCTATGTATAGCAGTTAAGAGAACTGTTCTGAAGAGGAATTCAGTATTTCTAGATGGGAGAGGGTGAAAAAAAAGCAAAAACAAATTAAACTACCAATGAAAAGCATATTTTTCTCCAGAGGAAGACTAAGTGCCACCTAAAATTGAAAACAGATCAATGAGGTGGTTCATCAGTAAAAATATACTGTCTTCTGCAGTGCTACATGTGACCTGAGGCTTTGGGAAGCATGAGCTCACTCTGAGGTAGACAGGCAAAGCACAGTTGAGTGAGTTATATTCTCTTTTAAAAGCAAAGATTGTCTGCTAATTTATTGATGTAGGAGATAATTAATTCTAAAATTCAGAACCGGGAGCCAAAGAATTAGATTGCATGTTTCTATCTACAAGTGAGGCACAAAACCTGAACTTGAGAAAGCAATGAAGCGTATAGCAAAATTAAACTGAACTCCGAGGATTATCTGACTTGCACTCAAGAGTTCATGGAGTAATCTGTCTGTAGTTGGTTTCTAATTCTCATGTTACCAAATGAAAAAAAAAAAAAAACAAACAACAAACTAATAAAAAAAAAAAAATCCAACCCTATTATTCTAATTTTATTCCACTCTCTATGGGGAATCAAGAGCATTATATTTCTTTTTTCTTTCAGTCTTCTGCTCTTCTTATGGAGAACTGTGATTTTTTAGTTGATGATATGGCCAAACTGATTTTCCAGTTGAAAATCTCTATTGCAGAACAAAATCTTTCAGCTCTCTTTTCATCATCTTATCTTTTTAAGTGCATCAGTGCCATTGCATGCCAGGTTTATGTGATGGTATGCCTTATCATTTTAATGGTGTAGATTACAGTGCAGGCTCTCTAAATCTCCAGCCTAAAAGTAATTCTCTTCCTCTTGCTGTCATCCTTTTCTCTAGGTAAGAATACAGAGAGGTTATTTCTTGTTTGCTATAGCTAAGAAGCAGAGGGGTGACTGGCAGAACTATGCTAAACTTGGAGATCTCTTCACTTCTGGAAGACTAAAAAAGTATGCTGTGTACTACTTCTTTTGGAGCCTTTTTGTTGCAAAAGAAGGTCTCTCTGTAGATTTTCTTTACACAGCACTAGCTGCATCCTCTCTGCGTCTTCCACATTCCATTTTGATTCTCCTCTATCCCAAACTTCAATGTCTGCTTTTATTTTCTTGGGCCTCAAAAGCAGTCATGTAGAATGCCTATGGTTCTTGATGGTATTGGAACTGCACACTAATAGCTCCTGGAAGCATTGAAGCTAACTGCTGCCAGGTATAGTTCACACCTGAAATCTCATGAATACAACTGATAAATCTTTCAAAAGAGGCCTTTGGTAAGTAGAAACTTCATGAGAGACAAAACAAGTCTCAGGCTGGACTGAAAAGGCAAGGACTGTAATTTAGGGAAGTCATAGCCTTGCTAGAAAACCCTAGAAAAGCAAATACTCTTGTTGTATGTGAATCCAGAGTAGTTGCTCTTTTTTTTCACTAAGGTCATACCCTTTGTTTCACTAATGGCTCATTCTTGCCTCTTTTGGCCTCTTTCACGTTGATGTGAAGTGTGAGAATAGCAGTGTGCCGAACAGTTGCTCTCCCTCTAAATTTGTGACTGCCTGGTTGACAGATATGACAAGGTAATCTAAAGAACCTTATGCCAAACCTAATCATTTCACTCTAATTGGAAAGGTATCCTTGAATAATTTGCATAGCCTGGATAGTGTAACATGATTTTGAATTGAGCTTTTTATGTACGAGCTGAAGTTTCATCAGACTTCTGTATGTTAAGTGCATGCAGATTCCCCTCTCTCCCCCATTTTTAATTAAACATCCAAACCTGTTTTCAGCAGTCAATTCTCTGTGTAGCTTATGGTAGTAAATTATATCTGTAGTCATTGTTTTGTTGTGCAATAAGCTATTCCTAATTGGCATTTCCTCTTTAATAGACTCTGTTAAGAATTATGTTAGAATAATTACTGCCAGAAAGCGTAGTACAGAACTCTTAATTACTGGCTAACAGTTCTGTCCTTCAGATCCTTCCTCTAAGCTATGCTTTCATAGAGCATGTGCTTTTAATTTGAATTCAGCTCCGTAAAACTCAAGAGAATCTATTGTCTATCAAAGCCAAACTCATAATAACAAAGGATTTGTCACAGCAGATCAGACCTTAGGTCCCTGTAGTGTAGTGCCATCCCTTTGGCATTGGCTGTTTCTTGATATTTTAAAAGAAGTTAAATCTCTTCCCAAATTGCTAATGCATCTTACCCATTTGTGTGGCACTGCACATTTCTCTCTAAAACTTGCAGTTCATTGTCTTATACCCCGAAGCATGAGATTTGATTACCTTTATTATCCTAGTTTGCGTAGCTACAGATGTTATTAGAAGTCGTAAAATTATTCTGTTCTTTTTAAAATGTAACTGTCTTTTATCTCAACAACCTGATCTTTCAGTCATTTCCATTGACAATGTAAAATAAGTGTTTTTTTATAGTTTCTGCATATACCATTCTGTAATTTAAAACTCCCTTTATTTTATGTGATTGGGGAAAAAAGAGGAACCTGATCAGATTTTAATATATCCTACCTAATTATGACTATCTCTGTGAAATTCCTTTTAAGCAGCATGTCATTTTGGGTGCTATACAGTTTTGAACTTTGCTGTTTCTTTAATTCTTCTTTATTGATTCATATTAGAATCAGTCTTTTTTTCTGTTGGTTTTTTTTTGGTGTGTGTTTTTGTCTGCTTGTTGTTTGGTTGGTTGGTTGGTTTTTAACTGAACACACATTAAAAATGACCCATTGTGTGATCTGAGGTGTGGATTTCTTATTTTTTGCAATATTTTCTCATGCCACAAGGCAGTGTAGTAAAAGAGAAAGAATATATAGTCTGTCTTCTGAAGATTTCATTTCTAAGTTAATGATTCTAAAATAGTTGCAAATTTAAAATCGCTGAAACTGATGGTTTTCAGTCCTCACCAGATCTTGTGAGTTCAGTTATCTCTGTGATACACTGTGAGAATTATGTGTAATGTTAGTAGGACATTAGTAAATAAGAAAGAGAAAGCGTTTGTCTGTTTAAGCTAAATTTAGCCAGTCATTTTGACAGATGCTTTCTCTTTCATATTTACTTCAAAAGGAAATGAGCTAACTGGTATACTTGGTATAGTCAGAAGCAAAAGGAAGGATTATATGTTATAGCATATCTGCAAATAATTTGCCTTGTCTTGGTTCAGGTGCCATCTTTCATTTTCCTCTTTGAAAAAAGTATTTCACAGTCCTACAGCGTACACTGTGATCTTCACTTTTTTTTTAAGAGAATCGTTGCAAATACTACCCGGTATTCACTTACAAAACCCAGTAAACTGGTATCACCACAGTTATTAACTTGCTGTGCAGTTCCATTTCCCAGTCATTAATAGTCCTCATCTCAATAGCAGCCCCAGGAGTATTCACTGTTGCATTTTCTTCATTCTGAGGAGCAGACATTTGCCATTACTCATTGTTTCCTTTCACTTAACAATTTTTGAATCAATTCCAGGACTCTCTCCCTTGCCCTGTAGTTACTTATTTTCATTAAAAGTCTCTCATGGAGGTAACGTATCAAAATCTCGTTGAAAAATCATGTAAATTAATTACACGGGGTCATTTAAACTACTATTTCATCAACTCTTTCAGAAGGAGGATCAGAAAGCCTATCCTGGTTCATTGGAAATTGCGCTGTCCGTGGTGCTGAAAGGTTCCATTGAAGAACCTACCTACATTTTCTCTTAACTTCTTTGTATGTTGTGGTCTTGCCTAGTATTCCACAGTCCAGAGGTGCGTTCCCTGTCCCCTTACTGAAGAGAGGAGTATGAAGACTTAATGTTTAGATGTGCCAAAGCTTAAGTTCAGCAAATGTGCCCATTGCTAGCAACGAAGTTGTAGACAAAGAAGGAAGCAGAGGTGAGGTTGTGAGGGCTGTTACTGGATAGTTGCTCATAGACGTACAATCACTGAATACTGAGTAATTACGCCTTCAGTCAGAGTTTGTTTCTAAGAAAATCTGTGTACTAAAGTTATTCAGTTATAAAATATGTCAATGGAGCTCTTCATAATAAAAATGAATTTCACAGTTGTATTTATAAATGCAGAAGAATGGATTATTTGCTGAGATTTTTCTATGTAAAACTCTAGCATCATTGTAGTCTTATCTTTGAATCAGTCTTACTGCCAACACTGATGGCTGGAACAATAGAGATCACTATGGAGCAGGAGCTTCTCTCAGAATCCAGGTCTTATCATGGCTTTAACTGGAAAAGACTGTCATTCATACTGTCACTCACTGATACTACATAATGGATGGTGTCTGCTTTGCACACCACAGATAACTCACCAGAGTGGGAGTTGGTTTTAATTCCACGGACTCAGCTGATTCCCCAAACCATCCAGCCTTCCCTGAACAAAACAAAAATACAGCAACAGAAGATAAGCTACAGTTTATAGCATCTCTGAACATGTATGAAAGACTTCTTTTACATCTGTTGTCACTGGGAATTTTAGTATTCTCACTTTTGATATGACTGTCAAATACTATTTTTGAACAAAAATTTTGACAGTGTAATATTATCTATAATTTTCCTACAAGCAAGCAGTGTAGAAAACCATAATGTGGTTTTCTATGTGTAGTTGAAATTATTATTTTTATTAACATGAAATAATTAGTCCTGATTTTATTCCATTTGTACATAGGTCATTCCGAAAGTATATCCTCCTATTTATTTCCATAGGAACTATATCAGTACAAAGACCACAGTAACAGGGATAGAGCAAATTCTCAGCTGCAAAACACTGTTTTTCAATACAGTCACTGCCATTAGCTAGGCATTTTTGCCAGTGATGAACAGGAGCGTGCATGCTGCACTCATAAAAATCTGCACCAGCGGATGTGACCCAGTGCTGAAGTGCACCACCCACTGCCACTCTGTGCTTACATCCACTGGTTGGTCTCCATAAACATTCAGCAAGCATTGACAGACGTCAGTGGGTGTAATTTTTTGTGCATGGAGGAATTGAATGACGCACCTTTGTTTCATACACACTTCCATGTCAGGTGCCATTGTGTCAGACTGCCCCTCTGCTGCTATCTGTCACATAGCAACAAAATGTAACAGAATATTGGTAGGAAGGTTCAACCTCTGCTGCCATACCACCAACATCCACCTCTGATATTGTGGGCCAACATCATAAAATTGGAGGCATTATTTTCAGAACAGCCCTCATATAAATTAGCAAAATGCATGCATGTATTCACTGCCAATTGTGGATGATTGACAGTTCATTATTTTTTATGAGTAGGCTTGTAGAAATAGTTTGAAGGTGGTTTCAACTGTACAGATGTCAGCAGTACAACATGCTGTATAAGATACTGGCAGGGAAAATAACACAATAATGGCTGCCATTTGATCACCAATGTAATTTTTTCAATTGTTGCTTAATGAGTGAAAAGTTCGCTTAAAGTGAGAAACAAGCACTTTTTCTTGTTTTCACTTCTAAATAAATAATGAGTCATTTTCCTTTTCAAAATTATTTATTGCCTATAAAAGAATTGAAGCTATTGTAGGTCATATAAGGAGAGGAAGTCCTTCAGTGTGTGATTCAGAGCTTCTCCTTTGAGTCATTTGTGTTTTCTTGTCACTGGAATTGAAGTGTGGGTTCAGAGACTGTGTAGCTATTCTTCCAGCTGGGCAGAAGAAGAGGGACTGTTGTGACGTGCGCCTTTATTTCCTCCACCTGCCTCAATCTACGAGTTACTAGAAGAAAAGGAAAATACACTGCAGTCTCTATTCAGTTGCTGTAAATTACTTCCCTTCTCTGACACAATAATGGAAAGAAATTCTGTGTCACAGTTCCTTCCTAGGACTTGTCCTAGACTGATGCAATGGACTGCTTATTATGTATCTTGAGAAAAAGAGGCTTATGCTCTTCATTGAGTCAAGTTTGAAGTACTGGATCTACATCTACCAGCAGTAAAAATAGCGTTTGTGTACATTAACTAACTGAAGGCTTAATACTTTGTATGTATAAAAAAAAAAAACAATAAAAAATGTTCTTTTGGTATGACCTGAAAAGGGTAAAGGGGCAATTCAGATACACGTTTAATACTTGCACACTGATCTTGTCAAATAAGTAATTGCTCCACAGCTAAATAACAGTAGTACATATTTTTCCCTGTCACTTTAACCAGTGTTTACTGTAACCAATACGGTGATGTGTGGCTATTTCTGTACATGCACCGGAAAAGGTAGATGGAATTCTGTTTGCTTTTTTGGGCTATTCTAGGTATTATCTCCCAATATTATGTTATAGTAGATTATTTCCAGAATGTCACATCATAATACTTCTACAAAACTCCCAAGACGTTACACTGTGTTTCACTCTCTCCCATTGTTTCCTGTGGGTCATATTGGTTTAGAGTCAGGGTTATGATACTGCAGGACTTGTCCTTAGACGAGGATAGTAAGGTCTTCAACTTGAATTGAATGCAGTTTTTTTTAGCTTTTTTTAGCTTTTTTTTTCTTTTTAATTTGAGAGCAGTGCCTAACAACGTTCTGCATATGATGGTTGAAATCCCAGCCCACTCAGGCTGGATGGCAGCATAACATCCACCTTATGAAGCCTATGATTTGATCTAGGAGGCATCCTAGCAGACCAATATTAGGTATCTCTAGTCTAAGGCTATCACATGCTGCTGAAAGCAGCAAGATGATTAGTGAAGTAATAACATAAATTGGTGGCAGTGGGAGTGGTGAGAGTGCTTTGGTAATCACCTGCAATTTCTCCTCATTCTTTGTCTGCCTTGAGAAGAGCTGTGTTCCTCCTCATTATAAATACTGGTTGTAGTATTGTCATCACTTCACTGCGGCTTTCTCATGTTGAGAGTACTGAAGATCAAGTAGGATGCGTGTGTTGTGCAGGAGCACACAAGTGGTATGCCAAGTTCAGTGAATTTTTTTACTGTAAAAGTTGTATTCATTTTCATCTTCATAATAAATGTCTTTCTCCTTCTTAATTCTTTGTGTGTTACTTTTTCATGTCCTTCTTTGGGCTTCTTCAGTATTCCTAAACTCTCCCTGAGAAATCTTTGTGTGCAGAAAGTTCATTATTTCTAGCGGTGGTAGTGCAGTCATCCTGTTGCACTCATTAATTGTTCCATGTGACCCCAGCCTATCTGCATTTTTTATTTGTGATATTATTTTTTACATCAAACAAGCAAACAAAAATTCATGTTTTCAATTGTTTGCTACAAGAGTAGTAAATACCCTTGTTAAAGAAAAGCAAGTGGTTGTGGTTTTCAAATTGTGGCTATGTTTAATGTATAAGTATAATATATATGTTTTTCCATCTGCCTTTAATGCGAACAGTAAATGAAGGGGAGAAAAAAATCTTCTGGATGTTAAACTGTTCTCAAGCATTCTTTATTTTTAAACAAATTCAAATTGCAATAAGATGAGCTAGCAACATCATTAAAAACTACTGGAGAGACTGTAAAAAAAATTAAGTGTATTAAAATAAAAGAGCTATTCAACCAGGAACCTTATAACCAACTGAACATCTTTCTGAGTACTAGGCATTAATTTTTGAAATATATACTGTAGTGTGTTATTCTGAGGTCTTCTTAAAGTCTCATATGTCTGTGCATATATAAATGTATATGCATACATCTATACCAAAGGCAGCCTCCCTTGGCATTTTGTTTTGTTTTGTTTTGAATATGGAAATTGCATTAAAATAAAATTGCACGTGGGTTATTATCTCCCCAGTTATCTGTGCAGACCGTAGGTTTGGCCTTAGTATATTCTCATTACATATGCTCAGGCAGTTAGTCAGTGATTGATACGATATTAATTCACAGCGCAGACGCTTTGCCTTTGTTACTGAACATTAGACAAATTAGTTCTTACAGATTCATGTCCCACCCCCCACTGCATCTAAGCTAGCCACTCTGGCTGGTTAGTATCGCTAATAACCTTCATTCAGAGTGAACTGAAGCATTAGGGAGGAGGAGTTTGCTAAAGAAAGGGGCAGAAAACAGGCAGCAGACAGTGGTTTCTAACAATACATTGCTGGGCTCTACTCATTTTCTGGCAAATCTCAGCACAGAAGTGACAAATGATCTTTTCATTGCCAGACCCCCAAATTAATTTTCCCTCCCACTTTTCACGAGGCCACATTTATCACATAGATTATGTTAAATGTATTTTCAACAGGGTAAAAAAAAGATGAGTAGTAAAATAATATGATTCCACTAGCTCCTTACCTGCAAAGGTAAACCTGTAAAGGTAAGTATTTCTGTGAGTGTCCCTGAAGATTTTTCTCAGCATCTGGGCACAAAGGAATGAGAAGCAGCTGAAGGAAGGCAGGGGAACATCTCTACCTGTTCCTACTGACCTGGGAGTTGGGCCCTGCTCTGTACAAATGGCATGGCAGCTGAAATGGAGTGTGTACAATTTATGCTTGCAATATTATATAGAAAATAAAATTGCAATTTTTTTAATGCACTTTGAAGTTAATTAGTCAGAGATGGTTTTCAAGTCTGCTGCTATAACTGCTCATTAAGTTTTTGCTGTACATTGTCTCTTTCTGACTCTATGGGAAGAGGTAGAAAATTGCGTTGTGTGGATGATAACCAGGAGATTTGTCAAGGTCAGGAGAACCACTGGAGCACAAGGAGGCAGGGGAATCCCAGTAGAATCTAGCTGTCTGAAATATTCTGCTTATGACTGGATTAAGTCACATTAATTGAGCGTAAAAGCAGAGTGTTTAGTGCTTAGAGTGCGACTGGCATTGATGTGAGGATTCCTATGCAGTGAAATGCACTGTGTGCTTAATGCAAAATTGTCTCTTACATTGTCAGTGTGTGAATGTTTCTCTGTATTTTACTTTTGTCTGTTCGAAACAGCCTCAATGAACTTGACTGAAAACTACAGCTGTCTGGCCACAGGTGACATTCAGCACAGGATGCCTTACTGTTAGCATAGGCTCTGCGCAGCTCTGAGTCTGTTCAGCCTCACTTTGTTCTCACCAGCAGTGGCCTTTGTTAAACATCCTAAATATCTGACATATTGCATTGGCACTTCCTCATTCATGCGGTCTAAACAGTTCTGAATATGTTCACGTTTTTTAGTTGGCTTCCTGATCTATCACTGACATGCTGTTTAGTGGAACTACTTGTTATATTCCTAGAATCCTGCTGCTTATTTTCCCCAGGATCTGATGCCGATAGCACATGAACCACTCAGAGCTTCATGCATAGTGTAAATGTGAACTGAATATGCAGATGGACCTTTCTCTAGGGGGGTGTCGTTCACAGATTGCACTGCTTCACTCGTCTCTCACTGCTTCTGCCCTTACGTGTGTGAATATATCACTTTGAAATTCTTTGGTGATCACTGTAATGTATTGAAGATGACACTTTGGCAAATGCAATTTAGTAAATGTGATTATATACAAATGTTGACAAAATTCATGCTTTAGTAATCACCTTTACTCTGAACATTGTTGATACCTGTAGACAGGTTTTGTATCTCTAGTAAATCTTCTACTGCAGCTGTGTTGCAAGGGAGGTGGCAAAAGGCACAGTTAAGTTCCCAATATCTGCACAGTTTGTCTATCAGTTGAGTGCTTAGAAAACAAAATCCTTTAATTTTTATGTTAAAGAAATAGCTACAGAAATTTTTGTTCAAGTACATTTAGAAGGATTGTATTTGTTTCAAAAATCACTGTATTTAATACCTCATTGTGAACTCTGTTGTAAATATACATTTTAATGTGCATATATATTTTGATTCTCATTTTTTATTTTCATTGTTGCAGGGGAAAAAATGTTAGGTTGTCTTAGACCAACAACTATTTCAGCATTACTTTTGTACTGCCATTACTCTTTTGCTGCTGACAACTAGATAACGCAGCATGTGTGAATGTGAAGCATATGTTTACCTTTATGCACAGCCACAGTATTAAACAATGAGGCTGTAGAGCCAAGGAAATGAAAATGAAAATAGCTTCCAGGGAAGATTAATAAAAGCATGGCAGAGCAGAATTAGAGTGAGCTGTTCACTTGCTGTAAAGGTCATTGCCCGTCTCCTGGCCAGGAAAGATGTTGGGCAGAAGCAATTCCAGAGAAACTTTGTTTTACTTTCCTTTTACAGTGTTGTTGTTTGATTGCTTTTTGAGGTGGAGCGAGGCATCCCAGTGCCTTTCTTGGAGTTCTCCTGTTTACCTTTTTATGTAATTAAGCAGACCAGATTGGTATTTAGTCTTGTTCTGACAACAGTAAATTAGGCTTAACTCTTTAATTACAATGAGAAGGAAATCACCTTTCTGATATCCTTCAATTAGCTCAAACAGCTGTTAAGTTATAATTAAAATTTCACATGGATCATTTGAGTATTTGGAATGTTTCCATTTAATAAGAAAAACATTTGCATATATGCATTTGCTTTTCAACAACCTTTTCTAATCTGTCAGTGCTATACCAAGAATACTGATACCATATTAAGCAATATCTTTCTGCCTTTATGAAGAGACAGCTGGGTCCAGGAAAATGAAAAATGGAAATAAAAGGTAAACAGAAAATATCAAATCTCCAAGTTGCATTGGAGCTAGCTCAAAAACAAACCTTTCTTCCCCCATCTTCTTTCTCTTTTCCCTATGCTCTTTGAGGCTCTGATGTGATTAAAAATCACATCAGAGGAATGGAGGAGAAGGACTGTTTGGATAGGGGCGTAAACTTAAGCACATATGTCAATTCTTCTGTCATAGTCTCTTACACCTGTTAAGGACCTGGCCCTGTAGATACTTTGATTTAAGTATCTGAAGAAATGTTTCACATACTAAAGACAATCCTGCTCTGTTCTTAAGTTACCAAAAAAAAAAACCAAACCCAAAAAACCACCACATTTTACTCAGTGAAAAGAAGTTTGGTTCTTTTCCTTGCTGTTGCCTTCATCTACGTGCTCAGCCAGTGCTACAGCAGTAGCATACAGAAATGTATGATATTAACAGTGACAAGTACTGTTAAAACCTTGTAACAAAATATTTTGAATGTTTGAAAGTGAGCTAACCAGAAACTGAATTAGACTGCTCAGCATGCTAAGACAAGAAGCAGTCTCCATAAAATTTGTTGCTTCTAAATCATGAGTGCAGAGAATCACAGGTGGAGAGATTTGCTGAATATGAGTAAAACAGAACATTGTATGTGATAGATTTCTTTTTGTGTTTCATCTTTCTCCTCTTTTCCAAACTCAGTGCTTCACTACTGGTTTACTAGTTTATCTGTGACTTGAAGGTACTTTCTGGCATTCTGAATTTGGTCTCTACGAGGTCATCAGTGAGTCAGTAATCTCCTTTTGTTTTCTGAAGGAGAGGTTTTGTACTATTTCATATCTGGTATTGGTTTGTCTATGTGTCTTTATGCATTTTTTATCCTAATATCTGCTGTTTTAACCAAATAATTCAGTAAGTAGAGTTGGACTTTGTTTTTTCGTTTTGTTTGTTTGTTTTTATGAGGTGACAAGGGGATCTTAGCAAAGTTATCCAGTTTTTTCTTTGGAGTTCTTCAGAGTTGTTTTTCTTTTTAGAAGAAAGCAAGTTTCTTCTGTCTCTCTTCTTGAGCCTTGTAACTTGAAACAGTGGAAGTTCAAGGTCCTGGCAGTTTAATGTGAGATGGCTCACAGAATTCTGTTTTGTTGTGCACACTGACAAAGTGAAAGCAGACACAAGTCCTAAAGGATGGGATTACCGTAACATTTCTTATTTCACATCATCCTTTTTCTCCATCTCTCTCTTTTCCTGTAGCTAATGCTGAGTTCTGTCTTAATTTTCATTGAAGTATAGTGCCATTAAGTGTAATTACATTCCGTACACTAAAACTAGTTTGTTCTCTCTCTGTCCTCAGCCAGAAAGAATGTTTGGTTTACCAGAGACAAGAAAATTTTTGGTCTGGCTTCTAGAAGTTGCTCAGTGTGATTTCAGATTGACATATCTTCATCTCACCGGTTTTGTAAAGGAGTTGATTCATTAAATCAATGGCTTTTTAATTATCTTAAAATTCTTAATTTCTAAGGATGGCAGTCTGTCTTTGTGTATGTCTGTTGCATTTCTGTTTCCATTATAGTATTGTTGTTTCTTTAAAGAGCCACAGGGCCACATTTATCCGACAGAATCCTCTGCTGTTACTAGAAAGCTCACAGATGTATTTTTCAAGTTATTTTGTTTGACGTGCCTTAAAAATACAATATCCAAATCCTTTTTTTTTTTTTTTTTTTAAACATTGTGTACCAGGATTTTAAATCTGTGTAACTCTTGTATTTGTGGGAGTTCCACGGAAAGTGTGTTGATCGCTCTCCCAAGCTGAGCTGAGCTAACAGCAATACAGTGTAAAAGTGTGTGATCAGTTTTTAATGGTGTTTTCACCTGATGGGAAGATGTGGATTGTGTTTGAAATTTATAGAGTACCTGTAGAGCTGTCACTCTTTAATAATATTATGAATTCCTGCTTTATATTTTTCTTTTTTTCTGCAGTTTGACTTTTATGTGGTTCAACCGATCAGGCAGCTGAGCAGCACACTGCCATTCCCTCACTCCCCTGCAGTAGGATGGGGGAGAGAATCTGAAAAAGGTAGAAGTTGTGGGTTGAGATATAGACAGTTTAATATGACAGACAAGGAAGGGAAAATAAAAATAATGATAAAAGAATAAGTAAAACAATTATACAGCACAATTGTGCGCCGGCCACTGACCAGTGCTCAGCCACTCCCTGAGCAGTGGCTATCCCCCCAAACAACCCCCCCACATTTATACCCAAGCATGATATCAGATGGTCTGGGATATCCCTGTGGTCATTTTGGGTCAGCTGTCCTGTTTCTGTCACCTCCCAGCTCCTTGTGCATCCCCAATCCCCTTGCTGACTGGATAGTACAAGAAACTGAAACATCCTTGGTTCTGTGCAAGAACAGCTCAGTCAAGTAGAACATGGGTATCCTATCATCATTATTGTCATCTCAAATCCAAAACACAGCGCCATATCAGCTACTAGGAAGAAAATTAACTCTATCCCAGTGGAAACCAGGACAGACTTCTTTATTTCAGTGATACTGAAAGACGTGTGGAAAATGGCAACTTGTCATTTAGAGTAGCTACTTTTTTGAGCTTTTGCAACACATTTTGAAACTTGGATGTAGGTTACTCTGTGTTTATTTGCTCAGGTTAAGGAGCAAAGCTGAACTTGGATATAATTGGAAGTGTCTTATCTTAAAAAGCAGGGTATCTTTAATATGGAAGAGCCCATGCCTGAATTACAAATAGGTGCATCGTTATGCTGTTACGAGCTGTTATTATTTGGGAAGGAAAAAAAAATAGAAAAGTAAAGGCTGAGGGAACAAACATTTATTCAATGAGGCATGAAGCCTTGGCACCTAGCTTTTTTATTAAATTTATCTGTAGCTCAGTGAGTTTAGATATGAACAGACATAACAAGTGCGGTAAAAATTTGGCCTGGACGTCCTTCTTTCTTTATTTTTTTACCCAGGAAGCCATTGTAAGGATATTTTACATGAGCTACAAAGATTGCATTGCTGAGTTGAGATGCGTCAATTGTCTGAAGTATTTCTTAGAAACTGCATTGATTTACTTCTTTAACGTTTGAGGATTTCAGTTTTTTAGAAGTTTTGCCATGTTAAGCAGTTGATTTTTATTTTTTTTTATCTCATTTGGATGTTTCTCCAAACTTTGTACCTCTTGAGGAAGAGGCTGTTGTTGTCATTTTTTCCAAATCAAGTTAATAGAGCAGTGTTGTTCAAGATGTGCAGTCTGGCTTATAAGGAAAGCCTTCTTTTATCACTGACTACTTAATAGAGAGCAATGAGGAGCTTATTTTCGTATGGAGAGAGTCTCAGCATTCTGTTCCTGGATTTTGACTTCTGATGTTGTTGTATAACATAATACTTTAATACTTGCATATTATCAGCTTTATCATGGTGTAACACCATTATGACAAATGGCATTAAGCTAAAGTAACTCCAGAAAGTCAAATGTAATGTATTTTGTCTAATTCAGTACAAAACATGAGCATTTAAAAATACATTTATCAGTGTAATTAAGGGGCCTGCACTGGGACTTTGACTTAAGTCCTCACCAGAAGATAGCTGAAAATAGTGTGCATGTGTATTGTGTGATTAAAGATTTTTAAATAGACTTTAATTACATCTCAAACTCATTAAAGATCACAAGCAAGTGTAAACCTGCATATCTTTATTTTTCAGTGCCTACATTGCATTGATTAGCAATACCGCTTGCAATGTGCCACAACTGATGCAGATAAATTGACAGAAAGGAGAAAACAGCATTAGCTAGTGTTCTGCTATGTTCCACCAGACAAGCTTTTCCATATCTGACATAGAAAGGCTTTAAATATTTTAATAGAGCCTAGGCTTCTAATAAAATTTGAGAGCTAGGCATAGGTAATTATGTCTTATATTTACATTAAGTCATTGAAAATGCTAATAAAACATATTTGTGAGTTTCCCCTTTAATGAATGTAGCAATAAAACAAAATAATTGCATAAGCCCTCCACTAGTTTTAAAAACCGTAAAGAGGAGGTTCATCAGTGACTTGATATCAAGCTTGTTTGTTGTGAATTATGGAAATTTTTGCAATTAAATTTGCTTTGGTGGAGAAGAAATGGATGCACAAGCCTGATTTTATTAGTGTGACTAAATATTGTGGAACTAAAACAAGGAAATTCTTGCATACTGTCACAATTCGGGGCCATATGGATCATAAACTCCTCCATGCATATTTCACTTGCAGGCTTCAAATGGCATTATCTCATCACAAGAGGGGAGCAAGAAATACACTTAACTTAAATTTAGAAATTGTTCTCGTTACTGAATGTCAGATAAAGGTGAAGCTTTTAAATAGGAGTCTCCATGATTTACTACCTTTAATGTGCACAGGAAGGGATGTGCAAAGCGCATCATTAGCGTGACAGGGTGAAGGGGGCAACATGTTTCTTCTGTTACAATGGAAAGAGGATGAATCTGGCACAGCTCTGATGTCAGAACCTCCATCACCT
>JANHGO010000069.1:42714411-42737276 GCA_024606505.1 Aquila spilogaster
GGGGCTTGACAGATTATCTTGTGATGTATTACAATTAGATATGCT
Organism: Aquila spilogaster; assembly: GCA_024606505.1. Lineage (NCBI taxonomy): Eukaryota > Metazoa > Chordata > Aves > Accipitriformes > Accipitridae > Aquila > Aquila spilogaster. The sequence continues at coordinate 42,714,457 of JANHGO010000069.1, forward strand.
TCAGTGTCACTTCATTTATTCAACTAGTAAGGGTGCGTAACTCTTAGATCCATTTGGAGGTGGATTTATTAAGAGCCTTAGTCATGTCCTCTCAAAGTTTGGAATTGATTTTTGAACATTCTTAGCAGCTTTCTAAATCACTTTGCTCTTAACATGTATGTGATTTTTTTTTTCTCATCTTTTTTAAGTACTTGGGATTTTATTAGCACATATAATAGACGAGTTTGTTCATTTTTTAAAATCTGTGGTTTGTTTCCCTTGCTTAAGGGAGGTAGTTGCAAGACGAGAGACCATGTTGTCAATTAGCTGGTCAATGGATCAAATTGGCCTTTGGGAAGGAGTTGTCCAGGTTGTTTGTACAAGAAGCAGGTAGATAATAAGCTCCAGCCACCTTACGCTAAACGGTTATTACCTAGGGTTGGGACATCTAGGGAATAGGAAATAGGACTGGCAAAAATGTTGTATGCCTTTTTGTTTTTTAAATAGTGGTAATGAAAAAGCCTGGCATGGAAAGCTGCAGAATAAAATGCTGCAGGAAATGCGAGAGCTCAGATCTGACTTTGTTGCAAATGGAGCCTCTCAGACTGTTGGGTTAAAGCACAAAAGTGATTAGCGTTACGATCGCTATAACTTTCTAACCTACGTGAATGCTTTAACCCTGGTTTTTTCGAGGTGTGTTTCTCTCTATCATAAATGCAGATGGAGAACAATTTGCCACAAATACTAGTGGCGTAGGTGTGCCCAGCCTTTCCAGGCTGCTGTAGGCAGGACCTTTTTTTCTTTGAAGTCACCATTTAGAAAACAAACTGTATTTGTCTGCTTTGAGTATTTCTTGGCAAAGGGAGCCGGGTGTAGGACAGCAGGTGGCCACAGAACCCAGCAGAAGCTACAATCCTCCAGATAATCAACAACGTCCCCGTCCCCCCCCGCTGCCTCCCGTCCCAGCACGTGCCAACCAACAAACATGTTTCTCACTCCATAGCAACCTCCTCGTTCTTCAGATAGGAACTTAACACGGTTTGGGGATAAATTATGCTCATAGCAAAGCTGATCCAAGCCAACAAGGTTTCAGAGCATTTGCTCATTCTTGTAGAAGCTGATGATAATTGATGGACGACCGGCTTGCAGGACCCTGACAGGCTGGTTGCCTGCCCTTTGCACTCTGCCAGTTCAAGCCTTACAAGTGTGAAATAGCCAATTACTGGAATACCTATTGAAAGTAATAGGCCAATGAGCAAATTGCTACTGTGGGACGCGGTGGTGGTGTAGGTGGAAGAACGCCAAGATAAAGTTCTGCTCTGAGCAGCTGCTCCCACCGCAGCTTGGTAATGCTATTGGATGACCAAGTGATGAGAGAAAGGTATTTCCCCATTCGAACTGCAAGTGTCCTGCCTTGTATTGACTTAAAGTTTATGATGCATGATACCGTCTTCTTACCCAGATCCTAATTTGCAGAAATAAATCCTCCTTTTAAAAGGTAGTTAAATAGGTAATAGGGATAGTCATGGCCATAGATTTTGTGCAAAAGCATTAAATACAATTTTTGCTTGGAATGAAAAGTCATATAGTGTGCAGAGTGTTAATACTTGCCAGCCATTTGCTATTGACAGAACAATTTATCTTGATAAAGAACAGTGAAAAATTCCAATCTATTCACTGACATCACATTATCAGCAGTAATATATGACTGCATCTAAATATAAGGTTCAGTTCTGATACAGCTGAGGGGTTTCTGGTAATTTTCCTGTAAATATATTGTGTACTGGACAATGAAAAAATGTCGCTTTTACCATGTAATTGGATGACCTATTTTTATGTGAGATTTGAAGTTTTACTGTGTTTAATGGGATAGACCATAATGTTTCCTTTTTGGGTAACCTGTTTCTTTTTATAAGACTTTAGCAATAAAATGGGTATTACTGGGTTTGACAGAGCAGAAATAGCAGACAAAGAAAGATAGAAGCTTAAATATTAGTCTGGTGAAAGAAAGATTCTGTGACCACAGAAACTTGCCACGGCGGGGAGGGGGGAAGCCTGTGAGAAAATAATTGTCGTGAAAATGTCTGCTATCAGTAGTTAGCTTAATGTAGGTAGTATGTCTTCTTTTTGCCAGGATAGGAATGCTCATGGGTAACTTCTAGGCATGCGGTTCTTAGCTTTCTTAGCAAAAAGATGTGATTCATAATTTTAAATCATATTAAGAACCTGGCTTATTTAATTCAAAATATGTTAGAAAGAAAAGCGGCAGGTAGCTTTGGAGGAAGAATTTCAAAACTGGTTGGCAAATTCTTTTATGCAGTCCATGATTCTGTAATCAGAAAGCAACCATTGTGTAAAGGCCAGAAGTGTAAATGAAGGCAGTGCCAGTGCTCTGTATAATCCATTTTTTCAGTTGCCAGTCACTTGTTTGGTGCTGAAAAGAGAAATGACAAATGACATCTTGCTGTTTGCTTTGAATCTCCTATTAACAATTACCAAGTCCATTTTAGATGGAAAGAATAGAAGATTGATTCATTCGATATTAAACAGGGATCAGCCTCAAGGATAAGATTATCATTTCAATCAGGGCAAAGCATCAAAAAAAGTATGAGCTAAAGACACAGGCATTTTGATCATGATTGCTTTATTGCCTTTAAATACATGGCATGTTTTTACACTGTACTTAAAACTCTGAGGGGAAGACTATTATCCATTTGTATTTTTCACACTGTATTTTCTCCTGAGCATATCTGATTGTAAAACCCCTCTGTGTGGCACTCTGCATGAGGAAGAGAGCCTCTCTGCTTATCTCCTGGAAAGATAGTAGATTTAACTCACCTTGCGAAGATTTCCACCAGAGGCATTTGTACCTTTCTGAGGTTCGAAAAAAATTATTAGGCATGTGCTAGGCGGAGAATTAAAGTTTCTAATGACTGGAGCAGTGAAAAAGCTTGCTAAGGAAGACCACATCTGAATAGTTCATTTCCATTTTAAGGAACAAGACGGGTGCAGGAGTTCCTATTAAATTTTTGTTTGTGGACTCTCTGCATAGCTAAAGATTTTGTATACTTCAGCAGACTCGGGACAGTTAGCCCTACCATGGTTCCCGGGAGAAAGGGAAAATGTTATTAATTTCTCCTTCCTCTCTTTCTTCAACCCTAGAAGGTCTAATATTTTGCTTTCCAAATACTTGGCTACCCTGGGAGGAGAAACAGTCTGGTATTACACCCCAAATCATTTGTCCTTCTGCAATAACTGTACCTGCTGAGTGCTGTTTTATTGAGCAAGGCTGATATCTCCAAATTAGAGCAATTCTTCTGCCATTCCCTGGTTTGTTAACTCCTCTCTGTTGCTCCTCTGAGAAGTTATGAGGAGGAGCGGGAGGTATCACGCTTGCCTGGCTGCAGATCTAGTGGTGAATAGAGGCTCACATGGGGCAGGTTGTCTACCCAGCCGTGAGAGTAGGGCTTGCTGTCACCGAGGGCACCTATTCCTCAGGAATTGATGGCCTGGCTCTCAGCAGGAAGAGCTTCCTATTCTCCTCTGGCAAATGGGTAGTTGGAGTACTTTGGGGATTTAAGGGCTTTTGCTCTATATCCTCCTGCTTCTCCATTTGTTAAAACTGTGTGGCCATTCAGTGTCAACGGCATGACATTCAAGCAGGGGAATAAAGGCTGATCCATGTTAGTAGTCCTGTTTGGTGTTAAGGGTAGAGAGGGAGGATCTCAAGAACTGTTCCGGCTGCTTGAGATCTTTTTGTTGGGGACCCTATAATCAGTTTTAATTTTTTTAGCTGCCTGACCCAGGCCAGAAAAATGGTCTATGTACCCCTCCACTGAATGTCCAGGTATGGCAAAGGAGAGGCAGTTCCTTTTTCCTGGTAAAACTCTGTGTCACCTTCAATGAAAAGGCTTTTACGTGTGTCAGGGAGTGAGTTCTGCCATAAATCTGTCTGAGGAGATCACGAAGTACAGGCAAAATGCTGCAACCAATCCTGCAGGAAAAAAGGTGAAGGATCCCCTGGGCATTTTTGACCTGAGGAGGATGATGGACACTGAAGCTATTAGACATGGATAAATGAGGAATATCTGGAGTTGTGCATTTATGTGCCTTTAAGGACTTAATCCTGAAGTAGTACTGGTAGTCCTGTGCTGGTTTTGCCTGCCATATTATAGTGTTTTCTCTCTTCCCTTTCCTGGGTTTTTATACATTTCATCCAACTTTGACCTGACTTGTGTCAGGCAATTTTACTCGAAAGATGAAAATATCACAAAAGGCGGAAGCAGATACATCGTCATTGTGTCCTTATGTCTTCATCTTTCACCAAAACTGTCCGTTTAATTTTGTAACCTGTGAAACTGTGGCATTGCAGTGGAGTTTCGGCCGTGCGGCCTAGGAGAGTTTCCCAGTAGGTCTTCTTGGCACAACACGGGAGTTGCAAAGCGGTGAATCAGACTTCTCATTTTCAACACACGGACTGACCGCACAAATATCCCCCTTATTTTGTAGGTTGTCCATTGCGAGTACACGTATCTCATGCACGTTGCACCTGGGCTGTCAGCTTCTCCCCTGCCTTCTGTTAGTGTAGCACCACAGTGGCACGTTAATGAGAAGCAACCACTTATGTGTGAAGAAGTAGTATGCTGACGGCTTACTAACAAGCGTACCTCAAGCTGCGGCAAAAGAGTCACCCCGTGCCGCTGATGCCTAGCGCGTCACGTTTTACAGGAACACAGCATGGGGCAACTTTTCTTTCTGTTGCTAGAAGGCGTTTCTTTGCAAGGAAGCCCGGGCAGGGCAGTCCGGTGTCACTCGGCGGCTGCAGCCGTGGTGGTGGCTACGGGGAAAGTGCCCCGCTGCAACGCCGGCGCTGACTCCTCGTCCTCCTGGAGGGTGCTCCTTTGGCACCCTGTGTTTTCGAGGAGCGTGTCTGTTGCTTGTGGTTTGCCCTTGCGGACACTGTAGAGCCCATTACCAGGCCAGTATCTCTTAATTTCGAGCATCCAGTCGTAAGGCTCTAGTATAGCGTGTTGGCCAAAGGCAGTTCGGCAAGGAAATGGAGAGAGCAAAAGCGTTGAGCGCAAGGTGCTTTACTTGGGTTGCACTGGAGACCAAGCAGTCACTAGGGCACGTGGCTGCCTCTGAGGAGGGAACCGTACCACCAGACTCTCTTACATCTCTTCTGTCTGCAGCCTGAAGAGCCTTCGTGACTTTGGGAGGAAACAAGTTGCTTTCCATCAGGGAAACAGGTTTAAATTGGGATGCTTGTAACACTGATTTGGATTGCTCTTCTCTTCCAGTGATTCACCTAATAAGCTCGCTAATGAAAGATGACGTTCATGATTTTTGGCATTGGGGCAATATTCTGTTCAAACCTACTTCAGCTGTCGTGTAGGCTGGTAAAAAAAAAACAAAACAAAACAAAACAAAAAAAAAAACCCCACCAAACAAAAAACAATCAAAACCAAAATCCAACATTTTGTATTAGTTTATGGTAATTAATGATACTATGCTGAAATAAATTAATTTTTTCTGATTACCCCTTTTAGCAGTGGATTTCTTGTGCTGAGATAATTTTCAGCTACTGTGTATTGGTTGATGGAATCAATTGAATAGAAACAGGAGGAATAATTTGGGATGATCAGCTACTGCTAAATTGCTGCCTGCCTTAAGTTTTTTTTAAGCTACCAGAAGCTTAAGAAGCACCGTGAAATATAAATTGGGAAAAAAAAAAGAAAAAGTAACCTGAAAAAACTGTTAATGCTTGTGAATTTTAACAGTCTCATTCCAGACATGATGTGATGAAGTAGTTGAGCACATGAGTAACAAAGTAGTGGAGATATTTGGACTGAGGACATGAGGATTTAGTCCTAGCCAAACAAAAAGCTACTTTAAATGTCTTGATTAATCTAAATCTATTTAGACTGAGTCAAAAAATACAAGCTGTATTTGTATTTTGCCTTTCACCCCGATGGCTTACAAACTGCCTTTTAGTCTGTGTAGGTGAACCGATCACTCTCAAACTACTGCACTATAGCTGTTCTAGGGGTTTTGGTTTTAATATTCTGGGAGGAGAAAGGAAGCTCAACTCCTCTATGCAAAAATCAGAGGCAAATTTTCAGTGTTTGAAATAGAAAGATAGTAGTTTATGAAAAATAAGTGGATGTTGCTATGACGTGAATTTGCACCAATCATTCGCTAATGGTGACAAACACGGATTTTTGCACTCCTATATAACTAGCATGCCCAATTAGCTGCTTTCATTCACCATCACTTCATTTCAAACACTCAATTTTGACTTCTGCGTAAGAAGTGTCTCACACACTTCTGTTCATTTGGCTCTTCCTCTCAGCCACAACTAATTTGACCATAGCTGCGTTTACTCTCGTTCCGTATTTTGCCTATATTTTTTCATTTCACTCAGTTCCCTTGCATATTTGTGGGTTTGGGTTTTTTTCCTCTTTGTGGTGTTTGGGACTTTCCCCAGCGTAGTACTGCTACTTAGGACATTAACAGAGAGTTTCATTCCTTTTCCCAATACAAGTAAAGATGGCACCTTTTAAAAAGTGGATAAAATCCCACAATACTTACACTTCTTCTATTGCTTGCTTTGTTTTGTTTTCAGGTCTTTTTGCCTTCATCCAGTTTTTTCATTGCATGGTCTTCAGGCCATTTTCAAAATATTTTCCATTTTTTTCACACCAGCGTCAGAAGTGGAGAAGGTGTGCGTGGGTCCAGCTCCTCCTGGCCCAGCACAAACAGGCCAGGCGGATGATTTCCTCCTCTTCCTTCCAGCCTTTTTGTCAGCACGCTCGCAAATCCTGGGATGAGGCTCCCCTAGATAAGCAAGAATGACAAAATGATTAGGCTTTATGCTGTATATAGAATTCGAGCAGGTGTTCATCAGCTGTGCCATGGCTGACAGACTGCTGTATCTTTGAATAGAAAGCCTGTCTCCACTTACAAGTATTTGTTAATTTTTAATGAAATTAATTGCAAACAGTCACTTGATACAAGATGATCTAATTTCATATTTGTTTGTGTATGCATTCAGATATGTATCACCCCTTACATCAGTACTTGGCAACTGCCATCTTTTAAGGAGAAAACTGCTCTTCTATGAGGTTTTTCAAAGAAGAATGAAACCTGAAAGAAATGCTTCCTTTTGCATGCGATGAAATACTGTCCCAGTTAGGTAAAGCAGTGTTTTCATAAAAAGAATATCTAAATGTGGCAATTAACTTGGGAAATCTTTGCACCCAAAAAAAAGTTTAAATTCGTTAAGCATTTCAGGATGAAATAAAGCTGAAGTCTGTATTCGGTAGCCTGAACCTAAAAGTGGCCTTTTGGAAAAGATAATGCCAACAGCAGCTGACCGTGCCGCTAATGGGGTTGGTTTGACTGCCTTTAGGACTGAAGTGACCTTTTTGGAAACTTTCAAGCAAGTATGTGAGCGTCTCCTCTAACTCCAGTAGTGTGTGCATGTATGTTATAGTTACCTTTACCTTTGGAACTCGCTGGAACCTAGCAATCTTGCCTAAACAAAAGACGACGGTTCAAGAGCTGATATACATATCAGAGGTTTGATTCCTTCTGGAATCAAAGGGAGAAGAGAGGCTTGCAGTAGGAGTTGCACAAGGAGGAAAATTAATCTGGTGAGTGGTTAACCAGGCCTTTTCTTTTAACAGAGCCCTTTATTTGGAAGAGCTGGGCATGATAGATCATTGAAGTACAACAGAAGGTACGGAGTAATAAAGAATTAAAAAAGATTGAAGAAATCCAGTAATTCAGCAGTTTGCACATTAGTTACAAAATAAGGGCAGTAAATGTTGAATGGATGACTGACATTAAAAGCCCTCTTTACGGTCCAAAGTTAATTTGAATATCATTAATTTACAGTTGACAAATTGTGTCTTTTTAGCGTTGGTAATCCAACCATTTATTAAACTGTGAAAGCAATGGTAATTAAGTATTACTGCCCAGCAGTGCTACTATGGTTAGTTACAGCGGGGACGGGTGTGGAATAACTTGTCTTACGATGTTGGGGAGAATACAAATGTTTGCTCTGCTAGGGAGGAAGCAGGGAGAGGCACGGTGCTGCCCCGTGGTCCTTGCCAGCTGCGGCATCTTCTTGTTTTTACCCGCTGAATCCTTTTGCAGTGAAGTGAGGGAGGGATGCGGGGGGGACACACAGGGGAACAGGGTGGGTGCCCTGTCTTTTGCTTGCTGCTGAATGGAGCGTAAAAAACACAGCCGACGCCGCTGATTGCCCTTCATCCCTCTGCTGCCAAAGGGCGAGGAAGCAGGGAGGTCTCTCTGGTCATCCCGCCTTGGCTCTTCATTCATCCGGCGCTCAAAGGAGGTCGGAAACAAACCCCGAGGGACGCTCGCTTCCCTTCCCCACGCTACCACCCCAAATTATGTCGGCCTCTGACACGCGGCATCCCCAGCCGCAGAGGCACGGTCTCGCCCAGGCATCCCGCGCTACTTTTCTACTTTTACAAGCAACGATGCGACCTCCCGCCAGCGTGTCGCCCTGCCTTCCTGTAAATTCGGTCCCCCTTGTGAAAATGAAGTGTTTGGAGCACAGTCGCGGAGCGTGAAACCTCCTGGGGCTGGAGGACGGGGGAGGCGAAGGGAGGGATTTGCGGACGCGCGTGAGCCTGTCGAAGGAGCTGCTGTGCCAGGATGGTGCTGGCCGCGTGGCGAGCGCGCCTTGCCTGAGCTGGCAGCGCTGCCAACGCGTCTTCTCACCCAAGTACTTGGGTTTAGCGCTGTGTTGCTTGACGTGGGGCTGAACCTGAGCCACAAAGCTCACGTTTTTTCCGAAAGGTTCTCGAAAGCGTAGTATTTTTGTGATGAGTATTAAGCGTCTTTCTGGGTGTCAGCTTGCTGGAGGAGTTTCGGGTCAGGGCTTGGCTGAACGCGCGGGGAGACCTGCGCCCGAGGGTCCCCCTGCACCCCCCAATGCTGCAGCAGCTCTTCCAGCCACTGTGGCTGGGGGGGGAACAAATGTTTGGTTTGCTATCAACAAGCGTACCGGCAGGCACGACCATCCTCCTGCTTGTTTACGAGGACTCTTGTTCACTGAGCTGCTTTGTTTGACCCCAAGCATAATTCCTTAAATAGAAATAAAAATTCCAATGTTAACCCGGGTAGTAAAGTAAGTTTTGTAAGTGGCATTTATGTCTTCTCTTAACAATTACCCATGGGCTTCATGTGCAGTTTAAAGTGTCAGGGATCAGCATTGTAATTTCCATCCCTTTCATGCTAGCGCAGAGGTCCCTGTCTCTCATTAAAATTCTCAGCTTGTCTGCTGCATATTTCTTATACCTCCACCTGTTATGTCACCCAGACTTCTGATAGAAACTTATTTGGATAATGTCTGCAAGCAAAGAATTTTCCCCGAAAAGGTTGAAGATGGAGACACTCTGTCAGGACCTGACAGGTGTAAATTTCTTAATGTATGAGGAGTATATGAAAATACAAATCATCACTGAGCGCCAGCCTGAAGCAGACTGAAAAGCTGTCATAAGCAATTTTCAAAAAGTATGAGTTATTTGGTTCTCTTCCAGGAGGAACAGCTCCACAGGCATAAATTCGTGAATGGTACTTGACAATCTTAACAAGTCCTCCTCTCCCAGCGTTGAGCGTGTGACAGAGATGCGATAGGGACTGTGCGCTCTCCTCCAGCTGTGGAGGAGCTGACGTGATAATCAGGGGCTGAATCCTGCTTTCCTGAACTTGAGGCATTCCTCCACCGAAGCAAATTTCAAGGAACTGATTAATCTGACAGAGCCACGTTGGAGCTGATTATTTGCCAAAAGACGTTTTATAGATCCTCTTCGTTTCCATTTACGGCGAGCAGTGATAGGAAAGAAAATAGCAGATGCCTTGTGACAGGCACTTTGGCTATTTTGTACGCCCCTTGGTTTTATACATTTTTACTTTGGGCATGTGGAAAGATCATTGCTAACTGGATGGGCCTATTCACTGGTGTATGGAAATGGACTTTAAGAAGGGTTGTGCGTGATTGGCAAATCAGTTCTAATTGAATAAATGTCAAGGTCAAAACAAACAAGTGATGAAGATGAGAAAGCCCTGGAGTGGTATCTGCTTCAAATCATATTAAAGGCTGTTCAGTAGCAAAGTGCTTCAGGGGGACTATGCGAAATTAAAGAGCAATGAAGTTGCTGCACAGTATTAAACCAGAAATATCTGTTTCCTCAGCTGAAATTGAAAGCTGGTGCTTAGAAAACGTCCTGACTGAGGTGGCAAAATTCATTTCTCTCTAGCCTGTGCGTGGACGAGGACAGATGGGTTGGCAGGTTTCTGACAGGTGGGAAGGCATGTGGCACTCCCCGCTTAACGCTCTGCACTGGGGGGCAGTGGAGTGCCACAGTGGCCTTGTGCCCCCGCTCCGATCGCAGCGAACTGGATACGATTAATATGATGAACATCTTATCGTGGTGGTTGTGGACATATATCTAATAACAAAAGCTTGTTACGATATTATTCGTAACTACAGTCCCAAATCCTAAAAGAAAACTGTGTAAGGATCTAGATTTGTTTTTTTAAAGTCATTGTGAAACTTGCATGTAAACAGGCTACAGGAGACATCCAAAGTTTTTTCTGACTCTCTTACCTCATTAATTTTCACCGATGACTGAGGCTCCCTTGTAAACTAGAAATGTAGGTGAATATAAAGAAGTACGGTGCAGAGCCCAACAAACTCCTTTTGTCAATGTGACTTGCTTTAAACTAAGCGTCATGTGCCACAGTACGTCAATAAGTGCAGACTGTGTGTTTTTCAATGTCAAGTCTAAATATTATAAAATATCGATACAGCAGCTGCCTTAAATCATTGCCGAGAGGGGACGAGCGAACACTGATTTTTTTCAGGTAGAATATAAATTGTCAGTTTAAAGAAGTATTGGAAGGCTGTTTACTGAGTTACCACTGTATTTTTTAAGCAACTAATTGTTGTGGTCTGATTTCAAAGTCATTTAGGTGCTTAGAGATTAAGCTTAAAGTTCAGGAGGAACTGGTCAGATTCTTAAGAAACTTAGAGTATGTTTCTGAACCTTTAAGTACCTGAACTTCTTGCAAAGATTAGCTTTCCGGTATCCAAAGGGAGATTCTTTTTTCATACCTTTATTCTCCGGGTTTTGTTTTGGATCCTGGAGGGGGCCATCTACTTAAAGTCACAATACCAAGATCAAATTATTTAAGTGTGAAGAATATCAGCCAAGTAATGTCTCATTAGTGGTTGATGTTAACAATAAACCATGCTGCTGTCTTTGGGGCTTTTCCAGCCAAAGTAGAAAAGCTACTTTATATGATTTTGTTGCAGTGGTGGCAAGTATGTGAAAAGACCCATCTGCTTCATGTGAATGAAATCGGTCATAAATCTGTTTTTTCAGGGTAGTGAGATGACCAGTTCAATCTTGACTTAATTGGTTTTAATTTATTTTTCTGAAGCCAGTTAATCATTTGGGTACCTGTGTCCATATGAGAAAATGAGGTGAGTTTTCAGGCATCCAATGATCTGGCTTTAGGATTCTGCTTGACATTATTTTTATCTTTAGACAAAATGTTGAAAATGAAATGTCATCACTGAATTTCTGTATGGCTATCAAGGCCAGGTGAGGTGCCACAGAAGTAGAACGTATCAGCTGTTACGAAAGTACTGAATGCTTTTAAACGATTACTGTGAAATGCAAACGCCTACACAACTGTGTAGTCATCCAGAAGGTAAGAAACAAAACAGGTGTAGGTGACCTATTTTAAGGTATTTTTGCTGTGTGCACTCCCGCGTCCTGGCGCATTGAACGCAAACTGCCCTGGGGGCACCTTGTGAACCATCCGAGCAGCTCCTTACCCGCTCGTGAAGGACTAGTAGGATTTTGTTATTCTTGTGCAGTATTTGCCATTGCACATTGTAATGAGCTTAGTTTCAAAAAATGGACCTGATGACAGGTATAAACTTGATTTTGAAAGTCTTCGTGTCGGCGCTCTTGTGTGGCACTGTAGCATGGTGAGGGAAAGCTGCTCACCCGAGTAAGGATTTGTGAGATTGGTCTCCCCTCTCTCATAGCAATATTTGGCCTTCCTTAGTCAGAGGCTACTTGTTGCAAGCGTGATGTGGAGAAGAGATTCCCAAGTCTTAATAGTTTAGATATTATTATATTGTTCAAAGTAGTTTATAGTTTCCAAACTAGCTGTAAGCTGTTCCACCTATCTTGTTCCTGTTTTCAGATATCTTCATGCCTAATTTGATCACAAAGGAAAGCTCTGTTTGTTTATCAAATATGTGACAATGACTGCTGATCTTACTGTATCTTTGAAGGTAATTTCTACCACTGTAACAAGCCAGAATCAAAATGACTAATCAGTTACAAGCCAGTCCTCATTGACTTGCACTAAATTATTTTCATTTGGCAGATAAAATAGCCACTTTTCCACCCTTAATTAGAATTTGGTCTAATAGGATTGACAAGTCAAGCTGGGGGGAAAATGCCCTTCTTAATTGCTTTTAGAATGGAGTAATTTTTTTAACAGCAGATTGAATTTCCTATTTGTGTTATAGGAAAAATCTGCCTGGTGAGCAAATGTATTCTTTTTGGTTTTAAAGCTTGCTGGGATTGCCCATAGCAAAATAAGCTTAACTAGTGTTATCTTTAAACAAGTGTGTTTGTACAGTATTCCACTGTACTAAGACTGTAATCAGGATTTTAGAATGGAAGGGGTTGAGGGAAGTAGCCTTTCACTTTCTTCATTCACTTTTCAGTGTCATCATCAAATGAGATCACTTTAAGCGACTTTCACTGAAGCGAAGGGGTATTCCTTAGCACCCCTTTTCCCGTTCTCTATACATTTTTTCTCTACTAACTTGGCCAAGCATAATCAAATTACTATTTTCTTTCACATCCTTGAAAATCTCCCTCCTAAAAACTTTGCCAAGTGGGGACAGTCGGTGTGTATCCAGCCAGCTCCAGTAACATCCGTCATGCTTCCTTTGGCCCATGAAGTGGACCCCGAAGTGCTCATCAAAACAGAAGAGATGGAGATGCGATCATTCAGCTGAAAAGGATGCATCTAATGGCATAATACTGTACCACCATGACATAGCTGTGAGGACCTGCCTGGCCCATAGACATAATTGATATCATCTGGCTTTTCTCAGATTTCTCATGCAAATACAAAACCAGTATCAAACGCATAGAATTTTTAACTGGAAGAAAAGGCGACAAGTTTTTTTGGCAAAATCCTCTCTCCTCCTTTCTTCCCAACCAGATTTTCAAAACGCGTCCCTTCTGAAGACATTTAAATGGCTAGATGGTTGAAGGTACCGGTAATGCCTACAAAGCCCTTCATCTGCAGGTCACAGGTTTGAATTCAACCCCAGCTGGTAGTGACTGAACATTATTATGATGACACAGCTGTTCAATGGTCTATCTGAAACAAGCTGGTAGTTTCAGTCCAGTTCCTACTGGGCAGGTGTTTGCATCATTAAAATCACACCACTTCATTCAATAACCTTGTTGGCAGTGTCAGCAAAGAGGCCAAGGACAGAGCGAATGTGGGGCCTGGGTGGGTTCTCCTCAAGGAGAATCAGACCTTTGGCTACTTTAGGATTGACGTATAGTGATGAGTAACAGAGAAACACAAGCTATCACTGACTTCACTGAACTTGTTCTAGACACAGAATAGGAGTTCTCCACCTTACCATAGCATCTCAGCCAACTATTTCTTAAAGATTTCAATTCTTCTTAAGAGTTTCTTATTTCATATGAATTCTGGTTTTCGTACTGTCTTATACACCACCAAAAGAAAGAACTCAAACTGCAGTTAACAAAAAAACAAATTGGAAAAGAGCAAAAACTGTGAAGCCTTTGTATAAGCATATTTCTTTTTTGTGGGATCTCCAGGGAAATAGTCATTGCTTTATTGTTTTATGCCACAAAAATTGTCTAAGAGAGTACAGCATTGAAACAAAACTCTGTATAGAATTGACCTAACTATTAGATTTAACCACAAGCAGTGCGGGTACCTCATAGCCAGTGTCCCAGAAAGCAAGGGATCAGCTCCAGTATTTTTAGCTACAGTTAAACAGAACTGTGGCAAGCTGCTCATCAGGGCATCCTGATGGAAAACCCTTCCAAATATTTATAGACTCTGTGACATTTGCCCTTTGGGTTCATGTAGCAGGGAGTATGCTGCTTCTGTCTTGATGAGCACCTCAGGGTCCAGCCATTCATGGGCCAAAGGAAGCATGACGGATGTTACTGGAGCTGGCTGGATACACACCGACTGTCCCCACTTGGCAAAGTTTTTAGGAGGGAGATTTTCAAGGATGTGAAAGAAAATAGTAATTTGATTATGCTTGGCCAAGTTAGTAGAGAAAAAATGTATACAGAACAGCTTTTGGAAGAGAGATTCGGTGTGTTCCTGAAGCCGTAAGTGGAAAAAAAATTACACTGCTATGTTGGGAAAAGGGGTGCTAAGGAATATCCCTTTTTTGCTTCACTGAAAGTTGCTTAAAGTGATCTCATTTGATGATGACACTGAAAAGTGAATGAACTTCCCTTGATGATCACATCTCCATCTCTCTGTTTAAAAAGAAGAGTGTATTGACATAGTGTCTTTGTTTCATATAGATCCTGAATCTGCAGTTTTGTAGCAGCTTTCCAGTCCCTATTGTGCATTTAACTTAGATTTAACAGAAACCACAGAATGGTTTTGTAATGGATATTATCTGTGCCCCTGGTCCCTGAAATGCCTTTTGGATGGGCTAATATCAGCAAAATTTTAGTGGGTAGTCAGGGAATTATATAGAAAACATGTAATTGGACTTCATGAGAAATTGTTGACTAATACCCTTCTGATGGTGCCTTGGTATCATCTATGGCTGAGTAATCTGTGTAAAGCGATTTGCATCACAGCCGAGTTAGCGTCAAGGGTATACTTTGGACAGAAGGCACAGTTTAGAAATTAGGATCTCCATTTTTTTTTTTTTCCATGTGAAAATACACTACATATGCTCCCTGTTTTTCTCAGGGACTATCACACAGCCCTAAAACATTTACAGCTTTGCTTGTGCTAGAAGGAGGGGATGAGAGGAGAGGAAATATGACAGTGGGGGCTGGTGGCAGCGTGAAGCTGCAGCTCTCCATGTGCTTTCAGTGCCTTGTTTATTGCTTCGTGCAGCACAGCCTAGATGAGGCTCATCAAGAGCCAACTCTAATTGAAGCTGTCCTATAAAAGTGCTGTTACGAGCAGATGTGGCGCACCAGGAATATATTTTTTTAATGCACTAAAAAATATTTTAAGACCTAAAATATTTCTGGCCAGAAACAAGATACTCGGCGCAGACCGAACATTTAAGCTTCGTCGCAGAAACTTATCTCAATTTTCGCACTCCATTCCTGGTCCTCAATTTCTCCTGGGGATCTGGTCATTACTTGCCCCCATTAATGCTGTGTGCTTTAAAAGGTTTTATTTGGTGTGCTTTTCCATCTTGACATAAAACACACCTTTTGGGATAGATTTTTATTGGAGATTGGAGGAAAGAAGTCTCTCGCGTGGTAAATATATCAGGGAATATTTGGGCACATTTTTAACTTATATTTTCACAATGGGGCCTTCTTTCAGCTTTCCCCGGTGTACTTTTCCACCTTCAGGCGTGATAACTAGATGCCTGTTGAAAATACAGTTAAATTCCGTAACCCTTTTCCCTCCTACATATCGCAACTCAAACGATGCTGCTCATCTCCACTCGGCATGGGAACAAAGTACAGAAAAATTCATCGTGGCCTGTGCAGGGTGAAAAAAGGTGGTAACTGTGTACGGTGAAGAGCAGTTACCAACCTGGGCAGCAAAACTCAAGCACAGGAGCCTTCCTGGCTGCAGGTTTGTGGTACCTCGCTGCAACCGGCCAGAGCTGCTCAGGCTGTCCTTCAATAATTCCCTCTCCTGTCATTATCTTGCTGGAAAACTGACCAGTGAATGAAAATGTGGGCGAGTCAGTTTAAGTGCAATAACCTATTGTTGCCCATAATTTTGGATTCACATTTAAATATTTTTTTGACTGAAGCAGCTTGCTTTGGGCGTCAGAAGCTCGAAAGAGAGGTGTTTTCTAGAACTATCAGAAAAGTTGAGCAAAGGTGATGGCACTTGGAGAAGGTGGGTAGCTGAGTTTCATTTTCGGCTGTTCAGGCTATGTCCTGCTAGTAGAAAAAGGACTTACAAAAAACCCCAGGAGTCATGACTTGAAGGTGAAGAAGGACTATAATTGAATGAATAGTTTAAGCAGGTATTCCAGAGGTGTAACTCTTCTCTGTTCTTTGCTTTTTGTTTGATCTAAGCCTTTGCAACCTCCCTGCTGTGTTGTTTTGATGTGGAGTTGTGGTTCTGTGCTCCTTAGAGAGCATTACTTGGGAATTCCTCCCTGGCAAGGAGGCCTCCACGGTGCAGGGGCAAAGCGGGGAGCTGATCTGGGGAAAGGGGGAGCGAGCATAACTGTGCTTTGGACTGTGAAGCTACCCATGAATGAAGAAACCATTCTGTACCAAACCCTAATTTATTACAATTAAAAAAAAAAAAAAAAAAAAAAAAAAGAAGACATAAAGGAGAAGTTCACTGTATCCCTGCAACAGAAGTGACATGTTGGCAAGAAATTATTTAACCTTTAGCTGTGCAAGGCGATGGCTGATTTGTGAGCATGCTTCCTCCCAGGCTTTCAGTTGTGGGTCCTGATGCAGAACTTGTGTTCCCCATGGATTCGGCACTATCAGACCTATTACTTTATCTTATGAGGATCAACATTATCTTGGGCGAAAGCGTCCTGGCCAGCCACCGGCAGGGTACTCTGCTGGAGGGCTGATGGCTGGCGGCGGTGCAGTGCCCTGGTTGGCGCTGGAGCAGCCGGCTGGAAGCGTGGATCGGGGAGGCGTTGAGGCGATGCTGCTGGATAGGGCCGGGGAGGATGAGGTAGGAAGCTAGGAGCTATTTTGTAGCTGAATTCTGAGCAAAGACTTCTTTGTCATAAGCGCTGTCAAACAGCCTTGTTGCTACGGCAACGCCGGCTAGATAACCCATTTGGGAAAATACTTGTAGGACCTAACACTCTATCATCTGTCATTCAATAATTTCATGTTCATAATAACTAGGAAATCAATGGCCCTCCTCCGAGACGGTTTGCTGAAAGGGTAAGCGCGCCGCTGCCAGGGAGCAGCCCAGCCTCGTCTCGGCTGGCCGGGAGGCTCGCGCCCGCCACGGAGCGCGGGCATCGCCGCTCGCTTGCCTGGACCCGCTCAAGGATTAAAGGCGGGTTGAGGTTCGTGATCGAATTGAACCGTGCTGTTGACACCTATAAGAGAGAGAAGCAGCTGGCATATAAAGCAGTTGTTATAGTGTGAGAAAACAAAGGTTTAGGTAGAATTAGCATTTCGTATTTTAAAATACCAAGGGAAACTATGTGCTCAAGTTATCACGTGGCCAGCGTGAACAAATTCAGTAACTTAAAGGCATTTTTTTTTTCTTATCTTGGCTTTCTAATTAAACTGCTTATCATCATAAAGGCTGTGTTACCTGCATGTTATGTACTGAATATAAAGCAATCATGGAACAGTAATTAAAATTCTTAAACATGCACCCGTTGACTTTACATACAATTAGTTTACTGCAGTGTGTCATTTATTAATAGCGCAAGTTTTCAGAACTGAGCCTCTGGTTGGCTATGCAGGGAAAGATGTGTTTGGTAATTACTTTGGCAATGTTTATCTCTTTTGAAAAAAATGCGCTAATACATATCTCTGGAAAGTAATACTGTAAGTAAAAAACATGTTAAATTGAGACTCGGGGAGAGAGGAGGTGTCCTTGCTGGCTGGGGTATTACAGACATGAAGAAAAGGTAATTCTTATCACTCTATTAACAGTATTCGAAAGATGGTTATTCTCATAATTCACAACAGGAGTTTCTTTTTCCTTTTAAAAATTCTTTTGGAGCATAAGATAAGGTGGCTCTTTTCCAGCTGACTGTTTCAGCACGTTTTAGGTCCAATTAGCAGACAGTGCAGGGCAGACGCACGCAGGGCCACGGGCCGAAGCTTTGGAAACAGACTTCTTGTTTGTGCTGGGGAATGTGGTGAGTACTCAGGTCAGTTTTTATGGTTTTCTGTGAAGAGGACGTGCCTTTTGAAGGGAAATTTGTGGTTCAGTCTGGAAATGTAGTAGTCGGTAGTCATGTGAAATGATGCCTTAGGTATTAGTATGGGAAATGAGAAGGCATTGCGGTCCTTCTTGTTTTGTACCCCGAGGTCAAACTGAGAGCTTCCAGGGTGGTGACTTGAAGCTCTTTGTTATGTGGTGCCCTACTGTGGTTTCTTGAGGTAAGCATTTGCTTCTGCAGCTTTTGAAAACTTGTGATTACAGCACATCCAATTACAGGCTCAGTGTGGGCTTTCTGTGTAAAATGTTTTCAGTTGTTCGAAACAGCAGAAATACTTGCAGGTCCTAATTCCTGGCTCTGAGTTGTGTTAGTTAAGTCTCAGAAGCAGGGTGTATTTCATTCGTCCACTTGCAGTTTAAGTTTAGAGTGGCTTGGATTCCTGTATTATGTCAGGTTTGGAAAAATAATTTCCTGGAATAGATCTGTTCGAAAGTGGGAGAAGGAACCTGTTCTTTTGATGTTCTCCAACATACTGGGTTCAGACAAGAAGAGAGAGGTTCGGGAGGGTGCCGGAGTTGAAGATGTCACAGCCCAGCTGTGGAGAAACCTAGAACTCGGTTCAGGCAGAAGGGGAGTTGAGATTTCATTGAGAGGGACCTGATGAATAAGGACTCCCTGAAGGAAATAGATTTAAGGAGATGTATGAACGAGATTCCAGAAGTTGTTTGGCATAGAAGAAATAGAATAGTTATCCCCAAATTATAGAGCTTCATAAATAGCAGTAGAGAGGTGCAAGTGGAAGAGTTGAGTTGGATGTGTTAAGAAAGGGCTGTTGGGAGCAAGGGCAATGATAGGAGAGAGTGACAGATGAGCTTTTACTGTCTGCTGAGTCTCTGGTGGCGAAGGTGTGCACCTTGAATGGGAAGTGATTAAAAATACATTATCTCGGCAAAACTGCTCAAAATGGAAATATAGAATCAACAGCAGGCAGGATTGACAATAGTCAAGCTGTGATGTGGCTCAACCTTTCAGGGGCATTTTTTGATTCCATATGGAAAAACAATCTGGACCATTTGGAGAAGGCACCAAAGGGCTTAGCAATAGACCCACCATTGAAGACAACTGAGAAACTGTACTCAAGAAAAGTACAGCAAGATAACAAGCTAAGAAGAAATAAGAGTAGATGGCTGGAGAGGAAACAAGTAGGTGCTTGAAGTCGCACAAGTAACTTTTCACACCACATCCACGTGGCGATCCTTGTCGCTGTCAGTTTTGTATAGGAAGTAATCTTCTCACCTGCGTGACGAAATGACAAAGACTTATTTCTTCGCATGCACGGCTGCTAGGTCCCTCCTGCGTGTGCACTGGGGGGGCAATGCTCCCACGGCCTCTCCGGTTCCCTCCCTTCACACGGGCGTTTGGCAAGGGAAAGGCTGTCTTGTGTGGGCAAATGAACGTGTTCTGCTGGGTTATTAGTTGGCGACTTTTATTCAGATCGTTAAAGAAATGCAGGGAAGCAGTACGAAAGTTCGTTTATTTGCCTTTATGCACAGAATTGGCACCTTCCGTGACTTCCTTTGGGGATACTTATATTTACCGTGTGTGGACTTGAAGGAAGGCGTTGTAGAGATATGGATGCATTTATTATTTATTGGTTAGGTCTTGTGCTTTCCCCCAGCATTTGTCAGTAACTGCTATTTTCTGTCACCCACTGGAAGATGGAAAGGATGAGAATTTGCAAGAGTGCCGAGGGAGCATGAACTCTGACTGCCTCTTCCATACTTAATGCGAGTGGATAAATATACAACGTCAGTTCGCAGTGCTGGCGCTCGCTTCGGCCGTGCGAGTCCTCCTTCCCTCTCTTCCTTCCCCGCCTCTCCTAATAGAAGAGGAAAGCCAGGAGAAGTTGTAACGTGACTTTCCCTGTGTGTCGAAGGGGTAGATATTGCCTCCCATGGTGCTGCTTTGATGAATCTATTTTTAGTCAGGGGTTAGATTAGTAAAGCTTGCGCTGGACAGTGTGAAACAGTATTGATCAGACTGACTTCTGCAGCAGGGTGAAAGACAAAAAAAATCAATTAAACCTGTGACCCAGGCATCCTGGTTTATTTTGCTGTGTGCAGAAAAGCAGGCATGCAGCTGTTGCTTGCTTTAACA
Organism: Aquila spilogaster; assembly: GCA_024606505.1. NCBI lineage: Eukaryota > Metazoa > Chordata > Aves > Accipitriformes > Accipitridae > Aquila > Aquila spilogaster. The sequence continues at coordinate 42,734,765 of JANHGO010000069.1, forward strand.
CCCGAAATAAGGTAGAGAAGAGCTGGGAAGGAGCGGGCCACGATGGCAAAAGCAGTGTACAGCAGTAGGGGCCTGTCTGGAGTCGTGAATGGAGAAATGAACATAGAGTTGTGGCAGGGCACGGAATTTAAGCTGGGCGCAGGAAAGAAGAAAATACGGAGCAGGATATGCAAAAGTAAAATCTCACCATACAGTAATGGAAGGAGAGGAGAAAATGAGATAAAACTGCATAGGTTTGTGTTGCCAGCTGGAAGCTAGTGCGGATTTTGTTACGTGTGTTCTCTGCAGGTTATTGTAAGAGCTACCTTCAAAGAGGTTTTTTGTTTAAAATTGGGTTTAATGTCATACTATTTTGTTTCTTTGCAAGGTGTACAAAGATCTCAAAATATTTTTGTTATCCCAAACAATTGCTGAAATTCATTAGATGCCATCCTCTGGTGTGTTACTGCTCTGCCGTCACCTGCTTGGTGCTGGGTAGCTCCCTCCCCACCGAGCTCCTTGGTGCTTTCTACACTGGTACTGAATTTTGAAAAATTATTGGTCACACTTCATTATTATGCATTGCTAGATTTCTGTGTTATTCACACATTTGTAAAATGGTGGTAGCATTACCTGACTTTGTGAGGTACTTTGATATCTCAGTATGCAAAATTCTGTGTGAAACTTGACTTCTGTTGTTATGTAAATAGTTTACTGCCATGTAGATTATTTTTTTTTTGTACCAGTTAAATCGAATGATTTTAAAATAATCTGTTTTACTTGCTCAGAATTGTTTGCTCTTCTGCTTGTGCCTGAAGGAATAAAAAGTATTTTCAAACAGAAAATAGACCTTTATATAAATTGGTCTCCTCTTCACCAATAGTACAGAGAGGGTTTAGACAAACTAGCTGAGGATGACGGTTTTTCAAGATCTTTGCTTCTCATCCTTATTTTATCACTTAACTTGCCATTAGGATAGCATGTGTTCAGAAGAAGCACCTAAATGATTAATTTTACCATTTGAATTGTGACCTTTTGTGAAATGTTTATATGATGAACTACAGTAGGAAATAGAAAGATGACACAAGTGCCTTCTGCAGTCCTTCCTAGACATGCGGAGACCTGAACATTTCACATGGTGATTTTGATGTGGTCATAGCTGTGTCTGCACCCTGTCACCTGGTGATCAATATACATATTGCTCGTAACTTAAAAGAAGGAAGATACTCTGTAATCAGAGAAATTAACAACTGAATGAGAGATTGTGGTCAGCTGGTGCCCCCTTTGAGGTCAACGAGAACACAGCTATGTTTATGAGTTTTGCTAAGAAAGCCAGGAGAAGCTAATTTAATTTGAATTTCTGACACATTTCCAGGAGGAGTAATCAGTGAAGTTGTCAGGATTACCATGTAAGACTTGCGTATTTTCTGCAGCAAGGATGAGCCCATCCTGATTTAGGTTCTGAATACCTTGCATCAGGAATGTACCCACACATTTTACTCACTCTAGGGTTTTGGTCTTTGTGCAGGAGAGCTCTTGGGTGCATGCTTATGTCTTGTTGACAGAACTAGCTGTGAAGGATGCTTTACTAAATTCTTACTGGGGTTTGCTCTGTTTCTTTAAATGTATCACTGATTTTCCGGCTTAGGAGTTCCAAACACCATTTGGGGTGAGACGTATTGCTGAAAACATGGGGGTTTTCCCATGATTTTTATTCCAACCAAAAGTGGGAGTGTTTCTTAAAAAGACTTTGTTCTTAGATGATAACCCAGTTCTGAGGGATGCGTAGCATCCAGACTTCTGGGTAGCTAAAATACTTGACTTTTTAGTTCACATTTGTAGCTTGAGACAGGACTCACTCTTGTTTTCCCTGAGCTGACAATGTTGTTGCTCGCTGCATGATAAAGTATGTTTCCTAATTTATTTGACCATCACTGTTTGGATCCCTGAAGCATTACAGTAAATCCCAAACGTGTCTGCTGACGGGGAGGAGAACAACCTTACGGCTTCTGGCTAGTCACTCCAGTGACACGGCAAGGTCACTCTCGAAGGCAGTAACTTTTGGAGAAGACCACAGTGGGACAGAGAAATACGTCTTGTTACATGCAGGTAGCGTTTAACAGTAGAAAAATTGTTGTCTTTTGCGAGAAGTCAATGACTCTTTCAGAAAACTTGTGATTCAGGAGCTGGGGGAAGGCAGGCATTGTTTGCCAGAGCAACCTTAACATCCCCTTACAGTATGTCTGTCAGCTGTGCGAGGGCTAATTTATCATGTAAAGTGTATGCTACTTATGTCACATTTTACTGTCTGTTCATTTGTTTTGATAATCAAGATCTTGACAGATTTGTCCCACGTGGTAGGATTTATAGGAGGGATTTTCTTATCACTGAATTAAGTTGATACATATAATCCTAGTGTCCTGCACAAGAACTGAATAGAAATGAAAGAGATTCAGACTAAATGTGAAGGTCTTGCAGAAAAACAAACCCACCCACCCCCCAATCCGTTATTCTCCTTGATTCCACACCTCCC
>JANHGO010000069.1:42737376-42756909 GCA_024606505.1 Aquila spilogaster
TCCCATTTTGGGCCAGGGGCCCTACGGGCCTGCTGCCCCCTGTCACATAGATCGATCTAGATAAACCCGTGACAGAAGGTTTAGATTAGATGTCAGAACTAAGTTCTTTACAGAGAGAGTGATGAGGTACTGGAACAGGTTGCCCTAGGAGGTTGTGGATGCTCCGTTCCTGGAGGTGTTCAAGGACAGGTTGGATGGGGTCCTGGACAACCGGGTCTAGTACCAGATTTGGAGGTTGGTGGCCCTGCCTCTGTTGGGGGTTGGAATTTGATGATCCTTGGGGTCCCTTCCAACCCAAACCATTCTATGATTCTATGATTTTCACTTGCAAGAGAGTGGCAGAATTGGTTAGTTTCTGCAGTATAGTACTGAGTCCCAAAAAAGTGCCTGACAACAAGAATGAACTTCATTTAGAAAATCTGCATGCCAGAACTCATGTGTGACAGTGCAGCACTGTGAGAGGAAGCTTCTCATGGGAGTAATGGCCTCAGACTAGTCTCCTCTCCCATAACTTGGACTTCATTAGTCAGTCTACTTGTTGCAGACATGATGTGGGGAAAAAACTGCCCATTCTTAATAGATATTATTATTATTATTTTGATTATTTTCTATCTTCCAAGCTACTTATAAACTGCTACACCTATCTTTTTCATGTTTTCAGGTATTTTCATAGCTTAACTTGGTCACAAAGGAAAATTGTTTGTTTAACAAATGTGTGAAAATGACTGCTGATCCTACTGTGTCTTTTAAAGGTAATTTCTACCACTGTAACAAGCCAGAATCAAAGTGACTAATCAGTTATAAGCCAGTATTCATTAACTGGCACTAAATTATTTTCATTTGGCATATAAAATAGCTACCCTTAATTAGAATTTGGTCTAATAGGATTGACAAGTCAAGCTGTGGGGAAAATGCCCTCGTTAATTGCTTTTAGAATGGAGCAATTTTTTTTAACAGCAGATTGAATTTGCTATTTGTCTTATGAGAGAAATCTGCCCAGTGAGCAAATGTATTCTTTTTGTTTTCTTAGCTTACCGCCCATAGCAAAATAAGTTTGAGTAGTGTTATGTTTAAACAAGTGTGTTTGTACGGTATTGTACTGTACTAAGACTGTAATCAGGATTTTAAAATAGAAGCATTTGAGGGAAATAGCCATTCACTTTTTTCATTCAATTTTCAGTGTCATAATCAAATGCAATCACTTTCAGTCAAGTGAAAAAGGGATATTCCTTAGCACTCGTCTTCTCAATGGAGCTTTTTTTTTTTTTCCTCTTCTTCTGAAACACACTGAATCTCTTTTGAAAGTTGTTCTATAGATATATTTTTCTTTTCTTAATTGGAAAAACATAATCAAATTGCTGTTTTCCTTTACATCATTCAAACTATTTCTCTTAAAAAGTTTGTCAAACCAGGATAGTTAGTGTTTCTCTCTCCAAGCTCGCTCCAGTAGTGACTTTCTATCTTGCTTTGGCCTGTGAATGGCTGGACCCATGATCAAAAAGTGGAGCAGTATGAACCCTGCCATATGAACCTGAAGAGTAAATATCACAGAGTCTGTAAATATTTTGAAGAGTTTTTCTGCTGCCAGTCAATACCTGAACGAGCAGCTTACTGCTTTTCTGATTACTCATAGCTAAAACTACGGGAGTTGATCCCCTACTCTCTGGGACTGACTGAGAGGTGCCAGCACTGATTATGGTTAAGACCAGTGCTTAAGTTGTTTCATTTCATTAAGTTTTTGTTGTACTTTCTTAGCTTTTGTAACATAGATCAATGAATTAATGACTGCTTCCCTGGAGATCCCACAAATAAGAAATATGCTTATGCTGATGCTTCACAGGTTTTGCTCTTCTCCAAGTGTTTTAGTCCTTTCTTTTGAGAAATAGTGTATGAGGACAATATGAAGAAATGAAACAGGTTTATCTTTACCCCACACCTCAACAATTTTTGGTCTTTGAACTCCTTATGGTGCCTTGCTTCCACCTTGAAGTCTTTTTCTTTTTGTCATGATATGCAAACTCAAATGAAATAAGAAATTCTTAAAAATAATCCAAATCTTTAAGGAGTAGTTGTTCAGAGTTTTTTTTTTGTAAGATGTAGAAGCCTTATTTTGTCTCTGAAGCTTGTTTGGTAAAGCCAGTGACAGCTTGTGTTTCCCACTGCTACTCATCACTTTCCATCAGTCTAATGCAGGCAAAGGTCTTTTGGTTCTCTGTCAGGAAAATGAACCCCCAGTCCATGAGTCTGCTCTGTCCTTGGCCTCCTTTCTGACTCTGCCAACAAGGGTACTGAATTAAGTGATGTGATTTTATTAATACAAACACCTGCCCAGTAGGAACTGGACTGAGACTACCAGCTTGTTTCAGATAGGCCATTGAACAGCTGTCTCATCATAATAATTTTCTATCATGATCAGCTAGGGTTGAATTCAAACCTATGACCTACAGGTGAAGGGCTTTGTAGCCATTACCTATGCCTTCAATCATCAAATTCAAATGCCTTCAGAAGGGGAACATCCTAAAAATCTGGCTGGGAGGAGAGAAAGGGAAAGAACTTGCTCCCCAGAATTGTCACCTATTCTCTCAATGAAAAATTCCTTAGATGTGATATTTTGTATCTGTATGAGCAATTCGAGAAAAGCCAGGTAATATCAATGATGTCTGTGGGACAGACAGGTGCTCACAGTTCTGTCAGAGTAGCGTTTGGGGTTGGGGTGTTGTTATGCCATTAGATGCGTCGTTTTCTGTTTGGTCTTTGCATGTTTGCATTTCTCTCAGTGTGAAAAGAAGAGTGCATTGATATAGTGTCTTTGTTTCATATATATCCTGAATCTGCAGTTTTGTAGCACAGTAGTCTCTACTGTGCGTTTAACTTAGATTTGACAGAAACCATAGAATGGTTTTGTAATGGATATTATCTGTGCTCTTGGTCCCTGAAATGTCTTTTGGATGGGCTAATATCAGCAAAATTTTAGTGGGTAGTCAGGGAATTATATAGAAAACATGTAATTGGACTTCATGAGAAACTGTTGACTAATACCCTTCTGATGGTACCTTAGTATCATCTATGGCTGACTAATCTGTGTAAAGTGATTTGCATCACAGCCGAGTTAGCGTCAAGGGTATACTTTGGACAGAAGGCACAATTTAGAAATTAGGATCTCCTCTTTTTTTTTTCCATGTGAAAATACACTACATATGCTCCCTGTTTTTCTCAGGGACTATCAACAGCCCTAAAACGTTTACAGCTTTGCTTATGCTAGAAGGAGGGGATGAGAGGAGAGGAAATATGACAGTGGGGGCTGGTGGCAGCGTGAAGCTGTAGCTCTCCATGTGCTTTCAGTGCCTTGTTTATTGCTTCATGCAGCACAGCCTAGATGAGGCTCATTGAGAGCCAGCTCTAATTGAAGCTGTTCTATAAAAGTGCTGTTATGAGCAGATGTGGCTGCACCAGGAATATTTTTTTTTAATGAACTTAAAAATATTTTAAGACATAAAATATTTTTGGCCGGAAACAAGATTCTTGGCACAGGCTGAGCGTTTAAGCTTCATCCCAGAAATTTGTCTCAGTTTTCTCTCTCCATTCTTAGTTCTCAATTTCTCCTGAGGATCTGCTCATCACTTGCCCTCATTAATACTGCTTGCTTTAAAAAGCTGTATTTGGTGTTCTTTTCTATCTTTTAGAATATATTTTTTATTGGAGAGTGGAAGAAAAAGGTCTCTCATTTGTTAAAGATGTCAGGGAATATTTGGCACATTTTTAACTTCTGTTTTTCATTAACAGGGCATTATTTAGCTTTCCTAGGTGTACTTTCCTGCCTTCTGTTTTGATAGCTTGGCACTTGCTGAAAACAGTCACATTTAAGTGACCCTCTTCCCACACATGTACTGGTTTGTGAGGTGGCACAGATAGGGGGGCGAAGAGCTGGGACCCAGTTGGACACCAAAATCCAGGTGAAGGATCTACAGCATTGTGATATCTCACTGCAAGGAGGCAGAGCTTCTCAGTTTGCTCTTCAGTAAATACCTCCCTTGTAATTCAGTTTCTGGAAAAAGTGACCGGTGGATTAAACCATGGGTGAGCTGGCTTAAGCAAAACAACCTATATTTGCCCATAAGTTTGGATTCATCTGTAATTCTGTTTTTGCTTGAAGCAACTTTCTTTCTTAGTCAGAAACTCATAAAGGAGATGTGTTCTAGAATCATCAGAAGAGTTGGGCAAAGGTTCTGACCCTTCAAAAAAGTCAGTAGCAGAAATTCATTTTAGGCTATTTGGACTGTGTCCTACCATCAGAAATAGGATTTATGAAAAGCAATAGTCACAACTTGAAGGCAGAAGGGCTATAATTGAAAGAAAACTTGAGCAGATATTCCAGAGGTGTAACTCTTTTCTGTGCTTCGCTTTTTTTGTTTGATCTGAGCCTTTGCAGCATCCCTGCTGCGTTGCTTTTATGTTGAGCTGTGGCTCTGCACCCAGACAGAGAGACACTCTACAGGGAGCACCGCTCAGGAACTCCCTTGGGGTCCACAGCCAGGGGATGTTGTGGGACAGGGGCAGGTGTGCTGCTGTGGGTTAAGGGGAGGGAGCTGTGACCATGCTTGGAACTGTGAAGCTGCCTGTGAATAAATAAACCATTCTGTACAAAAACTTAATTTATTATGATTAAGGAAAATAGAGAGAGAAATGAGAAGTTCACCATGTCCCTGCAACAGAAGGGGCATGTTGGCAAGAAGTGATTCAACCTTTTGCTGTGCAAAGCGACAGCTGATTTGTGAGCGTGGTTCCTCCTAGGCTTAATCAGCAGTGTGTCCTTATGCAGAACTCATGTTCCCCATGGATTTAGCACTGTCAGACCTATTAATTTATCTTACAGGGATCAATGTGATCTTGGGCAGAAGCACCAGGGCAGTGGTCACTCCTGGGGGTGCTGGCAGCCCAGTGTCTGGGTCCACAGGCACTGGGGAGGGTTGGGGAGCACTCGGCCCTTCACCTTGCAGCTTCTTTCACTTTCTGTGGGTCCAAGGTAGGAAGCAAGGAGAGATTTTGTAGCTGAATTCTGAGCAAAGCCTTCTTTGTCATAAGCGCTGTCAAACAGCCTCGTTGCCACGGCAACCCCAGCTAGATAACCCATTTGGGAAAATACTTGTAGGACCTAACACTCTATCATCTGTCATTCAATAATTTCGTGTTCATAATAACTAGGAAATCAATGGCCATCCTCTGAGACAGTTTGCTGAGAGGGTATGCATGCTGCCGGCAGTCCATGGTTGTCTCGGCCTGCGGGGCTGCCAGGGAATGTGGGGTGCCACCAGCTTCTTCAGGCTGCCCAGAGGGTAGGGACAGGTTGGGCTTTGCCATCCAGTGAACCTGTGCTGTGGACAGACGTGACAGAGAGAAGCAAATGACACATGAAGCAGATGAAACAGTGCGAGGAAACAAAGGTTTAGGTAGAATTAACATTTCACATTTTAAAATACCGAGGGAAACTATGTACTCAAGTTATCACATGGCCAGCATGAGCAAATTCAGTAACTTAAAGGCATTTTTTCTTATCTTGGCTTTCTAATTAAACTGCTTATCATCATAAAGCTGTGTTACCTGGATGTTATGTGTTGAATATAAAGCAATCATGGAGCAGTAATTAAAATTCTTAAACATGCACCCGTTGACTTTACATACAATTAGTTTACTACAGTGTGTCATTTATTAATAGCACAAGTTTTCAAAATTGAGCCCTGGTTGGCTATGCAGGGAGAGATGTATTTAGTAATTACTTTGGCAGTGTTTATCTGTTTTGAGAGTTAAAAAAAAAAAGCACTAATATCTCTAGAAAGTTATACCGTAAATAAAAACCATGTTAAACTGAGGCTTGGGGAGAGAGAAGGAGTCCTTGCTAGTTGGGATATTACAGAAATGTAGAAAATGTAATTCTCTATAAACAGTACTTGAAAGAAGATTGTTCTCCTAATTTGCAGCAGGAGTTTATTTTTTCTTTTAAAAATGATTTTGTGGCACAAAGATAAGGTGGCTCTTTTCCAGTTGGCTGTTTCAGCACATCTGAGGTCCAGTTAGCTGATGGTACGGAGCAGACACTCACAGGGCCGTGGGCTGAGGCTTCAAATGATGGTTTTAATTCTGGTTTGTCCTGGGGAATGTTATGAAGTGGATTTTATGATTTTCTGCGTCGAGGACACACCTCATGATGAGAAATTTTTGGTCCACTCTGAAAACATAGTAGTCAGTGTTTCAGGTGAGGGGATGGATACTTTATGCAACGTGAAATGAGAAGGCAGTGTGATTCTTCTCATGCTGTACCCAGAGGTCAAACTGAGTGCTTCTAGGGAAGTGACACCAAGCTCTTCATCATATAATGCTCTGCTGTGGTTTCCCAAGATAAGCATTTGCTTTAACAGTTTTGAGAACTTGTTTGAATATAGCACATCTGATTACCCTCAGTATGTGATTTCTGCGTAAATTGTTTTCAGTTGTTCATACTGGCAGGAACACTTTGCAAGGCCCAATTCCTGGGCTGGAGCTGCGTTAGTGTTATCTCAAAGCGGAGTGTACTTCATTCTTCCATTTGCACTGAAAGCTTTGGATTCATATTTCAGGTTTAGAAAGTCTGTTTCTGGAATAATTCTGCATGAAAGTGGGTGAAGAAACTGTTTCTTTTTGGAGTTTTTCAACATAGTGAGTTCAGAAGCAGATGACAGAGGTTCAGGAGTGCATCTGAAGGTGTCACAGCCCAGCTATGGAGCAGCCCAGAACTCAGCTTAGGCAGAGGAGGAGTCGAGATTTCATTGTAAGGAATCTGACGTAGAAAGACTCCCTGGGATAAACAGATGTTAAGGAGATTTACAAATGAGATACCAGAAGTTTGGCATAGAATATATATCTTCACATTAGAGAGCTCCATCAATAGCAGCCCGGAGGTACAAGTGCAAGAATTAAGCTGGACATGGAAAGAAGGGGCTCTGGGAAGAGGAGCAATGATAAGAGAGAGTGTCAGATGCAGTTTGTATGTCAGAGTCTCTAGTGAAGATGCCCACCTTCAATGAGAAGTGATTAAGAAAAAAGTGATCTCAGCAAAACTCAAAAGGGAAAGTATTCAATCATCAGCAGACAGGATTGGTGATAGTCAAGCTATGATGTGGCTCAGCCTTTCAGGGGGATTTTTTGATTCCATATAGAAAAACAATGAGTACAATGTGGAGACGGCACCAAAGGGGTCAGCAGTAGACCCACCATTGAAGAGGCCTGAGAAACTGTCCTCCAGGAAAAGCACATCAAGATAGCAAACTAAGAGGAAAGAATAGGAGTGGATGTGTGGAGAGGAAACAGATAGATTCTTGGAGTAGTCCACGTGACTTTTCACACCATGTCCATGTAGCAGTCCTTGAGGTTGTCAGTTTTGTATAGGATGTAATCTTCTCCCATGCAACTAACTGACAAAGCCAGCCTTATTTCTCTGTGTTCATGGCTGTTACGTACCTCCTGCAGAGGAGATGCTCCCCGTGGCCTTTCCAGTTACCTCACTCATTACTGGAGTGCTTGGCAAGGGAAAAGATGCCTTGTGTAGGTGAATTAATACATTCTGCTGTGTTACTAGTTCATAACTTTTATTCAGATTATTAAAGAAATGCAGGGAAGAAATAGGAAAATCCATTTATTCAACTTCGTGAATGGAACTGGCAGCTTCCATTACTTCCCAAGGGAATTCTCATATGTACTTTGTGTGGACTTGAAGGACGGTATTCTAGAGATATGGATACATCTATTATTTATTGGTTAGGTCTTGTGCTTTCCCCCAGAATTTGTCAGTAACTGCTATTTTCTGTCACCCACTGGAAGATGGAAAGGATGAGAATTTGCAAGAGCACTGAGGGAGCACGAACTGTGACTGCCTCTTCCATACTTAATGTGGGTGGATAAACACACAACATCAGTTTCTAGTGCTGGTGCTCCTTTTTGTCCTATGAGCCCCTTTTCTCTCTCCTCCTTCCACACCTCTCTTAATAGAAGAGGAAAGCAAAGAGGAAGTTGTAACATGACATTCCCTGTGTGTTGTGGGGGGTAAATATTGCCTCCCCTAGTGCTGCTTTGATCAATCTATTTTTAGTCAGGGGTTGGATCAGTAAAGCTTGTGCTGGAAAGTGTGAAATAGCATTGATCAGGCTGACATCTGAAGCAGGGTGTAAGACCGAAAAAAATAAAAATAAAAAAATCGATTGAACCAGCAGCCCACACATCCCGGTTTGTTTTGCTGTGCACAGGAGAGAAGGCACACAGCTGTTGCTTACAATAGATCCCAAGCTGGGACCATCCACAGGAGCACTCCTAGCAAATCTCCTCTGTGGCCTTCTGCCCAGCAAGGGGGTATTTCAGAGTTCAGCTCCTGGTAAGATGCGTAAGATGGAGAAATTTTGAAACCAGTGGTGAAGGGAAATCAGGCGGAGGAGACTTGGGAAGGAGAAGAACATTTTGTACAAAAGCAGTAAAGTTCAGAGTAATGAAATGGATGCATGGGGAAACAAATACTGAGTTATGATGAGGCACAGAATTTAATTTGGGCATAGGAAACAAGAAAATGAGGAGCAACATGTGCAAAAGTGAAATTTCACCATACAGTAAAGGAAAGAGAGGAGAAAATGAGATAAACTGCATAGATTTGCGTTGCCAGAGGGAAGTTACTGCCAATTTTGTTTTGTATTCTATATGGCTTATTACAAGCATCACCTGCAAAGAGATTTTTTTTTGTTTAAAATTGGGTTTAATGTCACACTGGTGTTGTTTCTTTGCAAGGTGTACAGAAAGATCTTGATTGTGATGTTGTTGTTATTCCAAACAATTTCTGAAATCCCCTAGATTCCATCCTCTCCAGTGCTATTCCTCTGCAGTTTCCCTGCTTGGTGCTGGGTAGCTCCCCCAGCTTTAAGCTTGGTGCTTTGTACAACAGAACTAAATTTTGGCAATTACTTGTAGTATTTAAGTATTGTGTACTACTTGGTTTTACTAGACATGCAGGCACCTGATCAGTTTGCATGGTGGTTACAGTGTGGACATAGCTGGGTCTGAATCCTACTGCATAGTGACCAATACACTTACACTTTATAACTTACAAGGAAGAAGACACCCAAGAATCAGAGAAATTAACAACAAAATGAGAGTTTGTGATCCGCTGGTATCCACTTTTCCTTTTAGCTCAACTTGAACACATTATATCTAGCTTTTGCTAAGAGAGCCAGGAGAAACTAATTTGAATTTCTTAAAGGTTCCAGGAGAAGTAATCAGTGAAGTTATCAGGATTACCATATGAGACTCATGTTATTTTTTATAGCAAACTTGAGTCCATTGTGATTTAGGTTCTGAATGTCTTACGTCAGGAGTGTACTGACACCTTTTAGTCTCTCTGGTGCTTTAGCTTTTGTGCAGGAGAGCTCTTGATTGCATGCTTATGACTTGTTGAGAAAAGTAATTCTTAAAGATGGTTTACTAAATGCTTATTGAGGTTTGCTTTGTTTCTTTGAATGCATCACTATGTTTCCTGCTTCACCTGTTCCAAACAGCATCTTGGATGTGAAGTGTGCTGAAATAGAGCTTCTCACAACTTTTATTCAAACAGAAAGTGTGAATATGTATATATACATATAAAGGAAGAACCTCTGTTCTTACACATTAACTTAGTTCTGAGGAATGAATAGCATCCAAACTTTTGGGTAGATAAAGTAACTGAAACTGTATTTCATATTTCTAACTTGAGACAAGAGTTTCTTGCTTTCCCTGAGCTGACAATGTTGTTGCTCAGCGCATGATAAATTACATTATTTGACCATCACTATTTGAATCCCTAAAGCATAAGTGTAAATCACTAAAAGCATATACTGAAGGGAAAGAGAACAACTTTACAGCTTCTGGCTATAGTCACTCCAGTGACACTTTGAGGTCACTGAGGTATTAGCTTCTGAAGAACACTGCAGAAATATGTCTGCTATATGCAGGTAGTGTTTAACCATAGAAAATTTGTTGTCTTTTGCTAGTAGTCAATCACTCCTTTAGAAACTTGTAGTTCAGTAGCTGGGGAAGAAGAAGCATTGTTTTCCATAGCAACTTTAACATCCCGATACAGTATGTCTGTCAGGTTTGCAAGGGCTAATTTGTCATGTAAAGTATATGCTGTGTGTGTCACATTTTACTGTCTGTTCATTTGTTTTGATAATCAAGATCTTGACAGATTTGTCCCACATGGTAGGATTTATAGTAAGGATTTTCTTATCACTGAGTTAGGTTGACGCATATAATCCTAGTGTCCTACACAAGAACTCAACAGAAGTGAAAGAGATTCAGCCTAGAAGTGAAGGTCTTTCAGAAAAATCAACTCTCCTCCCCAGTCCATTATTCTGCTTGATTTTTTTTATTTATTTATTTATCTGTGATTTGTTTCATATCTCTACAGGAGCAATCACAGAAACGAGGCTTGACTTTGAGAGCTTAAATATTTCCCCTTCTATTCAAAGGTCTTTCTGATTATTTATTTATTTATTTATTTTGGTTACTACTTTTTGTCTGTTTGTTTTTCAAGGTGTATTTCTGTAAAAATGAAATAGAAGTGCGTTTTGGAAATGCACAGCTTTTCCCTCCAGTACATGCTCGCATGCGTCCCTCCTGTAGTCTGAAGCCTGATCAGTAAATTCATTTTTCACAGATGTCACTTCCTTTCCTCTGGTAAATGAGAGACTCTTTCTCTCCTTACTAAAAATGAAAAGTTGAAAATGTGGGGGCTGAGTTCTTACAAACTAGTAGAAATATGGTCAGATTTAGCCACAGGAGATGCCTACCTGTCCTGAAGCACGCTGTATTCCTCTTGAACTTAAATGATTTGGTGCTACTAAAATTGTCTTTGAAGTACATAAGATCAGGTATATCTGTTTTTATATTACAGCAGAGTACTTTGGTCTGACTGGGCAAAGTCGATGGGTAGTTTCAGGGCCACAGGGAAGGTGTCAGTGTGAGAGCATCTTTAAACTCTTACATGTGTAATTACATCATCTGGCTTGCTAGAGCAGCTGATAAATGTTGGGCAAATGGCCTTGAGCTTTTTGAGATGGAGATCTCCAAAGAATGTCTCCTAAAATATATAGCATGATAGGATATATCTTGTTATTATTTTTAGAAAGCATTATCTGCTTCTGGTGATGTATAAGGTTACCAAAGGCACATGCTGTGGTATTGGACAAACCATGTTGACATTTCTAGTAAGTAAATACATTCAATTAAATATGAGGATGCTTCCTTTTTCCCAGCTCTAGGACTGGAAAGAATACCAGCGGAGAACTAATAAAGCAGAAATTATTTGAGCAGATTTTTGTTTCATTTCTCACCATATTTCTCTGTTTACGACTGATACTGACAATCAGAATACACTCATGGTTTGAGTGTGCATTTCAACAGGAGCATATTTTGAAATCTAAAATGCAAAACTTCAGGGAGATAGTTTTCACAGTGTGAAAACTTAATTGGGAAGGGTTTTCGTCCCAGATGAATTGCACTTGTGTTGCTACTTGTACATCTATTTATAATTGGTGGTGAAGAACCACTGTGGGGTTCATCTTCACAGTACATCGGGGTTTTTTAACTGCTTCAATCTTGGTAAAGTGAATGAGACCCTAAGGTTTCTGCCACCCACCTCGAGTTTTCTTTTAAGTGATTTTGACATTCATAGAGTCCCTGGTAGTTGCTGTACCAAGTATTAGTTAAGCTATTCATTTTATTCACACTATTCGACTGTAGTATGACAGTGCTTTTCCTGTACGTAGACCTTTGGCTACTTTCCTCCAGCAGATTTAGTCTTTAGGAAGCTGTATTCAAAAAGATCCACCTGTCCAGAGGGCTGGGACCAACCAGCAGCACCAGAGTGCTGCAGTAAGGCAGAGGGAGAGCAGCAGCGTTGATGCGGGTGGCACCTGTCCCCTAACCTGTGACAAATGTCCCTCTGAAGCTGACAAGCTCCTTGGTGTGGCTCTTTGTTCTGGGAGGAAACAGCAGATTTCAGATTAAGGATCTGAAATTCTGTTCTGAGATAAAGCAGGATTTGCTATGCTAATTTCTATTACACAAGGAAAAAAAAAAGAAAAAAAAAAGGCTTTGTTAATCGGATTTCATTTGTTTCTATCCATGTGGCCCTTCAGGAACTACTTCACCCTTCTCACATCCCTACACCTGCACTCAGGCACTGCTGCTTCACGGGTGAGCACAGCAGGCTGTGGGGCCGGCTGGCACAGCAGTTCTCACTGTGCTATGGGGTCCTGGTGCCCCCACGCTGGTGCAGCAGCTGCCGTGGGGTCCCCATGGTGCCAGCGTGAGGTCCGAGAGCTTGCCAGGCCTAGGGCAGTGTCCAGCAGCCCCGTGCACCTCCCAGACAGCTGGCGTGGTAACACAACACCAGCAATTTTCAGAGGAAAACACAGCTAATAACATTAATTTTCTTATAGAGCAGACGGCAAGGTAACTAAAGCCAGGTTGATTGGACTTCGTTGGGATTTTTACCTAATGATCTTCTAGTAAGCAGGTGCATTGGCAGTGATTTTACGCATTAGAAAGCCCGAAACGGGTATAAAGTAAACCTTCATGGGAGGGGGTGCTGCTTTTAGATCATTACAAAACCTTTTCTGGCTACAACAGAATTAATGTCGTTTTTATGGCAGTCAGTTAATGGCTGTCAACAAACTGAGCTGATTTCTGTTCAAATTGTAATTTTAAATCAAACTAGCCAGCTGTCAGACACTGGAGCAGTATGAATGATTCCTTCTGTAGCACTGCACAGTGCAGCTCCTGCATCCATCATTCTATCAGGTGTGTGTTAGGAGCCAGATTTGAGATGCACATATACAACCTGATACTAATTTTAGTGTAATGAGATCACAAAAAACAATCATCTCCCTATCTGCCCTACTATTCCTGTAGAGACTTTACTTAAGAAATTACTTATTCCTGTGTTGAATTTTTTTTTGTACAATATTACAATTTTTTTTTACAATAATAACATGAACTTCTGATAATAATATTACAGTGCCTTTATGTTTTGGCAAAGGAGAAAAGCAGTTGCATTTATGGCCTGATTCAGTACTGCTCTCTTTTTGAACTTGAATACTACGAAAATCCATTCAAAGTCATGAAGACTTCCCCAGTCCTGTTTTTTTAAGGCAGAGTAGGTCATTAACACTGGGCAAGACAAAATAATCTATTGTATTGAATTTATCACTTAATCATTCTTCCAGATTTTCAGTTGTATGAGCTTTGCCAGCACACAGTGAAGTGTCTGGATTGGTAAATATGTCCCTATAATGATACAGCATTATTTATATGACAGGATACTCTTCTCAGAACCTTCACCTCACTTTGGAAATACTTAGATGTGACACAACTACTGTTCAGATTTGTCCAACCAAGGGTAGTTAAGCCAGAAGGCAACCAAAAAAATCAAGTAGTCCTTTCTGCCTCTTTGTCATGTATTTTAGGCACCCTGAAATGAAAACATCCTCCTGGCCTATCTATTGTTTAGCTTTTTTGATCCCTCACATTGCTTACTGTCATTTTAGCAGGAGACATTCTCAGACTGAAAGTCTTTTTTTTTTCATTCATACTTTTATACTGATTAGCACACCACGGATGCTACTTAAAACTTTTAATTAGTAAACCACACAAGACATGATAATTACATTTGACTGCTGGAGACTGTGAGAGCCTCAGTAGAAGAATGTAAGATGGGTGTAACATCACTAGATAATCCATTCTTTGAAGAACTCTGAAAAGTCTTAAAAGGTTCATTGAATTAATATTCCTACAAGACAGGTGTTACTTTTTTAGTAAGCAAGAATATAAAAAGGAAAAGCATTTCTAACGATGCACGTACAGGAGGACAGAGCAGAGGCAGGGATTCCTTGCTGCTGTTCCCATCCTGCAAACCAGTTCCTGCTGCTTCAGCATTTGAATTAGTGTTTTGTGCTGTGGGCTCAGTTTCTCATTGAGGAGTTTCATTGATATTTGCCTTTGTTTTGTCTGCGCCTGAAGTTGGCATGTAGTATCTCAGATCTATGGACAGACTTTCTTACAGATGCAAAAAAGCTCAGGTTTAATCTTCAGATGTGGGGAAGAAAATTAATAACAAAGTCTGTGGTTTGTTGCTTTCTTTTTTCTGTTTGTTTTGTGTTGGTTTTTTGTTTTGTTTTGTTTTGTTTTTTCACATATGCGTCTTGAAAAGCTTTGAAACCAGTGGGAGGAGTAATGCAACATAGTTTTATAAGCATTTTTAATG
Organism: Aquila spilogaster; assembly: GCA_024606505.1. Taxonomy (NCBI): domain Eukaryota; kingdom Metazoa; phylum Chordata; class Aves; order Accipitriformes; family Accipitridae; genus Aquila; species Aquila spilogaster. Next base: position 42,751,688 of record JANHGO010000069.1, read on the forward strand.
TTCAAAGTCACTATGCAGCCATTAGTAAAGCCTTGTAATGCAGTTAGATTATGTGCTGTTTTACCAGCTAACATGGGCAAAGGAAGTTTGGGTTTAGTACATATCCTAGTTTGTTGTGCAAGAATTGATAAGTTTTCAGCTTTAGAACTGAATTAGTAAAGATATCATATTGCCAATATTAGATTTCTGAGGCCAACAATAAACACACAGGCAGGAGAAAACATGGAGAAATCTCTCACTGCTGTCTCATAGCTCCCAGGAGTCAGTGAATTACAGACTTCTTAAGCAGGCAGATGACTGCTGACAGTTCTTTGTCATGAAGTTGTCTTATACCTTTCTGAACTTTTTTCAGCTTTTTTCTTCCGATAGGTTTTGCAATGAGTTCCACAGTTACTTGGAAAAAAACCATGCAAACTTCCCTTTGTTGCTTTAAATGTATTATCTGATTATTTCTCTGTGTATTGTGAGAAGGAATGGCTTCTGTATCAGAATTAGAGGGAAAAATAAAGATTAAGATGAAAAAGACGGGGAAAGTGAATTATTTTACATCTGTATTTCTCATCTGTTCTCCATAGCTCTTCCATTTCCATGGAATGATTTACAGATGGAAAACTGCTGGCTGTGTTCAAGTGCAGGTATTGCTTGGTTTTGTGGAGTTCCCTGATGACAGTTTTCTCACTGTTGTCATTTGTTTCCTAAAAACCCTCACATTCTGCTTGACCTGTTCTTGTGGTTGAATACTGAACTTGTATTTCAAGGAAAGTATCCACAACTCAAGGTCTGTTTTCTGAGTATAATTAATAACTTTAGAATCCATTGCTCTGGATGTTTTAACAGTGTTCCCTAAGTGCATTATTTAATTGACATGGGATTTCATATTCCATTTTTTTCTGTAATCAGAAGTTTTTATGCATCTCTCTTCAGCTGTTTTAGTTTTGGATATCCTGAAAAAAAATGTTGTCATTTCCTTGAAATCATTGTAAGCTTATTTATGAGTAGTTCGAGTACATTTCGGAGCGCTGAAACTCATTAATACACTAAAAGCTACAACCATTGTAGTCTCATATGATATCATGATGGGGAGGGAGGGGCAGGCAGTGGGGAGGAAAGAAAGTAAAGGTGTGCCATATAGTTTCCTTCTAAGTAATTGATAAGGAAGAGAAAGTCCAGTTTCTTTCAGAATTTGTTAACGAAGTCCTTAGTTTAGAGAAGACTCTTAGGGTTTAACTGGCCGTTTAACTGACACTGCTTATTTGAAGTCCATACATTCATAAGGCCTCAAAGTACAAAAGAGGCATAATTTGCTGTAATGTAACACTTCTATATTTGATTATGGGAGTGGTTTAAGAAAAGATAGGGAAGCCACTCTGAGTGAAAGCCTCAGAAAAGAAGTATCATAGATGAAACTTTGAGAAGAGAAATAAGATATCTGAGCTGTCAGAAGTTTGGCTAGTAGACCTGGTAAAGGCATGGTACTTTTCCCCAAAGAAAGCTTACAAGCCTGTTTAAACAAGGATGGTAAATAAAGTGTTGAGTGCGGGGTTTTAGTTTGTTTGTTATGTGCTTTTTTTCCTGTAGAGAGCAAAAGGGACGAGTAACTCCCATGTTGAAAAGTATCCTGGCAGAGAAGGTTCTTCATGTGCTTGCATTCCATTCTTTTTTACACATATATTTACACTATGGACTGGTAATCCCATTGTTTCATTGTAAATTTCATAAATGTCGTTCCACTGTGGATGGAAAAAGTCCCAATAAACGGGACTTCTGACATATGATGTGTGGTCCATAACTTCCAGGAGGCATCTAAGCCTGATTGTAGAATCAGTTATGGACCACACTGGACATGCAGTCAGAATGACCTGAGTAATTTTCAGATATATCATAATCCTCCTGGAAAAAGCAGAACATGGGGATTCCATGTCCTGCATTTCATTCTCCAAGAGGGTCTCCATCTTCTTTACTGTTTTTCTTCTAAAGCTGTGCAGCCCTAATACTATAAATTGCATTGCTGTCTGTTCTGTTAGCTGAATTCCCAGAGATTCTTCAAAATTTATGGAGTATGCATAGTGCTTGGTAAATTCAGGAGGAGTATGTGTGTTTGGAGAAGGGCAAACAAAGCTTGGGATTCTGCATTTGCCTCACTGGGCTTCACCACTGAGTTTGGACCGACAACTTCATGATCTCTTAAATTGAATATTATCATTCATTTAATGTCTCTTAGCAGTGTGATAAAGAAGGTAAAGAAGTGAGTGACCTTTAATTTGTGGTGTCATTGCCTTAAATTTTTCCCATTTGGAATGATAAACTTTCAAGCATGACTGCTTATAGTTGGATGCTTCTGTATCTCAATGAGGGAACTACATACCAAATGCGTAAGTCATCTCCTTGATACTTAAAATGAATTAGGGGACCTAAACAAGGGCACCTTGTTTGAAAATGTTAACAGAAATTTTGCTGTAACTCTTCTGAAATTGAACTCCATCACTTTGCATTATTGCATTCCTGGTTTGACTGTAAATTATGATTTTAGTCTTTAAGGTAACATTAAATTGTAGGTGATGAACACGGAGAACTCCACAATCAAGAAAAGTATTGAATTATTCAAATATCTTTGAATTACATGTAGAATAAGAATTACTTGATTATGGTTTAGTACCTCCTTGGTCCATTTAGCTACAAATCTGATGTGGGAGGGGAATTAAGAGGAGGTGGAAAAGGAAGGAAGGGAGGAAGGAAGAAGATTGATTTCTTTCCCTACGTAAAATTCAGCTGGACAAAATCAGATAATACATTTCAATTTAGTCATTAGTTAATCAAGTTTTGCCTTGAATTTCATTTTGTGCTGCTTGAAGTTTGGTATTTTGACCACATGTAAAATGAAAGCAGCATATTTTAGATGGAGCTCAAGATCCTGGAAACATATATTTCCTTCTCAAGTAAATCCATTCAGCCCTGCAGACTGTGCCCATCAGTGGCAGTAGAAGCAGGAGACAGAACCCTTTTATTCTATGTATGGGCAAAGGGCAGGCACTTGATAAATGAATGCAGAAGAGCCTATGTCGGCTTCAGAGAAGGAAACAAAAGAAGCAGAGGAAGAGCAATGAAAAAAGAGACTGTCAAGGGAAACTGATGAAAGATTAACTGCAGTTTTCCACTGCTTATTTCATCTGTTTGTTGTTCCTTTTGTTTGTTTCTTGTACCTGTAGAACCAGATTCCTGTAATAATATATCTTTTTTTTTTTTTTTAAGAATTAATTGTAAGGGGCTATCAAAAATATACTGGGGTAAATCATGGCTCCTTTTTTGAGTCTAGATTAGCTTTCAGACTGTGAATGTGTCAGAGGAAGTTGTGTCAGTGGAAGGAGAGAACACTTTCATCGAAAGATGGCATGGCTGTCCTTGCACGACTGTTGTCTGGTTCCTTGATCTGACTTTCTTAGGTTCAAAATTTGCACATCTGAGAATCCTTCTGCACCTCACAATATAGAAACCTTCAAAGATTGAGTTAATGTTTGCTTCATGGGTTTAAATCTCTCAGCATAAGCAGCATTTCATTGTGGCGTGGACGAGAACACAGCCTGATTCTTTCAAACAATGATGAACCTGCCTCCATGTTTTGGTTTGGAACCCCTTGGACTTTAGGAAAGTTCCAAATCAAACTTGTCTACTTTTTTTTCAAATAAAATAAATCTGTATGTTATATTTCAGATATACAAGCTGATGTAAGAAAGCTTGCTCTGTTAATTGTCATTATTTGATTCCTCCTGACTCTGCCCATTTATTAAAGGAGTTGAAATTTAATTAATTAAGATTTAGTTCCAAACTATCTGTAATTTACATAGAGGTTCTAGCAAGCTTTACTTACATGTAGAGTTTGTAGCAATGGTCCAGTTTTTCCTCTACGTTTCTCTGCTTGGCTTTCATCCCGGCTGTTAGGTAAAATGAAGGCCCAGAAAATCGGATTATTACATCCCAAGGGGCAGGACTGATAAGCAGTGCATGATTGTTGATCTTCTTGCTACTCGGTGGTGGTGGTGTTTGAGGTGCTCCTGGATGCAAAGCCAATTTGTTAACAATTAGTGCTCATTAGAATCATTTCCTGTTATCGATTTTAAATGTTTGACAAAGCACTTTTAGGAAACTGCACCAAAAAAAACCCACACAATAGCTGTACATCAGTGCTTAGTAATTACAACTCTTTAGGGCCCAGTGTCAATCTCAACTAACTGGTCTCATTGGTTTTCAAGTAATTATTTTTGCTTTGGATCCCACCTGCTATCGCCTCCAGATTAAAGATGCTTTGAAATGAGGGCATAGTTCTTGATTAGCAGAGTTGCTGATAAAGGAGTGAAGAAACAAAAGAAACTTTCAATGTTCCATCTCTGTTTATGGGGCTTATTACCTTGAGGAACTGTTCTAATGGATTACACAATATACAGCATAGGAATTAATGTCAGCTTGGAATTAAGTGTGATTTCCATCGGTCCTAGCATTTAACATGTAGGTTTAATTTTAAATGCATCCTTGCCTTTTACACACACTGAGAATTGTGGAGGCATTAAAATCTAATTTACAAATGGTAAAATTAGATATAATGGCATGGTATAATAGAAGCTTTGATATCCAGGAGTCCAAGAGGGTATAACTGTTGAACTGGGGCTATAATTACTATTAATCTGTTTTACATGCCAAAAGTGACTAGTAAGCAAGATTATTTAATAAGCAGTACAATGTGCGCATATATGTAAAACACACCATCACGCATGCCTGCAATTCCATATATACTGGATATTTATGACAAGTTGTTGCAGAATTGTGCTTTTTATGAGTACACTGGAATTTTGGCTAAATTTGTCCGTGTCATGGTTGATGCTAGCAGTGTAAGCATCTGGGTTAATTTTCTCTCCTTTTTTGCTTTTAATTTTTTAGCAACATCAGCCAGGGTTTTATAAGCACTCTCTTAAAAAGCTTGCAAATACTGTGAATGTATTTGATGATCCCTGTTGCACAAGGTGGAGACCTAACATAAGACTTGGCTTGTGCCTTTCCTGTCCCCATTCATGAATTAGTCTCACAATTATTGTAAAAATTAAGGCAAGCGTGGGTGAAATACACGAGCCCTAGTCCCTCTAACCTTAATAAACGGAGATGGTATTGACACAAGTGAATTTTGTTTAACCACAGTACATTTGCTTCTTAATTAGTGAATATTCATCTGTCAT
>JANHGO010000069.1:42757562-42767747 GCA_024606505.1 Aquila spilogaster
TTCCTGTGGGATTCTTTTAACATTTTTGTGCATCTTCTGCCAAGATGTCAGTCATATAGCAGCAGTCTCACTGAACCGTATCGGTGATGTTTTAAGGGAGCCCTCGGCTTTGGTAATAAGACTGATTTCAGATAAGTTGCACTGCTGCCTCTGAAAGCGTTAGGTCTGTCATCTCAGGTATTTCTAAGTTAAGGAACAAAGTTTTTATGGCATGTCTGTGGTGGCCAAGAAGTATGTTAAATTTTGAGATTAATTAATTAAAATTGAAATGATGCTGAAACGTGCTTGTCACCTTTAAACAGGTACTGAGTACAACAGGGTTTCCACGGGTGAAGTGTGCTGCTTGTTCTTTCATTGTGTGTGTGTTAGTTCTGTTTACTCCTAGACAAAGATCTTAATCCCATCTAGATATTTTGGTGCCTCTTTCAGCATCATAGCAGTGTGAGTAGCAGTGTGCTGCTACCGTGCTCCCAGCTCCTTCAGAATAAGACGAGAAAAGACGAAACAAGCACTTACCATAATAGCCCCTAATTTTTGCTTGGATCCTATTGAATCAGTATTTGATTTGCAGCTTTTTGTTTGTTTTTTTCCTCTTGGCACAGCAGACCCTCACATACTAAAGTTTAGTGCCTTTCAGCATCTGTTCTCTCCCTCTCTATAATTTGTCCTGGCTTTGACACATTGCTGTTGACGGAGGCTGAACGCTCGCAGTTTTGGACTGCGCTGCTGCTGACAGGCAGCGCGGAGGAGAAAAAACCAGCTTACGGTGTTGGTGGTCTATTGGCACAGCAGCAGCTAAGTGCCCATTGCCGACTGGTTCCCTCCGAGTTCCTCCTGACGTGATTCATTTCACAGTGGGCTAATTACAAAGTGGATTCTCTACACATGAAGCAGCCTCCTCAGTTGCGGTGTTAATGCACATTTTCATGGTAATGTGATCAGAGCCTCATTAGCCAGTTTCCAAAATGATCCTCTGCATTAATTAAATATAAAAATGACTCTTTTTATCACCATAGAGAGGAAGAAGAAGATTAACATTGTTAATTAGTACTGGGGGCAATACCTCTGCATCATTTTTTACCACCGAACCAGCAGGTGTATTCAATCCTAAAAGAGTCTCCGTTTGCAGGTAACCTGCCCGTTGCCTTGCCTGGTGAAGACGGTCTCTAGGTGGAACACTTCCCTTTAGTTCAATAGTTAGTCGTAATACCATCATCGTGTTTTCTTGCAGCAATAGCACAGGGAAAAGCGTAGCAGCACATTTTCTTCTCCTCCCTTTCCCCCTCCCCGGCTCTGGATTGCCAAACTGATGGGAAAGTATAAAATGGTGAGAGTGGAGCAGGTCGGTGTCTGCTTTTCTGTGCCAGGGAATAAGAAATGCAGGTTGTGCTATGAAGGGGATTAGACGTTTCTTAAAGGGCTGCGTGCGTGTAGGGGAAAAAGAGGCTGTGCCTGGTTTAAGGCGAATGCATTTTCAAAATATTCCTTGCAGTAATGTTGCATGGTAATAAATGCTATTGAAATGGTCAGCAAACCCAAAGGTGGGGGTTTTAAGAGATTCTAGAGGAATTCTTCCCTTTACCTGTTATCTTCTCTGCTGTTGAGCTGGAGTGTCTGTGGCTGTGAACAACCAAGGTGCAAAATGAACGAAGGCTTTCACTTTTTACTCTGGTACTTGCCAGATAAAGTGTAATCCCTGGGAGGATCTGAGCGAGTTTCCTTGGGGAGTTGAAATGCCGTGAGCCTGGTGCTGCATCTTGTGCTGTTAGGGAAATGTCACTGATAAGGTGCAGGAGGAGAGCAGAGAAATGACTTAGTGTGCTCGCTGCCAGATCCTGTGTTCATCTGTAAACTCATCCCTATCTTTGTTTCCGTGTGTGCAGGTCAGAGCCCAAAGGATACTGAGCATGTTTTTAACCAGGTGCTGCAGTAGAGATCAGGTAGTATCTCGCACCGTAACTCCTTCTGTGTACAATACTGATTTGCTGCTATGGGAGGGGGAGCAGCAGTAGAATACGATAAATTAAATTAAGCTGAGGCAGGCATTACTACTTGATTTGCAAATCCCTTTTTAACTCTCCAGTCCTGTAATTCCTATACCACAGCCTTGGCTCTTTCATCTGCATGATTTCTGGAGAGCTTGGGACAAGTTAGCCTGTCAGGGACATGAACTGACTGAGGATGAGCTGTGGCTCACTAGCATATGTGGATCAGATAGATTAATTTATATTCATATAGGGAAGCAATCCTAGCCTCATCTCTCACCTTTCCTGCACTAGGCTACCTGATCCTGTGGGTGGTCCGTGCACTCATGTACTTAAAAATACAGTAAACAAAGGAAAGCATGTTTGCAGAGGAAAACCATGCAAGCGCTTACAGTGAGGCATGTTTTCTGCTACTGTCAGATTCAGCACCGGAGAGCTTTTTGTTGTAGAGCTGCTGGGAAATAAAGACATTGTTAGAATATGTATAATTCCTCGCTCTTCCCCCCACCCCCTTCCTCCAGGCTCGTCTGCCTTTCACTGAGATAGCAGTTCGGAGACCACGGAGGCCCCCTCCAAAACCAGCATTTGCTTGCGCGAGGGAGACTTTTATTTTGATAACTGTGTCTCGCACGTGCACATCGGCATTAAAACAAAAAGTCAAATAGTCGTGTTTTAAGAATGAAAGCTTTTGAGATACCACTACACATTGATGAAGGACCCTTGTGCTTCTGAGTGCCTCTTCACCTGTTCTCAGGACATGAGGATGGCTCAGCTTCGCTTCTTGACTTCACCGTGAGAAGGTATCAGGCGCAGCACCCCCCCAGGTCCCCTTCTCCGTATGCCTACCAGTGGAGAAATGGAAGATGTCTCAATTTGAAATTTATGGCCCTACATGCTACTTTGTGGGGCACTTTATTATTATTATTTCCTGTGTGCTGTATAAGCAGGATTGAGCTAATGAGGGTGCAGCCAGGAAGTCTACGTCGAGTCACTTAGAGAAGGTGGGACCTGGTGTGTGCTCATGTCCATTAGCAGCAGACCTCTGCCATTCTCAGCTGATTTTTTTCTTGTGCTGTTGGGGTGAGAGAAGTGAGCTTAAGTCATTTGTTAGCTGCATGATGAGGACTCTTCCTGTTTAGCGGAAAGGGTAAGAGAAATACGGCCAGGGTTGGAGGGAATGAAACTGAAACACCATCTGATCAATTGTCCGCAGTGATCTTTAGTAGCCTTGTGTGAGACTCAAGGAAATGCAAATTTTTCACAGAATTCTCTGGATATCATATGGAAATCATTTCCATTTGCCGGAATTTTTATGCTTTGTTTTCAAAATGTGCGGTTAACTCAGAGAAAAAGAGGGGACAGAGAGAGAGAACACAGTACTTTTCGAGGTCAACTAAAGACCAGTGTGAACTTCTTTTTTGAGTTACATGTTAAGAAGCAGTCCTGGCTCAGGTGAGCTCAGAATCGAAAGGGAGAAAGAAGAGCTAGAAGGGTAAGCAGAAGCAATCTGGGATGGCTCACGAAGTCATTGGCGGAGCTGGGATTAAAACTAGAAGGTTGCACATTTATATTTTCCATTTGACCTGAGTTGATAGTAGAGCCTGCTTGCAGTGTTTTTGAATCCTCTGAAGACTGATTAAGCAGTTTGCTTCTCATGTTGGTTTCCACAATTAGCATAAATCTCAAATTTTCACCAGTTCAGAGTTCTGATTTTATGTTCATTTTGATATCCCTTAGGCTACTTGAAGTCCTGAGTTTTAGTGGTACACCTCTTGAATTTCAAAGGTGTTCACAAGAGAGACATCAAGCCTGCCCACTGAAACAGCAGAGGCACTTCTGTATTTTTCAGGAGATGCTGCTTATAGCTGGCATTGGAATAGGAGAGAAGGCTGGGGACCAAGCAGTGTTCCCTGTCACTGGCACCTGTCTTCTCTGGTCTTGATGAAGTTTGGGTTTATTCAAGGGATTAAATAGACTAGATGATGTGATCCTTATTTTCCTTCTGAACCAACCTCCAGCCACTAGCATACGTTTTTGGTACTTATGCCGTGTGAGGTATTTACGTGACAACTCCTCGGTGCGGTGTTTGCCATTAGCTCTCATTCTTTTCTGGAGATACCTGCCGGCAGCTTTTGTGTCATCTTTGTTTGCTGGATATCAGTGCCACCTCCAAATGCTCCTCATGAATTTCACCAGCAATGGGAAAGTACTATCTTGCGCTGCATGCATCAGCACAAACACGTTTTTGGGTCCATTTATATCTAAGTTCCATTTTTAATAGAAATTCTGTGGCAGGACACTTTTACCTCTGGAGAACATGAAAGGAGAAAATTCTAAATTCAATTGTCTGGAATTTAGTTGAATTATCTGAGTTGAATTAAATCAGTAGCAAAAGTAGATCTGGTTTGATCGTACTGCATTTCCTAGCTTTTCCTTCTTGCTCCTCTCTAAATTTTTAAAAAAAACAATTGGGAACCCCCTGATTCGTATTTTTTCTAAGCAGCTCTTCTGAATACTGATTTATCTGTTTGAGAAGTGCAGAAATTAATTTTGAGGTGTTGAAGAAGTCAACAAACTTGTAGGAGTACTGTTTCCTCTCAGTTTAACTGAACAATTTTAGAGCTCTGCTCTATGTAGTTCCCCTCAAAGCTGCAGTCTCGTATTAGTAGAGCAATGTATTTATGCTAAAAATATAATCAAGTAAAGCTTGTCATGTTTCTAGCCACGTCCTAGAAGCTTGCTTGGAATTTCCTTAAAGAACCTCTGCTGCACTGAAAAAGACTTTAAAAACCGAGTTCATAAAAGTTGACTTCTACAGATAAGAGATGGTCTTTGTGGTTAGCAGACACAGCTTTCGTGGTTCTTCTGTTTCCTCGCTTATTTACTTTACACTGATAATTGAGCAGCGTTCATCCAAATAACTGATGCCATTGCCATAGCGTTTCTACAGGCTGTACTCAAAGAGACACCAGTGTTGGGGCATTGCTAACAACTGAGCTCTCGCTCTTGGTGCAGGAGCTCACCATCCCACACTGGGTACTGGTCCGTGGACCTAGGGAGCGTTGCCCGCCCAGCGGTAACCGGCCCCAGAGCCCCGGGCACCCACGCCTCTGCTCTGTGCTTTGAGTCACCACATGCCAATTGCTTAAAAGAGAAGATAACGTCTGAAAGGCCACCTCTTGTCTGGATTGAGTCTCTCACTGCAGAGCTGTGTTTAGGTGTGAAGGCTCCCTGAGGAGTTCTTGGAGGATTGTGCCATGGAGATTTGGGTCTGGGGACATGTAGGCTGCTTAAAATAACCAGCTCTGGCCGCCCGGATGGATGGTGGCTGTGGAGAAGACACCCATGCATACAAGTAGGCACGTAAGGAAGTCATCATCTCATTTCCTAAACCCCTTAGCAGGATTTGGGGGATCATTCTTTTGAACATGACACCTGAATTCTATGCTAAGTACCTAAGTGATATTTTGGATCTCACGCCAACTGCCTTTGATAAAATGCTTTTTTTTTTTTTCTGATAAAATCCAGGAAACTCTGAAGTGTTGCCACTGACTTCACTGGGGCCAGACTTTCATTTTCTGTCCTTGTTTACTGTCTTGTAAAAGGCATATAGTTCCTGCACATACCTCAAGAGTAAGAATAAAGAAAGAGCCCTGAGATAAGAAAGCAGACAATGGTATGTGAGATAAGAATTCAGGGGATGGGTACAACAGAGGCAGCTATAAAAAGCTGCACCAAGATTATATCAGTAATCTGCAGGGATATGCAATGCCATGAAAACTAAAAAAGTGATTGAGGTACTGAATAGCATGATTTTCTCTGTCGTTTTGCTGTTCCTGGCATCTTGAATTTAACAGTGGGGATTAAGGATTCTTCTAATGATCAGCTTTTTATACATTTTTTACGGAGCTATCCATTCTTGAGGCTTGCTTCCTGATGTGGTTTGGTATGGATATAATCCTCAGGCCTAATGCAAAACGTATCTTTTTGTGAGTCTTATACACCAGCGATGGGATGTGATTTAGCCAATCTTGCTACGTTGAGCATTCACAGACTGGTAACTGCTGAAGAAGCGTATTTTAGGGGTTCAGTATTTTTGGTTTGTGGTTCATTGAAAGGGAGTGCATTAAAATGTCAGCCAAACACCCTGCCAAGTGTATGTCAAGAGTTAATTGTGAGTCGGTTGTTTCACCGGTTTGCTCTCAAGAGCTAAGAGCTTAATGGAGACATGTACAGCAGGGCTTGCTGATAACCAGCAGTTCTTCCACCCCTAGGGATTTGGTGAGGTCTCATAAAAATAATTAAAAAAAAGAAGCTGAAAAATGCTTGGATCTTTGCCTTTAAGGCTATTTAACTTCAGAGTGTGTTTAACCTGTTATTTTAAAGGACATGAGCTTCTTGTAATAGTACTTGCTTTTCTGTCTACCCCATAACTTTAAACCCACTGAACAGGTTCAACCACAAAGGCTTTTCTCACCTTCTAGGTTCATGCAAAGTAGTTTGATGATACTATTAGGAAGATCTTTTTGTTTTGTTTTATTTTGGGTTTTTTTTCAGGAGCAAGAGGATTTCCTAGTTTGCAAACGTCACCTCAGAATATCAAGACATGAAAGAATTTAAAAATTTAGATGCGGATTATTCTTTATACACGTACTTCGTGGTTGCAGTGAGGATAGTTACTTGCTATTTTGTGTGTGTAATAAGCTTGTCATTTGTTTTACTTTGGTCAATAATTGTAACAAAAATCAGTCTGTTAGGATATTAGATCAGTAACTGTTAAAAGGTTATCTATAATTCTTTTATCATAAACAGTGGGTCAGAAGGATGCTTTTATGCCATGGACTGAACCTAGAAATGGAATTGCAGTGTCTTCATATAATGCACTGCACACTCTCTCTTATAGTTGTTTGTATTTTAGTTTAAAATACTGGTGTGGACACGCAGAGGACAGTGTGGCTATTTGGCCATGATAGGATAATGTAAACTTGCATGACCCTCACTGTTGTGGGTTTTTATTGTTTCACTCTGAGGAAGTTAGGAAATTCTACATATCCTTCTTCTCTCAGGTGGAAAAAAATAATTCATTCCTTTTCCTCCAGGACGAATGTTGGGGTTTTTTTGGGTTTTTGTCTTTTCTGTTGTTTGTTGGGTTTTTTTTAACCAACAGAAGTAAACCCTGATAATCAGCAAAGTGAAGCCAAACAAAGATTCGTTTTCCTTTGTTTTGTGGTCTGATTGTGTACAGTAGCAGTTTATTCCCTAGAGGTTTTAGCCATGAAGTTTAACCTCTGAAACAACATAAGCACAGTGCAACGAGTAATCTGCTAAACTATCATGTCATATGTAGAATTCCCGTGCTTCATGTGTATTAATGTCAGAGTTGAACCTGAGAGGGCTTAATTTGCAAAAGTCTACAAGCATCTTTAATTTGTCTAGATACAACTTAGTTTTTGTGTTCTTCACCCAGCTGGAGAATTTATTCTGTTTTGTTTCATATCTCTTAGTATTTGGGGGGGTGGGGTGGTGTTTCATATGGTTTTGTTGGTTTTTTTTTTCCTATCCCCTGGAATCATACTGTTTTCAAAAAACCACTTTTCATTAAAAGTAGCCTCACTTATGATCAATGAGAAAAGTTTGCAAATATCAATCAGGTTTAGTTTACAGTTTAGGAAATTTAAAAGGAATTAGGATGAACTTGAAAAATAATGTCTAGAAACAGTCTAAATTCTTGAGCGTTTGGTGGTCTTCTGCATGTCTAGGGTAGGCATCATTGCCTGAGAGGTGAGGCTGAGACCCACCCGTGCGGGGCTAGCAGCTGTGCATGGCCCTAAGGAGGAGGAAAACGTTCGCCTCTGGACTTTTAGGGCTTGTCCACAGACATCAGTGCCAACAGGAGCCAGCCGTGGCTGTGTCAGCACGTCGCGGCGTGCTTGAGACCCTGGCCAGTTTCTGGCTCGGACGGCAGGTTCTGCCCTGCCTCCGCAGCCATGCCTGCAGGGACCGTCCCGCTTGCAAATGTCAGCGCAGCTTCTGCGTCCGCCTGCAGCGAACTGGTGAGGCTCCTGGGAAAGATCCACAGACTTACCGGGTGTTCGATTGCCTTCTGATGTCGGAAAGAAAAATGAACTGCGGTGCCAGGACCTGTGTCCTGAGGACCAAGGGGAGTACGGGAATGGGTGAACTTCGCTAAATCCTTGTGAGCGCTGAACAGCTGAAATAATCCGAGAAAAGGATTATCTTTGGTTACCTGTGATATAACAGAACAATTGACTGGCCTATTTAGTATGTTTGATTGTATTTGTAATGTGCTTTTTGCATATTATAGTGATGGATTTGCAGGGAAAGCTGCTCAGGGGGAGTAATCATTATTCAGGCCTTTGACTTCCTCATGGCTAGAATGTGAAATATTCAGATTCCTCGTGATATCCGTGGGCATATGAACTGCCAGCTCAAAACAAATTTTAATGGCAAGAAAAGATGGAAGAAAGGGTCAATTATTAGTTAGAGTTCAGCATTTGGAATGCTTTCTCAGAGGTCAGGGTTACTAAAAGTGGGGGTGGCATCTCTCATTGCAACATGGTTTTATGCATTTTTTTAATTTAATTCATCATCTAGTCTACTAATACAATCAGGAAAGACACAGATCCATAAGTTTCTAAATGGGGAATTCCAGAAACCGTGTGGTGTCTGTATTGTTTTTCACTGAGGAATATAATTCCATCAAAATCAAAATGCTTTATAGAAAAATATTTCATCAAAATGTGGTCTTAGAGGAAAAACATGGGAAAGAAATTTCTGGAAATGTCTGAATATTATTTATATATCATCATAGTGAAATATTTAGGTTGACTAACTTCTGAAACATCTTATATTCAGTAGTTTTTAAAATGGTGTGTTATTTCATATAGTATGAAATTTGGAAGCCAAAAGTGAGTCAAGCGTTATTTTATCTTAAAATGTTTTGCTCTTTTCAGAGCTGGGTGTACCATTTGTGAAACCGCAGACCTTCTTCTGACATGGAATTTCCATCCTCTCTGGATTTCCCATTGTGAGATATGTGACTTACTGTGGGAAATTCCTCCCTATGTATAATCTTCTTTACCAGCGTACGCTTCATATATAGATTTTGTTAGGGACCAGTCTCGTATCTTGTGGGAGAGAAGGAAAGTATATATAGGAAGAAGCGTTTGTGTAAACAGCTTCCAACAAGGTACTTGTCAGAAAAAGAAAGCACCATCGCCTTCACAGTGTATGTTGTGATGCCAGAGAAGGATGTTGCCCTGTTTAAGAGGATTTGCCAAAAGCTGGCTTTTTGCTTTCTGGGTATCAGATGCCACTGGATGGGTGATTCTGGCGTATTGAGACATAGGGCCTATTTAGTGTGGCAGCGGGACTTGGAAGTCTGGCTCTAATTCTTTCTCTCCTGGGTGTATTTGAAGAGGTCCTGGTTTCTCTTTTCCCTTGCTGGTATAAAGTTCTGTATTATTTAAAGCTTTAAAGATTAACTGTAGCCATCTCGGTAAATGGCTAATAAAGAAACCGGAATGGTATTGTCTAATAATGATGATGGTAATCACAATAAGCATTGTAAAATGCTAGATCGATCCAGTTAGCAATTATTGGTAAAGTTATAACACAAGTGGATCGTTGCAGTAGAGTGTAGATCTGCCTGCATTTCCCAACAGCTCTGGAGTCCCATGCTTCCTCAAAGTCCAGAAAGGGTTTGGTTCGGCTTGTTGGATGACTGCTTTTTTCCTTTGCTGTACACTAAATGTCAGTTTTGATAGGAATTTCTTTTGCAATTTCCCCAGAACCTCTTCTCAGATAACTAATGGGGCATGTTGCTTTTTAATTCATATATTTTATTGTACTGTGCAAATTAGAAGCTTTTTAGTAGGGAGCAATTTCGAAATACTGATTTATTGGTATTGCTTTCTTCAGGCACTAGTAAAAATAGGGGATTTTTGCTATTTGTTCATCAGTAGTGGAGTCCTGTTGCTGTCAATAAGTTCAGCATAGATATAGTGTCTCCTCACTCCTATAAGCGTAATATATTTCAAATCTCAGCTGTGAATCTTACTAAACCTTTTAAAACCTTCCTGATGAAGTAGTTTTAAGTTCTCAATACAGGAGGTTGTTCCCATTTATCTCCAAATGACCTCTTTGTCCCCAGATTTACGTATTTCCTTGAATTAAAAAT
>JANHGO010000069.1:42767971-42862096 GCA_024606505.1 Aquila spilogaster
CATCCATCTTCTTGTCCCATTACATTTCATGTGACTGATGTTCTGCACCCATTAAAATTGATGGGAAAGAACAAAGAGAAGAAAAATGTGCCCTTCAACTGATTATGCCTTTCAAAGAGCAAATGAGACTCTACTGCTATCTAGAGTAAATTGAACAGTTATATCTGTTTTAAGCAGTATGAATTAACTTTTCTTAATCCTTATTAATATTAGATCTCTCATTTTGTTCTTTTGATACTATACTGAGAGCGGTAAATTTATATCAATAACGTCCTCCTTTAATTTTGTGACAGTATGTGAACATACAGACTCTTTGTATCAGCTGCCTCTAGTAACCATGCCCATGAGATATGGCTAGCATGCCTAGGGATGCTAGCATCCTCCTCAGGGAAGGATGTTCAATGAGTACATGTCTTTCTGCTGAGGAAGTACCCACAGATCTTTTCTTAGTCACAGCCCACGTGCCCTGGGGTAGCACTTGTGTAGGATTTCACGAGGTTCTGCTCAGAGATAAGTGCTTGTTCACCTTGTGCTAAGATCTGCAGGGCAGTTAATGGGAGATTGGAAATGCAGAAGCCTTTGCAGCACTGGCTTTATCTTTGTTTCATGGATACAGATGGCTTCCCAAAGTGCTAGTCCAATGTTTCAGAGTTAGATGAGGGCCATTAGCCAGCTGAATGGAGAGGATAGATGTCATATTTATCGACAATCCAAGAGAAAACACAGAGGAAAAGCAAAAGTGAAGGTTCCTGCGTGATTGGTGTGTCCATTATTTATAGCTTATGTGACAGCCTTCTCAATACAGAAGCCAACCATTCTTTCTCACTTGTACATGGTAACAAGACTGTCCAATTTTTTTAATTTGGGCTTCGACCGTGATCTCACTTGTAAGCCTAAGATATGCTACATAATGTGCCCTATTAGACTCCCTAATATTCTTGTAGAGACTTCAGCAAGTGTTGAATGCAATTCTTCACTTCCAAAGTAGTACCTGTGTGCAGTAGAGTTTATTTCTGTGTATGTTTCAGGTTCATAAAACTCTGTGGTGGCAATCTGGGCCTCTTTACCTTGAAACTGGTGCTTTTTCCTGGCAGTTCTGGCTGAGCTGGTGATGTAGCTGAAGTTCCCAAAATGTGTTTGGTAATGTCTGTGAAGAGCTCTGAGTTAGAGAGCTCTGCAGGAAACAAAAGATTGTTTTCCACACCATTATCTATAGTTACTTGAGATTGCTGATACACATCAAGGCCTGTTGCTTTGTTCAACATTTTTTTTCAGGGTGCAGATGTTGTATTATAAAGTGGATAATATTTTCATGTTGACATGGGTTCACTTGGGTTATTATTTATCCATATTTTAAAGACAATTGTCTATAATTTGTGAAGAGGAGCTTGACTAAAATTTAAATAGGCAAATCAGACTTTAAGAACCTTAATTTTGTCATTTCTCTATGAGCTCCCTTGCTCTATTCAGTTGCTTACTTGACCTCCAGCTGCGAATGGATTCATTATTTTAAGGGAACGTTCTTACAGATAATTAACTCCTGAAATGAGTAGAAGATAGGCAGAAATACAATGAAACTTTAGTCAGTTTCTACTTAAGCAGGGCAGCTCTGTACTGTTGAAGCACATTGTCACCCTTAACATTAAGGACACTTGAACCAAGTTACGCTAGGGTAAGCAAGGATGCGAACTTCATGCACAAATACACTCTTTGCACACTTGCACGTTTGTTTTCCCCCATTAAAATGATATGTGGAAACAGGACTGATAGGAGAAGAATTCACCTTTCCTTTTATAAGAGTATGCAACAGATATCTGATGCTTTGAAATTTCCACCTCAGTAATGGCAATTCTTTCCCATGGATGTACCTTCAATGGGATATGAAAAAGGTGAGAAGTGGGACAGAAAACTCGGTTTACCCTCCTGAATTGAAATGACATTTGTCTTCTGAGTTTGGTCTCTGTTTCTTTCACAACCTCCATTATTTTTTTGGGGCCACTGAATGTGGCATCTGTTGAAGAAACAAGTTCTGTACAGAAAACAATATCAAAGATGGAAGAATAGAGCAAAGTGAAAGGCTAAAGAGAATTATTCCAATGACAACACGTCAGATACAGAATCAGGTTTATCTTCTGAGTAGTTTTGTTGACTTTCCTAAAAGTAAATGGGTATAGCTTTTTTAATTCTGGGCATTTTGCACCTAGAAACCTTAAGAAACTCAGTGCTAATGGAGAAGGCTTTGCTTTCTACAAGGCAAAGGAATAGGGAAATGACTGAGCAGAGGCTTCCATTGATTTTCAGTTTCTTCTGATGCTACATGTTCAGGTCTCATTTTCCCTCTTTGTACCAAATAAGAATGCTAAGCATGAGAAGGGGGAGAGCTGGATGCTGCAACATTCACATGACATGCTTGCACCACTGCTTTATTGCCATGAGAGCTGGCCAAAGACTTCGAGATATGTGATGCTGGGTTGCAGTTGCCACAGAAGTCACATCTCCACTGGAGAGATGCCCTGGGAGTGGTGAGGTTTCCTGGCTGTTGCTGGTCGAACTTGGCTGAATTCACAGCTCTGGATCTTGCTTTCCTTAGGCAGTAACTATTATCTCTCACCTCCTGAGTCCTCATGAGCTTGGAGCTGTAAAATAATCCTTCCCTTCTTGGACTTCTTCTGCCCCCACAAACACACTGCAGACACCGCTGAGGATGGCTGAGTTGATCTTGCCCTTGAAATGAAAAGAAAGATCAGCAGCTGCAGTGTGAGAATAGGACCTGTGAATAAACTCTGCTGCCAAAGAAAACCACCTCTTAGCACTGTGCAGAAAGGTCATTGTGTGCTGTTAATAGTGCTGTTCATTTCTAATAGGACTTGAGAAGGGGTCAGTCTCAGCCTCCCACTTCTCCATGCCTCAGGAGATTTAAGTTGGGAGCTACTCTCAGCCTTGGGTTACAGGTTTTCAGAAAAGCTGATGGCCTCCATTTTTTTTTTTTTTTTTTTTTTTAATTGAAATATACTGAGCAATGCCGAGGTTTTTTATTGCAGTGAGGAAGAACTGAGTGCAAGAGGAGGGCTGAGAAAATCAGATTTTGTTTTATTGTACAGGAACACTGTAGAATATTTATTCCTGTCTCTTTCTTCTAATTTGATTCTCTGACTACCGTATCAATCTTTGTTTACTGGTGAAACAAAATTATTAGGTACCATAGATGTTGCTACTTGTACCTCAGCGGCAACTACAAAGTTGAAGGATTTGAACTGTTTTAGAAAATTTATTTGCAAATTCATCAACAATGAAATACTTCAGGTGTATAAAGTGTTACGGGATGGTTTCTCCAGCCATCAGCCAAATCATCTCTTATGGCTTCTTCTCCTTTTGTGGGAGGTTTTATAGAGAGAGTATGGATGTGTTCAATATTATGATGTATTGAATTCTGATTAAGTTGTTCACCTTCTCTCCACTCCACAACACAACACATGAATAGTCATTTGAATAATGCAACTCGGACTGGCATTGCTAATACAAACAACAATGTGATTCTGTGATTCTGCAATTCTGTGGAGTAAACATTACTCTCCACAGCTCAACTGCTGTGAAAGTTATTCCAGTGGTAGGCTGTTTCATCTAGTGGATAGTTACATCTTATACCTAGCAATTTAAGAAGTGCATAAAGTGCATTGAGGAAATTATATTTCCTTGCCATGTTGAATGTTTTTTTTTTTTCAGTCTATCTGTAATGAAAAAGAGGATCACCTCAGCCTTTGCTGAGTAGGATCTACCCCGGTTCTGGTAACAACACTTTGATCCTAATAGTTTTTCTGTTGGAATCTGAGGTGTAAGAAAGGTGGTCTTAGGTCAAGTCTGTAGATGATGACTGTATCAGTCGTCCCTTTCCAGGCAAGTCTCTGAGGAGAGAGTGAAGTTAAAGACGCATGGTCAGAACTTCAGTGAGTCACTGACAGAGAATGACAGAGTTCTTGAGCCTTTCCTTTTTTCCCGAAGAAATGGGATTTTGTTTGTTCCTCTCTTTCTTTATATCAGCAGATTCGTTAACCAAGGTAGTTGAAAGATTTGTCTTTCGCTTTATTTGATATTATTCATATGCTTTTAACAGTTTGTACAGAGAGTTCCCAAGCCAGGTACTGAGAATATCCAAACTGGAATGCATGTCAAGTCTGCTGAAACCATGCTTCTGGATTTACCAGTTTGCAGGAGGAGTCCCTCAGATTTCACAGGGAGGAGGACTGCTTTGCACTGTGTGCTGTTGTTGTTCAGTATTTTCCGAACCTTTGGGATATAAGTGAACTGTGAGCACTGTATGAACAGGGTGATCTTTCTCTCTGTGGCAATACTAATACTCTCCTTGCTTGTGGTTTCATAGAATCACAGAATCATAGAATGGTCTGGGTTGAAAAAGACCATCCAGTTTCAACCCCAATGCTGTGGGCAGGTTCACCAACCACTAGACCAGACTGCCCAGAGCCACATCCAGCCTTGCCTTGAATGCCTCCAGGGATGGCGTATCCACAGCCTCTCTGGGCAGCCTGTTCCAGTGCGTCACCACCTTCTGAGTGAAAAACTTCCCCTTAACATCTAACCTAAATCTCCTGTCTTAGTTAAAATCCATTCCCCCTTGTCCTATCGCTATCAACCCATGTAAACAGTCATTCCCCCTCCTGTTTATTCAGTCGTGCGTTTCAGGTGCTTTAAGATGTTTTTCCCTTTGCCATTTCAGATATCTGTAAAGTGTGCTTCTAGAACTCAATATGCAGAATTAAATTTGTCAGTATTGTAGGAAGGACATTTTTATACTGTAAGTGTAGTGGAGATTTGTATTTTGCAGCAGGAGGAAGTCATGCTTCGTATATATTTTGGCATTACACTGAGCTTACTTGAAGGGTAGAGTTTGTTTTAGGAGAGTATTTTTCTAGCACGCTGCTGGAAACATATGGTACTGTTGTTTTCCATTTAATCTTTTTAGTATTCACAGAGCACCCCGCACACTCAGGTCTTTGTTAAGTGTATTGTAGGCTGTGTAAATAAATTAGAAAGAAACTAATATATTAGGGCTAATCCACTGACTGAAACTACAGGGCCACATTTTTTTGTAGGATCTGTACACAAGTAAATTCATGAGAAATATTTCAAACCAGTCAGTAAGAAGAGAGCTAAGTTACATTTCATTCACAGCTTCTAGAAAATGCTGTGTACTGCAGATGAATAAAGTCAGCAGAATAAGATGATGCTAAGAATTCATAAATATGTTTACACTTGCAAGTGGCAAATGTTACAGCTTTCAGAACTGAGAGTATATTCAGGAATATTGTCCATATGCCTCTATTGGCTGACAAAGTAATGCAGCTTGCATTACTCCAAATGAACATTCAGAGATTGGAAACTTGCCGTTGTTTGAGAATTTAGACCTTACTTGCACCTGTCTACAGAGTGTAAACTTTTGATTATCCATTACGAATGTTTAGCTGTAGAAAACATTTTCTTAAATTATGCATACTTAACTATTTGCACATTTGCAACTAAATGTTTGCACTTGTTTGGATAGTATGGAAAGAACAGGGTCAGATTTTCTTCATTTTTGTCAACTTAAAAATAAATCATAAGAGTTGTGGCTGTATATACAAGAGTATAAATCATTTTACAGAGGAAGAAGCTTCAATTAGAGGCACTTTTTATGCCTTGCTATATGTAACTGACTGATAATAAGGAACGGAGAAAGCAAAGTCCTTCATCACCTATTTCCATAAATGTGCAGAGAATACTCATTAAATTAACATCAGCTTAAGAAAAATGAAACTTTTGAGCCAGTTACAGTTTACTGTTTAGACTGGAACAAAAAAAAATGATCTTTGTTACGAAATATGTGACTTGAACAGGCAGTTCCTTATAAAATTGAGAAGCTGCAAATGTCCTACTCTTGAGTGATGGTGTACGTGTAATCTTAGTTCTACTTCATTAGCCCCTAGTGAATGAGTGGTAAATTTTTCCTATTCATACATCTCCTGTCAGAGGATCATAAACATAGCCTGGCTACTGCGTGTTTTCACTGTAGCAGTTTCATTTATATATTTTTTGCAGCTTTGATGAATAGCTTATATCCCACTTGAATAAATTTTTCTTCTTTTTAAATATTCAGATAGGTATTAGCAGTAGTTAATTATGCACTCAGTACCTTTTGTAATAGAACTATCTGTCATTATGGAAAGCTTTTATGTTGTTTTTGAGGGCTTCGGTCTTCTCAGTAAAATATTGCTCTTTCTGTGTGCATGGGAATGATCAATTTTATTTTCTGCTGATTTGATAATTTTCTACTAAAATTTAATCTTCTGTGCTATGGAGTTTGTGGCCAATTGAAAGATTTTTCCCTCTGCTTATAGAATATTCAATGCTTCAGCTCTTTGCTTCTCATTTCTCTATGTACACTTTTAAGCTTTTTGTAGTATGATACATAGACAATGACTTGCAAAGGTAAGAAGTGTGCAGATAGGTTATGGCTTTGTCTGTCTCTCAGTAATTCAGCATACATGGGATATAAACAGTTCCATTTTCCCAAGCATTTCACCAGGGGTGACATTTTGTGTAGCATATACCATCTGGCAAACCACTGTATATGTTACAGACATTATGAATATTGTATAGGTTGACGAGTAGTTTGTTCTACTCATGCTTTTTTATACAGGTGCAAATTATTCTGTTGGTTATGGGCAGAGTAAGTTCCATATGGTCCTCTACCTCTGTAGCATTGTTCAGTTTTTTGTCTAGCATTTTCAAAGGCCCTACCAAGAGTCAGGTATTTGTTGCAATTGAATTTTGAAGCTTCAGTTTTCAATTTTCTTAGTGTTCTGTGGACCCTTCAGTCTTCGGCTCTGTTTAGAAGCAGCCAAACAAGGCCAAGTGGAAAGCTGTGTCATTGAGGTAGCACTGAGCAAGCTTTTCCCTGGTGTTCTGCTGGTGCCATCACACTGCAGCCAGCTTTGGGGGTGAAATGTGTAACATTCCCAGCTCCTGGCAGCTGACTGAAGGTGCCAGCAGGCATTTGGCATTTTCTTCTGATAATGGCCTGTCAATCCTCAAGGAAACGCATGGAAAAATTGTCTGAGATTTGGATGGCCTTGTACTCAGCGCTGAATTTTGCATGGTTGGAATAAGATGATGGAGGGACAGGAAAGAGACTTTGCTAACTACTGTTACTAAAAATGCATAGCACAGCTATCACAGGCATGTCTTTAAGGGCTGTCTGCTTTTATTACTGTTGTACACCTGGATTCTCAGCCACATTAGGACTACTCTCCTAATCAAAATAAGATCATAAATGAGAACAGACTTGATAATAACAGGAGATATTATCAAAGTCTAGGAGCAGCTTTTGGAAACTGGTGACTGGCTCCCTAGTATTGACTACTCAACCTCATGAAGAATAAAAAAGATGAAGTGTTGCATCTAAATTTTTCTTTTGATGTAGTAGGATTCTTCATTATCCATGCCATATGTGTTCTATGGCTTGCTCTTAAGTCTGACCTCTTTCACAGGATGAGATAAGCCATAAGGATTAGGAAGTAAGTGGTGGAGTCAGATGGAATTTCTGGTATTCAAGGAGAAATTTATTTTGACTATTATGATTTTAAGGCCTCTTGAAATGGTAGTAATGGTTAGAAAAGGTTAAACAACCCCACAATCAAGCTCAGTTGTATTTCCAAATCTTCCCTTGAAATATAGAACATTCACGGTTAAGTTTAATAGAAATCAGTGTAAGCCACTGGGGCAAAAAAATTGAAGATTCAGGGGGGTGTGGTACCATGTGAAAATTGGAAAGAACGGAAGACCAGGAGTATGGAAGCTTCCGATGAAAACTAGCTGTCTTGTGGTATTAAATTTCTACTATTTTCTTTGTCATGCTGATGGATTCCTAGCATTCTGTTCTTTTGGCCTTTGACTTCTACAGATCTTTACTTATTCTTCTTTGTCCAAAAAGGGTTTACAGTAACCTTGCACTTAGTTCATAATGTATCTATAGTTACATTGCACAGGGTGTGTAGTAGTAATATTCTATGTCTTACAGTGATTACCCTAACTGTAGTATCAAAGCACCTATCAATCTTATATCAAGATTAATCTTAATTTCAGACAAGAAAGTATAAGGCATAGAAAAATCTTTGCCCAGAGTCACAGAGGGTACAAAGAACTTGAAATTAGGAACTCCACCCTTTAAAAGAAAAAAAAAAGTAACAACCAGAAGATAAACAGAGAAAATACAACTGGAATTGCTTGGAATTTGTGCCTCATAATGCTACCGCAGTTCTACAGATAGAGGAAATGTCTCTTGCTTAAGTTTTAATGGAAAGGTAGGTATATGTGTAAAAATAATTTTGCTTGGATCAGCATATTTGCAGGTTAGCAATCAACTGCTGATTATCTGCTGATTCTTGCAAAACAGAAAATCTGTTCTTCTATAAACATTAATTACGGAATATCTGACAGAATCATTCCAAACTGGTTTAATTATACACAGTTTTTATACCCTGTTTAATTGCATTTTACACCAAAGGAAGACCCAGACCAGTCCTCTTCCTAAGGCTGTTTTTTCATCTTTACATTTGCTTAGAGGTTAAACTGGGTTGTTCTGGAAGACAGTTGTTTCAGTAGCTCCCCAACAATAACAGCTGTATTAGGATGAACCTCCTGTCTTACATCAAATAGATTGTATCTGTTACATCCAGTAAAATGGGTACGTGGTGGATATTGATGGGGCCCTCAGCTCTCCTGGTTTTATTAGGACCATTTTTACACCTAGGTTACAAGTTAACAGTGCCATTATCTCTCCCCAAAATCCCCTGGCAGTTAGTACCGCCAGCAGCAGTAGAAATTACAGAGGGATTAATCTCTGGCTCCAGCCCCCAAAAGCTTTTCTCTGGAGGTACAGAATGATATGTTGGACTGCGTTAAGCAGTGAAAGATTTAATGAAAAAAAAGCCCCAAGTGCCTGCCTGCATCAGAGTCAGCGTCCGTCCCTTTCCAAACTTGTCAATACCGTTTTCTGTCTTTGCAGGCCTGCTGGGCTGCTGAGATACGTGTGATGGCTCAGACTGTTTTGTTTCAGCAGCTGTTCTTAAAAGCACGTCCCTGCAGAACGTTGGCAGGGGCAGTCAATTGCAGAGGAAAATGAGGAGACGAGGGAGAAGGAGGAGGGAATTACAGCTCTCTCAAGAGTCCTTTTCATTTCAAATAATTCTTCCAGATGTGGGAGAGGGTCTCGGGCTGCAAGCAGAGCAGAGGGAGAGGGAGCACAGGGAGGAGGACAAAGCGGCCCGTTGGGGTTGGGATTGGGAGGGGACAGGGTGTGCTGGCAGCCACTTCCACTGTGCTGCCTGAGAAGGTGCTCTGCACTCCCTACACGCTGTGGGGCTGCCGGGGCCGTGGCAGGGAATGATAAGGAGCGCAATGAATGACTAACAAAGCTCACATGATGAATTCAGTCATTGGCATGGCCACGCCAAGTAGCTTTGCTCCCGGTGGCTGACTGTCACAGCCAACTACAAATATTATTTTCAATGACATGGACGGGTAACAGAAGGCAGTGTGGTGGGGAGATTGTTAGGAAGTTTCAAGTTTTGCAAAAGAAAGGGAAATTTGGAGGAACCGGAATCAAGTATCACTCTCTGTTGTTTGGTTTAAGGAAGTTACGGTAGGCTAACATAGACAACTTTGATTTTTTGAGAATGTATGCACGCGAAGAAGCATGAGACATAGCCAACATCTCAGTTATGTGTTGTGCCTTCTTGTTTGCAATGTGAGATTAAATTGTTTAAAATAGAGTCAGTGTTAGCCTCAATGTAGAGCTAATGCCTGTAGGTGTGACATCCACACACCTGCAGATTACTCCTTGTGACATTCTTGAAGGTGCAGTAGAAAATGCTGCCGTCAGGTAGAGATATCCTCATCTGCATACAGTTTTTCTGTTTTCACTCTCATTCACAACATTTTCAGTGGAATATAAATGCATGCATTGTGTGCTGTGTTTTGTTCTTCATACCTCATTCTCCAGGAAAAAAAAAATCCCATTACTTTTAATAAGAGAGATTACATAGGTAAAGCATATTTCAATCTTTAGCCTAGCACAAGGAAAGAATATAAAAATCCATGACCCAGAGAAAACTGCAGGCTTCAGCTTCAGTTCAAGTTGTGATCTACGACCAGATCTCTGACCTGTATCATCTGCTTTTGCAATGCAAAAAAGCACAGGACATACAGGACTTGTGCAGTATATCTGAATGTTGGTTGCAGAGTTTGCAGCCATTTACAGCACACAGTCTTGGTCCTCAGCTGGACATAAAAGCGAAGAACACCTTTTATTTAATAACCTTTGCCTTTCTTAATGTCCTTTTTCCTTCTAAGTGTTTATTTCACTGTTCAATTTTCCTTGTACCTTAAGTGGTCTGAACTCATAGGTATTGCACTTTCTTTGAGTCTGTGATTCATACACGTTTATATTCTCTGTATTTCCACTGGCTAATAATATTTCCACTAATAATTGCTAGTGGAAGTACTGAAAATATAAGTGCAGGAAAGTGGAAAGGTGGTAAATATTAGCAAAGAACCTGTGTAATTCTCATAAGGGGCCTTTGATCTCTTGGTCTGATTTTTGCAGGTGCATCTTGCATATACTCCCATTTTGGCGAGTCTCCCAGTCCAGACTGTGAGCACAAGGTGGAAATAATAGCAACACAACCAGAAAAACTGGAGCTACCCCACTCCAGTAAGAAACCCTTTGGCTTTGACATGGCTCAGCCAAAAAGTTTGTTCATTAGTGAGAAACGTTTCAGTTAAAAACCTGAATTTCTGTTTCCAGAAGCAGTAAAAGGGGCTTCTTAATTGACAAAACATTTTCCCCACTGAGATCCTGACTTTCTAATCCATAGCAGTGTCAGAGGACTATTGGCTGGTATCCAAGGAGCCTGACTTCCAGTTGCCATTATTCACGTGAGCTGTGACATGTAGTATGCTTTGTGCCTTTAAAAGCCAGTAGTGTGGGTAGATTTGTTTCCAATTAAATAAATACAGCCATGCATCATTGCTGAAAGCACGTTCAAAGGTAGAAGATTTGCCCTCAAAGAGAAAAGAATATTTATTGAAATCATTAATGGCTAGAGAGGATCAACTCATTTATCTGAAGAGGCTTAACTTGCTGGTAAACAGACTGGGAGGAAATTCCAGCTGTAGGATGGGTTTAGTGCAACAGGGCTGTGGCTCCTGACAGGGCCTCCTGCTGTCACCAAAATGTGAGTAATAACTGCAGGAGCATAGCAAAGCTGTGAGATTATATCTGAACAGCACGTCACTTATTTCTTTCTGTTCCTGTAACTTGCTGGCATTACTGGGGCTCTCCTGGAGCTTAAAATGTGAAATGCACAGAGGCAGTTTTTCATTTTGGAAGATTGTTGAGCAATACCTGGATTACAGTATTTTTGCAAATAGAACATCATTCTTGCTGTTTTCCACCACTTGAGGCTAATCACTTGTCACTACCTTCAGCTTTCATTCTCACCTCTGTATGAATGTCCTTTTGTAGTTTAGTCTATTGCCGATGTCAAACCAAAATTGAGGCATATTCACTTATTAATATATTATGAATATCCTACACCGCCAACAGAGCTCGATCTCTCACACTGACTCCCAGTCATCTTTCAGAAGTGTACAGAAAGTGAAAATGTGCCACTTGAAACGTTTTAGCCTGATTGGTAAATCCTTTTTCTCCTTACCCTTGCAGCTTCCTGGTTAAAAATATATAACCCTCTGTGCTGAGTATGGAAGCACAAGGCATTGCTCTGATGACCACCCATCACTTCTTTCTTATTGATGGCTTTTGAAAGAGCATGCTGTGTGATTGACAGATGCAAAGCACCAAAAGCTCTGGTTTATATTTGGCATTCTCGAAATAGCGAAGCACTCTTTGAGAAATCACATTATTGCTAAGGATATGCAGCATGGCTCAGTGTGTAAAGCTTCGTAATTTATGTGAGAGAAAAAAACAGGAGAGAGGGAAAGAAAAAAATAAGCAAGTAACTGAGAATTATATGGCTGAAGTCACACCTGTGGGTTGGCAAGGAAATGAAGCTCAAGTGGTTTGTTATCCTTGGATAGAGAAGTCTGTTTTTAGAGATATATTATTGAAATGTCTTTTGTTCATGCCTGTGACAAGTGAGGCAGTAAGTAACATGCACTCAGCTTTTTCCAGCTACACAATTGGTTGATGGCAGTGCACAGCCCATCTGCTATAAAGCATCTAGAAGCAAACCAAGCCACTGAGCTTGTTTTTTGTCATTGAAGTTTCTTGCAGTTCATTTTGAAGGATCTGTTCTCTAAAAGTATATGCTGTTCACAAAACCACTGATTCGCAGAGTCATAGATGTTGGAAGGGACTTCTGGAGATCATCTAGTCCAACCTTCCTGCTAAAGCAGGTTCCCTAAAGTAGGTTGCACAGGAAAGCATCCAGGCGAGTTTTGAATATCTCCAGAGAAAGGGACTCTACAACCTCTCTGGGCACCCTGTTCCGGTACTCTGTCACTTTTAAAGTAAAGAATTTTTTCCTCATGTTGTTATGGAGCTTCCTCTGTTCCAGCTTGTGCCCCTTGTTCTTGTCATAGTTTTATGACATTTGTTATCGGTATCTAATATTTGTCCATTGACAGTTCTGTTGCTGGACACCACCAAATAAGCCTGGCCCCATTCACTTGACACCTACCATTAAATATTTATAAGATCCCCCTTCAGTCTTCTCCAGGCTGAATGGTCCAAATCCAGGTGCCCATGCAAGTGTGTGTATGTGTAGACAGCACTTTCAGGCCATGTTCAAGATAAAGATTCTACTTTACAACCCTATGTATAGAAAAATTGATATAAGAAGCACTTTCATAGAATCATATGAGGGCTTGGGTTGGAAGGGACTTTTAACATCATTTAGTACCAACACCAATGCCGTGAGAAGAGTTGCCACCCACTACATCCTTCCAATCTAATATACAGGATAAGGATCCACATAGTTAGTTGTCTTTTGCTGTCCAGGGATAGTACATCCTCATCAATTACACTCTTCAGGACTGTTTAGTCTTCAGCTTTATGAACAGAAAGCTGTCTCTGTGCTATATGTTTTCTGTCCAATCTGTTCTGTTCAGACCCACCAACCTGTACATCTGCCGCTCCTTCATCAGCCTGATGTTTTCTTTAGGGCTGTGAAGATGATGAAGGACCTGAAGGGGAAGACAATATGAGGAGCAGCTAAAGGACTCTTGGTTTGTTCAGCCCAGAGCAGAGGAGCTGAGGGGAGGCCTCATGGCGGCATACAGCTCCTCTTAAGGGGAGTGGAGAGGCAGCGCTGAGCTCTGCTCTGTGCTGACAGAGACCCAAGGGAATGGCATGGAGGTGCATCAGGGGACGGTCAGGTTGGGGATTAGGAAAATGTTCTTCACCAGAGGGTGGTGGGCATGGAACAGTCTTCTCAGGGCAGTGGGGATGGTACTGAGCTATCAGAGTTCAAGAAGCGTTTGGACAATGCTCTTAGACAACAGGGTTTGAGTTTTGTCTGGTTCTATGTGGAGCCAGTAGGGTTCAGTGGTTCTTGTGGGTCCCTTCCAACTCAGGATATTCTGTGACTACACTGGAACAGTAGAGCAGTATAGGTTTGGGTTGAAGTCCAAGAACAACCTCACCTGAGGAAGAACAATTGCTTGGAGTTGCTGGTAGGCATCCATTACTAGTAGGTTTTGAGAACAGATTAAATAAACTTGGCAGATAAATCCTTGAGAAGATAGTGGGGTGGGTTTTCCTGATTGCCTGAGGTATGACTACACCTGTTTTTGCTGTGGTTTTATTTCATGTATGTGTAGTGAGTTCATGTGTATGTGTAAGGAAGAAGAAAAGGAGGAGCGGAGATGATGATTTTTATTTCACGGGGAACTTACAAAGCACCTTTCCATTCTGTGATCCCTGCTTGCAATTGGATATGCTATAGAAGCAAAGGAAAAAGAAAAGACATTTTCAATTTTTAGTAAAAGCTATGTCTTCATTTGACATTGTGCAAAGCAGTGTAGGAATGTAATGAGGAAGAGTGCAGTATAGCCTCACTTGGAGCCAGGAAGGGAATCAGAAGGTAATAAATATACGGCTTTGTTTATACTATTATGCTTATTTTGCCTGAGCAGCAGATTCTTCTGTTAGAGCAGAACTTGAAGACTGTGGCATTTGTCTGACCAAACTGCCCGTGACCTAGGGCCAGTGGTAAAGATGGGGTGACAAAGCCCCAGGCAGTCCCATCCCATGGCTCATGGGATGCTCTGCATTCCCATCAAGCTGCAGCTGGCTCCTTAGATAGGGATGGCTGCCCTCCCTTGGGTGTGTGGGTGCAGGGTGCTTCAGTTGCCCTTCTCCCTTTTCAACCAGGAACACTCGCCACATAGGACAGGGAACAATGTGATAGCATCTACGTAGTCTTTAAGAAAGCTGTCATTTTCCTGTCTGAAACTTGGCTTTGGGCATATGGTCCTAGGTTTTCTGTTTCAGGATGATCCTACTCATTGAACCATGAACAGCAGTCTGTTTGTCAGAAAGGAGGTATCACAGTTAATCATTTTACAGTCATTTCAGTCTGCTGGGGGCTTGTATTACCTTAGGAGTGAGTCCATTAGAAAGGTCACACATCTGAGAAAGACACTTCTCCCTGCTCCTGGACCATGGATATAAAGTCTCTATGATCACTGTGCAGCCGTAACATACTATTTTTATGTAGCAGCTGACTGAGACTTCTCTTGCAGTGTTTTTAACCAAATGGATCTTCTTTTTGCAAAATATTTCACTTATGGTAGTTTTGTTCCCACCTGCTGAGAATCCTTCATTCTGTTCCACAAGTGAGTATTTTAATGCTGTGGTTTGAAGGGAAGACAACAGTCTAATTGCTTGTCTTATTAGCCCACTGGAATTAATGGAAGACTATAGCACTGAATTGCCATTTAGCTGCCATAGCCCTGGGTGTACATAGAGCATGGCATAGCAGAGTTAAATCATTTATTAACTCCTTAACAACATATATTTAATCAGTTTTCTGGTGCTTCGGACCTTGCAATCAATAAGTGCCTTTTACTTCCTTGCCCCTAATTAGTGTATATTTGTCTAGATCTGCTCATTTGTAAGCTATGAATGGTGCATATTAGTGAATTCTTTTACCTTGTCAAATGTGCCAGTTGTGAATTTTGGTTGGGATACCCTTGTAAGAGAAAACAAAATAAGTCTCACTGCTTGACCTAAACCCAATGACATTGTTTTGCTAGAGGAGTGTTTGGTTTATTAAGACTAGGACTTGCAAGAGATGAATATCTTAGAATAAGGTGGAGTTCACAGGTATTATGGTAGATTTGTTTCCTTGTGTTTGTAATTAAAAACCAAGTGTATTATATCTATTCATACAAAGAGCTCTGCACAGGTGTAGAGTTTCTTAAGGTAGCACTCACATTTGCTTTAGAAATGATATCAACTGATTTCTAGAATTATTTGGACCAGGCAAGAGCATTTGGTAAAACCTCTTGCGATCAGAGGTATCTTTTACCAAGATCTAATTACGCAGTTTTTGTCAAACCTGAAACAGATGCCCTTCTGCTTACCTACTGTTGAAGCCAGTTGGTGCAACTCTAATATTACACTGACACAAGGTAGGAAGGCTTTTTCTATTCCCCACTGAATCAAATGCCGTGGGTGCTAATTTAGTAACTTCACAGTCCTCGGACCCAAAGGTGAGTTTTCAGCAAACACATGTGCACCTCTCCCTATGAGGTGCACTTGCTGCCATGAGGAAGAAGATACATTTGTTTATGTCAGTAGTATATGAGAGGGAAATTGACAAGCAAGAACACCTTAATAGCTTCAAACTACCTGTTAATGATCATGGCGCCAGTGCCTGCCTGGCAGTCTCAGTCTCCAATTAAGCATCTGCCGGAGCTGGAAGCAGGGCTCTTAATTGGAAAGAAACAGATTCAAAGCAGGTTGCGTTTTCTGCCAAGACAGATTTATCAGCACCACCATGCCTTAATCCATTGTACTTCCTTTCCCACCCCCACCTGGCTTCTCTCCCCATTTCACCACGTGGATCCCCAGGGGTGTGGGAGAAGCCGTAGAGCAGCAGCAGGTAGAGGATGCTCAGCATATCTGTGAGATTTTGGTCTCCTGTAACCTTTGGCTGACCTGGGGCCCAGTGATGGATTCTGTCCTAATTGCCGACTTTTCTTCCCCAGACTCTCGGTGGCATGCATATGCCCATTAAGATATATTGTCTTGTCCGCATTCAGGAGATCTGTTTGCAGCTATCTTTTACATAAAACTGATTGTTTAATTGCAGATTAAAGATTAATGCAAGTATAATGATTCCACGAGGACACTTCAGACAAAAGCATCCTGCATCAGGCAGCCTGCATCCATTTTTCAATTTGGCCATAAATTTGGCTGGGAATTAAATAGTAAGTAGCCGTGATTGCAACACTGGTCTCTGAAGGCACTCATGGGAATGAAAATAAATGAACAGGCTCTCACACAAAGCATGTTTCATTATGGTCATTAGTGGACAGATCCTCGGCAGGGACTGAAGGTGAAATTGTCTACAAGAAATGTTGGCACTTGTCTTGTGAAATTGAAATAATAAGGAAGTGAGTATAAAAATGTTCAGGTCACAGAACCTACAGATGATAAACTTACTTTCTCTGTGCCATGGTTGTAAGATGCAGAAGGTGTAGATACAGAGAGGACCCTGAAGTGCATTCCAGCATAGCTATATCTTATTCAGATTGTGAGCATATTCAGGAGATGCTTACAGTGTTATGAGTGCATAATTGTGTGTGTAGTTTATGTACCAGGAGTTGTTATAATTCATTACACTGGTGCTTTTGATGAATTATTAAGGTTTTGCTTTCTGTTATGTTTTTCAGGTAAGGGCACTTTTATTTTCTTTAAAACACCCAACTGACTGGTAAGTTATTTATCTTCATTTCTCTTCGCTTATATGACACGTGGTGATCTAGAATCACAGAACAAGAGTCTATCTAAATGGGAGGGAACCGCTGGAGGACAATGAGTCCAGTCCCCTCCCAGAGCACATCTGGTTTTGTGCAGGTAGCTCAGGACCTCATCAGGGATGGATATTGCACAGACTCCATGACGAACCTGCTCCAGTGTTTGTCTACCAAATATTTTTTCTAATGTATGTCTAGAATTCCCCTTGCATCAACATGCACATCTTTATATGTATCGCTGTCTCGTTAGGTTGTTGAAGATATCAGTGAAGTTCCTCTTAGCCTTCTCATGGTATTGTAACATGTCTGGTAAGACTGGGCTGAATTGAGGTGTTCTGGGTGTAGGAAAAGGGTTTTTTATTGTTGGTGTAAGGCTGGGTGAAGCTGTCTGTGGTCTAGCTTCTATTAGGGATCCTGAACATCACGAGCTCGAGGTGAGATAGAGCAATAGTCCAGAAGCCAGCAGTGCTGACCAAATGTTATTGTAGTAGATGGAGCAACCAGAACTGTTAACTCCATTTCTCTTTTCAGCAGCTCATACTACCTGTGCCCACTGGAAATTTGGCAAGATGGTTAGCCTTTTTAAGCTCTCTCATCCCCATAACAGAACAGGCAAAGGGAGAAGACAGTGCTAACTTGCTTATTGTGGCCTAGAAGTTTGATACACTAAGGATACGTTTTACACAACCCTGTGTTACATTCACCAAATCTACCACTTCATAAGGACCTGTTTTTTCCCACGTTGGTGTGTTGGTTCAGAATTCATTCCATGGAAGGTGAAGGACTTACAGTAGTGTAAGAGAATGGCAGAACAAAGCACTGAAGTTTAAAATAATTTTAGCTCAATTTGGTTAAAACAGCTTTTTGGGGACTCCCTTGTGTCTTGCATAGAGCTTTTGGTGTAACTGAAGCTATTTTGAGGCTAGGAATCCTAAGTAGGAATCCTGAAATTGCAACTATTTTTTTTTCTGAGAAATTAATGTATTTTGATATTTTTTTTTCCTTTATTTTCCAGCAAGTAAAGGAACCCACTTGGGGTTTGCTGAAATGTAACTAGAAGAATCCATTTGGGGATTACTGAGATGTGTTTGACTTAGCTTGCCAGATTTTCAGTGTAATTAGAATAAAAGTGGTGACATCTTTAAAGGTGCTCAGTATTTTAGGTTTTGTTTGTTTTCTATCAGTTGAAGAGTCAGGATGTTTCAATTAAAAATAAGGTCCAGGTTGCTGCGGTGTTTGCCAGCTTTTTTTTTTTTGCCTTTTGATGTGCTCTTGGAGTTTCTGTAACTAGTGAAAGGGACACTAATTACGCTTTCAAAAATAGAGATATCATTTAAGTAGTAAATTATAAGTAGTAAATCATTTACAGTAGTAAATTATAGAATGAGATGATATGAATAATACAATGATAAAGCAAATTTCAGTCTTTCAGTTTTTATGTGGATTTTTTTTCATGTACTGAAATGCAAAGTCTTCTAGGCACAGACTGTTGGTTTTGCCTACACATAAAGGTATGACAACAGTATCCTGACCCTTGAGCACTTGTGTTTTACTGCACTCCCTGTGAACAGTGTAAAAACCAAGGGTATCATGGCCCACCCACTGTTATCTTACTATCTGCAGCATTAAGAGTGGAGCTCTCTAGCCCCTTGCTTTCTTCATTCCTCCTTTAATCTATTTCACAGTAGTTGGTAGGGACCTCTTTGCTGAGCCCCTGCCTGCCCAGCCACATGCCTTGTTAGCAGACCCTCTCATCCTGCTCTTAGCAGGCTGGTCTGCTCCTGCCTGCAGAATGCTGTGCTGTACAAATCCTTCCCTTTTGGGAGCCAGAAGGGCCACTTAGCTCAAGCTGCATCTTCTTAATGAGCACATACAGATCAGCTTGGATACAGAGGTGATGATCATGACTAGGATAAGGCAAGACAAATGAAAACTCTCAACCCGTGTTTCTTCAAAACCCTTCAAAGATCAAACATGGAAGATACTATCAGAGAGAGGATATCTGCCTCGGTACTGAGGAAGGCTGCTGTTATGGTTTTATTTGTTCTGGTGAAGGTTTGGCTTCGTGTCATCTTGTTTTGCAATATTCCCAACAGTCGCGGTGTGGTCCTTTCTTTGCACTGATAGTCCCAGGATTGATAGCTCCAGCCCTGACACCAGTGAGTCTGGCTCTTGCATGTGCACTAGCAGAACAGATAATGAAACACTCAGACTGTTTGTTTGCTGGGAATACACCATGCATATTTATTGGGAGTTTTAAAATACTTGAAAGTCTGGGAGGAATGTTGTTATTTCAGTAAGGATGGAAGGATCTGGGAAGACCATGAAATCAAAGAAATTTCTGTGACAGAAGTAGAGACTGCTGTTCTGCTGTAAACTGTAGAAACATCCACAACAGTGCATGGTACAAGAGGGACTTATATTCCACTCTATAGTGGGATCCGCACTGACACCTGAAGACTCAGAGGGTATGTATAATAAAGAGTAGGGTGACTTGCATTGAAGAGACTGGTGTGTGAGTGAAAGAACTTGGAGTGCAGTTCACAAAATCCCTACATCCCAGTCTACCACATTAGAGATTTGTCTTTATAATTAGAAATTAGGTTGCTCCAAAAGTAATGCCTCCCATTTGTTTCCATAGAAAGTACAACAGATACAAAGTGCACAATAACACAGTTTGGTAGAGGGAATTCTCAGCTACAAAACACTATTTTTCAACACAGCCACTGCCATTAGCTATACATTTTCACTAGCAATGGACAAAAGCCTGCATGCCACACTCATAGAAGTGTGCACCAGCGGAAGTGACCTGCTGTCACTGCTGTAGAAATGCACCACACACCACCTCCCTGTGCTCACTTCCACTGTTTCATTTCTGTAAATGCTCAGCAAGTGTCAATGAATGTCAGTAAGTGCCATTTTTTTCCACTTGGAGGAATTCAGTGCTGCATCTTTTGTTCATCTGCACTTCCATGTCGGACACTATTTGTCAGAGTGCCCCTCTGCTGCCATTTGTCACACAGCAACAACATGTAACAGAATATTGGTGGGAAGGTTCAGCCTCTACTGCCATACCACCAACATCCACCTCTGATATTGTGGGCCAACATAATAAAATAGGAGGTATTACTTTTGGAAGAGCCGTTGTAGACTCCTTTGAAATCTGAATGCAATTGTTTGAATAAAGAGTCTGTTGCTAAATAAACTGCAATGAAACATAGAAAGTCCCTGTGAAATCAGGATCAGATTAATGTTTAAATATAACAAACTTATAGTTTTCCATGTGCTGTATGATCTACCTTACTCGATGATTGATAAAAAATATTTCTTCTTATTATTCACTTGCTTTTGAATTAGGGCACTGTGATGTGTATTACTAGATAACATCACTACAGTTTTTCAAGGATTCTCTTTGTCCAAGTTGCTGTAAAGAGCTTTTAAAGGAACAATAAGGCATTCTGTTACTGTTGTCGTCGATTGTTTATGACTAGCTTCTTCAGAGATGTAACTACTTTGGAGGATAAACTTATTAATATCTATTTTGGCAGCTGAGGTAATGCATGAGCAGGGACTCTTTTTACTTCAAATGGCCACCAGCTCTTTGAATATATTGCTCTTTTGGGTTTAGAAGGTAGCTCTGCTATAAATAAACCTGTGCCACCCTTCTGGTAGTGAATTTAGAAAGAGGAAGATAAGATTTTTCACCCTAGGCATGTTTTATTTGTCTGTGTGATTTATTGTAAGGATTTAATGATTCATAGTTGCTAGTAATCTGTTTGTAATTGATCAATAATTCAAGTAGCACAAAGCGCAGACCATTCCAGTAAGTGTCCATGCCTTTACAACAATTACCTTGTATAGATGTGCAAATACAGCTCTGATAAGCACTGTTTGCATGGAAGTGCTAGTACTTCACGTGCAGTCTTACTGCACATAGTGATAACTCCAGTGATGCATACACAGGGTGAGATGTTAGCTATGTGAACAGGCAGTGGAAGGCATCTGTCTTGTTTTGTACAGAGCAGAGACTCACTGAGCCAGTTCTAGCAGTACTGATGCTCTCTTTCACCACGTTTCTCAAGAAGCTGGTTCGAATATCCAGGGTGAGCTTTCTATTATTAGTACAATATTTCTTTGTACTGAGCCAACAGTGAGGTATTATAGGGAATGCCATCAATCACAGTCCAGCATAGCTTCAAGATAATTCACTTAGGATAGATTATTAAAGAAAGATTAAGGATGTGTTAAAATAGTTTATTTTATATTAATAGCAAATCTGAAAGATGTGTGGTCATTCCAGCGTGCTCCCATAGGCTATACATGAAATGAATGAACAAACTCTCCATAGTACATCCATATGATCTGTAGATAGAGAAGTCATGAAGGGAGTTCCATGGGCAAGAAGCAGCATTTTGCATGGAGAGAAGGAAACTGAGATAGGACACAAAAATGCAGAAAAGGTAATTTGAAGAAGGAGTGAAACAGAAACCTCTGCAGCTATTCTGATTCTTGAAGTTTATGTGTGGAAATCTCCGTTCAGAGGACTGAGAAGAGAAACTGTATTTTTGTAGCAGGAGATACAGCATTAGCAGTTCCGCTCTGGGTGGATTGTGCTGAGTGGGAGAGAGTGAGAACAGCATGGACCACCAACATGTTCCCTTTGGCTGCTGATCAAATCTTTACAAGCCAACTATTCTCTCAGAAGCAGCTTTCAAGGTCTATACGAACCAAAGGAAATACTTGCATTTCCATTGGTGGCATTCCAAGTATATTGATGAGCAAAGAGCCGTGGAATGGATAAGAGTAGCTAAAAGATTAGCTGTCCTGGGAGACCCTGTCAGGCTATCAACATATAGACATTTAAATGGAATGGTTTGGTATAGGGAAAGTGCTTTAGCAGTGGTTTTCTCTCAGATATATGTCCCCCTTACTGCTCTAAATCAATTCCTTAAGACATAGGAAGCAGAACATGACTCCAGTCTGGAATCATTGCTGCTCAGGGGGCTGTTGAGAGCAAATTCACTCTTCAGCATCAATGACAAAAGTTTACATCTGGGTCATGCAACTTAGCTTCCTTTGCATTTTGCGCCATGGAGTGAATTCTTCTACTCACTTGGTTGCTGCAGCCCATTTGTGGCCATCTCCTGTGCTGGAGGCTGGACCTGTGAACTCCAGGACTTCTTCTGGTGGCACCATTTCACTTGTGATCCCTTTTCCTACAAAAACTGTGCCCCACCACAGTCTCACATGAGGGGAAGGAAGCAGTGGTGAGCGTGGCCCCTGTTATACTGCTGCCAGGACAGTCCAGCCAGCCCGGTCACTGCACAGCCTGTAGGCTGCCTCTTTTGTCACAGGCTCACCCTGGCTCTTCATACAGAAGTTTCCCATGACCTCTTGGTCTCTTAAATTCACCTTGTGTGTGTGATCACAGAGAACAGGAAAGCAAGTTACCTGTTCAGTGAATGTTTTTGTGAGACTTCTGGCAGTTTTTAATTCCTCTTGTGTGGTGTGTAATCAAAACAGAAACTGAGATGCTGAGAGATTGGTACCCGGTAAAATTGTGTCAGGGGATACTTCCAGCTCTGATCCAGTTTAGAAATGGTGAAGGAGAGAAATCTGTTCTTGTGGGGTCTTTTATTCTCTCTGCTTTCAAGAGCTGGAACAATCTGTCTTTGTGCTTACTTAATTAATGTGATGTCAACAATGATAATGTGCTAAATAATATAGAGTGAGTAGTAAACAAAGCAGGTTCTGAATCTTCCAAATGTACCACAACCAAAATTAATTGGCCAACCTCAGGGGAAATTGTAGTGCTGAAGCTTTTTCTTGGGCTTTGTTTCCCTTTTTATGAACAGTGAATTAGTTTGTTTTGAAGCTTCCTGAAATATTACCGGTTTTGCTGTCTCACTTTGAGAAATAGCTCACTAGCTCTCAAGGAAGAAACAAAAACCCTGTGGCTGCTACAGGCATAAAGCCAGATTCTGAGCTCAGTATCCATCTGAACTGAGATTGGAAGTGGTCCTGAATGAACAATGATGGTATTCAATCCATTAAAACACTGGAATGTGATCTTAGTTAGCAAATAGTTCCATCCAGTTAGCAAAATGTATGCAAAAATAAGACTACCTGAATGAAGACTTCTGGTGGCTTGTTAGTGAAGCTATTTTTGTATTAGTATACTCTTGGTGGATTTTTTAAATTGTATATTTGTGTTTTCTTTCCATTGGGGCTGATGCCCAGATAGCCGCTACGTGAAGTTCTGGCTCACTGTGGTCAGTAGCCAAGCTGCCAAGAAATGAATGAGTCTTGAATGGGATTTATCTACCCTAACTCAGGCATGTGCCTGGATGTAGTAAGAAACAGACACTATCAGAAGGCAGCAACCTCTTCCTTAACAGAGATAAAATGGATCAGATGAATTGGCTCCCATTTCTCCCTTTGACTTCAAAGGAAGCCTGCAGCCTCTAGGCAAGTAGCCTCAGATATCTAAAAGGAGGGTGAGGTAGGTGAGGTATTCATCTGGTAGGAAAAGCATATGGAAGAATAAAAGTAACAGTCCTTCCAGGGAAGGCTGATGCAGAGCTCTGAGGGAGCCTCCTTTCCCTCCAAGCCTCGTCTGTACTTTATGTGACATGAATCCTGCTATTACCCTAATTATGAGCACTGAGACGTGGCCTCGTGTCTAAATGTTCATCTGCAATTGTGCCTGCATGGGCACATTTGGCCTCTGTTAATCCTACCATGTTTCTGTTTTGCTCCTTTGAAGCAAATGCAGAGGAGGCAGAAAGGGGAATGGGAAAAGTTTCTATCGTATTTTCCATTTATCTGGCTGTTTATCCATCCTGACTGTAATTGGAACAAAAAAAAGATCCTACCTCTTAGGACCCCTGAAGCCTTCAGAGTAAGAAAGAAGGCAGCCTTTGCTTTTAATTGTTTTCCTTTTACTTTAAATGAACAGCAAGTTGTACAGTGTAACAGCAGGCAATCTGTAAGAACAGTCCAAAAGGTGAGCCAGACCTCAAACAAAAGCAATATGAAAGCCCTCTGCTTTTTTTTTCCAGCTCCCTCCTGTGCCTCAGGCTTGCAAAAGAGTGCAGAATGCGTAATACCTCACTTTCTTAGATAACAGTGGAGGCAACAAAAAGCTGTTTCCTTTGCTTCTGAGAGTTTAGGTGCAATACGTAGAACTGATGTATGACATGCTGTTCCTTTGTAAAAGTACCAAGAATATTAAAATACTCCCATTATCTGTGCTTAGCCTCAAGCTTCCTTTAATGATCCTGCCGCATCTTGTAAGAACTAGGACTAAATTGACTATGTGACTTCAGAAGCTAGCTACACAGTTACAATTAATGGTTCTTGTCAAAGTCCTGCACGATCAGTATCCATAAATTATGACATCTAACCACTAGCCCTTTTAATCTCCACTAAAGGTTTTTGGGTTCCTTATTAAAGCATCAATCTGTGGCTCTGATGTGTCCCCTCAAAAGAAAAAAAAACAAACAACTAATCAAGCAGAGAGTGTTCTTTGTGTTTTAATTCAAAGGCTGCTGTTGTACATACGGTGCATTTACATGGTAATAACAGTTCATCACACATTTAGACATGCATTCTTTTCATCTATATTTTGTATTCTTGTTGCTATGTCAGTCTGCTGTTGAACTTTTTCCCCTTTTCCCCGTTCAGAGAAAGTGACTAATACAGGTAGCTTAACAGATGAAAGAGTTACGGAGATAGGAGTTAGATCCTGCTGTTCTGATTTTACTCACCAATAAAAGCCATGGGGGAAAAAAAAAAGTGCAATAACTCTAACAATGATGTGAGTAACAAGAAGAGCTTACAAGTGGTCTGTAATAAGTATGAACAAGCTTTGTCTTTGTCTACAGGGTTTCTTTTTTAATACACTATGACTGATCATTTTGCCTTGTCTAATTTAGACAAAAACTGTAGATGCACTGAAAACTTGTAAGAGTTTAAGAGTTGAAATGCATTTATTCCTAGATTTGGTCCTGATTTTGGTCTGAAGAAGCAAAACCAGCAGTTAGTTTTCTACATGTTCTGCATCTCTCTTGCCTCACAATTAGCTTGTCACTTTTTTCTCCCTCCATTTAGCTTGTGATCCTGACATTTTCCTTGTTAATGCTGCTGTCAAGGCCACATCACACTGTAATCCTTTGTCTTGATCCAGAGCTGTGTCATGGCAGGTTTGAATTCTGGGCTATGTAGAGTGCCTTTCCCAAGTGTGACTCATCCTAAAAAAGGTGCAGCATATCTTTTGTCTCTTGTGCTTGACTGAAAAATGAGTTGACCGTGGCCCTACAAGAAGACAGGTAAAATCTAGCTGAAACCTCTTTCCCTGATGCACAGCCAGGAGACAGGGCTTGCTTTATCTCCAAAATGGCAACTTGGATGCGCTGAGGTCTCCACAGCTACTTAACAGCCATTGCAATTAGACTATCTAATTAGAGGAGTATCTACAGCAGTTGGTCAGAAGTGATGATTTGGTGGGGGGTCAGAGCTGGTGTAGCTACCACTGTGTTGTTGAACAATCAAAACATTTGGACCTGAGTATGGCAGAATTTCCGCTTGTTCTGTTGACCCCTTCACTTTGTATTAACTCTTTCCAGCCTGTATTCTTTTAAAATGGAAATTTGTCAGAAATCGAACTAGATAACCCTGCTTGTTTTAATGCCGTTCCTTTCTGTTTTCTCCTCACCCTCATCCTTTTCCAGTGACGTGATTGTACTTCCTTCCCAAAAAGTTTCTAGCCTCAATGCACGTTACTGGATCTACTGGTGATTAACTGTGGAGACTTTATGGCCTGACATCAAATTTCTTTAAAGAGAACAAAAAGGTTACGCTCAGTAGTCTCAGTAGTGAACTTCTGTCTTCAGCAGAGAACATTTGGGAGTGGGACACAAGCTTCCATACGGAAGATTTTTGCATAATATCTGGTGTTAAAAAGCTAACATTTCTTGAGTAAGAAGCCTCAGAAGTCCCCCAAATCCTGAAAAACTTTGAATTCCTCAGGAGCTCCGGAAGCTTGGTTCAGTACTAAGTCTGAAACATCCAAATCATTTATATGATGTGTCTGCTTGTCCAGTCTGAGTGAGTACTTTTCTAAACTAAGGCAGGAAATTTCTCAGAAACAGGCTTTCCTATGTGATTTACAGTCCTAGATATACCCCAATGGAAAAAATGTATTAATAACCCAAAATGGAAAAGATTAATCATTTCTAAAAAAGTAGAAGAGGGAAAGTTTTTCCATGGGTAAGTGCAAATGAAAACACTCTTTCACTCCTGAACTCATTTTAACATCCTAATTAGAGAATTAGTTCATTCAAGTCTTTCAGGTATTTTCCCAATTCTTAACCGGTGATATGGGTTGCTATTTCCTTGTCAATAATATTTTAGAATTAGTTAAACTCAGCTTTAATTTGTATTGTTCTGTAATGACAAGAAATTGAATCTTTTTTCATTTCTTATTCACAGAAACTCCATTTTATAGACTTAGATAAACAATATCTAATTTTTGATCCATTTTAATGATGGATCCTATCCTTGTCAATCAATAAGAAACATTTAGTATGATAACTACTTCTGCAAAGGTGGTAAAATCTATTATGTTCGTGGTCCTGCAGAACAGGTTCTTGGAGACAAATGTTGCCTACAAATGTTTCAATGTGTACCCAAAATCATGAGCTAGGTAGAGACATTCTGGTGTATAAATCACTATTGCAGTCTGTGCCTGAATAAGCTAACCCTTTGTTGTTCCCACCTGCTGATTAGTTGGTCTGCTCTCTTTCTGAGTTCTTGCTCCTTGCATGTACCATTTCTTGCTCTTCGTGTGCTAACTACCTTTTTCTTACACTTTGTGTCATTAATACAGCTGGGTTTTATTTAGAGCAGTTTTTGCAGTCCTCATGTCCTTTAAAATTGCTGTGTCTGTTTTGATTGAGAAGAAAGGCTTGCCTGGCTAAATTGCATGTATATTTGCCATCTCTCCTGGGCTGTCATTCAGTGAGGCAGTAAATGCAACCCTGGAGTTTATAAATAGAAAGCAGCAAATTCTGTAACCACATTGCACTTATCGTTGAGTTAAAATTCATCTTCCAGTTCAGTTTTGTTGAAAAAGTTGATTGGTTAATTTCCTACCAGCAGGCTTAAGCTTAATACCAAATCAGATATCATCTGTCTGCACCATTCTAACTTTGTGCTGGATCAACAATTGTCTGTTCTCTCACAGTTGTCATGTAATTGGCATTGTACCATAAACTTCCTATCATGAGCTCTGGCAATACATCAGAAATGTGATTATAATGCAGAGTATACAACTGTGCATATATCTAGGATCAGCAAATTGTGGAACCACTGCATGACCTTTTCTTCTGGAAGATACATTATCTTGTTGTACGTATTTTACTCTGATGTCTTTAGATAATAGTAGCAATAATGCCATGACTGACTGTGTATTGTGTGTCACTGAAACAGAGAAATGCTTTTTTATTAGATCATTTATTGAAAACAGTGAGAATGAGATTAAGTCTAATTCTGTCTCTTAGAGCAGAAATGAGACGCATTGCATATTCTGATGTTTTTAAAGTCACTTGCTTTGTTTTTATTTTTTTTAATGTACAGCTGCTCTGGTACCTTCTCACAGCAAATTCTGAATGTTTGTATCAGCAGTTGGACATATAAAGCAACATTTTGATCCTTTTTGTTCTTCAATCAGATTTTCATTCCTACTGGTTTTGATGTACTTTTATTTTCACTAAGTATGAAGTGATAATCTGCTCAGAGCGGAATAGATAAATGATTTCTGCTGTGATAACGTCTGTGATAACAAGTGCAATCAGAACTTTTTAAACATTCCATTTATTAAGCACACCTCTTTCCAGCCTCCTTCTCCATGAAAAATACAGTGGGAAGCAACTATGTGAAAGAATAGATAGCAAAGCTTGAGGACTTACGTAATAAGTATTATAGATAACACATTATATGTATATGAACAAGCTTCATCTATTTTTGTTACTTTTGTTACACATGCAGTTGTTGATCAATCCAGCTAGTACCAAGTTCTTTAAAATATCTTTATCTCCAGATCCATGCTGCCTAAGGTATTATAGTTGTCAGCATGTGGAAGATTCATAGGTGGAAATAAATGGTTTTATACCTCAAATTCCATGCTTAGATTTTGATTGATTCCCTTCCAACATCTGTGTTTACTGTAGACCAGTTTCCTCTCTTGACCACTTGTAGAACAAACTACCTGAGTAAGGCTTAACACATCCATATGCTGACATCTTCCAAAAGGAGGGCAGGGTGGAAAACACTAGGAATGCCTGTTGTTAATACAGAATCCAGATACAGTTTTTTGATTCCTTCTTTTTTCTTCACATTCTTGATGTACATAACCAACATATGTATTTATAGTTTTCTTCCAAAGGTATCTGCTATAACATAATTAAAGGATGTCTTGAAAAATAGTGACGATACTTTAGGTGACTGATAGTATGCCAAAAGTAGCTCAACTAGCAGTAACGAGATCCAACAGAATAAAGGGGAATGTGGCTAAATACTGTGAGTGATTTGCTATCATGGAACATTAGTTACAGAGTAAACATGCAGAGTAAGCCCCTTCATTGCTTCACTTGTAATTGGAGAAGTTTGCAGAATCCTCTTCTGGGGACATTCTTGCATGGGGATGAAGAAGGTTGATGGACCAGGTGAGTGTGGTTAGAACTTGTTTGCTATGGAGAAAGGCCCATCTGTAACTCTTGGAAGGCAATGAGAGAGTTTGTTGTTAAATGCAATTCCCACTTATTCTTAATACTATACCTTTGCCAGACAAGGTAGAGTTAAGACACAAAGATGACTATAGCCAGTTTTCAACTCCTTGACTAGAGCACTTGCCTTTTGTGGTATCCTTTTGAAAATGCAGACCACGAAAATGAGGTTCTTTGGAAAGGCTTCCAGAAATCTGCAGTCTGCCAAGTTTGCATTTTTAAATTTGTGCAACACTCTGAGGAAGATAGTTTTTGCATGAATGTCAGAAAGAGCAGGTTATGTTTCCTAGATATTAAAAGAAGAGGATATTCCAGTAATAGATGCCCAGGAAATAGAAGAGGAGGAGATGGTGAAAGAGAATTGGAGTGAGTGTTAGGTCTTCCTACAGGAAGAGAACCTGTAATCTCACAAAATCTACGTACATCAGTTGTACTTGTTAGTGTTTGAGTAAAAGCAATGAT
This sequence comes from Aquila spilogaster, assembly GCA_024606505.1. Lineage (NCBI taxonomy): Eukaryota > Metazoa > Chordata > Aves > Accipitriformes > Accipitridae > Aquila > Aquila spilogaster. The sequence continues at coordinate 42,797,278 of JANHGO010000069.1, forward strand.
CTATACATTTACTGTGGTGTGATCGTAATGACCAGAGGTTGCAATAATGTATATATATGTGTATAATATATAGTATAAATGAAGCATCCATTTCCATTTCAAAACTAATTCCAATGAGCTGGAATTCATCAATACGTGTTTCCTAGCAGATCGATATCTAATCTGTTTGCCAATTTAATTGTATCAAGAGGGTGCATCATACTGATAATTTTCTAGTCAGTCTCTTGTGTTAACTGAGAGAAAAGGTAAGAAAGTATTTTTTTATTTAAAATGGAATGTAGTATTTCAATGCAGATAAAATGTTTTGCATTCTGAACTAACTAAGCAAGCTGAGAATTGAAGCTGTTATTTATATTAGAGCATTAGATATTTCAGGAGTGAAAGATGCATCATGTTAGATTAATATAGCTATTTTATCTAAATTTGCATCTACCCAGTAAAGGAGTGGAGATAATTCAGTGCAGGACTGCATGAAAAAACGTTACAGCCGCACAGTTGGAAATTTGTGTCATATAAATGTAAGGAAGTCTCTGGTAGAAAAAATGCTGAAGCAGCTCTTGGCTTTCGTTATGTGAGTAGATGGATGGGCGTTTCTGTGACTCTTGAAGCAGGAAGGTTTATGCTGTGTTAATGGAAGTGTTTTCATCTGGTTGTGTGGATGAAATCCAGCATTTGGTCTGGGTGGCTGAAGTCGGAAATCTGCCAGCTATTATACTGTACTGCTTGGAAACAAAGTGAAATAAAGGTTTTCAGGTTCTCTGTTCAACTGACGCTTTTGAAAGATGATCTGTAATATTATTTTAGCTCCTGGGAGAGTATGTGGGAATAGATTATCAGGAGTAGTTGGTCTCACAGGCTCGCTGTTCATAGCATGTCCCACTGCCATTCCTGGCAGCTGGCTACCTACATGGAGCATTGGTCTGAGACAGAGGACATTTCTTGCATTCTTTCTATGGTACACTGGAAAAGTCAGGCTTATTCAAACCTACTGTCATTTTAGATTATTTTTCCTTTCTCAGAGGGATCCAAAGCACTATGGGGCATCTTTTTCATAAACCATTGTTACGACGTGACATTTAAAGCTGATTTCAAAATAGTCTTACATATTTAAAAGGAAAACAACCTGCTCACTGAAGGGTGGAATTGCGATGATCTCTCTTCAGCATGGATCTTCCATACATATGGCATTCTATGAATTATATATTTTATTTCACAGAATTACTATATTTATTACCAGAGGAAAATAGATTATTAATTACAGCCAAAGGCTGCTTTGATTAAATATACAATTAATTAGCTATGCTAAGCCCATCCCAAAGCTCCCAATATTTTCAGCTGGATGATTTTTCTAGTATTTTTAATTAAAATTGTTCTAAAAAGCCACAAGTTAGCTGCATGCACACTTAAACTGAAGTTAGCTCTTCAGCATTTTGCCGTTTTCTTTATGCCATCTAATTAATCTGTAGTGATTAAATGTACATAAAATCATCTGAAACACAAGGTAATTTGTGCAGATATGGAACAGTGGAGAGCTTTTACTAGTCCTTGGCATGATTGTTTTATCTTTGGAAAATAATTTCTAAAGACCACAGATGATAATTGTTTTGATGAAGCAAGTGTGGAAAACAGCTTACCAACCAGACAGTAAAAAATGCAGCAGTAGAGAGCGACTGACAGAGATGGAGACGTTTGCTTTTGTGTGCAGCTTTTCTTCTTTCTGGAGTTGCAGCCTCTTCCTGGATTGTCCTCAAAGTTTGAAAGTCTCTCCTAAACTCCTCTGCTGGTGTGTCTGCATCCCACTCCTGTTTGATAAAGTGGCTGTCACAGGGCTAGGAGCTAGTTTAGGTCTGTGTTTTCCTCATTGATTTGTGAGTAAATTTAGGGCTGCATTTTCCAAAGGGATCTGGGAGAGCTAACAGCTCTGACCGGAAGTCCACAGGTTTTGTTTTTCCTCATGCCATCAGTACTCTTGAAATGTCTCTGCTTCATCACTGCTAAAATATTTTCGATGGAGACCTTTAAGAAGTTGGTTTGTAGATAGTGAGACTTTCCAGGGTGCTGTTTGGAGCTCAGATGCCTGGGATTTTTGGCAGCTCTGTGTGGGGGTGCAGGCATGAGGGTAGCAGACTTTGTGTCATACTAGTCAAAAAAAAAAAGAGAGAGAGAGAGAGACTGGGGTTGAGCCAGGGCTGTGTTGTCACTGGCTGGAGCACATTCTGGAGACTGAAAAGGCAGCAGTATGGGTCCTGGTGATGAGGAAGGAGGGGATTAGAGCAACACCTTCAGGTGCTCTGTGCTCAGGAAGATGCCTCCTCTTGCAGTCACTTCTGCATTTATCCTTTTCCTTTAATAACAATGGCGTTAATCGGTGCACACCAGCTTATGGCCCCATGGTTAGAGCAGTGTTTCATAAGGGTTTGAGCTGTCTATATTTCAGAGGACCTTGGATGCAGATCTTAGTGGGCCTTCCAGCCACAAGGTTATAACTTTATCACACCTATGAGCCTCAAGCGACGTAGAAGAGCAGTACATCTAATGCCTTACCTCTAATAAGTTTTTTTTTTTGCTCTTTTTTTGTCTGTTGCTAATGTCTTTTACCAGGGAGAAAGCACATCTTTGGATTAATATTAGTGTTCAGAAAGCTCATCCTTGACATGCCATTGGAGAAGCAGCAAGATGACATTCAAGTTTCTAGCTAGATGCTAGATCACCTCTATCATGTCCCTGCACAGATAGTTTGTCATGGCACAGTCTGTGTCCTGATCTCATGTTTTTAATGCATATGAGCTGACAGCTTTTAATGGTACATTAGCTTAATTTGTACTTGGCAAAAATTACATTCCAGTTTTGCACATCTTGGTCTATAAATATCTTTCTACTTCAGGCAACAATATTCTGGCCTTTCATCAAATATGCCTCTAACCTTTTTCACAGAGTTGTTTTTGGCTTTGTTTTGTGTTTTGTTTTTCTAATTTTACATGTCACAAGCCTTTTTTTTTTACATGAGTGTTCCTGTGGGCTAGTTAATGTCTGTAACAACATATATCCTAGATTTTTTTTCCCTTTGTCCTCAGGACTTTCCCAGTCCTTTTTGTTCAAATCCTCCTCATGCAATGTGCCAAACACCAAAGGGGAGTGCTGGTTTCAAATCCACCAACCTGAGAGTCCCAGATTCTTTTAACAGGCACAAGAGCAAACTGTAGTAACATCCTGACCCAGCTGCATCTATGTTACAACGTGCAAGATAAATATGCAGAGCCTGGGTTTTGTGGCTAACTCTGCCTGTATCCACTGTGTTACTGAAGCAAAGAGTGAGAAATCTCAGAGCAGAGCTGTTTCAGCTTATGGCAGGGCTGAACAGAGCTGTGTAAGTGTTCTCCCTTGGAAGTGGTTCTTTGCAGTTTTCATGTTTTCCAGGATCTGTACCTTCGAGCTATTTACACCAAGTGTATGCCAACTAGCATTCAGACCTTAAATAGAGTCCTTCAGATGTCATATGGATTGAAAATGCAGATATTCTGGCATGACAATTTGTCCTGTTTATAGTAACATGGCTCTGTGTTTCCCTTCTTTATAACATATCCAGTGTCAATCTTAAACACTGGTGACATTTGGAAATATATGAACAAATTGAGGGTCAAATGTCAGTCATAACTTTGGCTGTTATTGCTTTGTGCTGTTGCTGCTGCCTTTATCAAACTTGAACATCTGTCCTTATTGCAATTTGCTTTGTGACTGTGTGCTCTTTTCTGAGATTCAGAATTGCTTTGCAAACATTAACTCAGCCACTCAGAGATTCTGAAATGCAGTATGACAGGTATGTGTCGTACTTGGAGATGATGCTCTGCATATACAGCAAATAAAGTATGTTCTATTTATAAAATAAAATAATAGGTTATTGTTTACATTTGAGGATAACTTGTTAGCTGGAAACTCTTGAACATCTGTTAACTAAGGAGGCTATTTACCATCAGTGTGCTCTCATCCACCAAACTACAGTGGATTAGTGTAAAACCAGCAGAATGATCTGCAAGGCTTTGTCTTCTCAGTGAACTGGCTACCTGACTCTGATACTCTCCCTTTTGTAGTCAGAGAGGATTCTCCAGCACTTTGTACCATGTGTGTAAAACTAATTTTTACCGTGCAAGATGGGCTAGGCTATGACACAGAAACCTCCCTTACCTGTCATACTGCATGAAGTGGCCAAACTGGAAACTATGAAAGATACCAAAAATGCAAGTATTCACCTTTTTCTTCAGTCCTTTACAGTCAGACCCCAGGTCTGTCCCAAGGCACTGAGAACCTAACACGTGTGCTACAGCAGATTCATTTTGATAAACGTGTCTGCTTAGTGCCATTTCAACTGCCCTCCAGCTTCCAGCTGCTGTTCAGAGAGGCCGAGGCTGCTTGTGGGTTTTGTCACCTCTGCCTGGGGCAGCCCACAGTGCTGTAGTGTCTGAAAAATGGCATAGTGCTTGTTGTCTTGGCCAACAGAAGCCAGGGAGATGTCCCCCTCCTGCCCACATACAATGCTGCTTGGAACCATGGTGAAGGGGTGGCTTGAGGGTAGGATGGGGAAAGGTGAGCTGCTGCTCTGTAGAGTACCCTCTGCAGCTGGTGAGAGGAAGGTGTGAGTTTGCTGTTGGAGGACAGAAACTTGGAGCCTTGTTTTGTCTGGTGGTTGAGGAAGAGATGATGGGCACAAGCTGGAGCACAGGAGGCTCCCTCTGAGCACTGGAAGTGCTGTGTGAGTGGGAGCACTGGCACAGACTGCCCAGAGGCTGTGGAGTCTCTTCATTGGAGATCTCCAGCAGCAACCTGGATGTGGGCCTGGGCACCCTGCTCTTGGTGCCCCCACTGAACAGGGTTGGGGCAGGTGAACCCAGAGGGCCATGCCAGTGCCTCTGCTATTCTGGGATTCTGTGAATCTGACCTAAGACCCATCAGCTATTACCCACCAATTGCATCTTCAGATGGTTTTGTTCAGTCTGTGTAGATTTTACCATCAGCATAACAATAGGTGTGAAAAACTGAGTCAAAACTGAGACAAGATCAGTGGCTATGCAAAGATCACCAGGCCAAGTGATGATGAAGACAGACTTTGAGCATCCTCAGTCCTGCTTTGTCCAATTCCCTGTTCCAATTTTTCTGTAACATAACTTTTTAAATGAATGAAATATGTATATATAAAAAAAGAGAGAAAAAAATGAAAAGGAAAAAGAAACCTCCTTGTCTGAGTGCAAGAGCTGATACAGAATAGCAGTTCGAGGCTTTAGGATAAATGCTTCATACCTTTATGGCCTCTTTCAAACCCAGCTCATTACAGTCTTTTGTGTAAATCCTTCTAAATTCACAGATAATTGACAGGACAGGCTCTGAGGGACTTATAGTCAACTATGTTAGTGAAGTGTAGGAAGTCCGAGTGCTGAGAAGCCTATTATATTATGGGAGAAAAATAAATGATTGCCCATGCACAGCAGCAGCTATCCTAAATGAAATACCTCAGTTGTTTTCAATTTTATTTTTTCACAAAATACCCAAAGGCAATAATCCACTTTCTGGATTAACAGCCTGTAAAATATTACTCTGAAAAAAAATTAAACTGTGTTTGAGCTAACTTATGGCAACACAGAAGGGATCAAGGAACAGTGAAGTCTCTGCTGTGTTCTACTTGTGTGACTCAAGCCCATGCTGAGCAAATGCTTTTTTCTGCTTTTATAAGACATGAGAAGAATAATTTCTGTCCAAGACTATATAAATCAGATTTCATCCTGGGAAACATGTTTACAACACCCCTGAATGGTGCTACCTATTAATAGAAATGTTATCCCTGGATTACCAAAAGCCATAATAAAATAAAGCTGTATTTTTTCAGCATTTTAAAATCTTTTCTCTTCCTGTCTTCATCCATTTTATTTTAATGCCTGATCTTTTGTCTCTTAATTCCTCAGCAGTTTATCTGGTTGCCCCCCAGTTTGGGGTAGGCAGTATCTCCTATGTTACCTGAAGATTAATACTCCCTAAAGCTTACAAAAACTGCTGTACATTTGGTGGTGCTGGTACCTTTCACCCATTGACTAGTAGCTGTAGGAAATAATCTCTTCAGATGGACATGCAGAAAAAGAATGGTAGAAAAGGCAGTTGCAGGTCTTGTGTGAAAGTCAGATGTTATTTGGGTGAATATAGATCTTTCTTCAGCTTGTGTCAGAGTTGACTGTAGAAGCTGGTGAGCTGCTGAAGTTCATTACTGGCAGTATTAGAGATTAAACAGAGATTCGTGGAATCATAGAATGTCTTGGGATTGGAAGGGACCTGTTACCAGAGGTTGTATTACATTTTTGTATGTTCAGGAATCAAAGTTCTGTTTTCATTGTGTTTTGTATGATTTAATCACATGACGACCCATCTTGTGTATAATACAATTACTACTTGGTGGCAAGATTCAAAACTGCATGAATACACTTACAATATAAACTGCTAATACAGGATGTCAAGCAGTCTAGAGAAATTGCTGTCTTCCTCTTATACCTGAAAAGCTGGTAGTCTGTACTGCACACTGACTGTATCTGACCAGCTACATGAAATCCAGCCTATGGGGAATAGTCATGTTATTACAGTCTACCCCTTTTGAAGATGACTTTCTTTTGGGGGAGATGCAATCAGAGTCAAGCAGAAATTTTAAAAGCCTCTCAGAAGAATTTTCCAATGTACGTGTTTTGAGTGGAGGGGAAAAACACCTACAGACGTAGGGTAGGAGTGGGGCACGGGCAACGTAGAGGCAGGAGGCATGTATCTATAGATTAAAAACCCTAACATTTTAATAAGATTTTTGAAGTCTTTTTTTTTTTTCCAGTGATTCGGTTTGTAAAACAGCCCCCAGAATAAGCACTACAGGCATAACTGTGAGGCACGGGATGTCAGTGTAGAGAGTAGTAGTAGCCAGGATGAATGGAGAATTTGTTAAGCTAGTTTAGCATTCTGGAGATGATAGAATAAAATTAAATAGTGTACCTCAGCTTAGGATCAAACTGGGATTTGCAAGCCTTCAAGTTCAGCATCCACAGTGTAGAAGGTCTTAGAGTACAATCTGAAGGAAAGGATGATTACACATAAGGGAGGCAAAGGGTAAGTAGGATATAATGAATCACAGACTAAGTAGAGGTAGATGGTTACAAAGCCAGGCTAACCTGATAGATTTTTTTTCATTAGCAGATACTTTATCTTGACAAAGAATGTGTGGTAGGTTCAGTTTATCTGAACTTCAGATAAACAAAAATATGTGAGGTGGAATTCTAAGAGAAAATACAAGCTAAACTGGAACAGAAATGGTTAGATAAGCAGTCATAAGGAGGATATGGAGTCGACTCCACCAGAATATCTGTCTGTGTGTAATGTTAAAAAGGGAAAGTGAAAGGCTGGAGGGAGGTTACTGCTGGAGCTCCATAAGGGTTTGTCTTTGTACTGATCTTGCTTAAGACTTTTGTTAGTGACCTTTGCAGAAGTATCAGCAGACTTCATCTAGCAGTTCAGGTGTCTAATGTCATCTGAAATACCGATGGCTTTAGGAGGACTGTGAGGTTTACCTGGGTACCCTGGGGGGAAAAAGGGGTAAGGAGAGCAAGAGAGAGAGAGAGAGCTGAATACTGAGGGAAGAAAGGGGATAAAAAAAGTGAAGCACTGTAATGAGTCATGAGTTAGGAAAGTACAGTAAGCAGAATGAGAAAAGAGAGGAGGAGACTGAGGCTAGACCTGTTATTTCTCTCACTTGCTCCGCTATCTGGAGATTTCCAACATGGCTGTTGTATCCATTTGACTGGAATAGAGCTTGGGAAGGAAGGAGCATTTCGGGAGAGTAGTCTTTGCCTACCTGCACTAACTCCTTAACTTTTACCCTACTTGATATCTGCCTAGATAATACATAATGACTGTAAAATAAAGCTTCAGAAAGTGTTGCATATTTTTTTCTGTTCCAAAATATCCGGTAACCTGATGAATAGGTTTTTGCAGAGTGAAAAACATGATTTCGTACACCCTGATGCTGAGCTCAGGTTTCACAATTTCTAGGCAAATGGCTTTATTAGACTACTCTGTCAATATGCAGCTGCTGCTGCCCTTGCTCTCTAGTGTCATTTTTTAAAGGAAGAGGAAAGTCCAGTGTTCCTTTGGGCTCCTTATTTTTTAACAAATCTGACTGACAGCCTGGACCTGAAACAATAGAGATGACTTGCTGCAGAGAAGTGGCTGCTTAAGCGCAAGGCTTCATGGCAGCACCAGAAGTGCTTTCTGAGTTTGCTTCCAGCCTAGCGTGCACAATGCCTCCTTGCTTACCCCACAGACCTTGTGCATCTCCTGCCTGACAGCTGAGGGGCTCTGTGGTTCTTCCTAACCAAACAACACAGGAAGGGAATGAAGACTGAGTCCCTTTGGTACTCTGGCACATCATCTAATGATAATGCATGAGAATGTCAGATGGGACAGCATCTCCCTCTCTGAGATCTCGGTAGCACAAACTGCTCCAAGTAATCCCTCTTTCGCTCAACAGAGCTGTGCAACATACTGGATGTGATGGCTTGCCTGCAGCTAATTTCTACCGACTGCAGCAGGCTTCAGGAGGAAGCTGAAGGTGAAGATTGCACAACTGGGCACCTGACCTCCTCATTTACCAGTTTTCCTAAGGCTGAGTTTTGGGGGGGAAAAAAATGAGTGTTATGAATTTATGTAAGATAGCACCGGCTACTCTAACTCTGCTTCAGTGAGACTTCTGTACCAGCAGCAAACGTATGAGAGTGTGATGGTATTTCCATTCGGTATTTATTAAAAAAGCACTCGAGGCCAGTATGCAAATTCTTTCCCACAAAAGTCTTCTTGTCTGGGAATCTCCATCAAGGGCAGGTTTGTCTCTTTTGCATGCAAATATTGAATTTTGACAGAATTTGAAGTCTGCAGTCCCTTTTCTCAGATGTTTTATTGTTGTCTAACATAATGTCAACAATAGCAAAGTAGTCACAATGAGAAACAATACTATAAATATTAACTTTGTTGTTTTATTTTTAAATAGTCTGTCTGAAAAAATTACCTGCACTATTTCTGGCTACTCCTCACCTAATATTTCCTGTCCTTTGGATGAACAGTAATTAAAGATTCTTTTGATCTTCAGATCTTCGAGGCAGACATGAAGCAGAGGGCAGAGTGTTTTATGCTAGGAACAAAGAGCGGTGCTGAGCAGGCTGGAGACCTGCAGTCAGGTGCTCAGCTCTCAGAGGTGGAAGCTGCCCAAATTTCCCTGGTGGCCTGCCCTTTCTGCCGCGGTTGCATGTCAGCGACTGAGCCCAACAAGTGTCAGGATGAATTCAAATAGCAGAATTGATTGCTGGGAATGATTTATGCCTGTCTGCCTCTTCTGGGGTGGGGAAGGTTCGTTTAAATTTTGTCCTGCCATTTTGAACTGGCTTCAGACGTTTCTCAATTTATTGCAGGTCTCTGATTTTCAGCTGCGGTTCTTTTCACCAATAACTGTATACTGTGACATTTTACTTTGTTATCTTGTAAAGCCAGCTTACAATGAAAGTTTAAAGGAATCTGGCTTTCTTAAAGAATGTATCTATCAGCAGTAACATGAGAGCTGCTCTCAGGTCCTGCGTGAGGTGGGTTTTGAAGTAGGAGCCTGTTTGATTTTGAATTTAAGGGAAAACATGCTTTACTACAACTGAGCCTTTCTAAATCACAACCTCTTCTACAAATATGCTGAGAACAAAGCCTTGAATCTAGATACATCTGACCTGTAAGAGCACCCAGAATGAGAACTTGGTTGAAATTTGCACATGGATGCTGTGTATCCATGGAGCTGCAGGTCTGCAGCTCCTCTCTGCTGGTGTTCTGTTCTTCAGTGTACAAATAAGCTTCTACAAGCAGTCATATTGCAACATCATGTTTTGGTTTCTGTAAGCAGAAATGCTATATTTTGGCACGTTCCTTGCCTCCCACTGAAGAGGGTTACAGAAATTACTGTGTTTATCCACACAACAGCATGGATAAACACTAGAAGGCAGAAGTCATGGTAAGATGCTAAATATGCTGTCCTAAAATTTGACTGTGAGGCTGAGAAATGTTGCCTTTCAGTGCTGTTGATTTGGGCAAAATGGCTTCATCAGTTATGGTCATCAATTAAATGGCATCATCTGGCTTTACAAACACAACGTTGTGTTTAAAACTTATTGAAAGGATTTATAAATTGTCAGCCACCTATTACTTTATTGTTCTTTTATAGGCACCGGTAGAACTTATACCTTCTTTATAAAATCACCCTGTGTATATAATTTGTATGTTGCCATCCAGCATTTAAGTGCACCTGAGTCTTCTCTTATAATATATAACTTAAAACACAAAGAGCTTTATATCTTCCTTTCACTGGTATCTGCTCTTTTTATTTTATAAAATGCCATATAAGCTAAAAAGAAAAAAAACTCCTTTAAAAAGAACTGTATTACTGAGACAAAACAAAGATGAAATCACCCTTATCTTGATACCACACCATGTTAAAGTGTTTTCATTGTCTAGACCATAAACTTTGTTTTAAAGCATGTCCATTTTAATTCATGTCCCCTTGTAATTTGTTGTCTAAATTCTCAGCACAGGTGTATAATCATGATTGTTACTGCAGCAATGCCTAGAATACCTTATTTAGTCTGGGGCCCTGTAGTGCTTGATGCTGTGTTACCGAAAAGACATAGTCCTTGCACCTAGGCGATTTTATCTAAATAGACAAGTACAAGAGGTATAAAGTGTGGATGCACTATTTTTTTCAGTGTTTTAAATTGTTCTTGCTGCTTTTACATGACATAATCAAAAGCCTGTTAAATATTAAAGGATAACTCTGTTGCTCAGAACAGAGAGCACTGCTCTGCTCCTGATGTTAAGAGGTCTTTTCTGCACTGTATGCCAAGCTCCCCCATCTGATGCCACTGCACCGCAACTGAAAGCAGAAAGAATAGCCACATGCATCCAGCTAACAGGGATATTCTTCAAAATCTGTTTGGATTTCAGTGATATTCATAGTATTGCACGATGCTGGTACAGATCTGATTCGTGCAGCATATACAGTGGTCAGCCGACAGCACAGCCTTTGGCCACCGGCCATCAGTCAGCTCCCTGCTGTAGTTTTCAGCCGCTTGGTCCATAACTGCCTTGATGTGCCCTGAAGAGCTGGTCTGCCACTGGAGCAGCAACTGCAGCACAGTTCTGCTGTGCACCCAGGGCTTCCTGGAAAAAGAAGGCTGATACAGTGCTGTGGTAACTTCCCCAGTAAGTGCGCTTTGCAGGTGTTTGGACAGCCCTCTGCAGATAGCTTTGCTGTCTCCTGAATCCTACATGGAACTATCTTGTACGTAAGGGGAAAGTTCCCTTTGCAGGTGTTAAGTGCTGAAGTCTTACAGGGGCAGCAGCTGCTGCTAGCACTGCAGAGACCAAACACAGGGTGATAAAAGAAATAAAAGGAGCAAGAGAAGGATAAGAGAGGAAAGCCAAAGTGGAAGGTGGAATAAAACAGAGAGGGAAAATGGTGACAGAAGACAGATATAGAAAGAGACACTCCAGAAGGAAGAATAAACATAGAAACGTTGGGACAGCAAAAGCAGCTGTAGTTGGTTTTAAGCCAGGGAGGAGCTGGAGCTCTTACTGCTGACACCATGTACACAGCCATAGTGCTGTATAAATAAGATAGAATTTGGCTGCTCCTCACCTTAACATCACTTAATTTTTCCTGCAAACAGGGAATGTGGAAATTGAACTTCAGAAATTACAAGCTGTATCTGTGATAGCACAGTAACCTATCACTCAATAGAAAAGTAAAGAAATCCTACATGCTAAATAGTCTTTAAAGGAGTATCAAAGTAGAAGAGAAAGAAGCAAAAAGGAGGAAAGAGACACAAGCATTTTTTTATGAGTCATAGGATGGCTTAGGTTGGAAGGGATCTTACAGATCATTGCAGTATCTCCCTCATAAGGTGTCTCTCTAAATATGCTTCCGTTCACAGTTTTGTTTGTGTTCATTGTGTGTAACTGAATGTGTACAAGGACGCTATTGTCAGTGTTACCTCCTTTCTTGATATTTGAATATTAGTGGTTGCTAAGCTTTCCTAAGAGCTGCTGGGAACTTTCTGGTGCAAAAAGATCCAATGGAGTTTTGGATAGCAGGTCAAGTCCTGTCATTGGATTTATTTTATCAGATGAATAGTTCTTCTGAGTTTGCATTTTCTACGCTTTTGAAAAAGAGATCAAGGAAGTTGTGCCATATGCCCTGTTCCAGAAGCAGGATGAAATTAAACTTCATTGTGATCTCTTGCTGTGTTGGACCCTATTGCTAAGACCCTGTTAATGTGTGAGCTTGTGAAAAGTATTTTTAAAACATGTAGTCCTGTAAAATGTTGAAGGAATTTTTGCCAGTATGCTGCTTCTGGAGTAAAGCCATGAAAACAAATGAAGACAACAGTGTCAAATTAGTGTCAAGGCAGTGTGAGATAAGAATGGAAAATGACTGAAAAAGACCCTCAGTGTTTTATACCAAGGGAGGAGGAGCCTTTTCTGTTCCTTCAAAATAGCATTTAAAACAGATATACAGTAAGGAACGAAAGCTAAAGTAGAGCAAGTCTGTTGTATGTTCACTAAAGAAAAGACAACATGGATGCTGAGGTCCCAGCACTCCATTGCTGGGTTTAACCTCGCTGTTTTTTTACAGTATGAAACACTGGCTTGTGGAGCACTCTCTTGGCCAAGGCAATATCCTACTTACCAGCTGGGCTGGAGGCAGCGCGCTGTCAGCTGCTCATTGCTGCTGCTTTTAAGAAAAAGCCCAGAGTGCTGGTGTTTGCTGGTGGATGTGTGGGCAGGAAATGTGTTCCCTGGCTGGGACAGAGATTGCTGGAGATCAGGAGCACGGCAGTCAGAGCAGTGTCCAAGAGCTGGCCAGCTGTGCAGGCTGCTGCCGTCTGTCCTGGTCCTGCACAGCTGGAGCAGGTGGCACTTAGTCCTGTGGCTCTCACTGGACTACCTTAAATTGAATTTAAAAATATAGAATAAAATCTGCCTTATGCTTAACCGCATGCATTAAATAGGGAATTTTAATAATGTGCCAACAGCAGCAGTTTGGAGTATCTTGCTGAGGAAAAGGTCACTATGCCCATAAGTTATCCTAGCATTTGATCAGTGGACTCTTTTCCAAAGACTTTAAGTCTAATTATTCACTGCTTATAAAGTCACTTGAGATATAAAAAGTCTTTTCGTAGTAATGAGAGAACTCCCACAATTAGCCAGAAGGAAGCCATCTATCTTCTTAAACTACTCAGTTCAGAGGAGAGCAGGAGTTTCAGGCGTGTGAACGTGGATGAATTGTTATGACAGTGATAAGTGTAACACCCATGTAGTGATGCCAGCCCTGGCTGAGTTCGTGGAAGGTCAAGGATATTTTCTAAAGGTGAAAGAGAGACTCTTCTTTTTAGTGAAATGTAGGATATGATTCAACTCAGAGGGTAAAAGTAACACGTTGTTTACAGATGCCTGAAATCTGCCATTCAGTTTCATCCATTATTGTTTGGGAGTTGCAGATGATTAAAGAATGTCATTAATTTGATCTCCTAAAACTTCAATAGTAACCAACTTTTCAAATCCTGTTTTCTGAGAAAAATACATACCCCAGAAGAGAAATTGGAGAGTGAGCTTGTGCTAGACCAAACATCATAAAGTTCACAGGAGAATACAGCATTCCGCTCAGGGGCTTAGAGACAAAAATGATTTGCTCTGAGCACACACACCAGACTTTGATTGTATTCTTCACTACCATCAAAGGGCTGGTGTATGTGGTAGATCTGGTGAGAGATTTGTCTACGGTCCTACCCGCAAACAGAAAAAGGTTGCAATAATTAATGTAATAAATGATGGTCTAATTACATCAAGGAGCAACATGATGTATTTTATGCATGCCACAGCTAGTTTAGTCTTTATTGCCCTCAGGCATAATCCTAATATCATCAGAAAAACTGTTTGTCAATATTAAAAGCAATTTACATAGTAAATACACTCCAGCCTTGTTACATCACCATCTGGGTTAGCTGAGCTTTTGGAGTCATACTGGGCAGTGCTGGTGAAGGCAAACCTCAAAAGTGCTGGGACTGTCCAGCTGTCATGGTGGACTGGTGACAAAAGTCAGTGCTCCCAGCCTGCTGGAAGGAGCCAAGCTCAGAGACAGACAGCAGGAAAGGTGTTCATGAGAGGAAAGGTGGAATTAAGGCAGGAGAGAAAGGAAATCCTGGGAACAAAAATGAGGTCTGCAGTGAAAGAGAAGGGGCAGAGTGAGAAAAGCAGAAAGCCAAAGAGGGAAGAGAGAGGAGGAGAATGAGACTGAGAGTACCATCTGGAAGAGGCAAGAAGGATGTCCATAGTGAGCAGTAACACCTCTGCTGAATGTATGGAAGGAGTCAGAAAAGAAGAATAATGTCTGCTCACAAATTCATGTTTTCCAGCACTCACCTCTGAGCAGCTCACTGTGAAACTAATTCACGGATTCTTACACTTAATTTAGCATTTTCAATTTACTCACAAACCAAGAAAACTGCAGATGAGTCTGCTTGCAGTTTTGTAACTCAGGTGAACCTTTTCCGATCTGTCCCTGTGTTCAAGACTAAAGAAGTTGAAAGGACTGTGACACTTGCATGGCTCTAACACATAGTGAGAAGATGGAATATTCTTATTCTCCGCTTACACAGACTGTCAAGTGTCATGCTATGAATTACAGGAACTGAGATCCCATTTTGGGCACAGTTTAGCACTGCTAACTCAGTAGTGATTTCAAACTTCTTGTAGAGGACATAGTTTTCCTGGTGGTGCTAACGCAGCATTGTAGCATCCCAGTGTTCTTCTGAAATATACTTCAAGATGAAGATCCAGAGCCACAAAGAAATTTCAGACATGCAAGTGTTGAGTGTCTCTTTTTGGCTGTTTTTTCCTAGGGTGGATATTTTGCCTGATTTTCTACACACTGCCAGAGAAGAACTAGGTGTTCGTATACAGTTGTGGTTATGGTTATACTTAACCCAGCCAGCTGGAAGCAGGCTATAGGCATGCATCTAAAATACCATTGTCTTACTGTGCTTGGTACCTTAAATGCAAGTAGGAATAAATTTGTTTTTCAGAGCATCAAACTTCCTCATAAAGGAGGGGTGAAGAAGAGCTTTGTGATTTCTTTGCTTCTGGTGGCTTTGATTTTCCATTCACAAAAGAATGGTGTTCTGCACCCAAAGTTTTGGGAAACAATTGTTGCATTGAGTTTTGTTTTAGGTAGGGAAGACTAGATAGAGAATGTAATATCATGGGGAATTAGATATTAAGCTCAAGTTTGTATTTGATGGAGAGGCAAAATTGCTGAAGCACTTCTGTGTTACTTACCTTGCTCACTGGTTTGCTGTGTTGTACTGCAGTTGTGATAGGAATTATTTCTCCGTTCCCAGAACATCTACCTGAGGCATTATTTCCAATCCAGTTTGAAAGTCTTTTGCGTTTCCTAGGGCAGCTTGTTATACAGTACTTTCAGGCAGTGTCTTTGCCAGGGTCTTTTGGGGATGCATCATGCCCTTCACAGAGAGGAGCTGCAGCTGTCAGACCTACCCACAGATCACAGTGGACAACTGAACAAAGTGAATAGTCTTGAGGTCAATTGAAAGAGGAGTGCTTCATTATGACAGCTGCTGTTTAGATACTAGATACTACTTCTAGGAATCACTAGGAAGTCCCTGGGAAGCGTCTCTCTAGAAAGATGCTTTACAAAGTGGAAACAGGCATATTTCTGTTCTTTACAATTTTTTGTAATGCTTATATTTTCTTGCTTAGCTTAAATCTTAGGCACAGGCTTTTCAGACACAGTAGGTATTTGCTAAATATTGGGAAATTGAACTGATGCCGGTTACACGTAGGAAAATCCACAGGAGGCTGCAGTGTTGGCCACTGCCTGGGTCTGTTCAGTGATGCTGAACCAGCTACGCAATGTAGCAGAGGACAAGCCTAAGCTGTACAGGAAATAGGAAAGTAGTTCTTATTTCAAGCCTTTGGCTCAGCCTGAGAAAAACAGCCAGAGCCTGTGTATTCAGCCAACCCAAACTGTTCTGTGATTCTATGATTCTGTTGCTTTCAGAAGGGCTGACATGATTGGGTGATTAGGGCAACAAAGGATCAAATGGGAACAAACATCACTTAACTCATCTGGCTGGGGAAGAGGAAATGTCATTAACCAGAATAATAAAAGTTGTCTCTTTACTGAACTTGCCTGAACCCTGATTGAGATAGTGGTATTGGATAATGACTGTATTTGCTGCCTTAGAGATTAACTTGCTCAAGAAATGCAGCTTAGTACTGAACTGTAACCTAAAAGGTCAGTGTGCTGAATCCATTTCTGTAGATGAACTTATCACATTTGTGTTAGCAGAAGAGTTGCAGTGTCTTCTCCAGCCCATGTATCACTGGTAGCCCACATGTCCTGTGCCCCCTCTCCTGCCTGGAGAGCCTCATACCTGGCAGCATTGGAAGTTTTCTAAAATGTCTGTATGTAACAAAACCTTTACATTTGGGAGAAAGGTGCTATCTTTTTCTTCTTTTTCTTTGGCTTGTTCTTGTAGTTAGGGAGGGCTCCAATTCTTGTCCTAAAAAAGGACTGATCAAACTATGACACAGTGCTCGATTTTTTTTGCTAGTTTTCTATCCAAGGATGCACTCTGGGATTCGGTTGCCTGGGTTTATTTTAGGGACAGATTGGAGGTGAGGAGACTGCCGTGATGAGAGCAGATTTAACACCTGTCAGGTCAGAGGCATCTTTTGCATGAGTGTTGAAATCTCCCAGGACAGTGAGCCTTGTGAACTCCATCATCACGTCAGACACCATCTCTGTCATTTCTCCGTGAAACCCTTGTGGCTGGACATCTCTGGTCTAGCAAAATGCTCAGGTTATTCTTCCTTTGCCCTTACTGATTAACAGGAGGTCTCCAAGGGTTTTACTTCAGAAGAGCCAATCTTAAATTTTGAGTTGCATATGCCAGCTATTTGCTGAAGAGAGGAGGTTATCTCATAAGCTGCTACTATGATACCTTTTGTGGTGGTTGCATTCATGTGATTATAAATCTTTTTCTTTTTTTGTACATAGTATGAAGTATAGACTACAAGAAACATCAGTATTTCTCACTCTTCATTCAAAAATTCTGGCCAGCGTTAATAGAAATTACCAACAGCAGAAAAACATTTAAGGATGAGGGTATTTCATTTCTCAGCCACAAGCATTTATATCTTGGGAGCAGTCTTTGTTGAAGGACTGTTATATTACTTTTTTTTTTTTTTTTAGAGCACAAAGTGCAGGAATAACCTAACAACCATCTGCTGATGGTTTTTATATGCAGCGTTTTGTTATTTATTCCAGTCCGTCCTTCCTTCTCTGCTGTCCACCTCTGCATGTGTGGGAATAAACCTATATGCAGTGGTGCTGGCATTAGACATGGAGGGTAGCCAATGTCAGTTGATTTGTGCATGAAAAACAAAGCCTGATGGCTTGTTTATTTTCTGATGCTGTTGAAGTTTTGCATGTGGCTGGATTTAGAGCAAGGGAATGGCCAGGATCCAGGCAGTGGCCACCAATCGCTCTGGGGAAGATGTTGACAAGTGGCCCAGACTTTGCAATGTGTCCAAAAGGGGGGAGAGTGTTCATTAAACAGAAGCTTAATCAAACAGGGCAGGAGGATGGTTTACATGAGAAAAGATATATTCTTTACTTAACATTCACAACTTGCTTGTGGATTAATTAGCCCATCTGCTGCAACAAATGTATTCCCATGTCTTTGTGTTGACTGTTAAAAGTGACTGATTTCTCTATCCACTCAAAATAGTACCCTAGATTCCACTGAAAGTAACCTTTCTGAGGCAAGGAATTTATTTAATCGTCCACTAAGAACCTGTAAGTGGCTTGCTGTAAATAAGTGCTCAGCTGTCTACACCTCCCAGGGTAACTATATGTGAGTGTTAAGTTAGGAGATGGTGCGGGAGGCAGACAAACCTTAAAGAAGCTAAGTGAAGAGAGCTTCCAGCCCCATCTGTAGTATTGGCTTTGGGTTTTAAAATAAATTCACTCTTCCCAGCCCCAAGTGGGCAGGACAGCTGCCAGCGCAGAGTAATTCAGCTATAGATTTTCTTCTGAGAAAGGCAGCGTTCATAAATTAGGTGACCTTTATGCAGATCGACAAAGTGTGTTGATGAACTTCAAGTGACAATTTAAACAAGTATTAGGTGTCCAGAGTGCATAAGAAACCAACATAAAGGATGGAATGCTTTCCAAGTCTTTAAATTAAACAGGCATTTAAATGAAAATAGAGGTCAGCCATATGTTGCCAGGATAATTGAAAATGTGTATCTTTTGTGATTCTTCACATTTATGTGATTTTAAAATATTAATATTCTTTGGAAATAGAATGTGCATGTAAATGGCATTATCATGAATTTATGTCTGTTTCCTCAGACTAAGGGATAGGTGTTGACTGATGTCAATTACAGAGCTTCTGATATTCCAGAATAATCTAACATATATTTTGTATGCTATCCGGATATCTTTTCGCTTTCCTGATACAGATCTGTGATAAAATGGTAAGCTTCTGCCAAAAATCACCACATAATTCGGGTGGGATATAGCAGAATTGTGTTCTTATTGCTTGAATAGGAAAAGAAAATGATACAATGCTACGTTGTATTTTTTTTCCCCTGAACACTTGTTATTAGGAGAAACACCACATCTGTTATCAGAAAGTTTTAAAAAAGTATTTAAAAGGTTTGGGAAGACAGGAAAGTAATTTTTATGTTCCTAAGGCCTTAGGAATGAGAGTTATTCAGAAAGCCTGTAGGACAATCTTTTTACAAAAGCTGCCAAAACTGTGAAAACTGTGGAAAATTGTTTCTTTGATAGGATCTGAGTTAGAAGCAAGAATGAAGCAGAGGAGAGGCTGGAACTGAAGAGTGACTGGAAGACCCAGACTTGAAGCTTTATCTCTAATTGCCTCTATTAGACACGGCTGAATCTGAACGCCCTGGCAGTGTAACTTGCTCTATCAGAGAGGGCTTGCAGAAGCTGAATCCTTGGGGAAATTTCTTTGATTTTCTCATAACATAACTTATTTTTCAAGCGTGCTGCCACTGCCTCTTGTACATCACTGGTATTTCTGCATGTAACTTAGTTTAACATAACCAAAGGTTGTAATTTGATGAATTATAATTTGAATGATAAAATCTTAACATTTTCTGGCTTCAGTTGTCAGAGAAATAGTATGGAGGTCACTCCAAAAGTAATGCCACCTATTTATTTCCATGGAAACTACAACAGATACAACAAGCACAATAACGCTACTTGATAGAGCAAATTCTCAGCTACAAAACATTTATTTTTTTTAACATGGTCACCACCATTAGCTGTGCATTTTTTTTGCCAATGATGAACAAGAGCCTGCATACTGCACTCATAAAAATCCGCACCAGTAGAGTTGACCCACTTTTTCACAGCTGCTGTGACGGTGTTGTTGCTAGGAGAATGTTGCCCACACAGTCCATCTTTCATCGACCCAAACAGATGGGAGTCAGAAGCCACCAAATCTGGACTATGTGGTAGGTGTGGTAGGACACTCCAGCCAAGATTGGCAGTGTGCTCCGTGGTCTTCAAATTGGTGTGGGGTCTGGGGTTATCCTGTTGTAAGAAGGCTATCTTCTCCTCTGATCTGACTCTGGAAGTTCAAACCTTCAGTTTAGTCAGTGTTGCGATGTAGCAGTCACAGTTAATGGTTTGTCCAAGTTCCAGCAAATTCAGAGGCATCACGCCTCTCTTACCCCAAAAGACAGTGCACCTGCTGAGGGCTGTGTCTTGAACCTTTTCTTTGATGGAGAATTCACATATCACCACTCCATAGACTGCTGTTTTGACTCTGGCTCATAGTGGTGACACCACATCTCATCACCAGGAAACCATCACCTTCAGCCTCATATTAGTTCAGTAAGTCCTGACAAACTTGCATACAGTGTTTTTTTCTTTTACTGTGAAAGCATTTGTGGGACCCACCTGGCACAAATTTTACAACATTCTAACATTGACACCATACTTTCCAGTGGCATTGAAGCAAAAATTCAGCTCCATACACAGTTCCCTGGTCATAATCCACTGATACGCATAGATGAACTGATTGAGATGCTCTTCATTTTGTGGTGTGACAGCTGTGCATGGCCATCTGGAGTGTGGCTTGTCTTTCATGTCACTGTTGCCACTGCTGAAACGTACCACCCACCTCCTCACTGTGCTCACACCTACTGCTTGGTTTTCATAAACATTCAACAAGCCTTAATGAATGTCAATGGGTGTAATTTTTTCCATATGTAGGAATTCAGTGACACACCTTTGCTCCATGTGTACTTCCATATCAGATGCCATTTTGTCAGACTGCCCCTCTGCTGCCATCTGTCACGCAGCAACAACATGTAATGGAACATTGGTGGGAAGGTTCAGCCTCTACTGCCGTACCACCAACATCCACCTCTGACTTTGGGGTCCAACATGATAAAGTAGGAGGCTTTTCTTTCAGAGCAGCCCTTATACATATGCATTAAAATCAGGTGATTAAGGTAGCTGCAGTTCATATTATTTGATCAGTCTAGGTTACACTGTATAGTATTTCTGGGGCTCCCAGGCATTCAGCACGTGAGTTTTGAGGGTTTTTAGGTAAAGAAATCTATTCAGGACATTTCTAATCTGCTCATGACTACACACGGTGTCAGATCTTTGCATTGGTGACCACACTACAGTATGCTTATTTCTCTTGTCCTCATGAGTGACATGGCCATGAAGGCAGTGCTTCTTCAGTAGTTGTGTCAAAGGAGAGTTGGTTCCATGTTGTACTCGAGCATGCACTCTGGAAATGTATCAAGTTGCTATATATAAATAAGTAATGGTCAGCTCTGTTATAACCGCCCAGCTGAGTAGGTATGGTTACGTGTGTTGCCTCAAACATTATATGTTTAATTGCAAATGCTTTTCTTGGCAGGCTTAAAACTGTTACTAGCTGAGTCTGCTGAGTGGGTCTTTTGAGTTTGCTGGCATTGTCCTTGTTTGCATGTCTTTTGTTTTTGTTGGTTTTTTTTTGACAAGAAAGTTCCAAGTATTTCTTTAATGAGGGAGTGATGTGGCAAAGACGTTTTGTTTTCAGCAAAGTCTCTTGTGGACTTTGTTCCAAGTCTGGGAAGGGCTTAGAGTTAGTTCATTAAGGAGAAGTTTTAGGACTTCATAGTCTATAGAACAAAGTAAATTTGGGCATTAACTTGCAGTAGAATCCTATTTCTGACTTGCTGTCAGTGAGGAGGTTTTCTCAGGGATATAAATTTAAATCAATCTTTGGTATCAGATATTCATATTTCTTTCTAGAAAATCATGCCTTTCTACCACAGCACAGGATCATCTCATCTCCACAGTAGCTCACAAGAGTTTGATGCTGTGCAACAGTAAGCAGCAATCCCACGGCTCTGAAAACAGTGCAGAATGGTATTTTCTGTGTAACTTTCTGTGATGTTGCACTGTCCTTTAGGGCTTAGATACTGGCTGCTGTTGGCAAATTAGTCATTGCATTTTGAAGTGGGATGATACTTGTCAAGTTTTCCCTTAGCACTTGAGTTCATGTGCACCAAGTCTTGCAGTTACCTTTTTTTAATATCAAAAGACCCCACCTGGATTTGGAGGAATTTGCTACTTCACTTGCAGCAGAAAGAAACCTTACATCACAGTCTTATTTTTTCCCAAGCTTTTCTGTTTTATTGGTTGTCTGTTTGTAGCAAATAAATTCTTCAGTTTGTTTGCCTTAGCTTTCTCTTTCCTTAAAATAGCAGCAGCTGACTGTCAGTCAGCTCTTCCTATTTTTGGCCTTAATGATTGTATGAATGCAATAGCTGATAAGTGGCAAAACACTGAAAGTTGGCCTTGTTTCTTTTTAGATATCCAAGATGTGTTTATTGACATCTGCATTAATAACAATACTATGCCAGAAATCCCTTATTATGGTTGCATGCCACAGAAAATGTTGAAATGGAAAATTAAAGACACCCCGGCTTTTTCATTTGTATTTTATTAGATAAATAAAACGAAATGAGAGAACTAATTTTAAATGTTTCTTGCTGTTTTGAGTTTCCATTGGGACAGTTAAGTTCAAAACATTTCTATTTTCTAGCATAGATTAAAGAATTTATTTCTCCTCCAGCCTTATCTCCTCTCTTGCATGACCACCAAAAAAAAGGTCCAGTCAATGTCAGCAGATGACTTGATGTATTGCTCAAGTAATTATTCCCCCTTTATTTTACACCCTCATTTTTGTTCTGCCTTTTCTCTTGTGAGTAATCTTTAGTATATTTTTCTGTTTTTCTCTAGGTCAATGGGAAGGACCTCTCCAAGGCCACTCATGAAGAGGCAGTGGAAGCTTTTCGCAATGCTAAGGAGCCAATTGTAGTTCAGGTTTTACGAAGAGCCCCAATTAACAAAGCTCATGGTAGCTCTCAGGATGTACGGCTTGTGGATGCCTGCACTCAGACTGACATCACTTTTGAGCACATTATGGCTCTGGCCAAACTAAGGCCTTCCACGCCTCCTGTTCCTGATATCTGTCCTTTTCTGCTTTCAGACAGGTATGGCTTATTGTCTGTAGTTTTCAAGTGATATTCAGGCATTGCAATTGCTTTTAGCTTTCTCTTGCAAAAGTCTCAGGAACAGTTTAAATAGATGTTGTTGGTAATTGCTGCCCCATTCAGACTTTACTGATGATTTTCCTCAACTCATGTCTTAGACTACAGGAGGGAATGTTGTTCTTGCTTCCTTTGTGCTCATGCACAATGTTCATCTAAACCTCAAGCTTTGATCAAGAAGAAAAACAATTCCGTGTTCCAAAGTTTTGAAAAGGCTTATAAAGCATATGAAGAGATGTCTTGTTACTTTCTATTCTTTCAAGCTTCTTAAAAAAACAGGGAAAGTATTTTATTTTATTTTATTAGAGGTCTCCTTATCCAAGGCAAAGCAATTCCAAAAATGTGGAGATGGAAACTATAATTTCTCCTTTCATATGGTACATAATGTAAATTAAATTATGGCTTAGTTGAATTAACATCTTTTAAAATGGAATTGAATGCAAATATCATTTAAAAAAAAAGGTTTGAGGTAGATCCACACCTGGGATCCAAGGCTGTACCTAAGTGCGTTTTACGAAGATCTCATTCTTTGTGTCTCAAACTCATGCAACCGTTCAGTTTACCGACATTTTAAAATGTGCAGTTATTCAAGTGCACTTCATCACCCGGTTATCACTTTAACAAAACCGGATAATGCGAAGCATTTAATGCAAGTGCTTGAACAACTTGGAGCCTGACGTGGGTTGTAGATTGAAGATGTTCATGATTTTATAACGAGATAATTGATAAGTTGGCACTGATCATGATGCAGCATATGAATGTGTAGTTAGGTACATTTATGAGCAAAAGGAATTCCAAATGTTCATAATTAAGTAGTTTGGCCCTAAACAGACCCTGTTAAGAAATCACCCTCTACAAATCTAGCAAAAGATGAACCCAACAAAATGAACTAATCGAAAATCTGAGCTTTTGAAAGGAAAACAGCCCTTACTACTTCCAGGTGCTATTTCATTCAGGCTGTCAGGCATTTAAGAGTAATATTCCAGAGATAAGAAAACTGCAGAGCAGGGGTTTTGTGTGATTTTTTAAAATCATTCTTGATTTAAAAAACAAATTATTTCATCTACTGTTTTTTGTACTGCTTTGTTCTGCATAGCTGCCATTCTCTTCAGCCAGTGGAGCATGAATTTTATGAAGGCAATGAGTATCTTTCCAGCCTGCCTGCTGATGCAGATAGAGCAGAGGACTTTGAGTATGAGGTAAGATCAATGGCACACTGCAACCTCTCTTTCTGCTATTACAGATACGGTATTTGCACGTGCAATAGCAGCCTCCTCTGGGGGGGGGAAAAAAGAGTGAAAATAATTTTTAAAAAAATTAATACCAGAAAGAGTTCTTTTTTGTACCGATGTAATGTCACAGACTTTACAGTAATTAGCTTACGTATGTGAAATGTGGAATTCTGCACTGGGTGTCACCAAACAAGTTTGGGATGCTTATTAAGCACATTTCTCTTTGTGCAATCCAGACTGTAACTCAACTGCATTCGCATTCTTGCTTGCAGTTTTAGCGCTTTGAAGCAAAAAAATTCAAAATTAAAAATGGTAACTGGAAGCTTAATTGTTTTTTTTTTCTCTCTCTAATTTTAAGAATTAATTGGCCTTTTTACTCATGCCTTAGGGATTAGTCTTGCAGATACTTGGGCGTATGCTTGAGCATTTGAAAGATCAGGTTACATCTTTGAAAATGAATATAATTTCTGTTATTTGCTCTTTGAATTAATATTGCAATTACAAGAAATTGTGCTGTGTACCACAAATCTCCCTTTGCTTTTAATGCATCATATTC
Organism: Aquila spilogaster; assembly: GCA_024606505.1. Lineage (NCBI taxonomy): Eukaryota > Metazoa > Chordata > Aves > Accipitriformes > Accipitridae > Aquila > Aquila spilogaster. Next base: position 42,821,842 of record JANHGO010000069.1, read on the forward strand.
TCTAGTGACAAGGGTGGATGTCTTTCTGAATCACTGGAAAATCATTTTGTGTAGCTTCCCCAAATGATAACATGATTGTTGTTGTTGCTCTTCATTAGATTTTCATTTCAATACCTGAACAGTGTTCTTGTCTGCCAGTCATTGGATTGTTGTGTTTTCTGCTGTATTTCAGGAAGAAAATATTTGTAGAAGCAGGCATGAGAAGCAGATGGTTCTTTTTATTATTAAACGGTGCTGAGTCTTTGCATAAGTTCATGTTGCTGTATTTTAAACAAGAGGGATTATAAATAATTAAATACCTTTAATACAAGACTTAAAATATCCTATCCTTTTGTTTGCAGTACCTTAAGAAACGTTTTTAAAGGTTTCACATATCTATTTGACATTTGGAAATGAAATGAATGGCAAAAGCTTTGGCAAATATACCGTGTCTTCACTTTCATCTTATCTTTAGCAGCTAAGATGCTCTACTGCACGTTCGTCCCGTTGCTCTTTTCTTCTAGCAGCTTGGGGAATCCAAGTTCTTCCCCAGGAAGTAGAAAAATCAAATAACATCTGCTTAGTGAATCTCAATCAGAACAAGCAAACTTTTATTTGAACTTCTCAAAAAATCATTGCTAGGGATTAGTGAAATCATTATTTCTTCCCAGTTGGGTTTTGGTGTGATATCTCACAGCCAAAGAATCTCAGAGCTTATGTTCTGCTTCAGCTCCCCAGGTGTAATACAATATTAAGTTTCTGTGACAAGTGTATTTGTTTACAGTGCTTCTTCCTTAAACATAGTAAAAACTATTTTTCTAGTAATATTTAAATAAATTAGAAGTGGAAACATCTAGAAGAAATAAATTTTTAAAAGATATATTTTTAGATGAAGGTATTCTTTCACTAGATTATCAGCTACGTATTAAAATAGTAATGGATTTCAAATCTGCATAGGGTCTACCTACTGTAATCAAGTTCTCTTTATGACCATTATTAATCCCTAATAATAGTTGGCACAAGTATTATGATAGTGGCAAATGCTTGAGCAGATTCTCAGTTGCCTGTAATCACTGCTAATCATACCATCATAATCATTAATTTGCTGTCAGCTGTGATTCAGTGGCCCAAGGCAAACACACTCAGTGATTGAAATAGTGTTTCATGTGAAATGCAAATAGGAAATGAACTGTCTGTACTCCTTTCAGGAGAAGAATCCATTCTAAATAGGAAAGGTTTGAAGGAGAAGAATCTTGGAACCTTCTGCTGGAGCTCCAAATGTGAAAGATGTTCCTAAAATTTAAACCTGTATGGTAGCATTATGATTTAGGTCACTCACTGGTTCTATTACCTGTCATTTAATATCTTTATAAGAAGTTATTAAGCTCCCTTGGTGTAACTAGAGAGCCCAGAGATATACATCTCCTTTCAAAAATAGGTCTCATGAAGGACCAAGTCAAAATGGATTTGCTAGCTGCTGTGATGGATCCAGGGGAAATACAGCAGCACATTAACTTTCCTTCTTTGTAAGAACTTTCTGGTGTGAACCTCAGCTAATCACATAGAGCAAAACAAACTACCTGGTTAGCATTGCCATTGCACTAAAAGGATACAGGTAAGCAGCTCACAGGTCTTCATGTCAAACCAAAGAATTTAAAAATGAATTTTGAAGCCAAACCTGGAGATTTCAGAAAGGTTTTGAAACAAGGTAGTAAGCAGGAAGAGTACTAATGACTGATAATTTCCTAGAAGTGGTTTTCAGGTGAAAAGTCCCTCCGTTTTGAGATGACAAATATGAAGTATGCAGCCAAAACAGGAAATGAAGATCTGAGATGACTAGCAAGTGAGATGCTGTAAACAAGAATGTCTTCCAAGAAAGGCACTGTCCTGCAAAGCTTTGATCAACTTGGAACTGGCTTCAGATAATTGCTGGAGTTTACCTGAGTTACCACCATAAAAAGAATACAGGAGGATCACATCTGATAGCGAGCACTGGGCATGTGGGCTTGCACTTGCCAGTGGATTTAGTAGGATTAGACACTTGCAAGATTCCATTTGTACACTAGAAAAAAAAAAATAATCGTTTGAGTTCAGTTTGCCACAGCTCAATAAACTCAAGTACAAGCCAATTGTCTTGGAAGGGTGAACTCCCTGGGAGGCTCATTAGGCTCCATTCAGCACCATACTTTAAACAAATAGCTGGGAAGATGACAAAGCTGGGGGATTGCTGAGAGCCAGCTCAAGTGTCCTTATGTGTCTCCTGCAAAGCTTGTCCTAAAAGGAATTTGAATTGTTGATTTATATTGAGACAGGTCAGAGCCAGCAACAGTCTGTGTTGACAGAAAGAGATCAAAAGATTTGTGTTTCTGGCATAGCCAGATACCCATGAGGACTTTTAAGGTAAAGTAGGAACTGACCAATTTGTAAATGCTCAGTTGGACTTGCAGTCAAGATGACTGAAAGAGAGCCAAATATTTTCAAGGACGAACCCAACTCCACTCTGGCTATGAGTTGTGCTGCTGGAATTACCTCATGTGATACTAGAGTATGCATCACACTGTCTATTTCCAGTGAGGTAAAAGGACTAAAACCATTGTAGCCTCCACTACTTTTGTGTTAAATATAGCTCTAAAATTTATACTCAAGATTTGTCCTTGTAAGAAGAGCAGAAGATACTGGTTCTAGAGAGGTTAAGAGGTTACTGGTTCTTAAGGTTCGTTAGTAACACTTCTGAACCTGCTATCAAAGAGAGAGAAGCATCATATACTTGGTTAGGAATGTTTGTAGTAATACAGAAATTAAGGGAACAAAATCAGTTGCATAGTGGAACAGTGAAATAAATTGGACAGAAAAAAAAGAATGTTATAAAGACAAAGCTGGACAAAAGAGTGCATCACTAGTGTCTGGTCCTACATATTCAGTCTGAGATGACTGCCTCTCAAAAAGAGAGACAGCAGAAAATAAAATGTTACAAGCAGGCACAAGCAGATAGTATGGTTTAGTCAACAGTTTCTTATCCTGGGGCAGAAACCTTAATAACGTCGATGTACTGAAGTACCCTTTAAACAAAGTGAAAGTGGGAAGGGAATTGATTGGTTTTTGCCATGGGAGGTGATATAATGGAAATTACAGCTCCTAAAATCTTGTGCATCTGAGATAAGAAAATATTCTTTTTTTTTTTTCTCACTGGATGACAGGATTAGCATTTTCAGAATGAAAAATGGAGAATGGCAACAATTATGTCAGCCTGTCTGTGTCCAATGACTGCTGTTTTAATGTATGTAAATGCACATGCTGACGGGTTGATGCAGTATTAATTGTATTACCTGGAAGAATTTGCCAAAGGTTGAGTTGGCCCTATATGAAATTATGGGGATGCTCTTGATGCTTTTCTCTTCACGTGTTAGAAACCTTTGAGCTTCTCTGTTTTGCTAGGAGGAATTGATGAGTTTTGCTCAAGAAGTCAGTGCATGTCACTAAACCAACAGGCCAGTATGCAAGACGCACAAGTAAAATTTTTCTGTGGCAAGATTTTAAGAAGCTTTTCATGAATAAATAATGAAAGAGTGAGAGGTCCCACCAGAAATGGCAGCCATGGAAGAGCATAGTAATATTATATCGAGACAAAGCCATGTGAGAACACCTGCCATTTTGATTCCTTCTATGCTCTGAAAAACAGAACTTCTGAAAGTGAGACAATTCATATGAAAGATTCTTGATTGCAATATCAGTGTCTCCTCATAAGAAGAGCAATCCATGGGTTAATGCCTCATCTCAAAATTGAGTAGTCTTAAGTTCATTTTGTATTTGGTAGTTGCAAGGGACAGATTTTTAGTCAGGATAAGGAAATGTGTATGTGTATGCACATTGAATGTAAGTGCTAATTTATGGTTCTGCACAGCCGTTCATTTAAACATGTTGATAAGTATTTGCACTCATAAATCTGCTAACTGTAAATGTGGGTTAGCCCTTTAAGTATATCATTGGCCTGATCCAAATACACTGAAATTGCTGAGGTTTTCTATTGACCCGAGCGTTTCTGGATCACATGCTGTTGCCTATTTTCACAAATAACTAAACAAGGAAGAGAGAGCAGCTAGAAAATTAAAGGAACTGACCTCAAAAAAGGTTTTGTGTAGAACTCCTTTCACCACCCATAGTAGGGAGAATTTCATCGTGTTGTCTTCATTTCTCTTACTGTAACTGATGTGATGGAGAGGTAAACCTTGGGTTTGCTGTTCCAAGTAACACTCCTGAGTGCTACATCTCTACAAGGGAAGATTGCTCTGCCAGGTGCAAATTTGAATTTCCCATGTCTGTGGCTTGACGTTTTGGAAGTGGGTGGTTGTATCAGTGAGTGAGGTTGTTGAGCCAGATAAATCAGGGGAATGCAGAAATAGCTGTGTGTGGAGGCTCTCAGCTCTCTAGGTAGGGCACTGCTGTGAGATATGGATGCTGGAGCCCTTCTGGAAGGCCCATCGCTGCTGTAGGAGGCTGAGAGAGACCTGCCTGCCTTGTGAATTTCTATTTAAGGCCTTTCCAGCACAGGGATTATTTAACCAATAAACCAAAGGGATCTGTCTATCTTGTAAATACATATTTAGGGCCTTCTTAACATGAGGATTACTGAGTTGATAGTGTGTAACAGCTCCCTTCAGAGCTGTGATAGCCCGCAAACACCCTTTGCGAACATTACAGGCACTTGTGGCGATGCAATTGGAGCTCCTGCTTCAATTGCTAGCACCTGAATAAACAGTTTTTATGGAAGCAGTGTCTGTGCACACACTGCCAGAGCTTCTGATAGCTAGTCAGGCTCCTTTGTTTTGTTACCTGATTAGTATTTCTGTGCATAGAAGCTAGCCCAAAAGATGGAAGAATAACCAGCAAAACAGAACACGTTCCTGAGATAAGAGCTTTCCAGAAATCCCTTACATGTGGTGTGGCATTTTTCTTTACATCTATTAAGTTGTGTTCTTTAATAATACAAAAGGGTGAGAGAAAGAGAGAAAGAGTGAAATCCTGTTTCAGCAGGGATCAGACGAGGCAAGTTCCAGCCACGTGCAGGTAGGATGGCAGTGAAGTGAATGAGCAGAACCACTCTAATACCTTTGTGACTTGCTATCAGATTGAGATTTTTTCTTTTCTATTTCCTGCTGGGATTGGATTCCTTTTTTCCTGAGCCTCTTAAAACTTGGGAGGAATCGGAAAGAGCCTTCAATGAATAAAAGGCAGATTTCAAATTCAGCAAACACCAGATATAATTGAAAATAGAAGGCTTCAAGAAATACGATGCTATACAGGCAGAATCCTAATAGAGATGTAGGTGTTGCAATGCTGAAGAGCCAAAGTCACGTACAAGGCTGTGCCTTTCCATTGAGGTCCGATCTGATTGGTGTAATAGGGAAAATGTGATAAGGCTTGCTGGTAAATATGGTGTAGATTTTAAATGGAAAAGCAGGCACTGCTCACGACGTGCCTGCTGCTTTTGCAGTGGTGGTGGGAAGGACTGATCTGACAAGTCAGAGTGGGCTTAGATAAATTGTGAGTTACTGTCCTACATCTGTTTTCTGTCTAGCATTTCTTAATTGCCTTAAAGTTACTGCTGAATAGTGGGTGTTACACAGAGTAAAGACATTATACCAAGATTGCTGTTCAGGCATTTTGAACTAATTTTTAATACTAATTAACACCTGTTAAGGAACATTGTGAAGGAGGTGAACACATATATGCGTGCTTGTGATCCAGAGAATCGCAGAAATACAGAGAAAACTACAGGCTATCTTTTTAATACATTAATTGGGAAGCCTGCAAGGAAGTCTCTTTGACTAGTAAATAGACTATTAGAGTTGTGTCAGCTGGGCCTGTAAAAAAAAATGCAATAGTCAGGGCTTTTAAAAGCATTCCTCAAGATTTTCTCATTTTAACTCAAAAGTCATTCTGAGCTACTAATATCCAGTATGTGATTCATCTGACTGTCACTCTGGACTATTACATTGGAAATGTGACAGTTAAAGTGGAGAAGTGACACTGGTACATTTTTTCCCTGTAAATCTTTGAACAGCACTGTGTAATAAATAAAATAAGACTCTTTTAGCATGTGTTTGGCATACTACAGCACAAGATCATACATTTCACTGATATTTTTATTTTCAAGACCCCTGGGGATTTAAGTCACCATAATCTACTCATAAACAATAATAAATATGTAATTTCCCCCTAACTGTGACCAATTGTACACTGTAAATGGGCAAAATATTAGTAAAAGAAAGGGAGCGCTTCTTTAGTTTTGCGGTCAGTTTTCAAGTATAAATTAATTAAACTTAACACCACGCCTCTGGGGTACTCCAGTACTGTTATATCCTGCATTGCCACAGGAATTCACAAGCAGGTGAACTAAGGACAGTCTGAGTCAGTTTTACTGCCAAGTCAGTCAGTGACAGAACTGGCAGTAAAAATACAGCAGCCTTTATTTATAATGCTGCTTTTTTTTTTTGTTTTTGTTTTTGCCATAAAATCGCTCTTCTTCCTGTTAGTCATTGGATCATTTAGATGGAAGAGAACATTGGGGTAATTTTTGCCATTGCTGTTTGTTAATTTTTAGTGTGTTACTGTATCTCATCACAGAAATCTGACATTCAAAGCAGATGAAGTTGCTGTCATCTTACCTCCCATAAGTAATGAAAATCCCAGTTTAGTGGCTTGAATTGTGTCCCCAGCTATAGAACGTCATGAGAGAATGGGGAGGAAAAGACACAAAACTGACACGGGCAAATTTATCAAAGTTATTACCATTTATTGTGTTTTAAAACAGGAGGAAAATATATCAAGTCAGTGATATTCATTTTGTTTCATGATTTCATAAAACAAGCACAGCGTTACTCCTTACTTTACCCGAAAGCTAATAAAAATTCTTCCTTGTTGTCAGAGCTTATGTTTTCCTTAGAAAATGAAGAAAAGTGAGCTTAGTTCAGCAGCACTTTATTGTTGGGCAATATTGCAGCATATGGCATGTGTTTTTCAGTGAGTGAAGGAAGAGGAAGGTGCTGGCATTATTTTCATATTTATGGAAATCTGTGGATTATGAATCTTATGTTTTGGATAAGTGCTTTGTTTAGACAGTTTTTATAGCATTATACCACATACCTCTGTATCTACTTTACAGTGAAAATGTTTCTAAGGCTTTTATTAATGCTGTTTTTCATATGCCTTCCGCTTGAAAGTGTATTCAGTATGTTTTGGAGTCATGGAATCTGGCTATCCAGACAAAGGACAAAAGAAAATAGTTTCTTTTGTATATTCCTTATAATGTCACATTTTTTAATCTCAGTATCTTAGGAAATTCATGAGCATAGGAAGCAAGGACCGAATCCCTCTAGCAAGATGGGAACCTTTTACAAGAAAATAGACTTTAAACAAGGCTTCAGTATTATTCATGCTGGGCCTTCAGAGGAGAAATCAAAAAAGAAAACAGAAGAGGTCTTTTCTCTGGAAGTTTGCTTTTTTATTTAATGAGGCAGCTCTTCAAAGAGAATGTGATAGTCATTCCTGGAGGGCATGGACTGGTGAGTTAGAAATACAGGTGAGACTGTATTGTGCATCAAAAAAAGCAGATGATGGGTTTGCTTTGTATTCCATCTCCTGATTTGGTCAATCTATGCAAGTGTGTGTTTGGGAATGGAGGACATTTCCATGGGTAACAGAAGTTTGAACAGCTGAAACTCAGCATGGATATGGTGCCCATAGATCTCATTTTGGTGCCAGCAAAATGAAAATGTGTTCTAAAAGTCTGCACATATCACTTTGTGTGCTTGATTTATAGGCACATGTATGTGATTAAAAGCTGCATATTTTAACTGTCCATATTTTAATATGTATATAGTTGGAATTTTATCTTGGAGCTTTCTAAGAATTTCTAATTTTATAAGTTCAACATTAAATTTATCTTTTTTCATAGTATTCTGCTTTTATTCGGTTGGAAAGGCATAAACTGAATTACAGAAAATTGTATTTCTCACAGCTGTCTAAAATTGAGAAATAACATTTTCAACTTGTTTTTAATTAATATTCCAAAATAACCTTCGTACAGTTGTAGATCAGGGCTGCCCAAATGAGTGGAGTTGTAACCAGTTAGGAGTTTGAATCTACAGCTATGCGTTCTGCTGTCCAGATAAATGTTCACAGCAGCAGATGTTGGCACATCTGTTATGCCTCCCCATTTCGATTGGCTGCCTGGGTGTTTAGAAAGTGCTGATGAGACAGATAAATCTTCTGACACGTTTCAGGCCCAAAACAAGCAGGCAGCAGTAATAATGATGTTTACAGAGCCAAGTGCGGGGCAGTAACATTTTGAAATACAACAAAAATAAAGTATGACTCTACCTGAAAAAGTGAACATTATTGTAAAAAACTAACGCTAATTTTACAAAGTGATCCTAGCTGATTTGTACTGCAGCTATGACAACCCATAAGTCTCTGGATTTCATATAACTAAGATTTGTTGGCTGGAAAGAAGGTACCAGCTGAAGTTTAGAAAGAGCTCTGAGCTATTAAGTACCTCTTTAATAAACTTAAGAGAGTTGGGAACAAGGTTTAGAAACCTTTTATCTGTTAATCAGGGAGTATATAATATCTGCTTTTTTGAAAGGGGAAGAGCTACCTACTGGAGACTTGAAGTTCCTAATCTTATCATAATCCTGTCTTTCAAAAGGTTTGCCTCTACCCCTTGAATGCTTTTATAGCAGTAGAGTCAGGAAAATTCCAGACGTTGGGATCTTCTCTTGAGAAGATACAACCTTGTGTCAAAGAGGGTATTCATGGACAGAGAAGGATATATCTGACCATCTCAAGTGCAGAGACTGTTTTCCAACTACACAGAGCTTGTACTTGACGTGTTGATTCCCTTCCATACTTAAATCTTCATGACAATAAATGGCAAGCAAATGTAGGAGAAATCATTGCAAAGACTTTAGCATTGATGTCTTGTGCTCATTTCCCTCAGAAAACAGCAGCACTTAATCTTCTGAGTTGCTTTCAAATACCTCTATAAGAAGCAAGTTCTGAAATTGCAGAGAGAGCCTACCCTTCCCAGTGAGGTTGTGAATGCTTCCTGCCTAGAAGCATTCAAGGCCAGGCTGGATGGGGCTTTGAGCAACCTGGTCTAGTGGGAGGTGTCCCTGCCTTTAGCAGGGGGGTTGGAACTAGATGATCTTAAAGATCTCTTCCAACCTAAGTCATTCTACGATTCTATAAAGGGGCAAAGATGTGGATGTTGATTATATAGCTGATATAGTTCAATCTATCGTTTATAGTATCCACTCAAGAGAACACAAAATTATGGAGGACTTAAATGAGGGAGACCATGTAGTCCAAACCCCTGCTGAAACACTTCTGAAAGTAGAGATTCTATATCTCTTTCCAACTCTTTTGACTGCCCTTATGGTAAGAAGCACTTTTCTGATATCTAACTGAAATTTCCTGAGCAGCAACTTGTGTCTGTTGTCTCCTGTGGCTGTCACTGTGCTGCACCTACAGGAGTCTGGTTCGGACTTGTCTGGACCCCTCCACTTGGTACTTGAAGGAAACAATAAGATCTCATTCTTGAGGAGAACCTCCTTTTTAAAAGCTTAACTGAATGTAGTTCTCCCAGCATCCTCCCCTCATCAGAGATGTAGTCCATCCACGTAATTAGTTAATGTATTTCTAACCAGATGCAGAGTACTGTATTCCTCCCTGATAACCAAGAGAAGGTCTTTTCTAATACTTCATGTCAAAGTCATTTATACTGTAAAGTAGATCAGAGAGCAAAATCTGGAAAGCACCAAAACCAAAAAAGAGGGTGAATAAAATTTTATTCTGTTTATTAGTTTATTTATTTGTGGGGGTTGTTGTTGTTTGGTTGTTTTGTTGGGTGTTTTATTTCAGCTTAAATGGCTCAGACCAGTCATTTTTTAGTGGTATCTCTTGTTCCTCGTTATTGAAACCAAAAAACTTTCAACAGGGGGAGTCAGGATAGGAGCACTAATGAAAAATGAGATTTTTTTTACTTCAAATACATGTAATAATAAATCTCTTTCATTTCCTTTTGTCAAAGTTCTCCAAAAGTGAAGGTTTTCTTTGGAATATGGAGGCTGCAAGCCAGTGTGACATTTTAGTCTGTTAACACACAGTGCACTGTGAAATAGCTACTACTCCAGTCTGCTTATCTCATTTTACCACAAGATTCAGTTTCAGTCTTGTCCGTGTTATTCCCACTTATTTTGTTCAATGAGAAGAAAGTGAGAATGTAGAATATAAGATCAGTGAAAAGGAAACTCTTAGCTGCATATCATCAGCTAGTTAATTATACTTTAAACTCTTCTCATATCCTTGCATTTTCACACATTCATTGAGTGAAAGACTGAAAGTGAGGACCAAAGCCAACTGCTGAGAAATGCTGTATCTAGGCAGTTTATCATAGACCTCTTTGCTCAGGGAGCAAGGATTCATGGCTTTCTCAAGTGCAGAATATACCAGGAGGGGTGTTGGGTCTCAACCAGGTGAAAACTTATATACAAATATAACATAGGAAAACATATGTGTATCATTAAGTATTTGCAGTAAGTTAGCATTCATACTGCACCACAGGAAAGAAGAGAAACAAAGAGAATGCATAGGGAAGTAAAAGAATTAGGGAGGGAGTTAAGATCATGCGTTGTTTGAAGTAACAAAATATGCTGAAGACCTTCCAGTAAGTGTGATCATTCAGACTGTAGGAAAAAAATGTGGGTTTTTGTTGTTGTTATTGCGTATTATACTTCATCTTTATATGCTTCCCATAAGAGTTCATTTTTGGATTTATCTTTTGACAAGGATCTGAAGAGTCAGTATTATGCATGCTAGCTGAGGGGGAGAACTGAAGCTCAAGTGGATGTTTGTGACTTACTGGAGGATATACTGACAGCTGTTGAGCTTTTTGCAGCCAGGAAGTCTGTAATCTGTAAAGGGTTTGGTGGTGGTGTTTTTTTTTTTCTCTTTGACTTCTTTATGAGATACAGTCACTGGAAAGTCCACCATGTGTCTTTAAGCTCAAGGCTTAAAATATCCTTTAGAAACAAGTCGAAAGGCCATACCAAGACTGGGAGGCCCACAGAAGTAAGAGATGTGTTTATCTCATGCCCATATGCTTAGACCCTTCCTCCCACGGCAGTGCTAAATTTGTTCATGGCGCAGTGATCAGAGGTTTCTGACATTCATGGTCCAGCTCCATCGTTCATCCAGCCCAGCCCAATCCTCCATCTGCTCTTGCGGCTGCTATCCACCCCCTGTCCTCACCTGCTGGGAGTCTCAGCTGACACTTGGGTGCCTTCCCTTCCCACTCACTGACATCAAACTACTACCGATCAGCACACATCAGAAGTGCTGAATACACCCTGGCAGGCTTGCCATGCCTTAAGTTTCTACACTGTTTGATTTGCTAGATAGGAGTGCAGTGTGCACCAAAAATCTACCCTCCAGAGCTGCGGGGAGATGCTGAATTCCCATGCCCAGCTTCACTGTCAAAGGATTTGTCAGCTACAGGGCCAAATTCTGCTCCCACAATTGCAAGATAATATTTTATTAATAGATGCCTGTATGTCATCGTGCCAATTCTGTGTTGGTTGTTTTTTTTTCTGCTACTACTGTTTTTTTTATGTTCCTTTTTTTAACACTGGTATCATTGTCTACAACATCCTGCTGTCCCAGAGCATTCTTTGTCTGGATACAAAGCAGCATGTGGCTCTAAGTGTAGCTATAAAGCAGGGATCAGCAGGAAAGTGATTTAATTCTTAAATATTTCTCATTCTGTGTTGTATTTGCTTTTGGATTATGCATTTGAGAAATGCTTGCTGATACTTTTTCTTTCTGCTTTGATGTAAATAAATCTTGTATCAGAGATTCTCAAATCTAAACCAGACTTTAAAAAATGAGGATTAAATGAGACTTCATCCTATAAGGTAGAGCCCCCCACACCCCTTGGATAGAGCATTGTTTTTCCCCACCATGTGGAATGGAGATAACCCTCTGTTTCTTTGTGGTAAGCTACCAACCAAATCCATTCTGGCAAATCTGACACCCAATGTGATTTGTCCTTTTCGATGCTGTTTATGAGAAGTCAGGACAGTCTTCTGTCAAAATTGATAAGTGAGAAGACAGTGGGGAATGCAATTTTATTTGTAACAGCACAGCTGCCAGCAGTTCCAGCTTGTTTACATCTAGACTGGCTCTGTCTTGCTCCACAGCTTTCCTATTTCCATCCAAATAGCCCCCAAGTACATTGTGGATGTGACTGTCTGTGCAAAATCTGCATAACAGAACACACTGGGAGTGTTAGAGAAGGTTATTTTAACAAGCCAAGACCGTCCACAGCTTTAAAAGAGAAATCTTGAACTCTACCAAATCTCCATTTTCATTTACAAAATAGGTTCTAAAAATGAAATGTAATCTGCTAAAATCCTGTGATGTTGATTACCTGACATGGTGAAGGTGCCAGAGGAGTTAAGGGCTTTGGTTTTTTTTGATGAAAACATTCTTTCTGAAGTGGAAGTGGCTGGTGTTTGTAAATTAAATCCACTACAAACAGTTAGATATAAGTTTCTTTGTGGAAGAAACGCAATAGGACCTGCAATGACCTGTGAAGCAGAGGGCAGTTTAATTACACACTGCTTCACGCTGAATACTCCTGCTACATATCCTGCAATTAGCCTGTGTTTCATAGACATTAACATATTTCCTGGAAAATCCTTCTGACAAGGGAGGGTAACTCTTGATGGACTTGCGGTGGTTCTCACGTCTGTGACGCCTTTGTTTGCCTGCTGTATAGCTTCCTTCTTCTGGCAGTCCCAGGCATTGTTTGATCCTTTTTTCTTGATACACTTAAGAAAGCTGCAGTCATAGCCACTTCCTTTATATAATCTCTCCTGTGAGCTGTTTCCTTATGTAGCCTACACCATACACACAGGTACGATGGAGGTGAAGTCAGGGATTTTTTTGTTTTACTGGTCTAGATGAGCTTTTCCAGCAAACTGAAAATTCTCATTTCCTTTTGCTGTTTCTCTTATTACTGTTGTTAATAAACAATTAGGCTTCTGTAAGGTTTAACATTAAAAAGGAGAGTCCAGAGGTTGCTGTTAATGTCACTGCTCTGGTACTGTGTATTGTGGATTTATCAGATACTTCTGATTCCTCACTATGGGTGAGAAATACATCTCTATTTTTAAGAGTTGCAGTCATGCTCTTAAATGTATGGATTGATCATTGGTAGAGGAGACTCCTCTGTAGTGCACAGGTACATATACACAAAGGCATATACACGTATATACACTGTATTGTATTTATCTATGTACACACATACATTAACTTACACCCACTCTCACCCCTCCACACAGACACATGCACACACAAGTAAACAAACATTTAATGCCCCCCAAACCTGAATATAAAATAACTAACTTAAAATTAAATTACTTTGTTAAAGGAACATTGAAAGCTCCACAGACTCTCTTCAACTGATCAGAGGTTAGTAACCCATAGGGAAAATAAAATAGCTTCTCTTTAAGTGCACAGCCTTACCCGTTGTACACACCCTGATTGTTTGTACATGACAGTCACATCCCATGCTGCATGGAACAAATTCAGAGGTGAAATAAATGGTGTTATAAAAGAAAGTCTAAAGAACATCATTTATTCAACCGCTCATGCTTTTTTTTAACACAAACCCAGACTTGTTTCCTCTTCTTTATACCCACACTCACTTGAAACATATGCTTTTATGTAACATGTAATATATGTTACATTCTCATCACTTCTGAATTAGAGATGGATTTTTCTTTCCAGAATCTTCACTGTTAGCTCTTCACTCTCCTAGGACTTCATTAGATTGAACTGTCAGCTTGTTCCTGTGAGGGGATAGCTCTGGTTCTGTTTGTATTATTTATTTTTATTTCATGAGTGGGATTACTTGCCAGTGACAACAGGTGTGAAGCATTATGAAGATTAAATATCATAGAAGGTAGCAACCTAAATGACTGGTGATTTGCCAGACTGGACAAGGCAAATGGAGACTGAGAAACTGAATATGGTCAGGGACACACCTCCAGGATGCTTTGCCATTTTCAGCACTGCCTGATTATAAAGTGGGTGCTCATGTCATTCCCTGCAAGGAGATAAGAACTTGCAAAGATGGGATTACTAAACAAAATTGTGAGGCTGAGAGCAAGATTTGTTTGGTTTCCCTAGTTTACAGGTATGACTAGTGAGAAGCTGATAAAATTGATGTGACTCTGCTAGAACAACCTTCTTATAGTAACACTGACTGAAAGTGTGAAAAGCAGCCTCAGTTCAACTACACATATAGACCAGAAGTTGATCTTACTCTTAAAGATGTTGACACAGAAAGATACTGAAGAATGAGTTTTAATTCCAGCATGTCTCTATCCCTGTGCACTTCTGTATGAGGCTTCAGAAGAAAAGTTTCTTTTAAGCACGAACAGCTTTTTTTAAGTAATTCAGACCTTAATATACTTTCCCAGTTAATTCTTCTTCGAGCTATTCTGTAAGTTCTGTGTTCTTGGCCTTTTCTGCTTTACTCAGTCAGTTAATCTTTCTGATAAACATTAAAACAACTTCTCAAGTATTACTACAGGTGAAGAGGAAGAACAGAGATAAAGAGAAGTGTTTTCTTACTTTGCTCTATTATTTTTGTTTTCTTTTAAATTTATGGGAAACACAATACTCCTTTACCGTGGGTTATCAGGTGTTGGGCGTATTCATTGCATTCAGTAAGTCTGGATTTCTTCTGAAAGTGCAGTCAAGGGTACGACAGAGAGTAACTAATCGGGTACTAAAACACCACTTTACAAGAGCTTATGAAGAAACTGAGGAAAAGAAGGTGTAATCATAAAATGTCAGCTAAACCTTAGCAATTTACCATCTGCAAACTCTTCGGTCATCCCAGATGTGAGATAAATTGTGTGCATCATTTGGAGCCCTGTCTGATAATGGTACGTAAGGAGTAGAACACAGAGGTGTTTCTGCTCACACCTGGAGTTGTTGCAGAATATGCACGTGACCACTTACTGCAAGTAGAGATAGGTGATAACTTATTAATTGGTGATACCTGTATTGTTCTGGGTGGCTACGAAGATCATTTTTGTGGCTTTTTTTCTTTTTTTCTTTTCCCCTGATGTTGCAATGATAGCAATTAGTAACAGTTCGTAGTCTTATTTTGATTCAAGAGGTACTATTAATTGTACTATGTTACAGAAATATTGCTGAACCAAGAGACCTCCATGTACTGTCCATCTCTGAATTCTGCTGCCTTAGTACATGTTATATTGTTGTGGACTTTGTAATTTGAGCCAGGACACAGCTTTTTCATGCATTTTAGGATGAAAATAAAAATATATCTCAATTCTATTGTTTCTATATGTTTCACCATACAATGATTTTTTCCAAACTGGCTGCCTTTTTCTTTTGGTGAAGTAAGAATCCTCCCATAGGCTGTATTGACTTCCTTTTCTAAAAGCAATACAGGTAGTGTTGACTCCTAATTTAAAATCTGGAGATTTCATTCTCGTAAATACCAAAACTTCCTTTCTGTTTTTTTTCCCAATCAAGATAGTTGATATCTAGTTGATAGTCTAATGAGAGACAGCGCAGTGTTTTGCTTTTACAGGTTAGGCTGTACTAAATATATAACCAGCATTAAAAGCTGAGATTCTTTTCAGCTAAAGATAATGGAATTCAATGGGACAAGGTTGATGCTGGTTAATGCTAAGAGATTAAATATTCATATCAAAAGCAGAATGTGTTTAGGATCCTTTATCTTAGCATTCTCAAAAGAGCAAATCCTGAAATATGAATCACAGGTTTTGAAATAACATATTTCCATTACGCTAGAATGAACACTGATTGAAATTAATTTGGTTTTTGACTCTCACCAGTGGGGTAATTTCCTCATTGTAATGAGGACTTAAATATTAACTCAAATGATAGCACACATATTTCATTTAGGAAAAAACCTGTTGTGTTTTGATTCCCTGTTTCCCCCTCTAGTAGCGTTTGCAGAGGTCCTGGGAAACATTACTCTGATATACTGTACAGGTGAATGGAACACAATAGCTAATACAACTCTGATAGTCTCTTGGTCCTTTTAGTGGTGTACAACAACTGCTATAAGGGCAGCCAGGGAATAATGGAAGAACATGGAGTGTTTATAATATTTTTTCACAGTGCTTTTCAAGCACTTTGTAATCATTCATTCCTTTGTGTCATGCTACTCTTGCGCTGTTTGTATTGTTGTCTGCTTTTCATAGATGAGGAAAACAAGTCACAAAAAGTTACGTGTGACCAAAAGCAGTTACACGCACACCAGCATCTACAAAACACTGAAACAATTACAGCTCAGCACAGAATAGATCCCGTATTTGTCTCTCAGATTTGTATTTAAGTTGTTGAATTTTATTAAAGTGCAATGCCATTGTTTCATACGTCAGTTATTTTTTCATTTGTATTAGGAAATTCTGATCTTGTGAGAATTCACTTTAAGACTTAGAGACAGAAAACTGCTGGAAACCCTTGAAAAAAATTTGTCTCACAAGGAAAAATTTCATGCAGTATTTTTCAAAATGGTGGTGAATTTAAGGAAGTGGTGAAAATTCCCTTCCTCAGTATGCAGCATCTTCCAGGGAAGAATGTCAAACATGCGCCCAGCAACATAAATGCACCCAGGGATTTTTCAGAAAATACGCATTTCTTGCCACCAGTTACTTCTGTTAACAAATTCTTCCCCTCATTTGCGATGCTAACCTTTTAATTTTCTTTTGAGAAGGTTTCCATTTTGGAAATGGATCAGTGAGTCTCTCCATACAAAGAAATTATAAAGAGGATCTGAAATTGTTGTGTCAGTGTAGTCTCAGGAGACTTCCATTTCTAGGATGCCATGTTTTGTTAAGAGGCAGCTAAATGTATGGTTTATATTTGTCACACTTATAGTGTGATGTTAAATAATTAACTCTTGTTACTTAAAATGGTCTACAGTAAATACAGTAAACTGGACTGAAGCTATTTCAGGTAAGTCGTAAGAGGATGGAACTGAAAAATGGACAAAAAACGAGACGAGACAAGACAATATCATAAGGTCCAGCAACAGGAGCTAAGCCCTTTAGAGTTGGGACAGTGTTATTCTCTTTAAATGGCACTCAACTTCACTAGATCTTTAGCTCTGTGGAAATAATTGTTGTCTTTACTCATTCTGTGAATGCAGTAGGTGAAATTTAACAAAAATAATGTTATCACAGAAAGTGTCAGAAATTTCCAGAATTTGCTCGTTGTCTCCTATACTTCCTGGAGAGGGACACACCAGATTCTGATCTTTAAAACCACTTCCTTACTTCCAAAGTACTTATATGGACTTTGAGAAGCTTTCACCATGGAAAAAAAGGATAACTTGCTATTGATTGCAACTAATTTATATTGAGCTCTAATTTCTTGTTTGATTTACTTCCCACCTGTACAAAGATTTCTTCACAGCACACAGGAGTGTAAGACAACACAAACAAAGGATTGGAGGATTAGAAGGAGGAAAGAGAACATCATGGCACTAATAAAAGGTTATTTCATAGAATCATAGAATACCTTGAATTGGAGGGAATCCACAGGGATCATTGAGACTTCCTCATGATTTCAGTAGTGCCAAGCTCTCTCTGTTTTACACATAGTGAAGCAATCACCTTAGTATATGGGTCTTCTGGCTTACCAGGCAGTAATTACTTTGCAGATTTTTAGATACATGATAACAGGATGGTTTATAAGGTGATGGTAAAAAAGAGGTGATGAAGGGGCGATGTGAGTATGGACATTTATTGAGAATGGAAATGCTTGGGAGAAAGTGGAAAAAAGCGAGTGAAGCTGAAGCTGCTGTCTGTACAAATACAGGTGAGAGATCACTTTGGGAAAGAGTAAGCTGAGAAGGACTTTGAGGATGGAGACATAGGATTGCATTTCTGGAAAGAGTACTAGGATGGGATGGAATGGGATGAATGGAGATGAGAGATGCTGACAGGCAGTGATGATGCAGGAGCAGAGCTCAGCCACACTGTAAATGAGTTTAAAGAGTAATAAATAATCCTGATAGAAAGTGGGGGAAGGATTCTAAGATGCTTATGGCCTAGTGGACACCACTGGCAGAGTGAAAAGCTAGGAAAAAAGCGACAAAGTACGCTTTCCATCTCTGCAGTTATTCCAACATAGGGTCATCAAATGGATGACTCTTGTCAACATCTTCTGGGTGCAGCAAGAGGAAACTTTACCAGCTTCATCTGTAATCTGTTTTCCTGTGTATGGCAGCAAAATGTGAAGAGTTCAGAGCTCTTTTTGTCCCCAAATGACTATTCAAGAAAAGTCACAGAAGGGTTCATGACCTGTTTTCTAACCGACTATCAGCTTTACTCACTGTAATCAAGCTTTTAGTAGAAAGACCTACTGTAACTGCAGACTGATGCAAACATTTACAAGCTCTCTTTTAATGTTCCGTAACCTTTTTTCAGCAACTGTAGGAAGCCAGGAGCCCAGTTGATTACACTTATAACCCACTTCTCTGCCACCTGAGAGAAATGACAGTATTAACCTAGTCTTCCCACCCCAAAGAGGTGACAGCTCCTTGCTTGGTCTTATGTCTCCTGAGGCTGACAGCCTGTAAACTGGTTTTCTGTCACCAAAGCAAATGATGGCCTATAACTGGGAGCCAGAGGCTATAGCCACCACTCCATCACTTTAGAGAATGACCAATATAACCAGTTTTCAGTCCTTCAACAGCATGACCTCCAACTCTTTGCAGATATGGGCTACCTTGTCCATTGGCATCCCAGTCTTTCAGGGTAGCATAGTTCTCATTCTAATTTTAGTAGCTGACTTTTAAGAAAATAATTTATGGCAAAACCCTCTAAAATATTGTCTTCACCATGGAAGTGTGCTGAATTATTGTTCTGCCCACACAGAGAAAAGAAGCAGCAAGTCAAAGATTTAGCAATTTGGCATTGATTTCTGTCACTTGGCAGCAGAATACCGTTCATGTTGAGAGGCGGCTGCCCCCAGAGTGCCCAAAAGAGGGGGAGGCTGTCATCTCCTGAGTGCTCTGCTCAGTCCCTCTCCTTCCACCATCTGTCTGTCAGCACACTCCATGAATCCTCAAATATTGTTTCTCACAGATTTCTAAAATACTGAATTTTGAAGACAGTTCAGTCCCTGCATACACACAAAACCCCAAACTTGAAGAAGGAGAAAGCAACTATCTGCTTGTGTGTGTGTGTGCATGTGTATCTGAAGGGATTTAAAGGAAGGAGAACATATCCTTAAAAATTTGTTACTGCTGCCAAACTTACAGATTCTTTTGTTTAAGAACAGTAGGGAAAAACAACAACAAAACCAACACATGTTAGAAAGCATCTGTCATGAAATGCAATGTCAAATGCTTCTGACCATCATGGTCTTGGTTCTCTGGTGCCTCAGCAGCTGCTCTTCTCTTTGTTTCAGATGTTTGTGTTAGCCACCAGCTAAAGATTGAGCTTATGGATTTTAGGTTTGAGAGATGAATTAGTATTTCATACGAAGTGTTTTTAAATATTCCAAATATGTTGTTAGCCCTGATTTGTTTGACTACTATGTGTTTTGTTTGCTTTAAAAAAAGAAGGTGCTTTGAGGTTAGTACTGCAGTTGTGTGGTGGGAAAAGGATTGTTATTTGGAGTGATTTCCATTCAAAGGAAGAGACCTCATCCAATTTCAGCCACAGTCAGAATGACATATTACTTGAGTCTATACTTAAATCTAGACTGAAAAACATGAAGTGTTTACTGGGCAATTATCTTTTGATGCTGAGTACTACAGTGACTATCTACAGCTTTTAAGGCCACGCACAGCCACAAACACTATCATCAAAGTACATCTCACACAATCACCTAGGAAAGGTGTAATCCCAAGACTACAGAGAACTGATCTCAGCTCTGAGCTCTGTTACAGGGAAAAGAAATAAAAGCTGTGGCAATGCAAACACTGTGCACAGCCAGGCATGCCATATCCCAGTCAGGGGACGTTTGTCACTGGTATTTGTCAGCAGCCTGCTCCCAGAGAGGGTTTTAGCGAACCTCTTGGATTCCCAGGATGGAGCTCTAGAGTTGCCCTCATTTTCTTCACTCTAATGCTATAAATGGTTAAATTATTCTGCTTGTTGAGCCAGCACATGCTGTAAGGTTTCAGCTCATTTGCAGCCTGAAACATCGTGCAGTTTTGTAGTAACAAACATTTTGAGACAAATCATCCACAAGAACATCAAGGTTATTCCTGACCAAAGAAATTATGTTTAGAGCAGTCCTTGGGGTCCCCGTCCAGCCTCAGCACAGGGAGATGGGAGCTGGTGCCGGCAGGACAATGAAAGTCAATGGATTTCAGCTTGTGCACAGCTCCTCATTTGCCTTGATTTAAAGGTCCCAGTCCCAGCCCTTTATGGTGTATTTAGGCTTCCTTATAGGCCTCCAAGGGACTGCAAGCTTCTTTATTCCTTAAAAGTATACCTTGTTGCTGTAATTGAAGCCATTTTGTTACTGTAATTCCTCCCTAATATTACAGTTCTAGTCAAGTGTTCTTTCCCTCTGGAGGCATCAATTATTATGGGTTTTGAACAGGCCTCCCTTCAGTATACGTATTTTCACTCCCAATGCCAAAATCAGGTCACTGTAATTCTCTTCCATAATAAAACACTGTCCCTTCTTTTTTCTTTCAAACCTGATGCGTAACACATGTAGTCACAACTAATTTCACTTCTTACCTCACAATTAGCTATTTAAAGTGATCATCGTACTTCAGAAAAAACTAAAGAATGCTATAGGTTTCATAGTATTTTCTATGCTTTCTAAGTATTTTATTAAAGCTTTGAATGTTCAAAGTCCAGGGAGAAATTTATAAAATTTATGCGGGTACTGAACCCATGTAGATTTGGGCATTGGTGAGAGAGCAGGAGGCCAAGTCCCAGCAGCACACTTAATGAAAAGCAAACTGCACGGGGTTTGCTGGCTAACCCTTGTACGTGAACCAGAGGTTTTCAGTAAGTTGTGGTATGTTGATACATGGTCCCCACACCTCCGTTGGACTCCCTGCTGTATGCCTGTTTCTGTCTTGATCTCTGTGACATCTCTGAGTATAGGGAGGGGTAAACTGTATCACAGACTGAGAACCAAACTGTGGATTTGAGGAGAGGACCAGGTCTGTGACATAGCCAAATCACTGTCACTGTGCAACAAAGTCAACACCTGAGCGGTAGGTGTTTTTTTTTTTGCTCTTCTCCACCAGCCAGAGGGGGAAGTATGTGCTTGGGATGCATAGCTGTTTCAGGCAGAAAGAGGTGCTGTTTCTCTCCCCACATCCCAGCACTGGACTCTGTTTGATGTTGCAGGAGAACTGTAGGGAACAGACACAGAGCTCCCATGTTTGCCGTGGTGAGGCTTGTGCTAGGGAGGTTGTCCTGACGCTCACGGAACATGAGATTGCACTGTATCAAGTCTGAAAAGTGGATGGATTGTGAAGGATTCTTTCATCTGTTCTCTCTCCTTTTATTTTTCTTTTTTTTTTTTTGCATGGTTATAAGTGTCACTTGCAGACTCCTTTTAAAATACCCTTATCAACTGAAGGCTTTTGTTTGTAACCAAGCTAATACTCACTGTTGCTGGATTCATTGTGCTTTATTGCAATTATTTGCTTCACAGTGTCAAAACCAAGCACAGTTCTGCATTTTTATGAATGGTTCCCCTATGAAACTCTAAAGATGCTTAACTCAGATGGATGGATGTAGTAGTTATCACTGTGCCATCTGCCCTAAAACTTGCACTTTTCATGAGATGCCACTGCTGGGACATCTGGCACTAAAAATATTTTTTCTGCATCATCTCGCAATTGAGGAGGATGCCATGGTTGTTCATCTCCACAGGAGATTCCTTGAAGCATCCCTCTGTTGTCTAACAACTTCTGCAAGGAAAGTATGGCACAAAGCTGGCCAGGGAATGAATTACGCTATTAGTGGAAGGCTGTGTTTTTGCTTTATGGTTTAGAGCGATGTTGGAAGGGAGTGGTGCTAGTGTGATGGATTGATTGATGTCTAGCCAGCCTGTCCTATATCCTATAAGTCAATAGTTGGTGTGATAGGACTAAAATGACTATGTAATATACTGTAAGTCAGCTCCTATTTTCCAAAGGCTAAAAAACTGCAAAATCAATTCACATCTATATTTCTCAGTCAAGTCTTCCAAAGTAGTTTCTGTATAACTTGAACCTACCATATACTGGAATTTCCTTCTTAATTCACAGAGTATTTTTCTCTCTTAAAGTTGCACACAAAATAATGAATCTTGAGACTGAGCAGTTACAACAAAACTTCTGCCATTTGTCAGATGGATCTTGATGTATAGGTGTGAGATTTGCCATACTGAGGAAGAGCCATCCCTTCTCCATGGCTGGACAGAATGGAATCAGTGCTCTTTTGTGCCAGGTAATTTTTTCCACCTGTGACAAAAGCCATTGCATGAGCCTTTGTGCTTCTTTGTAGGAGGTGGAGCTGTGCCGCATTAGCAGCCAGGAGAAGCTGGGACTGACTGTCTGCTACAGAACCGATGATGAGGAAGACACAGGGATCTACGTCAGTGAGGTAAAGACCTGGGCTGGGGTGGGGGGAACGCATCAGGGAACATGAGAGCAAGCACTGTGAGACCAGACTGCAGAAATGTCGGCCATCAGCCAGCATGTGTCACTTTCAATTCATTTAGATTATCAATTTAAATTGTGTTTCTCAAGTAGTGTAATTATTACTAGCATGCTTCTTTAATCCAAATGCTTTTAACTAAAACATCATAGTTAGGGAAATACAAAGCAGCCTGAGCATGGTCTGAATTTTGAAAGAAACCTGTTCTTATGTAGGAAAACAGGCAGAATTTTAAGAGAAGGCCTACTCCACACCCTGTTTGCATTTCATCCTGTCACAGCCTCAGTAATCCTTATTTTATTATTTGTGCGTTTTGTACAGTGATGATAGCACAGACATACCACAGCTGGATGAAAAGAACAGCTTGGGAGAGGAACATGTCAGAAATACCGACCTCTCCTAAGAATTTTTCTATTTTTATCAGACAAGAAATAGAGTACTGGATATTGAGATGAGCAGATCCCAAGTTTTCCAGTAACTTACAAGGAAAACATGGCATCCTACATATATCATGAGGTGTTTCGCAGTGTCAGTAGAAGACTTCCAGGCACGTTAGTTCCCTTTGGGTCTTCACTCACGTCAAAGATGGTTGTTTTCCTCAATAAAGCAGAACTCTTGTGAGTCCAAGCTCACCAATGATTGTTCTAGTTTCCCAGTTTGTCATCTTTGTGACTTGTACCATATTCTGGGTGAAGCTCATGGACAAAATTAATTGGTAGAGAGTTTTCTCCTACTTAATAAACAAGGATGAAGAGAAGGTTGTTCATTCACAGGCCAGAAGCAGCATCAAAGAAGCTGAAAAGCACAGCCCTATAACTAGTATGAGGAATTAACATAAGTCTTCCAACAGTTGTATGGGTGCTGCTGTTAAAATCTGACCTTGTGAAGAGAAATAAAATGCAGGAACCTTCTAATATACTCCAGAATTGTATGTGAAATGTGCTGGTTTTCCTACATGGTAGAAATTTCTCAGACCTTTTTTTAAGTTACTGAAATTATATTGTCTTTCATACATTTAAGAAAAATTTTTTTTCTATGACAATGCACGAGAAGAAAATGATATCTAACAGCTGCAGAGGATATAGTCTGCAAACAAATTCTAAAGTCAAATGTTTTGTTTGAAAAACTGGCTTATGGCACGATGAAGCACAATAAATGATTCAAGATATCCATCCAATGAAAGGTGATAGATCGAATTGCCCTGCAATGAACAGTAGGTCATTGCTCAGGGATGAGCTATAGTGACTTTGATAAACTGTTAATGGAGCTCTAAACTTCTGTTTAGGTTAAACTAACTTAAAATTAACTGGCTCAGACCAGAAACATTATACAGAATTTGTGAGTGATCTATACAGAATAGATCCTTTGGGGTTTTTCACTGTTTTCTTGAGAACTGCAAAATTCCAGAGGAAATAACAGCTTGATAACTGAAGCAATCATTTAGTAGTAAATATTTTCATGCAAGAAAAATAATCTTCCTTTTTTCCCAAAGACAGCCCCATTTGTATGGTGGTATCAATGGCTACAGAATCACTGCAACCCATAGTGAACTTCCAGAGCAGAGGATCTCTGTCGTTAATACTTAGTGCTCTGACAGCTGAAGGTTAATGCCTGACAGTGGCATAGAAAAGTATTAATCTGACAATGATATGCTCCTTACCCTTTCAGTCTTTAGGTTTTTGTCTGAAACAAGCTTATACAATTATTTAAAGAACTGTTGAGTTCATGGGGCTGTAAAGAAAGATTTAATTTGCCTTTGGAAAAAAAACGTTTTCACATTCAACTGTGGTTGGTTTTCAGTAAAAATATTTTAATGTTCAGTTACTGAATGTTGTCCTATGCAGGTCGACCCAAACAGCATTGCTGCCAGAGATGGACGGATCCGTGAAGGAGACCGCATTTTGCAAGTATGTGACAATAGCCTCTTTCCTAAACTCTTTCTTCAAACACACAGAGCTGTCTTCTCCGTGGACTGTTAATGAGGGAAGGTAGTTCTCTTTGTTACTGTGATCGATGAGAAAATCCATGTCTGTCTGTTTTTTAACACAATAGCTGGGAGCTAAAGTGTATGTATTGAAAAATGAGAATGACAAACTTGTTCTGGCTCATGCCCTTATATCCCGTGTATCTCATTGCTGTATTTATTAGCAAATCTCATTTTCCCTATGTTCATCTCAGTGTCAAATTCTAAATAGGGATCCTGAAAACATAAATACAGGTGTCAGAAACTTGCTGATCATTCACTGATTGCATAAATTTGGGTAAAACTCACTCATGCTGAACACTGATGGTAAGAGTTTTCATACAAAAGATGTGTTGTCCATAAAGGGTGATCTTGAATGTACTTGAGTGGGGTGTTCACTCAGCTTTTGTTAATATCTTCTCTGCCAATAAAACAACATTTCTGGGGCTTCTTTGCTAATCCACCATCTTGGCTTTTTTCTTCCCTTTGGTTTCTATTAATCTTCTCATTCAGAGAACTGCCCCTGCAGCAGTCCTGCACATAGGTTTATGCAATAAAGCACAGCACCCATAGTCCAAGTCTGAAGGAAGGAAGGCAGGTAGTGTACGCAGAGGGGAATAGCTGGAATGGCAGTGGGTTTGTGTTCTGAACTGCTGGTGACAATTTTGAACTGATGACAAAATCACAAAATATCTACCAAAAATCAATCAGTTGGAAACTTCTGTATTATAGCATCTTAGGTCTGGTTTCCAGTCAATTTCCCTTGTATTTTTATTTCATTTTTTTCCAGAAGTAGCTCCTGGTAATGACAGGTTGCTTTTCTGTAAACAGTTTTGGAATTGCCCTTCTTCAACGTTAGCTTTCTGGTTGACAGCTTGTTCCTTCTCTCCAGTCTTCTCGTTTCTGCAGCTAACATCTTTGCTGAAATCTGTGGTTGTATTTCTCACCCTTGTATCAGCTTTGGAATCGTAGCTAATCTCCTGAGCACAATAGGATGGGGCTGTGGGACCATACTGTGGACTGGGAGTAGGAGTGGAAAAGTCAGTGTGTTGTTTTCTGTGTCTTTTTATAAAATATGCATTGAAGGAAGTAAACAGAATATAGTGGTGTTTTAACTTCAGAAAATCTGAAAAAAATCTTGTCTATTCAACCAACTAGAAACCACATTCATTCCTCTTCTGTGCACTTTAAGTAAATTGAGGGTAGATTCATTTCCTGCTATTTTCCTTTATTTCTGAAATTTCTGGATGAAGTGGAAAGCCAAAAGGAGTTCAGGCAAACATTCTCAAATTCCTTATGAAATTCATTTCAATTGTGAGTAAAGACTCCAGAGGTGAGAGAAAGCCTAGGTAATTCTGCCGTGTTTTTGTAAGCTGGAGCATTACTTTAATGTCAGTGCTGATATATAGCTATGAGTTTGATCATTAAAGTTAATACCCAGAGAGTTATGTGGGGTTTACTTTCATATCTGAAAACACATTGACCCTCTATCTACTCTTATTGATGAGATAACTCAGAGAAATAGAAGGTGACAGTGCCATTATGGGGGATTATACTGAGGCTGGGAGCAAGGCAGAGCAGTGAGCGTGGGGGCATTTGCTGGGAGCAGCAGATGGCATTGCTTACAGCTATAGGGGGATATAGTTTTGTGCATTTCTCACAAAACTACAGTGGATTTCCTCACAAGGCTGGAACTGTCCCCTTCTCGTTCTCACAAACATCACACAAGCTCTCTAGTCACCTTCACAGCCCTCTTACGCATCTTAAGTCTACTCCTGGCTCTCAGTGACTATGTTGCTGCGTTTTGGTTTAGGGCAGTTCTGTGTCACTAAAGAGTTGTCTGGTCTCCTACAGACTATCATTACCCCTTTGTGCAACCTCTGTAGTGTCTCAGGCATTTACTCATTGCCAGTTGGATGCTCAGTGTACACAAAGTTTTCCTTAATTTGAGTTAAAGCTGTGTTTTTGTGTCTTAATTTTCAGGCTTACACACACATGCAGAAGTATGGCTTTCTCATTACTATTCAGACAGGAAATTCCTGCTACCATGAAATCAAACTCTTGCAAGAGATTAAGTATTGGGCACAGTATTATTTGCCCCAAATGTTCATATCCTTCCATCTTCCCATTTTGTTTTTACCCATTTTTAAACAGACCAATTATTTTTTCATTACCTCAACTGGAATAATCCGCTTCTTGGGATGCCAGTTGGATAAAACTAAATACGTATGGAAAATATGATTCGTATGTAGTCGCAACCAGGTCTGTTTCGATGAGGTGATAGGACAGCAGAAAGGTAGCAAGAACAGCACATTCTTATTGGAGAACTACTTTTATTTTGATTATCCCCTGGCAAGGGGGATACATATGTTTTGTGTGGTTCTGGATACTAATCTGTCCACACAAATATAAAATGATTAAACGGAGCAGCAATAAGCAGTGGCCTGTAAGTATTGCCTGGCAGGAGATAATGCTGCAGCTCCCTAATTGGCCCTCTACACGCACACAGTGTGACTGATTTCAGCTGCGGTATTACCAGTCTTGCTTCCACCAGCACTATTATCTCAGAGTGACACTTCCATTACTCTGAACGAAGAAAGATGAACGTCACCTGTCAGGGGCTGGTTAATTGTGTTGCTAGATGTATGTTACCAGGGCGCAGGTTGGACATTTATGAACATAACTGCTTCCTCTGATGTCCGCCATCCTTCAGCGATCGATACAGCTCTTACAGTAAGCGCGTAATTGAGTGAAGGCACTTACCACTGAGGGGCTGAAGATGAGCCCGTTGTGCGAGTTTCATTGTCCATACATTCACCACAAATGAGCTGATATTTGCCCTTTATTGTGTGTTGCTTTGTGGAAATAGAAACTAATGTGCCACTTTCATTTGTTTTCTAGATTAATGGGCAAGATGTCCAGAATCGAGAAGAGGCAGTGGCATTGCTCTCCAGTGATGAATGCAAGAAAATCGTGTTGCTGGTCGCAAGGCCAGAACTGCAGGTTAGAGTAAATAGATGCACTGAGCCAGGACCG
The DNA here is from genome assembly GCA_024606505.1 of Aquila spilogaster. Taxonomy (NCBI): domain Eukaryota; kingdom Metazoa; phylum Chordata; class Aves; order Accipitriformes; family Accipitridae; genus Aquila; species Aquila spilogaster. The sequence goes on from JANHGO010000069.1 coordinate 42,849,580, forward strand.
GGGTTACACAGTGCATTCACTGTCACCATAAGTAACAAACTGCTGAGAAGCAGGAGTGCCAAAGTTCCTAACAAAAGGAGGAAAAAGATAGTTGCAGAGCTTTGCCCCCTTATAGGCAACAGAGAAAATAATTTGATATTGCCAGGGCTTCTTTGTCCAAAGCTAAGCCATTTTTTCCAGCAGACAAAATAAGCAGGTACACAAATAAAGCTGACAGCACTAATATGATATTAGTAAAATATGAAGTAGAACTTGAAAACTATATACTGCTTGTTTGATGATTCTTTGTTGTTCTGGGGATAAACTTCCCATGCTTACGGCAGTCATTTATACGAGCTTACTCAAAGCTGTAGTTTTTCACTAGTGATGGCTCTTTTTATTCTGTGCACTTGTAAGTAACTGTTCATTTATGTACCAGTTATGGAAATTTCACTACAGTACCATTCAGCAGCTCTGGATCTAATTGTTTTCAAAGTACCCTGGTCACAAAAAAATGCTGGTACATTACAAATCATATCTCAGGAGGTGCATTTTCAAAAGCTTTTAGAAATATTTCAGTGGTACTAAAAATAAAATTACGCCATGCCAAGAATATTTTATATCATTGCAGGGGGAGGTGTTAGGTTGATCATCAAACTAAAGGAGAGGGAGAGTGGAAGAGGAGTACTGTTTGTACTTCCCTTTATATGCTGTTTTTAAGCCACTGCAAAGCAAAAGAGACATTATATTGTCACTGTTCTCTTCGTCTGTCAGCAATTCAAGCAAAGTTGGTTATGTTACCATTTGTCTCTCGTGCTATTGATCTGATAGTTCTCAGTTTTGCTAGCTACATACTCTGTATAAATTAAATTGAGTAAGTGTAATTCAGTGCCACTTGGAATCTCTACTTCAATCCAGTAGTTATGTAAGATTCACAGTTTCAGCATTCATTTCCTTTACGTTTTTCATCAACATCATCTAAACAATTCCCATAAAGATGGTGATATATTGTACAGCAAAAAAAAAAGCTATGCACCAGTTTGTATTTTGAAGTTGTAGCTCACATTGGAAGTTGCAGAAGTTTTAAAGAGTTTTTTCAACATGACTTTTTTGATTTTTCACTCAGATTTTGTTGTTCTGTGGGGAACAGAAACCCACCAACTAATGAAATGCATGCTCAGGGGAAGTTTGTTCTCTGTATTTGTTTAGATACATTGGTGAACATTAGAAACATTATATCGATATGAGATAAGGAATTACTTTGTCATAACATTATTGCTTCCCATACTGGTGCTCTTTCCTTATCACAGGACACTGTATTTTGGTTTGTTAGTTTTTTTTGTTGATTGTTTGTGTTTAGTTTAATTCATATGTTCTGAGTACATACTCATGCAAAACTGAAGAAACAGACATAGTGTATCAGAAGTCAGGCTGATGCAAACCTATTTCAGCTAGCTGTTTCGCTTTGACTCTGGTAAAAGATAGCAGGATTAAGCAGGCTTTTATTTTCAGATAGAAAAAGGTATTGTCAGTATTGCAATCTTGAAGGCTGACTGCTGAGTACATTCATTGGGAAACAGGGAAGAAAACCTTTTTTGGCCATTTTTTTGTGCGGTGAATACTGATGGATAATTAAGTTTTGAAGCATAGTTCCAAAGGGGTGCCTAACCTGTTTAACATGGAAAGAAATGGCACAAGCACGTGAATTCGTGTGTATAGTGCACAGAATGTATGTAGTGCACATGTATGCTGAAGTATGTATTATCTTTATTCTAAAAGTGCATCTTAAGGATTCACATTAAGTTAAATTCATGGTCCGCCATGATCAAAGCAGCAGATTTACCCAAGTGAGATCCATCTTTCATCCTCCAGATTTTGTTATCTTTGCAGTTTCCTCAAATGTGATAAATTAAACTGCATTCTTCATAGTAGAGAAGGACTGTGTTCCTGCTTTCCTTGGGTGAAAAAGCAAGTGAGAACAGTAAACAAAACTAGTGGTCAATACCAGATGTTTCAGGGAATGGTTTGTAAGTCCCATTAAGGACAAACATAAAAATTACATTCCCTAAAAAAAAAAAGAAAAAGAAAAAAAAAATCCTCCTTCCTTCTAATCTCAGGCTGTTAAGAGCTGACTTTGCCAAGAAAAACTATGGAAGGTTTATGTTCCACAAAAGCACATTAGACTTTTTGAAGGAAACAGTGGTTTCCTACCAGCATTCAGGTATAAGTACCACACGGCATCAATCACTCTCTGTGTATTTTTGAACTACCACTTGCTGATTTGGTGTGCTGTGCTTTGATGCAGTGGTGGCACTTCTGCTGGAGCTGGTGGCCCGTGTTGTACTGCTCTGGCTGCCTTGAGACATGAATAGTTGGTACTGTCAACACTGTCTAATGCTTAGGAATGTACTGTCCTTTTGTCACCTTCCTCCTCCAGTTCTTTCACCAGTGACAAAACAATAAATATTGCCTTCTGCTCTTTTCCCACTGCTACAGCCTTTACAGGAGTGTCACTGATTGGTATTTTCCCTTTCAGTGCGGCACACCATCTGGTGAGGGATTACACATACAAATGGACACATGCCATATACACATGTGCACAATGAGCAAAAAGGGAAGAGGAACATTTTAGGGCAGGGGTGCTAGTTTTGTTAGTGTAGAGAGCTGTGAAGGGTGCAAAAGGGGTGTGGAGAGAGGGTATACTCACTAGACAGAAAATGCAGCGTCCCCTCCTGTCCTTTTGCAAGACTATCTTCACCAAATGTCAAAGTATTACACTTAGGGAAAACACGAACAGATGAGGCTTATTTCCAGGCACACTGTAAGGATAAATATAACTACCCTTCCAGTCACTGCATCTGCCTGTCGCCATCCTCTCTATGTTTGTTTACCTTGAAGATCAATGGGGAAATTGCAGTAGGAATGCAACACAAGGCTGCTATTGAGGGTGCAGCACTAGGGTACAGCACTGGGGCGGAGGTTGTTGAGAGAAAGAACCCGGCTGTCTCGTGGCCCTATTAGTAATGATGCCGCTCTTTCAGCGCTGGGGCTCTCGGCGGTAATGAACATGACAGCTTCAGGATTATGCACTGTGCCTTTCATACCTTTTGAAAAGAAGAAATGTCTGTGCTGTGCACTCTCCTTCATTATGAAAGAAAATCAGTCATACTGTTTCAAGAAAGGATAAAAGGCATGAGAGTCCCATTTTTTATCTTTCTTTTTCTTCTTCCTTTTTTGAGAAGCGGACTCCTACTGCCTGGCTTTCTGAAGTGAATCATTATGATAAAAAGAACTAGTCAAGCATTGCCATTTGGGTTTACCCTATTTTAGCGTATGTCCTTGCTGACATAATATAATGTACTAATGTATTGTTTGCAGCTGGAGGAAGGGTGGCTGGATGATGAAAGGAATGAATTCTTGGAGGAGTTGAACTTGGAAATGTTGGAAGAGCAACATAATGAAGCGATGCAGTACACAGCCAATGAGGTGGAGCAGGTAGGACTGCTACTAAATGTGTCATTTGAAATTTTGCTGGGTATACTTCATACTAATAGAGAATGAAATAGTACGCTGTAAAGTGGAGTCAAAAGCTTTGGCAGAATTTTATCTCTAAAATGCTCTGAACTACACTATGCTGTAGGTAAGGCAGAGGGAACAATAGATACTGGGGCCAACTATGATAAGTTAGCAAACAATTTCGGAAGCTCTGATAAGTGCAGATTTCTCATTTTTTTTCTGAGCTCTCAAAATAATGTTTCTTGCTTTCTTTAATTCTGAAGTGTTTGGGGTTTATGTTGATGAACTTTATGTTAATTATTTAGTGGATTGTATCAGTGTGGCATGTAGAGCTCTGAGCTGGGGAGGTGCCACTATTTTGTACACACGCAAGGTATGAGCCAGCCCACATACCAGGGAGCATGTAATCTAACTTATAAATGAGATGGAAGAGATGTTTAAAGGAAACAACAGGTGTTTTGGTAACCAGCAGTGCACTGTTTATCATTTGTTTTGTTAATGGAAACAAAGATGCATACTGTTAATATAGTCTCAGATTACTGCTATCCTTTTATCTGCCCATATGCACTGTTAGTAGTGCGGCTCTGGCAAAGTTACACGTGCAGCCCTCAGCCGTACAGTTTAATCAAAGGATCTTCAATAAAATTGTACTTCATTGTGAAAGGCGTAAGTGACCTTATCCATTCCTGAAGCAGATGATCTGTCAGCATGCATACTCATGTGGAGCCAAGGACATAATATCCCACCTCATCTCCTCGCTTCTGCATGTGTGCAGCTGGAGAGAAACTCTTTTTCTAACCATAGAAATTTCCAACTTGAAATTTTTTCCCTATCCTGAATGGTTCAAAAGCAACGCCTGAGGCATTTTCCTTTGAAGTGAAGAGGGAGAGACTCGGAAAACCTTCCTTCTTCTGGAAACCAGGGAATTTATTCCACAGAATCACAGGATATCCCAAGTTGGAAGAGACCCACGAGGATCATCGAGTCCAGCTCCTGCTCAGCAATAAGTCTGTTATCTGGAGTATGATAGATCAGATTATAAATCCTTGATCTTACAAGCATTTAATTGTTCACACAAAGTGGAATAACTCCATTGTCAGAGGTGAAGGGAGCCTTACAGTGGAATGTGCAATGGCCTTTTAGTTATGATTCTCTTTTCTAGGCAGTGATCCAAGTCTTGCTTTCCCAGGTTAAATGTGCTAAATACCGCGCTGCTAGCTAGCCTGAGCTGAGATTTGGCATCTTTTTTTAATTTCTTTTTAACCTGAAATTGTAGCTTGGGTACCCAAAGATTTCCTGTCAGAAAGAACACTTGTTCTTTGCAAGCATTATGCTTTGTGTGGAGATATTTTCAGTCTCTTCTGAGGAAACTTCTTGAGCAGGTCTGCCATCAAACCCTTTTTAACCCCTGGCACAACATTCTGGGGCCTCTGAAATTGCAGTTGTGATCTTCCACTCCCAGTGTCTTTTCAAACTTTGTTTTTTTTTCACTGAATTTGGGTTGTGGTCAGTGTTTGTTACTGAACGGTGATGTTCTATGTGGCGGTTTCATCAAACACTGTGAGATTTTTTTTTCACATTGAGGTCTTAGACTAAGGATATTTTTCCCCTATTGAGATTTTATATTATGGTAGAAGAGAGCTACACTTGAAAAGATTATGGTCTGTAGGTAGGTGTCTGACATTGCATTGCTTGAAGTAATTCTAGGACAGCCAGACAGTTCTTTGCCCTTCTGATGAGTAATTGAATCAACCAAATGCAGCTAGATGTGTAATGGGGCGTTAGTAATTTGTGACAGCTGCTGTCTCTCTAGACTCTATGTAGTGACTAGGCAAGTCAGAAAACTAGTTCTTTACTCCTTTCCTAGCCTTGTTAGTTTCCTGAGGTGAATCATATAATGCATTGGAGTAATGAAACTGCTTTCGTTGTGGCTGCAGGTGGCCAAGCTGAGTAGCCTTAAGCTCCCTGGTTGGCCACAGAGATTTTGCTGCAACACTAGCCTTAATTTTTGTGAACACTGTCTTCTGGTTTCATAATCAGTGACCGTCATGAATCTTACAATCTGCAGGAATGAATGCATATAGTAGCAGACTATCCTTCCAAATATGAATCTTTTTTATCCAGCACTATTTTAGCATGTGGTATGAGCTGTCAGAGAAAAAATTGGTACAGTTTGTAATAGAAGAATGGTATAGAGTTAAGTGGATACTTGTGTCTTTTTTTGTGTTTTTGAGCCACTCTATAGAATTTAATCAAGAATTGTATCTTCTCCAACCAACCTAAAGGAAATATGTAATTCTTCATTTTTTGTAATTCATTTTATTTCTTCCCCATTAGAACATTGCGGCCCATTGTGTAGCAGTGATAACTTTGATATGAATACCGTACATTTGCCATGCAGAAATCCTTATCAGTACCATGGAATATATCAAAACCTATTAAGAAAAGATAAAACAATTCATTGCAGTTCATTCAAAGCTGAAGTGCAGTGGAAATATCTGGGGGAAATTCTTTTTTTTTTTTTTGAGAGAGAGAGAGGTGTGTTTCAAAAGAACAGCATTGTTTGCAGAATAGCATTTTACCTTCTAAAGCACAACTGAAATCAATCCCAGTCTTCCCCTGTGATGGGTGTATCTTGTGATTAGCCTGCCACTGGAGATTCCTCTCATTGTGGTCAGCCTCCCTTTTACTCTCAGAGACTGACCAGAGAGCCCAGGCTGATTAAAACCCTTGGCTGCATCTCACTGCTTTCAAACTTCAGTAGCAGAGTGGGCTTTGAATCACAATATGCATCCTAAGTTGTAAAATGAGAATAGAACAGTGCCCAAATTCCTGCAAGATTAGCCATTTTATAGGCATGAATGCTTGCTGGAGCATCTTTTGTGGTTCATTTATTGTTTGATTGTACGCACTGCCAGGTTTGCATTCTCATTATCTGAGTGCTCACTGCAAAGATGAGGCCTAAGGAGTCCTTTGGTATTTCAAACAGAAATAATTGTACCCAATATTGACAATGTATGTTTGAAAACAAACACTTTGTTTGGAATAGATAACACAGACAAAAGCAGCACATTGGTAATTGAAGACTATCTCCTGGTTTGCAAAAGGGACTTAACCTGAAATTAGGCTTGTTACCTTCCAAAATGAAATGAAAATAATCTCATGTTGTAAAAGACTGCTCAGCCTGCACATGTTCAGGGTCTCTGTCAAAGATGACAAGTCCAGAACAGAAAAGCCAGGGGCTATCTTACATAAATCACAGAGAATTTTTGTAAATGTATCTCAAAAACACTGAGAAATTAAATACCTGTATTACTTCCAGTTTTATTATTTGAACTAGTTGCATGTATCTATTTCCTGGGGAAGGATTTAACTTACTTTCAATATCTGCTTTAGATTGAGAAGAATCTGAACAGACACTTGTTTCTTCTTGACAGGGAGGGGAACCCAGGGTGACTACTTTACATTCAGGTTTCTGTACCATATACACTTACTTTTGATCAGGTGAATCCCACCCATTTGATTTCCAGTAGACTCAAGAGCTGGATTTTACTTTAATTACATCTTTTGTGTGTGTGTGTGTTAATTACGCATAATAGATGGCAGTTTATCATGTTCGCTCCATGTAGGTCATGTGGAAATTGTAGGAGCAAAATTTAAATTGCTGATTGAAGTGGTATAGAAAATGAGCCCTGAATTCTGAAAGTGTTGATTGCATGAGCCCAAACTGTAAAGTTTCTTTAAATGCCTGTCCAAACAGATAGATTAAAGGGTTTTTCAGATATACCCAAACATCTGGTGGTTGGCACCATGCTGGAGATACCAGAGGAGGCTCTATAGTAGTATGATGTGGCTTAGCATCTGGAAGCTGTGTAACTGTACTAACACAGCATGTACAAGCCACTCTGAAGTGTAAGTTGAGTTTACTCACATAGATGCAAACTGTGCTGTGTCTCTTGCCGGCGGGGTCAGCAAGTGGATACTGGACATCCTTCTTCACTAGTGGTCTTCTAGTGATCTAGCCCTACATTCAGGCAGGCACCCACATTGCTAGTCATTCTGCAGCAAGGCCATCCCAGGGTCGGGTGGAGCTGTTCTCCCTTGTGTCAGTTGTTAAATGTTCTTCAGAGCAGTAAGAGCCATGGGTGACACTGTGCTGCGGCCAGAGTGCAGTGTAGATGACTCAGACTCTGCTGAAAAAATTGAAAACAAAAGACATGAATGCAAGCTGGAGCAGCTCGAAGCAGGTGAAAGGAGGGACCAGAATAGTTTACGTAGCAGCACTCACTTGGAAGACGTAAATAGGAAGAAAAAATGAAATTTAACACACCTCCAGCACTTCTGATGAAGAGCCTAGACATTTCCTTGGTTGGATAGCCCTTCTTTCTGGTTACCCCGGGTTTTCATGAAGAATTCTGTAGGCAGTGAGTTTTTTCTCTGTGTAAAATCTGAAATTTTGTAACTTAAAAACAGCTGATGTCTGAAGACATTGTGATCCCACCACTTCACCAGATACTCGTGAAGATAGAACTAAATTGTTGCAGCCACTTTGGAAATATTTAATGAGCCTTAACGACAACAACCAAAAATAAACTGCTGTTCTCTCGCAGCAATGCATAAGTTGAGGAAAGAAAGATTAGATAAATGATTATAATTAATTATTGCAGAATAATTCTACAATACTTAGTTATTTAGAGCGTTATTAGTACTATTCTTCATATTCTTTCTTCCTGTGACAAGATACCCTTACATTTAAGTGGCTAAGTAGAACAATCTGACAGCATCTCAGACAGGGGAAATTTGATGGCTGCTCTAAAAGTAATGCTTTCTATTTTATTATGTTGGCCCCTGACACCAGAGGTGGATGTTGGTGGCATGGCAGTAGAGGTTGAGTCTTACCACCAATATTCCATTACATTTTCTTGCCATACAACAGATGGCAGCAGAAGGGAAGTCTGACAGTGTGGGTTCTGAAACAGAGGTGTTTATGAAGCAAAAGTCTGTCATTGAATTCCTATGAGCAGAAAAAATTGCACCCATTGACATTCATTGACTCTTACTGAATATTTCTGGAGACCATACAGTGCATGTGAGCACAGTGAGGCAGTGAGTGGTGTGTTTCTGCAGTGGTGACAGTGATGTGAAAGACAAACCATGTTGCAGATGGCCACACATAAGTGTCACACCACAAAATGAAGAGCATCTTGATAGCTCATCCATGTGAATCAGCAGATTACAACCAGAGAACTGTGTACAGATCTGAATATCAGCTTCAGTGCATTGGAATGGTGGCAGCATTTGAATGATGCAAAGTAATAAACGGCAGTCCATTGAGTGTCAACATGTGAATTCCCCATCCAAGACACAGGTCAGGATGCAGCCCTTGGTGGGTGAGTGATGTGCACTGTCTTTTGGGATAAGAGAGGAGTGATGCTTCTGGATTTCCTGGAATGCAAACAAGCCACCAACTCTGACCACTACGTCATAACACTGACTAAGCTGAAGGTTTGAACTTCCAGTAAGGCCAGAGAAGAAGACAACCATTTTCTTGCAACACAATAATGCCAGGCCCCATACCAGTTTGAAGACCCTGGAGCATATTGCCAGTCTTGGCTGGAGTGTCCTACCACACGCACTATATAGTCTGAATTTGGTGCCTTCTGACTCCCATCTGTTCAAGTCGATGAAAGATGGAGAGTGTGGGCAACATTTTCCTAGCAATGATACCATCATAGAATCTGTGAAAAAGTGGGTCACCTCTGCTGGTGCAGCTTTTCATGAGCGTGCCATGCAGGCTCTTATTCATCGCTGGCATAAATGCATAGCTAATGGTGGTTGAAAAATATTGATTTGTAGCTGAGAATTTCCTCTTATCAAGTAGTGTTATTGTGTTCTTAGTATCTGTTGTAGTATCTCTGGAAATAAGTCAGAGGCAGTACTTTTGGGAAACCTACATATGTGCCAGTAAATTTTAAAAACTTTGGCAGGTATGGCTCCCAAAGCTGTACGAGAATTAAACACTTGTGTGTTTTGGTATTAGTTGTATGTTGTATGTACAAAATGGTGAGTATGAACTCTATGCTACTATTCTAAAGATACATTTTTCTTTTCAAGTCTTTCCTGAGAACACATTGCTAAAACATTCTTTCAGAAATTTTTAACTGGTCCATCACAGACACTGGATTATCTTTGTGTTGTTTCTTTCGATATTTATCTTATTCCACTATTACTGTGTATTTGGGGGTGGAGGTTATCTTTGTTTTCCGCAGACTAGGCCATTATTTTTTGCTTGTGACTGAAGAAAAGGAATCAGCTGAAAGGTGTGTGATCATGGGGTACACATGAAGAGGAGAGAAAGGAGGAGATAGGAGGCATGTTTTCATCCTGTTTTACTGTCTGTCGAATAAGAGAAAAAGGGAATTGTGACAGTAGTCTCTTTGAATTTGTTTCCTTTCATTGGGTGCACTGTACATTTTTTCTCCCTTAATTATTCCTACCATTATACATAATTATGCAATTATACCTCCTAAAAGAAAAAAAAGCATTTGGTTGATACTATATGCACTTAGGTTTGGTGAATAGGCCATATAAATTGCACTCTGCCTGATTACTCTCTAAGAGGAGTAGAGGGAAATTCTTTTTATATCCAGTTTGAAAAATAAAAAGCATGTGTCTCTTCAGAGGGACATTATTTCACATTCTTTGAATTAAAAGAATATAAATAGGTTAGGTACTGTGATTGGGTGTTAATTAAAAAACAACAGCTTAAAAGCTTGACATTATGCCCATGGCAAGTGCTCAGTGTTGTTGTACGCTTAATGGTAAAAGGCTGTTGCTATTTCTAAGGAATATAAACTCCAGCTAGGGAATAGAAATGATCCCCAGAGATGCACGAGAGAGAGGTCTACTTGAGCAAAATCTAGGAATTCAAAATGAACAGTTTTTCAGAATAAAGACAACTGAATACAAGAAGTATGAGAGAGGGACACTGAGGAAACAGTGGAACAGGCTGACCTTCTGCAGTCTTCAACTCTGCCCATCTTCATGGAGTATATAAAGAGTCCACAGGTTGGAAAAAAATGATCCACTGATGAAAGTAGTCTTTTCTACCCTCTTAAGCTGCACCAGTCATTGTTAGATTGGCTTCTTGCTCTATTTTTTTTTCAAGTGATATCAGCACTGAAGCTTTTTTCCAAGTTTGAGAAGATCAGCTCCACCAGTCTCTGGCCATTATCCAGAATCAAAAACAGTGCACCATCTGGTGATCATTATCTTTAAGCATTGCAAAGAGGTGGCTTAGCTAGAGAGGGAAATGTTTCTTTCCGGACTTTAGAAGATATGTCACTAGTGCTGTAATTCATTTGCTTCTCTCAGTATGGCCACCACAGCATGACTCTCAGAAAGGTTTCAAAGCCATGAGCAGTAGGACTGCTGCTTAGTGATCTCTTTTAATTCGGTTTAAATCAGACCGCAGCAGTTTAAGCAAAACAGAGCTGGAAAATATTCTCCTGCGATATGATCTGTATTTGATAATCACTTTGATTTGCTTATTTTTTTAGCCAAAGAAGCATGAGGAGGAGGATGGAACTACAGACACCGCAACCTCATCATCCAACAATCATGAGAAGGACAGTGGGGTGGGACCTACAGATGAGAGCCTGCGTAACGACGAGAGTTCAGAGCAAGAAAATGCACCTGAAGAGCAGAATGGTGCAACTCTGCAGAACAAACGAGAGCTGGGTCATAGCCAAGATACATTAGGAAGTGTTGAGCTCCAGTGCAATGAAAGCTTTGTGTCAGGGGAATACATTGAATCTGATTTCATAGGGAACCCAGAGGAGGAGTGTGAAAGATTTCGTCAGCTGCTGGAACTGAAGTGCAAGATTCGAAACCATGGGGAGTATGACCTGTATTACTCGAGCAGCACAATAGAATGCAACAGAAGAGAGCAAGATGGAGTGGAGCATGAGCTGCAGCTACTCAATGAGGAGCTGAGGAACATTGAACTCGAATGTCAGAATATCATGCAAGCTCACCGGCTCCAAAAAGTGAGGGATCAGTATGGAGACATTTGGGCTTTACATGATGAAGGATTCAGGAATTATAACACCAGCATAGATGTGCAAAGAGGCAAACTGGATGACATCCTGGAGCACCCTGAGAAGTCCGACAAGGACAGCTCCAGTGCCTACAACACAGCTGAAAGTTGCAGGAGCACCCCCCTGACTGTGGAGCGATCCCCAGACAATTCGCTCCAGAGGATGATCAGCATCACCAACAGGAAAAACCTGAGGAGCACAATCGTGGCTAATCAGTCATCCTCAGGACAAAGCAGCAAGGAAACAATCTCAGTCAAAACCAAACCCACTGAGCAAAACAGCACTGCTGAAGGCACAGTGCTGGCATCAGAGAGCAGCAAATTCACAGACCAGGAAAAGCAGAGCACGGAGCACATTCCCTACCTGTCCCCCTATCACAGCTCTTCTTACAGGTATGGGAATATACCTGCTCATGCTAAGCATTATCAGAGCTACATGCAGCTGATCCAGCAGAAGTCGGCTGTGGAGTACGCCCAGAGCCAGCTCAGCCTGGTGAGCATGTGCAAAGACTCACAGAAGTGTGCAGAGCCCAAGATGGAATGGAAAGTGAAAATAAGGAGTGACGGGACAAGGTATATCACAAAGAGACCAGTTCGAGACAGAATCCTAAAGGAACGTGCCTTAAAAATTAAAGAAGAGCGCAGTGGAATGACGACAGATGATGATACAATGAGCGAGATGAAGATGGGTCGCTACTGGAGCAAAGAGGAGCGAAAGCAGCACTTGGTGCGAGCCAAGGAGCAGAGGAGGCGACGGGAGTTCATGATGCGTAGCAGGCTGGAGTGTCTGAAGGAAAGTCCACAGAGTGGCAGTGAGGGCAAAAAGGAAATTAACATTATTGAACTAAGTCACAAAAAGATGATGAAAAAGAGAAACAAGAAAATCTTGGACAACTGGATGACAATCCAAGAACTGATGACACA